>CM055868.1:15011390-16211390 GCA_029582165.1 Portulaca oleracea
TAGATAGACAGAGAGATAGATATATAGATAGATAGATAGATAGATATAGATAGATAGATAGATAGATAGATAGATAGATAGATAGATAGATAGATAGATAGATAGATAGATAGATAGATAGATAGATAGATAGATAGATAGATAGATAGATAGATAGATAGATAGATAGATAGATAGATAGATAGATAGATAGATAGATAGATAGATAGATAGATAGATAGATAGATAGATAGATAGATAGATAGATAGATAGATAGATAGATAGATAGATAGATAGATAGATAGAGAGAGAGAGAGAGAGAGACTTTCATGGATGTTGGAAACTAATCAGAGCTTCCATGGTGGTCTTGCAATTGAAAGGAAGAGAAGATGGAGAAAAATGTTGATGAATATGATTATATGGGGTTAGATTATGTGATTGGTAGGTAATGGGATTGGTGGTTGGTTGCGGCAGAACTAAGGTTAGATGGAGAAAAGTTGTCGCAGAACTAGTGTCTGCGAATTGCAATTTGGGAAGGAAACATGGATGGTTGTTGGGTGGTGGTGGGGATAAATAATAATAATAATAATAACAATAATAATAATAATAATAATAATAATAATAATAATATTATTATTATTAAATTTCATTCCATTCCATTTCTTAGCCAAACAACTTTAATTTTGATATCTAATTCTATACCCATCTCTCCAAGATTCTAATTCCATACCCATCCCATTCCTAAAATTTCTCCAAACGTGCCCTAAATGGGGTGGGTTGTGACGATGAGGGGAGGAGAGTGATTGGGCCGAAAGAGAGAAAGGGAAAAGGGAAAAAGACATGGGGAATTGGGCTAGGTTTGACGGGCTGTGGGTTAGTAGTGGGTTAGGCGGGCTAAGAGAAGAGGGGAAGGGGTTGATTAGGTGGGCTGGGTTTTAGGAGGGAATAGGGAAGGAAGGTTTGGCTGGATAGGATTTTGGGCCGAAGGGGTAGGAGAGAAGAGGGGAAATTGGGTTGGGTTTTAGAAATTAGTTTTAGGGGTTATTGACATAGAAGGACGGCCCATGAAGCATTTTGACTTAAAGGTCTGTTGAGGACACTTGAGTCCTTATTTCTTCTTCTTCATCATCATCATCTTCTTCTTCTTCTTCTTCTCTTCTTCTTCTTCTTCTTCTTCTTCTTCTTCTTCTTCTTCTTCTTCTTCTTCGTTCAACCAAACTCAAACCAATCTGCAGCAAACAAAGAAAATTAAAAAAAATTAAAAACTCACTTATCCAACTAGGCAGCCACATCAGACATAGAGACCCCTACATTTACAATAAATAAGGACTAGACTGTCCTCAGCAGACCTTTAGGTCAAAATGCTTCATGGGCCATTCGTCTAAGTCAATAACCCTAGTTTTTACGTTTTAATTTTTATTTTCAATTTTTATACTTTTGTTTCATTTTAGCAATAATAACTAATAATAATAAAAAGACATAAAATCTAATAAATAAGTAAAATGGGTGAAAACACAATAAAATTCCTAATTTAATTATTAAAACAAGCAAAAAGCCATAGAATAGAGGGATATAAATCATGCAAAATACGGAATAATCAGTTGCTAATTGAAGTGTGGAAAGGTCATATTGTAAATAATAAAATAATAGAATAACATAAAGGTTGTTGGGCTTTGTGGGAATAAGGCCCAACTCGTTTTTTCTTCCAGAAACCCTAATTATACCCAACAGGCAAACACATAACCATGTCGCTCCCTCATCCAACACCCTTCTTCCTCCCCAAACACATCTCTGGAATGGTTTCAGTGCACTTCGTAGAGAGAGAAGTGCTAGAGAAAGAAGATCTCGATTTGGACAGATAAGGGCTTCTAGAAACCTGAAAACCAATATTACCATGATCCAATTAATTCTCCAAACCACTTCATTAATAGTCACCTGCCCAACTACCAGGCGACGTGGGTAAAGGGTCAGCTTGTTGCATCGGAAACAACCGGAGTTAATTTTCTGCAGTACGAATGGTGAAGGATAGAGCATGCTCCTCAGGTGGATTCCACAGTAGTTGAGTTGAGTGAGTTGACATTTTGGGATGGAAAACAATGCTTATCGTGGTTCAGTAAGCAACAAGACTCTACATCAACGGTGCTAGGGACTCTCTTCTGCAAGCACGACCCTCGGAGCAAGTTTTTATTTGATGGGATAGTTTGAAGAATAAACAGGCGTGCTTGGAGACGGTGGGAGTGATGTTGATGTGCTACGTAGGTGAAGCCAAGCAGTAAATGTGCATTGCTTGGGGGTTAAACGTCTGATCGCATTAAGTATAAGGTGAGTTTTCTTCTATTTAAGGAAGGGTTTCTCCATGGCAGTGGTATCCAAGTACATTCCACCACACAAACGAAAAAAAAAAAACCAAAAATGGGATCTTCCCAGTCGAGTGTGAGATCTTTCCTGTTTCCCTTCAATAACCCTAATGTCCCAGAGACGAATGATTGTCATTTCATCAGGAAAGGCCCAAATGTAATCATCTCTGATGCCTCACCTGAGGCTTGCCAAGAATGGAACCTGTCGTTTTTTGGTTTAGTCGCCGATATGACGCTTTGGCAAGCGTCAACCCTAGAAAGTGAAATAAATTGACACTAGGGATTGAGGGGGAATGTGAAGGTGGAGGCGACAGAGGGCAACCCAATGTTATTCAGAATTAGAGTAACATGTATGAAAGATGTGCAGGACCTCTATAGAGAGCAAAATGTGGCCATCGAAGGCTCTCTGGTCATCCTCAAATACTGCGGGGAAGGTGGAATCCCTGAAAGACTAAATTTTCACCTGACTCTTCTATGGATTCAGCTAGAAGGGATTCCGTCTAAGCACAGAACGCTAAGTGTGGTGAGAGGTCTTGCAGTAATGGTGGGCGAGTTTGATTAAGCAAACTTTAGGGATGAAGTTAACGCAACCAAGGACAGACTCAAAATGAAGGTCAAAGTGGATCTGTCGATGCCACTAGTACATGGAGTATTTGTGAGTACAGATTCTGGTGAAAGACAGTGGGTCAAGTTTAGATATGAAGGCATTTTTAATATGTGTAAGATATGCGGTTGGTAGGGCGCAGGATCGCCAATTGCAAGATGAACATTGGAGAAGCAACAAGAGGCATCGTGCAAAGATTCAATGAATGGGAGCGACAAGGGTATCAGATCATCTCTTCGTTGGAGCCTTTCTACTCCAACAAGGTACTCACTTTTCCCCCTATTGAGCCTTTTTCAACTACACGTTTGTTCCAGGGAATTCCTGTTTTTACGAAGGTCAATCAACGTCAAATGCTGATCAACAATCTACTCCCGGAGGAACAGGGACATGTGATGGCGATAAAGGGTCCGGTAGTTCCGGCGTTGGGGGGCAAATCATAGCACCAGGAGGGCATTCAAATGAAGCTGGGAGCACCAGCGCTAACGTGCATGGGGTGTATGGGGGAATCTTGGCACATATTCCGGATTGTATGGACTAGGTTTCCACAATGGGAGGTCACTTTCAACTGCAAGGACCACCTGGTGGGGCTGGATTCCGAGTCTCTCCTCCAGTACCTGAAGAAGCAGGAAGGCAAGATCTTGTGTCGGGTCCAAGTATGACATACCATCTGGCTCCTGGTAACGTGCAAGTTCTTGGGACGCAAGGGACCCCACCTCTCATGACACAGGCCACACGTAATCTACCAGGTATTTTCACATCTCCTACATATGTTCAACCGCTTTTACCTTGTCGCTTTCAAGATAGGGAAAAGGGCAAAGAGGTAATTGGTGACGTCCAACCAACGCCATTATTATTGCCTCACCTACTCAAGAGGGGTCCAGCAGGGAGGGCATGTTAAATACCCCCAACCAAGCAGCAGCTACTGACTCCCATTGTGGCCAAGAAAAGGAGCCCAATACAGGTTTGGGATTAGCAACAATTCCTTACTCAAACACTATGGGAAAAGAAGTGGAGGTGATGTTTGTTGGCAATGGCCAAGGGACTGAAAAAAGGGCATTTCAACCATGTGAAGTGAATCTGGGGAAGCTAAAGATCAATGCATTAGAGGAAGGCGAGCGACTACTCCAATTATCTCTGGTGGTAACCATTGAGATAGTCCAGGGTCCGATGGACCTCGATGGTCAAGCTCAAGAACCACAACAAGTCAAGAGTTAATTACATTTGCCCTACCTGACATATGCGGTAATAATTTTTGCACACCCGACATTTGGGAAATAATTTACCTTACCTGACATTTAGTGAAAGTGATTTTTAGTGTTAATTAGAATCCGGTAACTTGTCATCGAAAATGGAAAAAATATAATAATACCCCTATATCACTATGTGAAATTACGATGTTGCCTTTTAATTTGAGAAGGAAAAGACTATGTTGGAGAGTAGAAGACAAACATGGTGGTTTGGGAGGGGTTAGGTTTTCATTTTTTGTATGGGAGGGGGGGCGGGGAGAGGAATCAGACGAATCAGTGGAGTGATTGGGTTTTAAAATGCCATAACAATTAATACTAAGGGTACAAAAGTCATTTCACATTTAATTGAAAGTCAAAGGAAATAATAACAAGGGTATAAAGGTCACTTCATATTTATTTTTTTACAGTTCACCGGAAAAGTCAATAAAAAATCAATTATAACATACTTGAGGGGCTTTAAATTTATGACCACTTAAATGTCAAGTAGGGTGAAAATTATTTCTCAAATGTCGGGTGTGCAAAAATTATTGCCACATAAGTCAGGTAGGGTAAATGTAATTAACTCAACAAGTCAGTAAGCACATGTCTAATGGATCTGACAACCGGGAGAGCATCCATTTACAAAAGGAGATGGGAAGTCAACCAGGGGGTCGTCATTGCAGGGCGAAAAGTGTTGAGCCTCCGTCAGCAGGGAGGGAGGGAAGCACACATGGGGATTCTAAAAAGGAAGGCGGCTTCTTCTCCGGAATTAGGCAGTGTAGTCAATGGGAACTACCTCCATGAAGAGGTCTACTCCTCAATTGCAGAAAAGCTGAAAAAACCAGCGGTGGGTTTGGACAGTGGGGGACATCAACAGGATTCACAGAAGGGAGCAGAGGTGCATAAATGCAAGATCAAGGGGCAGGAAGGTGCAACTAGGCTGAAAATTTACCGACAACGGTATGAGGCCAAGGAGCCGGACAAGCCCCTCCGGACAGCCTTGAAGGCTTGTGCTTGGAACTGCAGAGGGGTTAGGTTCGGCGGAGACCTCCATAGTTCCCTACATCCAATGGATGCTCCGCTCCTTTTCCCCCAACCTCTTTCACTTGTTTGAATGTAAAACGGATCTTGATGTTGTTGTTAAGAAGCTCAGTCCTCTTAAGCTGTCTGTAGTGGAGGGGTAAGTTCGGTTGGTTTAAGTGGGGGTTTAGTTATGTTTCAATATGCACTGTGTCAGGTGACTATGTTGTATGTTAGTGCTAATGTAGCTCTGTGTGAAGTGAATGAAGTTGGAAGTATTTTGCGTTATTTATGCTTTGTTTATGGACATCTAGAGGTTCATAAGCGTAGGGATGTGTGGAAGGAAATATAACACATCTGCGGCAATGTATCGCATCCACTAGTCATTGTGGGAGACTTCAATCAAGTGGAATATGCTGATCAAAAATTGGTTGGTTTGAGCTCAATCCAGGGACGAATATTGTTTACTGAATGGAAAGCTCAAATGCAGTTGCTTGATATCCCAACGTGGGGGTTAAGGCATACTTGGACAAATAATAGGAAAGGCGAGGAGCTAGTCATGGAAACACTTGATAGAGCTTACTGTAACCACCACAATATGCAGAAGTTTCAAGAAGCATATTTTATGAACCTTCCGATCCTTCTTTGGGATCATGGGCCGATTGTGTATCTGGATAAATCATAAAACAGGAAAAGAAGGAAGAAGGGCTAGTCTTTCCGAATTGAGGAACTCATTTCTCTCCTCAAAGAAAAATGGCATGAAGGAGTCTCCAATGTAGGACAAGTCTTCCAAACAATCCGGAAGCTGAGCCGACTAAGGGACTGTTGCAAACAATGGTGCATTGATTGGAAAAAGAGGAGGCCACACAACTTTGAGGAGGTGATTCACCAAACCCGTCAGGCCCAATTTGAGCTGGAAGGAGTGGGCCTGGACAGTTCAGCTATTGCAGCATACTGTCGGTCAATGTCCAAAGTGATGGAAGCAATTGCTCTTGCTTCTACCTATTGGATGCAACGTGAAAAACTCAAGTAGAACCTGGAAGGAGATAGAATGACGAAGTTCTTCTTCAGACACTACCAAGTGAAGAAACAACATTCTTTTATTAGGCGAATTCAAACGGAGGAGGACAAGTGGGTGGAAGAGGATGTGGAAATTATGGGCGAAGCTGTCACATATTTCAAAAACCTCTTCACCAAGCCGGAGAAAGCTCCCGTCTCAGTAGTAGAGATAATAGAACGCAGGTTTCTCCAAATTACAGCAAGGCGCTCCTTCCCCATCACATAGTGGCACCTACTCGACCTTTTTAGGAGGAAGAGATATCCTAAGCCTCGCAACAAATGGGTGCCTTTAAAGAGCAGGGGCTGGATGGAATTCCGGCAGAATTTTACCAAAAAATGTGGCCGACAGTGGGTCCGGAGGTCAGGAATGCGATTCTGCATATGCTTAACTCTGGGAAGCTCCTTAAGGAGACCAACTACACCAGTATTGCTTTAATCCCAAAGAAAGGCAGTCTGGAGTCTATGGGGGATTTTCGACCCATTAGTCTGTGCAATGTGGTCTACAAATTGGTAAGCCAATGCTTAGTGAACAGACTCCGGGGGGATTCTGAAGGATCTAATTGATGACACTCAGAATGCCTTTATCCCAGGCAGATTAATGAGTGATAGTTGCTTCGTTGCTCATGAAGTAATTCATTAAATTAAGGGGAAGCGACAAGGGAAGAAATTGCGAGCAATCAAGGTGGATATGCACAAGGCATACGACAGAGTTCGCTGGGATTTTTTGCACAAGGTCTTGGGAAAACTTGGGTTTCCAGCACATTGGGTGAAACAGATTATGGAATGCGTAATGACAGTGAGGTATTTAGTGCTTGTCAATCGTTAGCCTTCTCCAACTTTCACTCCGGAAGCGGGGCTACGGCAAGGGGACCCTCTCTCCCCCAACCTCTTTATCCTTTGTTTGGATGTCTAGCATCTAACCTAAAGGTTGCTTTGAACAGACGTCAAATTGTTGGTATAAAGGTAGCTAGAGGAAGTCCTGAGGTAACGCATCTATTTTTTGCTGATGACTCCCTCTTTCTCACATAATTATCCACCTTACATTGCCTAAACCTCAAAAATATCATTGATGAATTTTGTCTGATTTCGGGGCAAGTGATTAATGTCAATAAATCACATTTGATAGTTTCGCCAAATGTTACTAAGGAGGAGAAGGATGGATTGAGAGTCCTGTTTGGGTATCAAGTGGAGGATTCTTTCCAAAAATATTTAGGGATTTCACCTGTAGTGCAAAAGAATCGAACCACTAAGTTTGGTTTCATTATAGATGCGATTGAGAAACAACTACAGGGTTGGAAAGCCTCTTTACTCTCCCCTTAAAGCAGACTAATCCTCATTAACGCGGTATTATCGGTACTGCATAAACACATCCTCTCAGTCTATAAGTTACCGGAATCACTGGCTGTTAAGGTGGATGCTCTGATGGTTAACTTCTTTTGATGGACCAGTGATAATCGCAATGGCAAGCATTGGGTGTGTAAAGAAACGCTTGTGTCACCAAAGAGTAAAGGGGGGCCTTGGATGAAGAAGGACAGCATGGGTGAATGATGCGCTTCTCATTAAACAAGCTTGGCGCCTGGAGCACAATAGAAACACTACTCACGAGAATTTACAAGGCCAGATACAAGCAATCTTCACCATTGGCGCTTGTTTCTTCTGAGCCAAAGCGAGGATCCTCATGTTGGAACAGTCTTTGCAGCGCGACAAAAAGTTTAACGGGTGGAATAAGATTCAAAATCAACTATGGGAAACAATGTCGCATTCTCACAGACAATTGGGTAGGCTCAGAATCTCTCATTTTTAAAGAGGCTCAGGATCGAGTTGTGTGGGAAAATAGGACGGTGAGTGAGCTAGGAAGGGCGGGGGAAGGAGATTGGAATTTCAGGCTAGTCCGTCATCTTTTCACTGCTAAATCAGCTAGGGCAATCTTGGAGTATCCTGTGAGGTTTTCAAATGAAGAAGATGTCATTTACTAGGGATTAACACAAAATGGGACATACTCAGCAAAATCGGGTTATTGGTATCTGTGGGAAAAGGCAAATGAGAATGATGCCTGGGGAAGGAAAGTTTCATTACAGGAGGAAAGCAACAGGAAAAAAGTATGGCGCCTTAATGCACAGCCGCAATGGAAGCTGCATGTTTGGAAAATCATCCAAAATGGTGTGCCTACTGTAGATAAGAGGAGAGTATGGGACACCAGTGGCATTCTACTCTGTGCTCTCTGTAGTCAATCCTTGGAATCAACTCAACATATCTTCAAAGAATGTGCATGGACTACGTACGGTTGTTTAGTTTGCCTCAAATCTGGGCATCATAATCCAGCAACATGTTGCACTACCAATCAATACCTAGATCCACCACTGGCTAACTCTCATGTTCATTAGGGGGGAGGAGGGTAGCAAGATGGCCCAGGAGTTTCTGATTTTTCTATTGAATATTTGGCTGAGCAGGAACAGGAAGGTTTTCAATAATTCTCTTCCACCTATCCCAGAAGTATTGAGTTGGGCTAAACAGGATTTAATTAATTTGCTGGAGTTCAAAGGGACTCATGTTGGGATGAGACAACAGGAAACAGGTATAGACCTAACGACAGATTCAAGCATGAGGGGCACTTTCAGCTGGTTCTTAGGAGAAGGAGGGATTTTGCAAGGGAGTTATGTTAGTGATGGAGTGTGGGATAAAAACTCACTCCACAGAGGGATAGGTTGGGTTCTGAAAAGGGTGACGACTATTCTTGAGTAAGGTTCAGCACACATCTTGGCTCTGTCGGCGTTTCAAACGGGGCTACAGGGCGTGGAGGCAATTCTGAAGGATGCTACTCGAAGAGGTTTAAGAATTCGTATTGAAATAGATGCAGCTCAAGTCATCACAGCCTTCCAAAGGCCCAGTAGTGTAAACCCAGTCTATGGCAATTTGTTAGGCACTTGTAAAACTCTGATTTTAAATTTGATTGTTGTATTGTAACTAAGGTAAGTAAGGATGATGTTAAGGAAGCATACACTCTAGCCCAGAGGGCTAAGAGGGGATACTTTCCTTAATAGTTAGGGTTCCTGTTTTATGTATTCCCTTACCCCCAAAAAATAAATAATAAATAAATAAAATAAATTGTCTCTCTCTTTCAAACACTCAGTCAACCTCTCTCAGGCCAACACACAGGCGCTCAAGTTCTTATTTTTTTTTTTACAATGGTAAGTCGAGCCACCCACTAGGCCCCCTATCTCAGGGAAAGCCCAATGGGTCCATCAGCCCATGGGGGAGGGGGAAACCAGGCATACACGCCTGTTGCTCCCGTGAATCGATCCGGGACTGAAATACCATCGCATTGGTATCACTTGAGCTAGAGCTCATTGGTGGCGCTCAAGTTCTTATTGCATCAGCCACTGGCGCTCGGATAGAAGAGAGGTACACTCAGAAGTCTAAATCATAAGCGATGGATCGGGTATCTCTATGAAGTAGAAAAGTTTTGGGTATTGCTTGAAGTTGCAACTTGCAAGTATTTCGTACTAATTGAAGTTAGAGTTATTCAGATTTTTTTTTTCTTTTGCGTTTAAAAGATGGAGATCTCCATTTTGTTTCAAAAGTACAGTAACATTATCCGTAGACTCAGAAAATTACCAATTCAAACTCATGGTGAAGAAGTGGCGATGGTACTATTGTGGACCACATCGAGAAGAATTGGCTGGAAGTAGTTATACTTTGACATGAATTTACTTTGTAAATTAGGAGTTGGAATTTATCTAGTTGTTGAACAATATCAATTTGGGCGAGATAGGGCATAAAAGCTGGGCAAATCGCTATACTCTAAATGCCAAAATCCCAACTTAAGGATTTTACTGTTGAAATGAACAGTAAAATTGTTTACTGTTCCAATCTACAGTAATTTGAGGGCAATTTTGTCTATAGGTTGTATTTTGCTTTCTCCCTGCCGGTCTGTCCTACATCTTACCTCACCAGTCTCTTCCTCACTCTTTCTTTCTCCTTCCTCTGTAGCACTTATAATAGAGACATGCAACAGGAAGCCAATCTCCATTGTAAGGTTATCAAACCCGCCGTGAGTACCTCCTTTAGTTCTACCCTTTTGATAATTTCTTTGTTTAATTCTTATTCACGTTAGTATTTATTTTAGGTTTTCTAATTTTCTACTTAACTGAGTGTCTTTTATTTAGTTGAAATTTTATTGCTTTTTCATGGGCAGAGAAATTGATTGGTCAAAATTGGGTTCAATTTGCTGTAAGTAGCCTAATTGAAAGTTTTTACTTACATAATTTTGTTTAATCTTACTTGGGTTTGAATTTCTGGATTTAAGTGTTTGATTGTTGCATGTTTTGGGGTTGTTGTTTGTCCTTGATTTTCTTGTGTTCTCGATTTATTGGAATTATTGCATTCAAGTGAGTTTATGAGCTTGGTTTGTCTGGGTTTGTCACTTTGTTTGAGTTTATGGGTTTATGATTTTCTGTGTTGCTAAATGTTCAAGCCTTTGAATGACTTCTGATTTGGTTATGCAACTCCCCCCCCCCCCCTTTTCTCTCTCCTCCTCCTCATCATCTTCACTTTGCAATTCCCAAATTTAAATTTAGGATTCAGGGTCCAAGTTGTTGTCTTTTGATTGATACTTAGTTTGACCCTCCTAAAGAGGACCATCGGCTTCCTATCAGTTTTAATTATAACTATTTAAATATACCACATATGTGGATGGTGTACATCTTAATTCTGAAAGATTATAAGAATATACACAATTTCATATCTCTAATCCTTAATGCCACAAAGAGAAGCAAGTTAAGGTTATACTACCAAACTCAAGCAATATAATTGATGTGGATAATGATGAACTCACTCCAAGAAATGTACGTGGAGTTAAACAAACTACACTAAACAAACTTCAGAGCTCAGTAAATATGAAGTAGTAGATAATATAATACATTTCACTAAGGAAAAAGAGGGGCTTCAATTGCAAAATAATTATGTTAGCACCAAAAAAATTAATATAATCAAAAGGGGCTTGGCATTCAGAAATTTAACGATTTTAGTTGATGCCTTGATGGCTTGTTGTGCATATTTGGTTTTTGTAGTGTATAGCAGTATAGGTAAGCAATGGATAAACAACAAGAGGTCACTGCGAATTGTGGTGAACACCAAAGCAAACAAGATCATGAATTTGCATTTCAATGGTGAGCTGGTGTCTATTACTCAGGTAAGTATGGAGTCTCTCATGTTCTCTTTCTTTTAAATTTGAGTGCATAGGTGGTCGTTTTTTTAATACTTTGGGATGTGTAAATGGGCTTGTATTTGACATAATCTTTTCTCCCATTTGTGGTTGATTGCGTTTCATTTTTAAACTAATCAATAGTTCAAGGAGAGTGGACAAGTGAGCACGTCAGAGACATACTTTTTGGGTTTCCTTTGTTTCGGATTTGATGAAGGAGTAGTGATAAATTTAGATTGTGTAGCGATTTGATAAAATCGAAGTTTGAGTGACCAAAAGGTACTATTTTTGTTTGTTATGTTAATCTTTTGAGGGTTAAAATGAGGTATGATGCTTACATTGTTTTTTTAAGTTTATGGATACTTATGCAAGAGCTCAAAATGAAGTTTTAAGTTCTTTCTTCTAGGATTCTTTTTCCATGGACTTGCTCTTGTATCTGTTGTTTTTTTCCTTTGTCTATGGTATGTTGGTCCTTTGGCTTGAGGTCTATTTGCTTGATTGTAGTTGTTCATTTGGGTTAGTTACCCAGAACCAAATATGTCTCCCTTCAATAGTTCACAAGCAAAGCCTTTTATCTCTCTTGTAGCTCAACTTTACAAGGGCGAGGTAGAGATTTGGTCATATTCTTCGTTTGTTTCTATCCAGTTTCAAAGGTTGCTTGTATTATGCTCTTCAACTCTGATGTTTGTGACATTTTCCTTTTGTAGTTTATCATTGAAAGTGCATCGGTACTCATGGCTTTTGTAGGGATTTAAATTCTATTCAATCCAATTGCTTAAATTATTTTATCTCTTTTCTTAAAGGTTAAAAATTTGTAATTTCCGTTTCCCGATCTTTGTCCTGTGTATAACCGTACTTGCATTCTATAATTTAAGTTAGGTTTGCTTGATTGTAGTTTTTTTTATGGGTGTTTATTATAATTTAGATGGATTTGTTTGACTTTGTTGTTTGGTTTGGGTTGCTAAACCCACCCCTTCTGCTTCCACGTCTAATCATTCTGGTCACGAGACATTTTACAAAATAATGAATAGTTTGGCTTCAACGAAATTCATGACAAGAGGTATCATCCTTCTCAAAAAATCGGCCACTTTGTATATTACTTGGTGATTAATACATTATGTTGATGGATATTTTCTTCTTCCATCTACGCTCAGGTTCAAATTGATATTTTTGTCTTTGGCCTTGGGTTCGTATCGTCAACAACATTCATATTCTTAGTTGGTGTATTCATGTTCTCTTGGCTGGGAGGATCAAGTTTAAGCCTTGGAGATTCATAAAGAGGATGAGTGGTTCACAAAGAGGATGTCATTCATATGTTATATCTACAATGCCTCAGAGCAAATTGATTCTGTTATTTCACCTGACTAAAAGACTCAGACATTTAAAGAAGTTGGCAAGTTGCCATCATTAGACATCCAAAATTGGGGAGTATGCTTTTGGTTTCATCACCTAATCTGCTACCATGCAGATCATGTTGGAGACGAGGATACGTTCCTACAAAACATTTGTACATTGGTGGTATCTTTCTGCTGAAATCCAAGGACAATGTCAGACAAAATTTATCAGTTCATGAAAAAATCGAGATTATTGTGTGTGGTGGCCAAGTGGCATGTCTATGCTGCAAATGCTTTCAACAACAGAGGCACAGATTGACCTCGAGGACAAGGGTAGATCCAACAGAAGCTAACACCAAGGTATTCTTAGGTGTAGATTTACTTTGTAGTACTTAGAGACCAAAAATTTCATGATGGGTGGAGAGAATGCTAATGCTAATGCTAATGCCTATGCTTATAAAATCTGTCTATATACACATTCCTAGAGGATAATTAGTTTGGGTTTGTTATAGTTTGAGATGGAGTTTTGATAACTTGAGGCGGGTTTGCATTATTTTGCTAGATTTTGGTGTTTTAGTTATGTATGCCTTCAATTCTAGAACAAATTCTTTGTGCTTGTTTTTGGTGACTTTACGAGGGCTTGTCTGCATATGGTCAAATGGTAAGGTTGTTGGCCCGAGATGTCTTCTAAATTTTGCTTATATGAAGCATTCTTCGTGAAAGACAAATGTTCAGCAGAACAGTTTGTTTAGACGTATTTGTCTGATATTTCGAACAGCTAGCAATTTACTCGATATTTTCCAGTAAAAACGTTGAAATGTGCAGGTGAATGGTATGTATGTGCTTGCAGTCAAACAAGCTTGTAAGTTTGCAAAAGAGTATGTTTTGAAGAACGGACCCCTGTGAGTATTATTTCACTCAAAAGTACCAATTTATATTACTTCAGCTAATCGATTATTACAGTATGATCATTTGGAAATTGAAATTTGTTCTCTTTTTCATTTGCCTTAGGCTTGATTTGATGTCTAAATCTGGTATAACTGACTATAAAAGAGATGAAATCAAATGCATAAGGTTTGTGTCTTCTGTGTAAAATTTAATTATGACTTATTAATTAAGTTTATTACAAGCTTGAGCCATTAATATAGAACTAAACCATTTACACAATCGATGGATGTCATGGTCCAGTTGAATTGGTGAGACAATTACTATTCTCCTATATCCTTTCTATTGAGCAAGAGTTGAAGGTATTTAATTAACCTGCTAAATTCAGTCCTCCTTAACAAAACACATCAATATTGTGGAGATAATTATGCATTAAGTTAATAACTTACTGACTAGAACAATCCTAATTAATTTAGGACATTTAGAATCAAATAAAAAGAAAGTAGATGCAACATTGCTCAAGCTACGGTAACAACTGCTAATTAAATTTTAAAAAAATTAAAATCTTTATATTGTTGGGTTAAGTCTTTGATATCTTTCTTAATTGAAATTGATGAACTTTCATAGGACAATTCGACACCAAAATCTTTAGCTCAGTTCAATGCTATCTATGTCAAAGGCAACTATGTAGTTATTATCGAACTCCGTATAATTTTTAATATTGATTTTGTAATGAAATTGTCATGAAGAAGTGGTATTAATCATTATTGATTCTCATACTTATAGTCTTTGTACAACTTTAATTATTGATTTTCAGTGATTAATTATAATATTCAATTTAGTCTAAAATTTTGTGAAAATAATATATTTTCTTCACATGGAATGGAATGTTGTTGAATCCACAATGTAAGTTACAATTTTAATCGCCAACGCACTCTATACCTCACTAGTCTTCTACATACATAAAAGATGCTTGTTTTTGGTGGGAGGACCAAAGTTTGTTTGAGATGTGCTATTTTTTCCTTTCCTTTTGTTTTTCCTTTTCCTTTCTTTCCTCTCTCTCTCTCTCTCTCTCTTTCTTTTCTTTACTCTTTTGCCCTCAAATATCTTTATAAAGTGGGTTAAATACGTATTAGGTATATATTTAGATAAGGTAAACACGGGTCTGACATATTTCGGGTTTGTGTAAATACGAGTTAGGTGTATTTCGGGTTTAAGTAAATATAAGTTTGCGTGTCGGGAAAATATGGGTCATGTATATTTCGTTTCGAAATCGAGTAAATATGAGTTGGATATTATTTGACAATAGAAATCGTTAGAAGTCTTAATATATGAAAATTTTTAAAGTGTCAAAAATTTTAGAACATAATATAAAGAGGCTTATTGTGGGCAGGAGGACGGAAAAAATGTTTGAAACTCGAATTTACTCTTTTGCCTTCAAATATGTTTATAATAAGTGGGTGAAATACGTATTAGGTATATATTTAGATAAGGTAAATACAAGTTCGACATATTTCGGGTTCGTGTAAATATTGGGTTCAAGTAAATATAAGTTTGCGTGTATTTCGGGTTCGGCTCAATACGAGTCATGTATATTTCGAAATCCGGTAAATACGGGTTGGATATTATTTGACAATAGAAAACGTTAAAAGTCTTAATATATGAAAATTTTTAAAGAGTCATAATTTTTATGAGTATGCAAACTAGGTACCGTTCTCTTATGCGGTAAGTTTGCGGTGCGGTAATTTGCGGTGCGGTGAATTGTGGTGGATTGTGGTAAGTTGTGGTTGAAATAATAAAATGGGTGTTGAAAGATTTTATAATTATTTGAAAATTTTTATATTTATTAATAAGGTAAATGGAAAGGTGTGGTGGATATGGTGGATTGTGGTGAGTTGTGGTGTGATACAGTATTGCACCGCATGGTACCACAAAAAAGAATGGGGCCTAAATTAGTGCGCATTATATTTGAAAAATGAACATAGTATTACACATAAAATTATAAATACTTGTATCGTTGTTTGTAATTTTTCATACTTATTGAAATCCAAGGTAAATTAAAATATGATTAATAAAATATATTTTATGTGCATTATTAATCCAAGTATATATAATAAAATTGTAATTTTTAATACATGCTATAGTAACTAAGGAGTCTAGCATCAAGTAAAACTTTGCGTCCAAACCAAATATATTTTATGGGCTAAGTGTATTTCGGTTTCAGGTCAATACGGATCAGATATATTTTCGGATAATTTGACAAAAGAAAATGTTAAGAGTCTTAACATATGACCATTTTTAAATCATTATAATTTTTACGAGTATACAAACTAAATTAATGTACATTTGTTTTTTTAAAAATGAACGTAGTATTACATATAAAATTATAAATACTTATATCGTTGTTTGTAACTTTTCATACTTATCAAAATCTAACGTCAACTAAAATGTGTTTAATATAATATATTTTATTTGCATTAGTACACCAAATATATATAAGAAAATTGTAATATATTTGGCGGGTGGGAAAGGTGAAATAGAGTGGGTAGATTGAATAGTGATTAAAAATCTAAGTTACATCACATTATTTAGGTATATGAATTTTAATATATTTTGTTTATAATTTTTACTAAGGTATTGTGAGTAAAGCAAATCATATCAGTGACATTATTTATTTAATATATAAATTTTTAAATAGAGATTATCTAAAAAGGTAAGAAATAATTAATAATGTGAAAAAAAAGTGAAATAATGTAATTAAAAATGTGATAAATAAGATAAATTTATCGCACATTACAAAAAAAAAAAAGGATCCTGACCAATGCGTAGAACGGGCCACAAATCTAGTTATACAAAAAAGATGCGCAAGTAGGTAAAAGCAAATACTTCATTTCTTATTTTATTCATATGACTGAATTTAAGATTTACAACGATCAAACCTAGTTTGTACTCCATGTTTATGAATTATTTTGATTGGTGCACCATAATTCAGATCTGTGCACTTGTAAATTGTAATGGATTTAAATTGCTTCTATGATGCTTTACTGTTTGATGTCCATTAATTGTGTTGTACGTATAGGAAGGAATGTATAGGTATATGTGCTTGTACACAATGATGTCCAACGATGTTGTAATCAACTGTAAGATGTCCAACGATGGGCAAATTATACACAACATGGTAGGAACTCAAGGGAAATTTTTCCCGGGGAAGTTTTCCATGGAAAATATTTTTTTGGGAAAATTTTCCCTTAGCCCCTCTTAAGAGAAATTTTTCCTAGGAAAATGGAGAAAATGGTGGGCCCATCGTGAAAACTTTTCCGAAGTCAAGCCGCATCCAAACATGAGAAAACCCCGGAAAATTGACCATTTCCCCGTGGTTATTGACCAACAAAATGCACCCTTAATAATAAAAAAGAATTGTGCCCCAACCCCAATTTGTGTATTTTTTTCTGGTAATATTGTGTTAATATGGTTATATATATATATATATATATATATATATATATATATATATATATATATATATATATATATATATTGTAACGCCCCGGAAACTCAATTCTAAACTTAACAGTCAAAGACAAACGTTGACTAACATTAACAGCGGAAGACTCGTTTTTTTATTCTTTTTATTAACTTGGGCGTTACTGTCGTACCTCCGAAGAGATACAAGGCAAGAAAGGAAAACTAACAGCTAGCGATAACTGTTTACTTCAATTTAACAACCAAAAGAAACTTCAAATTCTAGAATAACATAAACTCAACATTGACTAAATTTCAAGTCTAAACATAACCTAAACTTTATTCTCAAAACGTCCAACTCCAACGTCCTCACTTCTATTGCCCGTCCCCATCACATAACTGATCTTCACCTGAAAACTAAACATTCACAACATGAGGGGGAAACCTCAATAATGTTTACCCCTAACTGTCAAAACAGTTCAAAAATCATTTCAAACCTTTTAGGGGAGGGGAACAAGTCAAACCTTTTCGCAACCCATTTGAATCCCAACCCAGAGTTCAGAAATAACAAAACTTATAAACCAACAGTACCAACTTTCAACTCAGAAAAACACAACGTTCCAGAAAACTCAACTAACTTTTCAATCTCAGAATCATACATCAGAAATCATAACAGAGTAATCTTTTCCTCAGAAAACATATCAGAATTTTATTATGTGGGCAGGATTTGCCTATCCCCAGAATATCAGAACTCAGAATCATAACAGAATCTCAGATCCTCAAAATCAGAATGGATGGCAGTCCTAGAAACAGAATCAGATGTGTGCACAATCTCAGAAATAATATCGGGACTCCCCGATCTCTTGATAACTCCCCTGCAGGAACAGATCCTGGTCTAAAGGTCGTTACCCGCACCCGCTTATGGTTTCACTTTGATTATTAGTATCTTATGAATTATCCGATGTCAGACTTTCAAACCAAAAACCAACCCAGTTTCCAAAACTGACAGAATAAAACTCAGAGTTTAAAAGACTGCCACGTTTTAGTCAACTCCGAAAAACAACTCAAAGACATCCAAAATAGACAGTCTAACTTTACAGAAAGTCCCCATGCGGGATGCAAGCTTCATAAAACAGATTAAAATCACAAAACAGATAAAAGAGCATCCCAAAGGGGATTAGGACATAGACATTACCTGAACGGCTTCTCTTTACTTCAACACTTATACACAGGAGCTACTACTTCGTCTTCTCGCTCGGACCTGGGATTCGAATATAAACTTTTTAAATTAAAACCTTCTTCGATAACTAGTTACTCACGAATCCTACCCTACCCCCAACCTTAGCCTTTTCTTATAAGTTAGTTAACCATGTATCGAGAGTAACTATTAAGGAAACATGAACATCACAACACACATTTTCTAAAGGTAACATAATAAAATCGTAACAACACATTTAAAACCATAACCCGATACTAATATTTTAATAATAATATTAACGAGTTTTGAACATAATACTCATATTACCACATAACATAAGAACTTTATAAAAACGAGGAACATAACGTTAATAACATGAACCTTAAAATAATAACGTGCACTTTTAATACTACTAATATCAAACTTTCAGGAAACTTTATAATAATCATAATAATACGAAACTTATAATAATAATAACACGAAACCTTATAATAATAATAATAATAATAATAATAATAATAATAATAATAATAATAATAATAATAATAACACAAAACCTTATAATAATAATAATAATAATAATAATAATAATAATAACACGAAACCTTATAATAATAACATGAACCTTTAAAAAATAATATGGAAATCTAATAATGTCATGGAAACTTTATAATAATGAATAATTTAATAATACTACGAAACTTAATAAATTCACGAAATTTAATAATAGTTTAGGAAAACTTAATAATAATAATAATACGAAACATAATAAAATCATGAAACTTATTAATAACTTATGAAACTTTGATAATAACTTATAATAATACGAAAATTTACTAATAGCACAAAACTTAATAATATTATTATGAAAACTTGATAATAATTATATGAACATCTTAGTAACACTAGTAATAGGAACTTAATAATTTTAATAATCAAAGTACTTACTAATAACGTGAACCTCAAAATAATAGTATGAACCTAGTAATATAATGAAACTCGATAATATCAAGAACTTAATAACATGAAATATTTATTAAACGGTATTGCTAATCGTCGCCCTGGGGGCGATGGTTAAGAAAGAATCTTTGTCATTTTTTTTTATTTTAAAATCTTTCATAATCTAACATATATGATAAAAGATTACCTTTTTAATAAAATATACCTTTTATCTAATCAAATCTACATAAATCTTCCCATCACCTAATTAGTTGATCTTTTCTAATTATTTTTAAATGCAATTTTTTTTGTAAAATAGCAAAAAAAAATTTATCAACAAAATAGCATAAAAGTTTATTACACTACCATTGTATAGAAATAACGTGTGAACAAAGCATAAATATATTCTCGTGATCGAGTTCAATGTTGACCCCCTAATTGTACTTTAGTTTTAAGTTAATATTCCCTCCGTCCCAAATTAATTGGCACCTTGACTAAATTTTAACCGTTAATTATTTACAAATTACAATTTACAATGTAAAATTACATCCATTATAATTTTTAGTAAAGTATATTTATAGTGACGGTAATTTCATATTGTAACTTATTATAATTTGGGAGTAATTAACAATTAAAATTTAGTGAAAATGTCAATTAATTTGAGACGGAGGGGGTATGAAGATTAAATGGTAAGATAAATTGGTAATGGTAAGATAATTATTGAACTCATACGAATATAATTTACTTGTTTTCTGATGGAGGGAATTTGTTAAGAGCTGTTAAGTTGGGTTGTTATAGGTTGTTAGGCGTTTGTTACTTGAGCTAACAAGTTGGTTTGCTTGAAAAAGGGTGGAAAATCTTCGCTATAAATACATACATGTATGTGCTATGTCATTCATTCAAGAAATATAATACAACAATGAATCCTACCCACTCTCTTTCTATATTCTCTATATCTTAGTTTGGTTCTTAGTGTAAGCTACTCGAGAGGATTCTCAACAAATTTCCCCTCTCCTCGAGCTACACTGCAACATTGGTATCAGAGCATCGATCTTGTGCGCATTTTCTTGTCAAACTAAGAAGTGAATAAAATAAGCAAGCACACAACCATGGTCACATTGGAAGAGATGATGAAGTCTTTGATGAACAAGTGGGAAGAACATAATCAGAAATTCGACAAATATCATCAGAAATTCAATCTGATGGTTGATTCCAGTAGCTTTTCATCAGGTGGTTCAAGTATCTCTAAATCAAACGCCACTAATTGCAATTGGGGTAAGAATTCAATCCATTTCAATCTTAAGGAGGAGTTTCCTGTTTTTTATGGCAGAAATCCTAGACTTTGGATTAAAAAGTGTGTGAAATACTTCTCTCTTTACAACATACATGATGAACAAAAGGTTGAACTAGCTTCCAAGTATTTGCAAGGGGAATCTCAGTTGTAGTTTGGGAATTATTGCTTGTTTAGGAGATATATTAGTTGGGAAGATTTTATGATTGATTTCTTCTCTAGATTCAAGGATGATGTTGGATCTAAAATGGTTGAAGAAATTAGTGAGCCTAGTTCATCAAGAACTCCTAGCCATGTCTTAGAAAGGCACAACACTTCACCTATTATAGATGCCTCTAAAACCCTGTTGAATTCTAAGACCCTGTTGAATGAGTCTCAAGGTTCTACACTTCCATTGGCTCCTCCTCCAAGCTGAAAGGATGGTAAAACATTCAAGGAAGATAAGAAGCTACAAACTGCCCAGAACATGTTCGACGAAATGCCTAAGAGAACTCAACCCACGGATTTCCATCAATTTGTCCATGACAAACTCAATGATGAGATTATATCAATTCACACCCAACCATTGGAAGAGATCTCTTCCATGGTTCTCATCAAGATGAAGGAAATTAATGAGACCTATCTTTGCTCAACTATGGTGAATACAATGGTTGGTGTTCCATCTTACATGAAAAACCCCCAACATCAAGATACACAGGATGCTTGTGTCATTTTTGGCTTGAATGTTGTACATATCATCAATGAGCTACTTGTAGTGGTTGTTCCCTATGGTCTTAACAAGAAGGCCAGCAACACCAATGAGGCGAATGTCCTCGTTTTTTATCCTAGTGGTAGCACTCTTGACGTCTCCTTGCAACAACAAAAGTATATGAAGCCCCGAGAGAAGCGTTTGAGGGATGCTAAGATAAATAAGAGCTATGTCCATGGGGTAGTCATTATTGGAGACCCCATCATCACCATCTTTGATCCAGGAGGAGCCATATGGTTGGACAAGGCAGCTTGGGATTGTGAGCTTTGTGGGCAAAGCTTGTCTCAAGGGGGGAGGAATGATGCAGGGAATTTGTTAAGAGTTGTTAAGTTGGGTTGTTATAGGTTGTTAGGAGTTTGTTACTTGAGCTAGCAAGTTGGTTTGCTTAAAAAGGGTGGAAAATCTTCAATATAAATACATACATGTATGTGCTATGTCATTCATTCAAGAAATATAATACAACAATGAATCCTACCCACTCTCTTTCTATATTCTGTATGTCTTAGTTTGGTTCTTAGTGTAAGCTACTCGAGAGGATTCTCAACAAATTTCCCCTCTCCTCGAGCTATACTACAACATTTTCATGTATTTATTTCCATAAATTGGTAATGTAATAAACTTCTTTCTGTTTCCAAAACAAAATGCATTTAAAAAAGTAGTTTTTTTATTAAGCTAAGGACATGCATTTTATTGCGAAAAGACGAGGACGATTATACCTAATTATCACATAAAGGGACGAAATGGCCGCCAACAACTTGAATTTTTTTTCTAAGTATTAATTAGTTAATGATAAGATTATGTATGTTAGATTATCACATAAATCTTATTATTAACTAATTAATACTTAGAAAAGATCAACTAATTAGGCGATGGGAAGATTTATGTAGATTTGATTAGATAATAAAGTATATTTTATTGAAAAGGTAATCTTTTATCATATATGTTAGATTATGAAATATTTTAAAATTTTAAAAAAATGACAAAGATTCTTTCTTAACCATCGCCCCCAAGACGACGATTAGCAAAACCGTTTATTAAAACATAAAACTTAGTAATAAAATTACGAAACTTAATAATAATAATAATAATAATAATACAATGAAAACTAACTGTGGGTTTCTTTTTAAAACTACAACATCAAATATATAACCATTTCTAACTCAACCTAAACAAAGTTTTAGATTACTAAGCACATACATAAGTTAACAAACACGTAAGACAACATTTACTGACCCAAAACATTCAAAGGTATTTCAACACATTATTCACTAATCAATTACATTCACTGGATATCAAAACAACTTAACAACCCACCCAAAAATAATAGAGAGAGAAAAGAGTTAGGGGTACACTATCAAAAGCCAAGAGGGAGGGTGGTGTTGGCGGTGACTGGTGGTCGACGTCCGGTGGTTGGGGGCGTCGTCGGAGTTTCGCCAACACCAGTCACCGCCAACACCACCCTCCCTCTTGGCTTTTGATAGTGTACCCCTAACTCTTTTCTCTCTCTATTATTTTTGGGTGGGTTGTTAAGTTGTTTTGATGATGGTGGGTGATGGTGCGAGGAGCTGGTGGAAGGAGGGTGGTTGTTGGTGGTTTGATGATGGTGGGTGATGGTGCGAGGTGGTGGCTCGGGTCTGGAGAGAGAAAAATAGAGGGGTTTGAGGAGGTTCAAAGCTTGATAACAATGGAGAATGGAGATATAAGAGAAAGAAGGAAGGGGAGTCATCCCGATTAAGATGTTGTTGCCTTGGGTTCCTGTTGTCGCCTCCTCGTCCCTGATATGTTGACGGTGGGGCTCCTTGATTGTTGGTCCTTCCATAGTTGGATCCTTCTGGTGGTGGAAGAGGGCAGTCTCTTACCATATGATGTGGGCTGCCACACCGGTAGCAACTTGCCCTCAGGTTAGTCCTGCACTCCCTGGCGATATGGTCGGGCCTTCCACAAGCTCTACAAAACAACCCAGGCGGTGGTGCTTGGTTACCCTGCCAGTTGTTGTGGTGGCTTCTCTTGTCGGGGTATACTGGAGTATGATCAGAACGGGAAGGTTCTTTTCTCTTGTTGCCTTGCTTGTTCATATATGCCTCTGGGGCTATAGCCACTCTCTCAATGTTGATGGCCACGTCCAACATCTCCTAATACGATGTGAATGTGCGTGCTGACATACGATCTTGAATGTCAAAACTCAGACAACTCTCGAAACGATTCATCTTCAAAACTTCATCAGCCACATATGCCAAAGCGAAACGGGACAATTCCGAGAACTTGGTAGCGTATTCCAGCATGCTGTTCTTTCCTTGTTCCAATTCCAGGAACTCTTTCTCCTTAGCCTTTTGGAGTGACGTAGGGTAAAACTGATTCCTCAACATCTCCTTGAACCGGTTCCAGTTGAACCCAGGTTCATTATGTCATTCCTTCACACTTATCCACCATAAGTCAGCCTCTCTAGTCAGGTGGTAAGTCGCAAATCCAACTTTCCGCTCCTCAGGGCAGGGAAGAGCGTCGAATTTCTTTTCGATGTCGCGTATCCACTCTTCAAACACCTTGGGGTCAGCTTCCCTAGAGTAGTGGGAGGGTTGAGGCTATTGAACTCCTTGAATAAAGAGGCATTATTGTCCCTCCTCGTGTCGCATATTTGCTCCGTCATTCGTTGAAGGTGCTCGGTCTATCAAGTTATAATCTGCATCATCATAAGTTGTGCCATCTCGGGACTATTGGAGGGGTGTCCTCTCCATTCATGGCGAATTGAGCAGCCTGTGCTGCTCGTATAGCTGCTGTCTCTTGGAGTTCTACAAACCGTTGTCTCAGCTCATCACTAGTTGGGATAGGTCTACCTTGAGCCCCATTAGACCTAGTCTCTTCGTCTTGAGTCATCCTGGAGTCAAAAGAATCTGCCTTATCCAACTCTTACTAATGAGTTTCTCCCCTAGCAAATCGATCATAGCAAAACATTCACAAGGTTACTTGATACAACAGATTAAGTAAGCACATAAACTCTCAAAAACAATCAGGAATGAAAATATATCCCAATCCCCATCCTACACTCACACTCCGAACGTAGCATCCTAAACTCTAACTAAAAACCTAATAGACCTTAAGAGCTACCAAGTCGTAACCCAGAGCTCTGATACCATTCTGTAACGCCCCGGAAATTCAATTCTAAACTTAACGGTCAAAATCAAACGTTGACTAACATTAACAGCGGAAGACTCATTTTTTTTCTTCTTTTTATTAACTTGGGCGTTACTGTCGTACCTCCGAAGAGATACAAGGGAAGAAAGGAAAACTAACAGCAAGCGATAACTGTTTACTTCAATTTAACAACCAAAAGAAACTTCAAATTCTAGAATAACATAAACTCAACATTGACTAAACTTCAAGTCTAAACATAACCTAAACTTTATTCTCAAAACGTCCAACTCCAACGTCCTCACTTCTATTGCCCGTCCCCATCACATAACTGATCTTCACCTGAAAACAAAACATTCACAACATGAGGGGGGAACCTCAATAATGTCTACCCCTAACTGTTAAAACAGTTCAAAAATCATTTCAAACCTTTTAGGAGAGAGGAACAAGTCAAACCTTTTCGCAACCCATTTGAATCCCAACCCAGAGTTCAGAAATAACAAAACTTATAAACCAACAGTACCAACTTTCAACTCAGAAAAACACAACGTTCCAGAAAACTCAACTAACTTTTCAATCTCAGAATCATACATCAGAAATCAGAAATCATAACAGAGTAATCTTTTCCTCAGAAAACAGATCAAAATTTTATTATGCGGGCGGGATTTTCCTATCCCCAGAATATCAGAACTTAGAATCAGAACAGGATCTCAGATCCTCATAATCAGAATGGATGGCCAGTCCCAGAAACAGAATCAGATGTGTGCACAATCTCAAAAATAATATCGGGACTCCCCGACCTCTTGATAACTCCCCTGCAGGAACAAATCCTGGTCTAAGGGTCGTTATCCGCAACCCGCATATGGTTTCACTTTGATTATTAGTATCTTATGAATTATCCGACGTCAGACTTTCAAACCAAAAACCAACCCAGTTTCCAAAACTGACAGAATAAAACTCAGAGTTTAAAAGACTGCCACGTTTTGGTCAACTCAGAAAAACAACTCAAAGACATCCAAAACAGACAGTCTAACTTTACAGAAAGTCCCCATGCGGGATGCAAGCTTCATAAAATAGATTAAAATCACAAAACAGATAAAAGAGCATCCCAAAGGGGATTAGGACATAGACATTACCTGAACAGCTTCTCTTTACTTCAACATTTACACACAGGAGCTACTACTTCGTCGTCTCGCTCAGACCTAGGATTCGAATATAAACTTCTTAAATTAAAACCTTCTTCGATAACTAGTTACTCACGAATCCTACCCTACCCCCAACCTTAGCCTTTTCTTATAAGTTAGTTAACCATGTATCGAGCGTAACTATTAAGGAAACATGAACATCACAACACACATTTTCTAAAGGCAACATAATAAAATCGGAACAACACATTTAAAACCATAACCCGATACTAATATTTTAATAATAATATTAACGAGTTTTGAACATAATATTCATATTACCACATAACATAAGAACTTTATAAAAACAAGGAACATAATGCTAATAACATGAACCTTAAAATAATAACATGCACTTTAAAACTAAAATATTTTAATATCAAAATATATGAAACTTTGATACTAATAATGTGAAACTTTTAATACTACTAATATGAAACTTTCAGGAAACTTTATAATAATCATAATAATACGAAACTTATAATAATAATAGCACGAAACCTTATTATTATAATAATAATAATAATAATAATAATAATAATAACACGAAACCTTATAACATCAATAATAATAACACGAAACCTTATAATAATAACATGAACCTTTAAAAAATATGGAAATCTAATAATGTCATGGAAACTTTATAATAATGAATAATTTAATAATACTACGAAACTTAATAAACCCACGAAATTTAATAATTGTAACGCCCCGGAAATTCAATTATAAAAAGTCAAAGTCAAACTAACGTTAACAGACAAAACTTAGCGGAAGACTTCAAATTCAGTTTGGGCGTCACTGCCGTATCCCCGAAGGAACACAAGGCGAGAAAGGAAAACACAACTGTCTGCTAACGGTAACTACTAACAACTCAAAACAAACTTTAAGAATTCATAACGAAAACAATATAAAAGGTTCAAGGACTTCTAGACTCGTCGTCCTCACTTCTAATTCCCGTTCCCAGCATTTAGATATTCACCTGAAATCAAAACATTTCAGAAAATGAGGGGGAAATCTCAATAATGTCTACCCCTAACGTTTAAAACAGTTTAAGTTCATTTCAATTCATTTTGGGAGAGGGATCGAAGCAAACGTTTTACAAACCTTTAACCCTTAATTGTTTTCCTCAACCCATCCAATCCATATTTTAATTTGCGGGGGGATACCAAATCCCTTAAAGTAACATCGCCTACCAAAGGCATCAAGAATATCGCCTACCAAAGGCATAAACATCGCCTACCAAAGGCATCAAGAACATCGCCTACCAAAGGCATAAACATCGCCTACCAAAGGCATCAAGAACATCGCCTACCAAAGGCATCAAGAACATCGCCTACCAAAGGCATCAAAATACTATCCTATATCAGGGAAGGAAGCCCCGATCTCCTGGTCCATAACCCTGCAGGTTGTTACACCTGCACAACAGGTTATCCCCCGAAACCCGCTTAACGTTTCCACTTGAATTATTTAACAATATTCAAACTCAACTCACGACTCTCAAGTCAACCATCCCAAGTCTTCAAAACCATTAACAAAACTTCGAATAAAAGACCACCCAATTTCTCAACTCGAATAAACCAAAAGCCACAATCGAATCAAAAAGATTATCAAAAACAGATGGTCGCATTTCCACAAAAGTCCCCTTTCGGGATACAATTCTCAAAATAGATTATAAAACATCAAAACACATTTAAAGAGCATCCCGGTGGGGATTAGAGCATAGACAATTACCTGCTATACTTCACAGCACAGCAAAAGAAGAACACACTTGAGCTCACTAACGTCTCGCACTAACTCGGGCCTAGAATAAAAGTAATTATCTAATCAAAACGTGTTCTAACGAAGTTAGAATTATCTGTTAACTACCTAACCCATCCCCTAGGAACACTTAGGTTCCTATCATTTACGAAATTACACTTAACACCTCCAAGAAACACATAACAAGATCACATATTAATTTTCACTCAACAATCATTGTAAAAAGAAGCAAGCAGAGGACAGATTATAACGTTCACATAAAACGAGTCACAACTCGACTTCCCGACATCCTATGGGGCTGGTTCTGGACTTTTCGGAAACCTCGGGATGTCTACTAAAACTTCTATGTTGATGGTTAAGCCCAACTCAGTCCGGAAGGACCTCAAAAACACCCGTCTTTCCCATTGGTCCAGATCTGACAGGTTCCGGTAAAACGGTTATAACTCGGGCTATACAAATCAAACGTTCGATCCGTAAAATTCCTATGGTTCCTAACATCTAAGGGAACCTCCAGTTCAAAGGGTTTGATCAAAAGGTAACTACACTAGCCGTGGCAACCCGATCTTTAGACACTAACAAAACTGTCCCGTTAACGGTAATCAATTAATTTGTTATTCCGGTTCTAACTTTTACCAAACGGTCTCGGGGTTCTAATTTGGACTCGAAACAGTAGCTAGGGTCTAAGGTAGGAAGTCCAACTCAACTCAGGTCTAACAA
Source organism: Portulaca oleracea (assembly GCA_029582165.1). Taxonomy (NCBI): domain Eukaryota; kingdom Viridiplantae; phylum Streptophyta; class Magnoliopsida; order Caryophyllales; family Portulacaceae; genus Portulaca; species Portulaca oleracea. The sequence continues at coordinate 15,039,482 of CM055868.1, forward strand.
TTAAACTTGTAGAAGTAAATTTAATTTAGAAAACATGAAAGACCCTTTAATAACTTTAATAAAACCTAAGGTCATAAAAGAAATAAAAAATTACTTAACACATAAATCACTTGACCAAGATTTTAAAGATTAAAGCATGGATTATTTACAAATAAGTTATAACAAGGGAAAATAATCAAGAATCAAGAATTAATAACAAGAATCGAATTCCTTTTTAGTAATTTAACCAACTCACTTATTTAATCAAGATTCGGAAAAAGACTTAAAGAATATGTAAATAATTATAAAGAACATATAAACATTTAACTTCTAATCAAGAATCCTAAACAAAACTAATTTCTTTTAACCAAGATTAACTCAAGAACCAAGAACTAATAAACATAAACTCAACCTAACTTATTTAGGCAAAATTAAACATGAATTACACAAGAAAGAACCCTACGAAATAAAAGAACATAATATTTAGCTTAATGAAACAAGAAACCTAACTAATTTACAAGAATCAAGAAGACTTAGGTTTTCATGTACAAGAACCATAAAGAACTTAGTAACATTAAACTACTAATCAAGAACCTAAGGTTTTAATAACAAGAAATCAACCTAATTCATGTAACAAACTTAACAAGATTTATTCCTAGGGAACAATAAAGGACTTAACGATTAAACAACTAAACATTCAAGAATTTAACCTAAGTAATAAATTTCCCAATTCGTACATACAATAATATTGTGGTCTAACGATTCATGTAAAGAAAATAAAGAACATTAAAGAATCACTTTCAAACCTAAAAATCAACTATTACAACCTAAATCTAATTACAATTTATTACATAAAATTACACATATCAAGTAAACAATTTACACATAACAATTAGGAAAGATTACACATAATTACAACAAGAAAAATAATTACAATTAATTTCTCCCAATTACAAAAATTACAGAAATTGATAACAATAATAATACAAATATATAAAACAGATTAATAATAATAAAACAAGAAAAGAAAAAGGAAAAAGAAAAGAAAAGAAAGAAGGATAAAAATTAGATAGTTAGGGTTAGGGTTTTAGGGTTTTACGCAGGTTAGGGCAGAGGAGCGCGCGACGACGCGCGGGCGGCGGTCGGAGGGGGTGCGCTGGTCGCAGTGGCGGCGTCGCCGTGGGCTCGTGAGGGGGTGGTTGACATCGATTCCGAGCAAAGCGCGGCAGCAGCAGCGTTTCGAGGGCTTTTCCTTCGATCGGGATGGCTCGGCGACATTAGTGGCGGTGGCGAGGGTCCCGTGACCGGCAATGACAGCGACACCAAGGGTCGCGGTGGCCGGCGGTGATAGCGGCGGGACAAGCGGAGTTAGCGCAAGGAGAGAAAAGAGAGAAAAAGAGAAAGAAGAGGAAGGCACGGTGGTTACCAAGCGATGCGTGGTGTCCCAGAGGCGCGGCAAGACGACGAGGCGGTGATGCGGCAGTGGAGTGAAGGTGGTGGTGGCGCGGCTGGGCGGTTGAACAGAGGGAGGAAGAAAGAGAAAGGAAGAGAAAGAGAAAAGGAGAGAGGGAGGGTGGTTGCGGTGGTCTGGGTGGTTCGCGGTGGTTGCCGGAGGTTGTGGGTGGTGGCCGGCTGCGCCATGGTGGGTGGACGGCAGAGAGAGAAGGGAGAGGGGGTGAGGGTTAGGGTTTGAGAGAGGAATTATTAGGGTTTAGGGTTTGAGAGGGGAAGGAGAGGTTTATATACTACCCACTTAATTAGGCCCAAATTACCCAATCTAATCCAACCCATTTAACAATTAAAAACTGATTTTTCTATAAAAAAAAAAAACTAATAATTCTAATAATAGTAATAATAATATTAATTTTAATAATCATATAATCACATAACAAATAATATTCACGTAATTATTCACATAATAATATTAACCAGCAGAAATTACTATTCTACCCTTGTTAGCCCCTCAACGGTCCTACGAGCTCAAGCGTTAGCATAAATAAACACATTACGAACAACAGTAAATAACGAAGTCAAACCTATTCTATTAACGACGTCACGGTCAACATCGTTGGATTTTTCGGGGTTTTACAATAATAGTTTAGGAAAATTTAATAATAATAATAATAATACGAAACATAATAAAATCATGAAACTTATTAAGAACTTATGAAACTTTGATAATAACTTATAATAATACGAAAAACTTACTAATAGCACAAAACTTAATAATATTATTATGAAAACTTGATAATAATTATATGAACATCTTAGTAACACTAGTAATAGGAACTTAATAATTTAGTAATCAAAGTACTTACTAATAATGTGAACCTCAAAATAATAGTATGAACCTAGTAATATAATGAAACTCGATAATATCAATAACTTAATAACATAAAATATTTATTAAAACATGAAACTTAGTAATAAAATTACGAAACTTAATAATAATAATACTAATAATAATAATAATACAATGAAAACTATGGGTTTCCTTTTAGGGAAATTGGATTCTAATAATACGAACTTTTGGCCATATAAGATTTAATAATACGAACTTTTGATTTGGTGATGAATAATACGAACTTTGACCCCGTGTTGCCCCGAACAACACGCCACCGAGTTAAGATTAACTTAACTCGGTGGCGATCCTAGCTGGCGGCGGAGACATATGTTGACCTTGCCATGTCATCACGTTGCCTCCTCCTCCTTTTACTTTTTCTTCTTCTTCTTCTTCTTCTTCTTCTTCTTCTTCTTCTTCTTCTTCTTCTTCTTCTCATCACCATCACCATTAACAATCTCACCTTCTCTCTCCTCTCTCTCTCTCTCTCTCTCTCTTTACTCAATTTTATTCTCCCCTCTTATTCTTCCTCCACCTTCATTCATTTCATCCTCCTACTCTCACTAAACCCCAAAAACCCAGAAAATCAAAATCAATCAATACCATGTCAAGCTTCAATGGTGTTTCGGAATGAAGAAACCAGTTATATATGCACTCTTCCGGTTACGGATGAATCGATTTAAATGGTGTTTTGGAATGGTAGTTTCTACACATTATACGCTAATGAAGTTACAAGTTTCCAAATAGGCTTCATTATTCAAAGCAAAGAAACAACCCTCCAATATAGACTACGAATCTGAGGATTTCCAAGTTCCCAAATCAATAATAGACAGACAAATGCCCAGAAGCGAAACCCTAGCTACCAAAAATCTGACATTAAATCAACCAATCCGCAATCAAATTCCTGAAATTTCATATCAATTTCCACAATTGTTGTGCCAATAAATTCATGGGGGCAACAATTAACCTTTTTTCTGCGGAATTAACATTTCTTTTTTGCAATTAACACTTTTGTTTGGGAGGGAGGGGTGAATTCGCATGATATCTGAATCATCATAATTCCCACAAACCCATTATCAATTGATCGATTGGAATTCCGAGTAGTCTTTATTGCAAATTTCATCTCTACCCTTTTCACCTGTGCCCTGGAAACCCATCTCTAATCTGCCTCTCCAGTTTCCACAATCTAGGGCAAACCCTACCTCTCTCTTTCTGACTATCATCAATGGATGGGGAGGAGACCTCACCGGCAGACGATCTTCGCTGCAAGCAAACTGACGGCAGAGATTGGTGGTGTAAGCGTCGCGTTGTGGACGGTAAATCTTTCTGCGAAACCCATATGTATCGTTGTCAGAAAAACCGCCATTCTTCTTCCCTTAACTCTAACCTTAGTCCTAGCCCTAACCTTGAGAGTAACACTGATCCTAAACCCACTCCCACTCCCCGTCTTCGGATTAGGGTCCGTGTGAAGCCCGAACCAATCGATGAAGTTCCCCACCCGGATCATCCGGTTTCAGTGCAGAATTATCTCTGTTGTCACCGTAAGTAACGACGACCGGAGTTGGCGATGTAAAAGGCAAGTTGTTGAAGGCTAAATGCTTTCCGAGATGCATTAAAGCCATTGAAGCTTGACATGGTATTGATTGATTTTGATTTTGATTCTCTGGGTTTGTGGGGTTTAGTGAGAGGAGGAGGATGAAATGAATGAAGGTGGAGGAGGAATAAGAGGGGAGAATGAAATTAAGCAGAGAGAAAGAGGGAGAGGGAAAGAGAGAGAGGAGAGAGAAAGAGGGAGAAAGTGAGATTGTTAATGGTGATGGTGATGAGAAGAAGAAGAAGAAGAAGAAGAAGAGAAGGAGTCAACGTGATGACATGGCAAGGTCAACATATGCCTCCGCCGCCAGCTAGGATCGCCACCGAGTTAAGTTAATCTTAACTCGGTGGCGTGTTGTTCGGGGTAATAGGGGGTCAAAGTTCGTATTATTCATCACCAAATCGAAAGTTCGTATTATCAACTCTTATATGGCCAAAAGTTCGTATTATTAGAATCCAATTTCCTTTCTTTTTAAAACCACAACATCAAATATATAACCATTTCTAACTCAACCTAAACAAAGTTTTAGATTACTAAGCACATACATAAATTAATAAACACGTAAGACAACATTTACTGACCCAAAACATTCAAAGGTAATAAATCTGGGAGGTTTGATTGCTCGTAAACTACTTCTAAACCTGGGGGGCAGAATGGAGAGAGAAAGTAGAGAGAGAGGGAGTGAGGAGGGGCAAGGTTTCCAGGTGAACCACGCCATTTTCGTGGGAAACCTGTCAAAAAACTTGGACAAGCATGGATTAAGAGGAATTTTCACAAAGATTGGGAGGTGAGGGATACTTATATACCATGAAGGAGGGACCAACAATATAAATATGGTTTTGTCTACTTTTGGAGGGAGGATCTAGTGGAGAAATGTATCAGGATGCTCAATCAAAAGATAATACGAGGTAATAGGATCACAGTAAGTAGAGCAAGAAGGAAAACTGGAAGAAATGGGAGGAGGTCACGGGAAGTATGGGTCAGAAAGGAAATGAAGGAATGTAGTGCTCAAACACTAGATTCACAAAGTAGGAGTGTCGGCCGCATCACTGGAAGAGTAAGTCCGAGCAGTCTGGAATGGCTTAATAGAAGCATAGTATGTGAAGCAAATAGGGAGATCAAATTGGAGGAGATTAGTGGTATCGATATAGAGAAAATCACGATCATGAACAACAAGAAGTTTATTATCACTTTAAGGACAGAGAAGGAGGTGGAAGCTGTACTACAGGAACCACAGTATTTGCTCAAGTTCTTCAAGGAAATACGGAGATGGAGTGTGTATGAAACCAGTGAACTAAGAAGAGCATGGGTAAGCATCCATGGCGTCCCACCTCATGGGTGGAACCTAGACAACTTTGAAGATATTGTTAAACCATGGGGTACTTTGGTTAGAACAATTCCATGGCCAGAGAACCCAGATTGCTATGAAGGAATGGAGGCCTTGATAATCAAAAAAATGATGAGGAGAATTGAAGGAGAACTACTTCTGGACCTGGAAAACGTATCCTTCAGAGTGTTCATCAAAGAGTTAGGTAGACCACCCCTGTTAAATACTCCCCAAGATCAGGATTGGGACTTCTAGGAGTTAAGTAGGATCCAGGATACCCCTCAGACACCAGTGAGTATCGGAAACAACCCGCAGGGACCACAACAGTTTGGGTCAGAGGAGGTCGATCAAGAGATGAACTGCGGAGATCAAGCTAATAACGACCATCAACAGGAACGTCAGAGTGGCCAGATTGATGGTCAAGAACAGAGGATCAGCCACCGAGAGGAGGTGTCGGAGGAAGACGAAACATCACCAGGTAATACAGCAATTAATTCGAATGGGCTGCTGGAAAACCAAGGTGATAATGGTAATAATGCACAACCCGAATACCAAGAGGAACTCAGAGAAATTAATGAGAAGGTGGATCAGTCGGAAAAGATTTTTGTGGCAGAATTGGGTTCTCAAGAATGGAGAGAAGCCCTTGAGAAAGCCTCGAAAACTAACGAGGCCAACAATGAGCTGGTGGTGGTCCCAACACAGCATAGGGATGAGGAGAACTGGAGCACCGCAGAGGATGTTGAGCAAGTGAACAGTCAGGTAATGAAAACCAAGAGGAGAATGATTTCCAAAGCCAGGAAAACAATTGCCAAGAAAGCTGTTGAGCTCCAGGAATCAACAAAAATGGAATTAAAGATAAGTCAGAAGAAGGCTTACAAGAAATATCCGAAGGTGTTGAAGAAACAGGTAGCCATAGCAAAGAAGAAGAGAAGACAAACAAGAAATCAAGGCCTAATTACAGCAATTGAAGGTCAACACTTTGATTCTTAGTCACATTGCTATGAGGGTAGTCTCATGGATTTCTCTCCCTCAGTTTGGCATGCAATTTGGGGATGGTTCCTATCATATTTAGATGAGGCCTCGGGTATCGTGTTCTGATGATTGGGGGTTTTATGCAATGTATTTGGCTGCTATCTTTGTGGTGGAGGTGGTTCAACACACTGGTACAATGGTGAAAGACAGGCGCTGCGGTGATTCCATGGCAGTATTTTTGAAGGCTGTGAAGCTTCTCATGCGGTTGGGGGGCTCTATGTAATTTTTTCAGAAAAATACAAGTTTGGGGAAATGATTCATTTTTGCTCTGTTCTGTTTTATTCAATAGCTTACATCGGCATCACTTTTGATGGTTTTGGTTTTTGGGGCTTCTTGGATCATCAAGTGGTGGGGGGCATTTACTCTCTTGTTGTTGTGGTGTGGGGTTTTTACTCTTTTTGTTGTTGTGGTGTCCCATTTTTGGACACTGATTTCTTGTGGACGGTGAAATGCCCTGTGGCATTGTTATAAAATATTGGCTAAGGCCTTGAATGATAAAAAAAAACATTCAAAGGTATTTCAACACATTATTCACTAATCAATTACATTTACTGGATATCAAAACAACTTAACAACCCATACCAAAATAATAGAGAGAGAAAAGAGTTAGGGGTATACTATCAAAAGCCAAAAGGGAGGGTGGTGCTGGCGGTGACTGGTGGTCGACGTCCGGTGGCTGGGGGCGTCGTCGGAGTTTCGCTCGCCGGATGAGGAGCGTCGTGGGTCGTCGGAGTTCAAACAAGGTGGAACGGAGGCTCGGTGGTTCGCCGGAGCGGGGGAACGGCCATCGGCCAATCACTGGTAGTCGGGGGAGTCGCCGGTGGTCAAAAGTTGTGCCGGTGCTACGGTGGTGGAGGGGCAGTGCAGCTGGTCGGGACAGAAGAGGAATGGAGCTGACGGGGTTTGCTCGATGTCTCGGGCGGCGAGGTGGGTGGTCGGCGTCGGCGATGCGGTGGTCGGAAAATGTGGGGGTGGTGGTCAGCGGCGAGGAGCTGGTGGAAGGAGGGCGGTTGGTGGTGGTTTGATGAGTGTGGGTGATGGTGCGGGGTGGTGGCTCGGGTCTGGAAAGAGAAAAATAGAGGGGTTTTAGGAGGTTCAAAGCTTGATAACAATGGAGAATGGAGATATAAGAGAAAGACGGAAGGGGAGAAGGACGAAGATAGAAGATAGAAAAGAGGAAGAAGATGGAGGACAGGGGTGAAAATGGTAGTTGTGTTTGAGGGTGTCGAGCAAAAACAGCCATAGTAGCAAGCAACAGTAGGTAGTACTATATTAGAGAGAGAGAGAGTGAGAGAGGGGGATATCACGTGAGATAGAAAAATTTGTTATAACAACTTTACAGCTCACAAGGAGAGATAAGATGAATAAGATTAGTGATGTCACTCTTGTGACGTCAGCCAAAATTAAATTTGCAAAATAAAACACTCCTTAGTGTTAGTAAACACCTATTCTCAGGTAAAATTTCCACAAACTGATCCAGATAAAATCTACCCAAAGTCCTAAAAATTTATAACTGATATTTTGATGACTCTAAAAATTCCAGCGATCTCACTCGCAGTCCTAAAAGCTCCGTGTGAAAACAAATAAACAATTAACAGGATAAAACGCTCGTTAGGAAATTTAACGATAAACGCAATTGAATTTTTCAGGGTTTTACATATATATATATATAGGGGATGGATAGAATGAGAAGGGTAATTATGTGAGAAGGTGAGAAGGGTTATTATGGACCCTTAGATCTTGATCCATGGACTCTTATTATTTCAAGGTTTTCAATTTTTTTTTTTTGTTGGGAATTAAAGAGTGGCACATAAATCTAATAGGGGAAAAAAAAGAAAAACAATAAAGCAATTAATTTTTGCCTAGGAAATAGTTGCAGTTATTATGTATTCTCTATGTTGATGCATGCTTGTCGAACAAACAGATGTTCATTTGCTATCACTTTGATGTTCATATGTTCACTATTTGATATTCATATATTGATTACTTTGATGTCCCTGTTTTTATTACTTGATATCCATATGTTTATCATTACATGTTCATTTGGTTCGAACATGATGTCCATGTTAATTTGAATACAATATCGATTTGTTTTGACATGATATTCATTTGGTATACACATGACATCTATTTCATTTGAACATAATGTTTCGTATTGTGTAAATATGATGTCAAGTTCAGTTGATCATAATGTCCATTTGGTTTGAACATGTTCGATCTTAAAATTTAAAATTTTTGATGGTCACCCAACTAATAAACACATGGACATAAAGTAATCAACATATGAACATCAAGTATTGAAAACATGGACATCAAAGTGATGATAAATGGACATCAGCACGATCTACGCGTATGGACAAACATGCAGTAACTTGGAAAATACATTATAAATGCAACTATTATTTCCTAGGCAACAATTAATTGTTTTATTGTTTTTCTTTTTTTCACTTAGATTCATGTGCCACTCTTTAATTCCCAACCAAAAAAATAATTCAAAACATTGAAATAATAAGGGTCATTGGATCAAGATCTAAGGGTCCATAATGACCCTTCTCACCTTCTCACATAATTACCCTTCTCATTCTATCCATCCCCATATATATATATATATATATATATATATATATATATATATATATATATATATGCAAATTGGATTCTAATAATCCCTACTTTTGCGAATTGGATGGCAATAATCCCTACTTTCAATTTGTATTCTGGTGGTCCAAAAAAAATAAAATTGTATTGTAGTGGAACAAAAATCGAGAGTATACCCTAAATATCATAGATTTTGTGTTGCATTTGATTCAGAACTTTGTATCACTTTACCACGATTTTTAATAAATTTACAGCATTTCTCCCAATTTTTTTCAATTTGTTTTTCAATTTTTTATGATTTTTTCAATTTTATTCCTTTCAAAAAATCATAATAATTCATCGGAATCTCAAAAAAATAATTTTAAAAAATGTTTTAGTAACTACACTCTATTACCTATCTGGGGGCAGGAACCAAAAAAACAAAAACAATATGGGGTAGGCATGAAAAAAATAAAAAGAATGTGGTGATGGATTTGGTACCACTACAACACAATTTTTTTTTCTTGGACCACCAGAATACAAATTGAAAATAGGGATTATTATCATCCAATTTGCAAAAGTAGGGATTATTAGAATCCAATTTCCATATATATATATATATATATATATATATATATATATATATATATATATATATAGGGTTATTGGACAACAATAATACGAACTTTGGGGGTATTGACCGATAATAATACCAACAATTTTGTTGGAAACTAGTGGTACCAACTATGGATCTATTTACCAGCAGTAGTACAATGCCCAGTTGATAGATGTTTAACATGATAAAAAGACGACGTGTCGCCTAATTGTGTGAGCTTGAAGTTGGAGCAAGTGGAAAAAATGTCGACCGCCAATTGTTTTTGCCATCTAAGCAACATTGATCAATTTATCCAGAAAACAATCAAATTGTTGTTTTTACATTATTGTATAGCAAAGTTTGTTAATGTTGCTTAATTGGCAAAAAAAATGACCATTTACGTTTTTTCAACTTACTCTGGTCTTTAACTCTGACAATTAGGCGATACATAATCTTTCTGCGTAGTAAGAAACCCACCAGTTCGGTCGTGTACTATTACTGGAAAATAGGTCCATAGTTGGTACCGCTAGTGTCCAACAAAATTGTTTGTATTATTATCGGCTAATACCCCCAAAGTTAGTATTATTTTTGTCCAATAATCCATATATATATATATATGTGTGTGTGTGTGTGTGTGTGTGTGTGTGTATAACAATAATCCCTACTTTCATTTTGTATTCTGGTGGTCCAAAAAAATTAAAATTGTATTCTGGTGGGACGCCGCCGAGGCGCCGAGTCAAATGGTAGTGACTCGGTTGTTTGCTGATGTGTACCGACAAGAGTGTGTTTGACCAAGAATTCGGACCACCAGAATACAATCGACTATGAAATGGGACCAGCAAAATACAATAAATATGTCAATGGGATTACTGGAATACAATAACAATTTAAATGGGGCCACTAGAATACAACTCAAATAATAATTTTTAGTTAAACACACTCTCGCCGGTACACATCAGCTAACAACCGAGTCACCACCACTTGACTCGGTGGCGTCCCACCATAAAACAATTTCAATTTTTTTGGACCAAGAATACAAAATGAAAGTAGGGATTATTACTATACAATTCGTAAAAGTAGAAATTATTAGAATCCAATTATCATATATATATATATATATATTTATCAATTACAGAAATAAAGAAGCTTTGACAAAAGTAGCCCCCTATAGTGTCTGCTGCTGTTAGAGTGATGAGGGCATGTACAAGCGTCACTAACCTTGTGACGTTCTGACTGATACATATTTCGTTGTGACACTCCAAATTGTGTCGCCTGCAGTCACACGTCAGAATGTAGTAACGCTTATAAATGCAGCCCATGGACTCCAACAAATTTTATTGTAGTGAATGTTAGGTGTGAATATGGAAGTTAGTACTAGTAATTAATAATTTAATATGCTTAATGGAATTGTGGAATGATAAGTAATTTGAAACAAGAAAAATTAGTTAAGATGACATGTAAAAAGAAACGGAGAGAGTAGTAAACTTGGAAAATAAACCTAAAAGGAAATTATTTTATTTAAAAAAGTTTGCTAAAACAATTTACCATATGCTATATAAGACATCTTATGCTAAAACAATTTACCATATTATAAGGAATTCAATTAAGGGTTAATTACTAGGTATTGTCATCAATCAACTTGGTTTGACCAAGAATTTATTTTTGATTAAAATTTGGTAAAAGCAAGTAGGTCTGCTGTTGATGTGATATGTCTGATGTATTTAACATAAGTAGTTGGTGAACTTCAATGTAGATTAACCCAAAATAATGAGGTGGTTAACCCAGACATAACTTAGTTAACATGAACTTATTATGGGTTAACTGTCCATTGTAAGTTAACCCAGACCAATGAGGTGATTAACCCAAAATACAGTAGGTTAACATGAATTTTTTCTGGGTTAACCGTCCATGGTGTCCACGTTGAGTGCTTTATGTTAGCATCATTACCCATATGGTCTATCTTCATAACCCTAAAGCATAACTTATGTTAGTTATATAGTTTTTACTTTATTAATTACCAATTTTAGTATACAAACCTCATGTTGGAACTATGTGTTAGGAGTACGTGAAGTTCATTGTAGTTAACTCAAACCAATGATGTGATGAACCCAAAATACAGTATGTTAACAAGTTGAACGAATAGGGTAACTGCAAATGCAATCTTAATTGTTAAATATTCATTTCCCATCATTACACCTATGCAAATAGGTTGGGCTCTACTAAAAAACACCAAACTATAAATCTTTTTTGGTTAAATGTGAGTTTAATTGATGGCAACACCAAATTGTAAAGGAATATGCTCATGTAAATAAATCTTAAGCCCAACACCATAAAGCAATTAACCCTTAAATTAATAAGGTCACAACGGCCCCCTCAATCCCCCATAGTTCCGCACATAAGTCCATAGTACTGTATAAATTATTTATTGATAATATGATAATCCTGAAGTTAATTGTAGGATTATCTATTAATAATATTAAAACAAAATAACTCTTTACCAATTGATGCCATGTGTAAAATGGTAAAAGCCTATAAATTTTTCCTTTTTTTTTGGAATTTTTGGACGCGAATATACCTAACTTTTGGGGTATCGGACAATAATACACTTAACTTTGACCTTGACAATAATGCACTGAACTTTGAGGGATGTTGGACAATAATGCACCTGAAACAATTTCAACGGTGGCTGGTTTGGTGGCGATCTTACGTACTAGACCGAGAAGATGATTAAGCTAAATAATATCTAAATTTATGACATGTCAGTTAATTTACACAAGTAAATGTGATTTTATACAACTACGACAACAATTTCCCAGTGAAAGACGTTTAAACAAATGTGATTTTATGTTTATTTCACTCTTTTCAAAGTTGATTATTTTTGCTATGTGTGGATTAGCTGACATATCATAAATTTAAATATTTTTGGACCAATTCATCTATTCCACGTGCTACGTAAGATTGCAACGAAATAGAAATCATTAATTAATCTATATATTATAATAGAAATCATTGTGGGTCCGACGAAATAGAGCCATGGAAGTGACTGTAGGGGAATTAGTCAATCACAACGTAGAATTTTTTTTTCTATTTACAATTCTTTTTAAATTTTCAATCCGGATTTTATTTTAAAATTTAAAAAAACAGAAAGTATGACTAATTTTTGACTGCTTTGAACTCTAAATTAAATTATTTTGATGCAAATAACAGTAATTATTTAGACAAAATAATAATAATAATAATAATAATAGTAATAATAGTAATAGTAATAGTAATAATAATAATATGTATAATAATCTATTATAATAGAAATCATTGTGGTTCCCACGAATTAGAGCCAGGGGAGTGACCATAGGAGAATTGGCCAATCACAACGTAGAAAATTATATTTTTCTTCTATTTTCAATTTTTTTATTTTCAATCCGGATTTTATTTTGAAATTAAAAAAACCAGAAAGTGTCACTAAACTATATACAAATGGGAATATAAATTAGAAAGAGGGCAAATATATAATGACAAAGTTGTGGGCCACCCCCAAATATTGAAAGGAGAGTGATTACAGGTATATCGACAAATCAGAATGCACATAATTTATTTAGTTATTTATTTAACAAATAAAAATTCGGACAAATAATATATACACAATCATAAGTAAATAATCTAGACGGTAACTTTATTTTTAAAATAATATTATTATTATTAATATTACTAATAATAATAATAATATAAGATACACGAAGTGAATACATAGAAAATTATATTTTTTTTTTAGGATTATTGGACGCCAATAATACCAACTTTGGGGGTATTGGAGACTAATAATACAAACTATTTTCTTGGACACTAGTAGTACCAACTATCGACATATTTTCCGCCAATAGTACACGACCGAGTTGTTATAGTTTTAACTCATCGGAAAGATGATGTGACTCCATAATGTGTGACGTGGAAGGCGGAGGTTGGGTAGAAAATGTTGACGTGGACACTAACATGCATTCTATGTCACATATTATGGAGCCACATCATCGTTTCGATAAGTTAAAACCATAACAATTCGACGGTGTACTGTTAGAGGAAAATTGGTCAATAGTTTGTACTGCTAGTGTCCAAGAAAATAGTTTGTATTATTAATGTCCAATACCCCCAAAGTTGGTATTATTGATGTCCAAAAACCCTTTTTTTTAAGATACGCGAAGTGAAATATAAAAGTAATAATAATAATAATAATAATAATAATAAGAATAAGAATAACAATAATAATACACGATTATATTTTGGTGCAACAATAAGTAATTATAATTATTTTGGAATAATATTTCTAAATTATATTTACAATTTCTATTGAACTTTTGATTTTTTAAAATAACCATTTTAATATACTTCGTGTATCGCACGGGTTGAGGCCTAGTATTATTAATGCAAATCCTATTGCTTAAAGATATATACAAATCATTCAGCATTTTATAGTCCATAATTTACATGACACACTCATAAGGTAATAGTTTTGTATTTCACTATTATTTTTCTATGCTAAATTAGCTTCTTTTAATTTTCATTCCCAATCTAAAATATATAGTATCTCTAATTTTTACTCAATTTTAATCTTAGTTCGGGCAATCAAGACATGCAATTGCAGCTTTAAAGCTAGACAAATTCTCAACTTCATCTTCCCCAGGTAACAACTTTTTCCTCAATTTATTTTTTTTATATACACTTCCTTAATTTGTTCAGTGCACATTTCGCTACAATTGGTGTGTATAATTAAATTGATTAATTAAGTACACATAAAGCAAGAAGTATAACATGCATCAAATGAAAATTTAGATTTTAAAAAAAATTCAAGAATTGAAAGATCAATTTGAAAATCTATTAAATTAGTGGAGCTTATGAATAATATGCGAGGAACAAATGCAATTTAAAAAAATGAATATGTAATTAAAGAAAGAATTGATCATTTATCAAAATACTAACATAGACTAATTAATCCAAATCTAATCTTAAACCTAAATCAAAATTAAAACAAAAAAACAGAACTAAGTTTCCAAAAACTGACGTGACATGAGCTTATGTATTACCGGGTCAAGAAAGGTTCTTGATTCCAATATACATGAAACACGTGTAACCCAACAGAGAAGTGGGGGTGGTTCACGAGATTAGGGTAGAAAAGAGAGGGGTGGTTCTCGTAACAAAGGGTTCTTTGTGGAAGTTATTTTGCCGTGAGGGCTTTTGTAGTTTCAAGATTCAAGAAAGGTTGAATCTTGAACGGGAAACGGATGAATCTAAGAGGATGATTTGAGGGGGAAGGGTTGACGTTGGAAGAGGGGAAAGGGAGAGGGTGGCGTGAGGTAAGAAGAGGAAGAGGAGGTGAGAGGGTGGCGTTTGGAGGTGGAGGAGAGTGGGAGGTTGTTAGGTTATTATGGAGAGATAAGGTTGTTGGAAGGTTGATATGTAAAGAGAGAAGGGAAGGCGAAAAGGATTTGGCTTGGTGAGGTGGGTGACGAATTGAAGGGGGCTTAAGGAGGTGGGGATGACGTTGGGAATGGGGGTAGGTTTAGGAATTAATGTGACTTAACTGTATTGACAGAAAGCTCACAAGGTAATTACCTTAACTATATTGATAGAAAGGTAAGAACAGATAGATCTAGGTTTCCTAATTGAATCCACAAAAAGGACAACCTTGGGCTAACTTGACCTAGACCGCAACCTAGGATCAAGCTCTTCCTAACCACTTGGGTGCCAAACCAAGATACAATAGAAGAAGGGGTGAGGTTAATCAAAACACTCAGGGGGTAAGCTTAAAACTTGATTCATATTTCTCAACTGATGTATCCAATTGAATACTAGCCTAGGCTATTTATACTAGGAGAGTCCTTAAGGGACTTGTACTCCTACTTGGCGTGGAAGCCAAGCTAAACTAGGCCTAGGAGTCTCTCTCTTGGCGTGCGAGCCAAGGAGAACTCGTCTAACTACTCCTACTCCTCCTTGGATTAGGAATCCTTATCCTAGGGGGAGTTGGTTGTAACAAACATTATCCTAATTGGTTTTGGCTTTCCTAATCCAAATTGGATTAGTTACAAAATTAGCCAATTCCTATCTAGGAAATGAAACACACGCCTACTCTAGCCTAATTAAAAGAAAACACACCAAAAATAATTAAGCTATACTAATTAAATTACATCCAAAAATCAAGATCATAAAATTGGACTTGGATTCTTGACTTGGACGTGTACCCTTGCTTCTCTTGGACTAGCTTGGCGTGTGCCTTGGCCCATCTTCTAGGATGTTTGGACATCCTCTTGAAATATGAAACACACCATATGAATGGGCCTCCGTAGTTCAACCTAGTATCTCTTTTCGTTGGCCCACTTGATGTAGTTGAACCAAACATGCCATGTTGGCCCTGTATGAGTTGTAGTCTTTTGATGAAGGACCCTATGTATATAATGGACCTTTAATTGGACCTTCTTGATTGGGCCTAGGGAAACAAACGTGGGCTGATTTCCATCATAAACAGGAAAAACGTAAAGCGTAATTACCGGGAAAAAAGAAAAAATATGATGTTGAAGGAAGAAATTAAATATGAAAAAGAAATTCAGAGATTGAAATTTAGATCTAAAAATTACACATGAAATTAGAAGTATACTTCGAAAAGGATAATTCAACATGCAAATTTAATCGAAATTATAATCTAAATCCTAAATCAAATTAAATTAACAAAACGAAATTTGAACTCAATTGTGTGACCATTGGTCCGTTACTAACAAAAATCGTATTATCAATCAAGCCTTCAAATATGTGGACCTCAAAATATAGAACTAGAATTGTGTATCTCCATTGCAACATATACAAGATACTCTTTCCAAGTAATGATGCATTATTCTTGCAACTATTGCACTAAATGAACATCCACTAAAAGAAGAATAATAAGCTTATACAAAGTCCATATTATTTGGATAAATTATTTTCAAGTTAAGATAGTTAGGTTAGGATATTTTTTTGAGGAATTTTATGTTTTTAGAGTGGATGTTTTTTTGAGAAATTGTATTTAGTTAAAATAAGTTAGGATAAGTTAGGATTAATTTGAATAATTATGTTTAACATGGCAAAAGAATAAGGCCACAGTATAACTTATCCCAGCTAACCACTACATTTCCACCTTATGAACTAAATTCTTTCAATTTGGTGAGGAAAAAGAAAGAGAAATGAGAATAGAGGTGATATGCATTGACAAAGCAACCAAAAAACAGTATCAATTAAAAAAATATTGATGGTTTCTCAAATAATTTTTTATTTCTTCCATGTTCAAATTAGACAATTAACTAAAAAAACAAAAAACGACTCTAGGGCCCTCATATTTTGGTGTAATAATTATAAGGGCCCCCTATTTTCCTAAATTATTGGGAGGTGACATTATATTTGATGAAATTATTTGGGAGGGACTTTCAGGCTGAATTCCGGCCAAAATTGGCGGGAACCAAGTGATTAAATGCATAATAGTGTTTTAAAAGGAATTCAACTGTAATAAACATTAATGGAAGATTAAAGGTTTAAAATTAAAAAAAATAACTAAAAACACTTAAGTCTACCCCCCCTCCCCAAGTAAAAAAGTCACTTCATTCCTTCCTAGTTCAACATTCATCTCTCTCATCCTCCCAAAAATTTGCTAGGAGGTGTCATACATTCTTAACAACTTACCACTGGGGGACCACATTTTTTTAATGCACTCAAAGGGGACCAAGTTGTCAAACAAATGGCTCCCAGGTGACTTTTCAGCCATTATTAGCCGGAAAACATGAAAATACTAAAAAGCCCCCGGAGATGTTTGTGAAAAGACTATGTTGCCCTTATTTTTGCCCGCTCAAACAAAAACGTTGCTTTGTCCCATTGTCTTCATCATCATCTGTGACTACAATCAGGAAAGCAAACCTGATGGGCAACTTGCTTCACTCCACCACCATCACCGTTGACTACATTCAGCATGGTACCTTTGTCCGTCTCACCAATATCAACTGGCTTCTCTGCTCTAATTTCTTTAGTGCTCCCATGAACAGTGTCGCTATCAACTTTGTTCAAGATATTCTTGCGTCACCTTCTTTGGAATGTGAATTTCAAAGGTCTGTCATTTCCAGCAGGACCTGGACTTTCACTTTCAGCAGTGCCCAATCCGTTAGAGATAGGCACGTCAAACAACTGGGCATCCCCCATCTCATCCAAAGCAATATGACATGAATTCTCACAGAAACCCTTTCCGCCTTTTTCACGGTAGCTTGGATCTTCTTCACTACGAATCAAATCCCCACAATTTACCTTTATGTCAATTGTGTTACATAATTTGTCAGATAACGATGTACAGAAAAACTCAGTATCCTTAGAAGGGGCTGTTGATGTGATCTTACAACATTCTTACGAGAAGACCTCCTTAGTACCGATATCTGGAATTTCTTCGAGCAGATCTACGAGGAGACATGGTAGTTTCATCTTTGCCTCTACTGCAATCATGTAGTAACTGCCCCTCTGATTTATTAAGTTTCTTCTTCGATACGGTTGGGTATTGGACACAACGAGCGTTGATGTTAGAGAGGTTGCTGGAGAAGAGCAGGAAGAGGTAACATTTTTTTAGCAACCTAAACCCTAATTAGCCAGTAAACAGAACATTTTCTTCAAAAAAACCAAACTTTTGAACACCAAACTGTATACTTTTCTCAAATCCGACAACCCTAAACAAGAAAGAATGCAATTTCATGTAAACAAAACCCTAATTTTCCAGAATCCACACCCAAATGTATCAACTCGTGAAACCCATTCACAAATTCAAGGACTCAACAAACACCAAAGGTTAAGGAGGACGAATAAGGAAGAACGAAGATGAAGGAGTTTATCTATGACTCTCCTCGCCATTGCAGCTCAATTGGCTCCAAACTTCACACTGAGGATCGACGATGGTGGATGACAGAAGAATGTGGAAGAGCTCCAGTTCGTTGAGAGTGGAGAAGGGTTGATTCAGGTAAATAACAAAGGATTTGGAGGCAATGGAGGGTAGTATCGGCATTCCACAAAGCAATTTCAAAAAAAATTCTCACTTAACTCAACTGTCGCCGGATTCCGGCTATAATTGGCCGGAAAGTCACCTGGGAGCCATTTGTATGACAACTTGGTCCCCTTTGAGTGCATTAAAAAAATGTGGTCCCCCAGTGGCCAGTTGTTAAGAATGTATGGCACCTCCCAGCAAATTTTTGCTCATCCTCCCTCCCTTTGTTTTGCCATTTTATCACATATTCAATGAGGAGGGAAGCAAGAGTGAGGTGAAACCGAGAATGAGGTGGAATCTTGCCAAGGATGGCCACTCTTCTTCAATGGAGGACGTCCATCTTGCTAATCTGCTTCTCTCTCTATCAAACTGATTTGGGTTTTCAATTTGGTCAACCTTTTAATTATGTTCAATTTTTATTTTTTGATTTCTTTTTATTTCCCGCTAATTAATGGAGTTGGTTTAACTCACCAAACACTTAATCCACAATAAATACATCATTAAATGTCTCCCACCAATTTTTGACCGGAATTCAGCCTGAAAGTCCCTCCCAAATAATTTCATCAAATATAATGTCACCTCCCAGTAATTTAGGAAAATAGGGGGCCCTTATAATTATTACACCAAAATATGAGGCCCTCGGAGTTGTTTTTTGAACAAAAAAATGTTATAAAAGATTATATTTAAAAAAAAGTGTAAAAGGTACGGTGGGTAAAAGGGGATGTCCATTTTAGGAACTACAGGTAAAACAAACAATGCAAAAAAAAAATCGTAAAAATGATGATGATTAATTGATTATTGATTTATCAATCTATAACGCTCCGTTCTTTTATGTGGTGCGGTAATAATGCAGCGCGGTGGAATTCGAAAAACTGTGGTGAAGTGTGGTAGGTAGCAGGGGTGTGCATTATTCGGTTTTGAACCGAATTAACCGAAAAACGAACCGAATTGAACCGGTCCAAACCGTACCGATTTTTATTCGGTTCGGTTTTCGGTTTGGACTTTATGCCTTATTCGGTTTATTCAGTTCCGGTGAAAAACCATAGAAAGTGTGCATTTTCCGGTTCAAACCCGAAAAACCGAACACTGAACCGATTTTATTCGGTTCGGTTTTCGGCTTGGACTTTGCCCCTTATTCGGTTGTCGACTTATTCGGTTCAGCCCGGTTTGGTTCGGTTTTAAACCGATGAACAGCCCTAGTAGGTTGTGGTGAGTTGTAGTGGGAGGTAGGGTAGGTGAGGAAAAAGAATATAAAAAGTATAGGAGAAAAATGAGGAGAGAGAAAAAGTAAGAAGATAGTTTGATAATTAATGATTGTGGTAAAGTGTGGTGAAGTGCGGTAGAATATTGACTAGTGTGATGTGGTGTAGTACCGCACCGCACGGTACCACATAAAAGAACGGGGCCTAAATTGTGGCATTGAAAAAGAGAAAAGTACTTTTAAAGATTTACAACAAATTTGGACTTTCATGTCAAACAAAATTTAAACAATTCTAATAAAAGAAAAAAAAATGACTAAGTACCATGGGTGAGTAGCCACCAATAAATACAAAAGAAAGACTTCCAAAAAAATAGAAAAAAAAACAAATAAGAGAAAGATGCACAAAAACTAGTTAGACTTTGAAATCCCAAACTTTGGAGTTTGTTTATCAGAATATCCCGAACTTAAGATTTAATATGAATATCCCAAACTTTGGGAGGTCGTATCTGGCAGTAGCCCAACACCAACTTAACATCAATTAAACTCAGGAGTTTCTGTGATGTAACAATATTTTTTTGAGGCTCAGCCAAAAAACTACCACTATATTGTAGAAAAACCCGAATTTAATTGATGTTAATTCAGTGTCGACATGCTAATAAATACCAACCCCCAAAGTTTGGGATATTCATATCAAAAATAAAGTTTGGGATATTCCGATAAACAAGACTCATAGTTGGGGATTTTAAAATCAAATAATCCTTAATTATATGTACAAAATAATAACATAATGAATACCTATTTTTAATAATTATCAATTAATTTTACGGATATGAATATTAAGTAATTATTTTTAGAAAACAATGTTAAGTATTTTTTAAGGATATGAATATCAAGTGATATGAAATAGACCTGGCTGTCAAGTCCAATAGCCGTTTAACAACAACCCAATCAAATAAACTCAGTTACTCAGAGATGATTAAAGTAAGATTTTTTAGATCATAAAATATTCCGATAAAGGGAGTGTTTGGTTGGAACCTTAGTGAAAATTTTTCATGGGAAAGATTTTCCTGGAAAAAATTTCCCTTAACCCCCCTAAGGGAAATTTTCCTTGGGAAAATAGAGAAAATAGTGGGCCTATCGCGAAAATTTCCCGAAGCCAACCCGTATCCAAACATGGGAAAATAAGTCAACCCAGGAAAATTGACCATTTCCCAGGGTTATTGACCAACCAAACGCATCCTAAAAGAATCGTAGAAATCAATTAATTACACTAGTTCTACTTGGTTTAGCTTGGGTCTCTATCTCGATAATCGACAGTTGGTATGACCCTTAAAAAAATTAGGAGTCACACACAGAATTGTTCGTATGATCGTAACGAAGAGATTAATCACGAGGATAGACATCAGTCATAGTCGCTGTGCATGTGTATGAATGTGGAAGGGTGTGATGACCTTCATCAGGCATGGAAAGGTTTCCAAAGAAACGGGGAGTTGTCGGCTCTGGAAGGCTTATAGAAGGCCTGATCAAGGCATCCAAAACCAGTCTCATTCCCGGTCTTTGAATTGCATCTTCTTGTATGCATAATAGGCCAATATGATAGCATCTTATTAGTTCTTCATGTGGGAAGTCATTACTCAGCCTTGTATCCACCAAGTCCAGTGGTTTGCTCTCATTCCATAGCCTCCATGCCTATGTCAACACTTAAGGATTAACCGCGATGTATTCACTCAACTTTCATATTTAGTTTTAGATTCAATGTAATCATATTTACAGTTAGGATAACTTGTTCAATAATGAAACTTACTCGGTGTAGCAATGCTTCCTCTTGTTGCAATCCCCTAAAGAATCGATTCTTCTGGCCACTTATTATCTCAAGAACTATGACCCCGAAGCTGTAGATATCTGACTTTACAGAATAGTGACCAGTTATTGCATATTCTGGAGCCATGTATCCGCTGTATTAACATAGAGAAAACATTTAGTTTGTTAATTAGTTATGAAAATTTTATAGGACAATAAACCATGTGTGAATAATGATATTTACTCCGTATCAAGACAAGGATGTATTTGAATCTTACTATGTGCCAACAATTCTCTTAGTGTCACCTTGAGTTTGGTTCTCTCCAACAAGTCTTGCTAAGCCAAAATCTGATATCTTCGAATTCATACTGTCATCTAGCAATATGTTACTTGTCTTCAGATCTCGATGGATCACCTTAAGTCGTGAGTCTTCATGGAGATACATGAGCCCCCTTGCAATGCCGATGATGATATTTAGCCTTGTCTGCAAACTTAGAGAAGCATCGCTTGTTTGATCTGCAATGTCATCATTAAGTATATTGGTTAAAATTAACTATGATACATATATGGTTCTATCCTTCAAAATCTCATGTCAAACCAATTGGTCTAGATAACAATTTAAGTAACTGCTAGCTTGCATTAGGTTTTACAAATTTAAGCCATGTATAGTCAATGTATATTACCAAACAAAAATCGATCCAAACTAGAATTCGGAAGATATTCGTAAACCAGTATTTTCTCCTTCGATGTCACACAAAATCCCAAGAGCTTGACCAAGTTTTTATGTTGAAGTTTCGCAACAAGAGCAACCTCGGTTTTAAACTCTGTAACTCCCTGCTTTGAGTTTTGCAATAACCTCTTCACTGCAACTTCTTGCCCGCTTTCAAGTTTTCCCTGAATAATAATATTTTAGGAATGAATCATCCACTCAAACAATCTATCTATATGAAATACCTTACCTCTATTTCGAAGGAAGGAGACATCAAATTGGAGAAGGATTTCTATGAATATTACCCAAAGGATCTAGATGCAACACACCATTAACTCTACAACACATAAAATTTTCCACATGGTATGTGACTGATCAACTGAAGCGTCGAATGTGGCTACACTCATCATCAGTGCAATATTTTTTTGGGGTAGGTATGGATATATCTTAGTGAACTGTCAAAAAGGATATTATAGCGGAAATACATTCAAGCAAAGAGCATTGTACAAACGAAACAATTACCTTGTAAACTTCTCCGAAACCTCCTTCTCCCAATTTATTCTCAATGGAGAAGTTGTGTGTTGCAGCTCTAATTGTACTTATGTCGAATTGAAAGGATTCCGCGTTGCTAATATCCTCTATCTCTGTTACATATAAATTAAAACAAGGACCTTTGTTAGTTATTAACCTATATAATTATGGCTCTACGTCTAACATGACTTTGTGCTGTATCAAGTCAACAAATTGAATTTTGACTTACCCTCATCCCTTTCACTTGCCTTGTTTCTCTTCATTATCCAGATTCCAACGAATAACAAAATCAGTACAGCAGATGATGTTGGAATTGCTATTACCACCGCTATGGGCACCTGTGACTTATTTGTTTTTACGGGCGCAAATGATAGTGGTGGCGATGAAGCAAGGTCATTATAGAATTGGTAAACCTCGTATCGAACATTACAACTAGGCAACACAATCCTGCTTCGCTGCCTCACCAACATCTGCTCAATCGCGACATTCAAGCACAATTTACAATCACTGGCTGACAAGTCCGGCGTGCACTGTTCCACCACATACAGCTTGTTAAGGCACATGATAATCACCGTCGTTGTTCCATACTTCTTCACGCGTTTCGCAGTCTGAATTGCCAAGTCCTTCAGAGTATCACCCAAAAACTGGATCTGATCCTGGGTCAGGTTCTGAGCGCTCCACAGCCCCAAAATTGGCATTTGATCCACTTGCCCAAAGAAGCTCTTTTTATCGTACCTGATCATGCACTCGTCGTACCATATAATTGCAGACGTGCTCCGGGGACACGTGGACATCTTGGGTTGGTCACGTACAGCAGTGTTCACGCATTCCGAACAGCCTGTGGTTGACTGGTCGCCGCGACAAAGGAAGAGACCGAACACGGCATTGTCTTTGCCGTTTCCAGCTTTTGCAGTGGCAAACCCGGTGGATGAGGTGGCAGCGGCTGAGGAGAGGGAGGTGAAAACCGAGTGGAGGTTTTCGGGATAACTGGTGTCCGTGGGAGCATAGGAGGTGTCGTCCGAGCAATAATAGTATAGAAAATTTGGGACTGCGCATCCCAACTTAGGAATCCCCATCAAGGCAATCACGAGAATAACAGGGGATTCCCAGCTCATTTTGCCAGTTTTTCTCATCAGGGGGCTTTTTTAACTGTTTAATTTTAACATGCTGAACTGGGATTTGGTTTTATTTTGAGCATATTTATTTAGTTGGGGGATTCCATTAAAAAAAAAAAAAATTGTTGGGGGAGATTGTTATTGTCAAACATAATTAAGTGTTCAGATAGTGACTCTGGAAATGCCGGGTCAAAACATAAAAAGGGGAAACTGGAAAGCAAAGCTCCAATGGGATAGGTTTGCCCGCCTATTTTTAAATCTTCTTAGTCAATTGTTGCATATATGAATATTCAATCTGTGACTCCTCCTCCTCCCACTTGTATTATAACGGATCACAATTCACAAGAATGGCCAAATTTTGGGGGTAGTATTATTCTCTAAGATCAATCAAATTTCATACTAATATAGGGTTGTCAAAAATTCATGTCTCATACAATCCGAATTCAGACAAATTAGATACTAGATGCAAATTTCAAGTTTGATACCCAATTTTTTATAAAATTTTCTAGATTAGACTCGGGTCGGACAACTCAGACGAGCATGAAGTTGGGTAAATGTTGGGTTTGGACAATAGAAAATAGAATATATTGTGTTGAAATTTTTTGTCAAATCGGTTAATGTAGAATTCGAACGAAAATTCTATGACCTTGCCCACTTTTTTTCCATGTTAGGCTGAACTAGAGTTTCGAATCAGATAGTTTTAAGAGTCGTGCATACTACAAGCCACAAGGTAGTATAATTCAGAACTTTAATGCCCCTGAAACTTTAATATTTTCCTAGTCATAATTATTTTAGTATGTAAGATTGAATTTTGTTGTTAGGAACAATCATACAGACCATTATATTCAAGTTTCCTTTATTTAATTTTTTCCTTTTCTTTTCTGATAAGAATAGTAATTTAAATATTAGTAAATTCTCAAAATAAATTTTGAAAATCCTGCAAATTCTAAGTTTATTAAAAGTATTTGCAGAATTTAATTACAGAAATTTTGGTTTAGTTAATTTTAAGCCTCTTTAAAAAAAATTAGTTAGTATCAAAAATGTCATTTATCAAATATATTAGGCTAGTCAGTAAAGTACTGTCGTCTGAGCATTGGTCCCCAACATTTCCGGAACTTCTCCCTGTTATTTTCAAAGAGGGTAGGCTTCAATTTCCAACTTTCAATCAAACAGCCTTTTTTCCTTGTTCTAGCCTTGTTCTTCTTTAAGCTTCAACTTTTCTCATTCAATAATGCAATAGGGCAAACATTTTTCATGATCAAGAGGCTGTGGCTAAGGCTTTCATGGATGATATGTTCGAACAAAAAAGAGTTCTTGGATAAAAATACCACTAAACTTTGCAAAAATTGCAAATTTGCCACTCGAAAAAAAACATGTTATGAAAATGTCACTAATCTATGTGAACATTTGCAAAAAAGCCACTTTACCTAATGTTGACCTACAGTAGCCGGTAACTCCTTCATTAACATATAACCTACCCTATTAATAATTTTACCAACCTAAAATTAATTACCCTCCCCTCTTTAATTTTTTTACTGGGTATATTAACTCCCCCTTTCCCCCCTGATTCTTCATCTTCTTCTTTCATCTTCTTCTTCCTCTTCTCAATCGAACCTCCAGTTCTTCTTCTTCTTCTTCAATTAGGGCTTAAAAAATTAGGGCTTCCTGGTTTGTTCTTCTTCTTGACTCAGAAAAACCCTAATTTTCCTGAAATCAGAAATGGCTTCATCCTTTTCTGTGTCGAACACCCCAATTAGGGCATGCTGCGAGTGTGCATGTTCAAAGAAGGTGCTTTTCCGCTGTAAATGTGGGACGATTTGCCTTGTCTACACTTCATTCACTGCTGATAACCCTCGTAGGAGGTTTGCAAGGTGCATGAGGTGGCAAACGGCTGATGATTGTGAGTACTTCAAGTGGATCTATGATCCAATTTGCGACACTGTGGCCATTGCAGCAAAGTGAATGGTTGAGAGATTTGATGCAGTGAAGAAGGAGAGGGACGAGTATATGTACGAGATGGATGTGGTTGAAGCAATCATCAATGATCTGATGGGTAAGTTGCAAAAGCTGAGGGCGGAGAATCAGAGGTTGAAGAAGAAAGTTGGGTGGTTGTAGGGATGGCAATGGGGCGGGGAATCCCCGAACCCGTCGGGGCCCCGCCCCGCTCTAGGGAAAAATCCCCGCCCCCATTGGGGATGGGGACGGGGACGGGGACGGGGATGATTTTCCAAAATCCGCTCGGGGACGGGGCGGGGATGGGGACAAAATTTTCCCCATCCCCGTCCCATTTTCCCCGCCGGGGTGAATTCCCCGTCCCCATCCCCGAATCCTCATCCCCGAAAATGTTAAAATTACCAAATAACCTTTATTCAAATTTAATATATATATTAATGGGAAGGATAAAGTAGTAATTTTCCAATTTATTCTCACTTGTTGATGTATTATTGTTTGATTTTGATGTATTATTACTTGAGCAAGTTAAATACGTTGTATTTTGAACATGTTAAAAACCGGGTTCGATTAAAAACCGGATCCGATTAAAATTTAGTTAAATTTAAGATAGTTTTAAAAAATCCCCGTTGGATCCCCATTGGGGATGGGGAATCCGTGGGGATGGGGATGGGGCAAGAATCATTCCCCGAAGCGGGGATAGGGACGGGGATGGGGATGAGTTTTGGGAGCGGGGACGGGGACGGGGGTATACTCCCCCATCCCCGATCCGCCCCGTTGCCATCCCTAGGTGGTTGATTGTGATGTTTCTTGTGGTGTTTGTGATGGGGGTGCTTGCTGGGGGGTATGCTAAGTAATTGGTTTCTGGTGATGGGGGGTGGGTGATCTTATTTTGCTAAGCTGATGATGATGTATATATGAAGAAGAAGAAGAACTTGTAGTAGATGATGATGAAGGTGATGAATTTTTTTGGGTCATCAGAATGTATGCTTGAATGGCCATTTTTAAAGCATCTTGAACACAGATGCTTCAATTTTTTTGGGTTCAATGGTCTGTTTGTCATCAGCTTGTTCATCAGCTTGTTGTTCTGTTTAGGTGTTTAGGTTTGGTTTATGTCTGTTTTTAGGTTTTTTTTAGGGCTAGGGCTGACAGTTTAGGGATGGATGAATGTTGAATTGTAATGAATGATTTGTTAACATTCTATTTTCAAGCAATGAATGTTGAATGTTATGGTTTGATGATCAATTCTGTTTCTTATGCTCTTACGCTCTGTTTGATGTACAAACCCTTGCAAAAAAACAAATTCGTGTGTAATTGAACAATAACAATGTAACAGAATCGAAAAGAAAAATGAAAAGAGAAACAGAATCAGAAATGAACAGAAGACAGAATCAGAAATAGGGGATTAAACTTGCATTAAGTATGAGGGAATATGTAATGGGTACAACATCTAGTGTTTGATGTACATACTCCTCTGTTTTGGCTTAAGCTTGCAACAAAACAGGATATAAAACTCAAAGATGTACAAAGACATACCCCCCCTCCCCAAAAAAAAAAAAAGTATGGCATTCATTGACATTCTACACACCATTTACACCCTATCTAGTATTCATTGACAAAAGAAGCGATGACATCAGTATTCATTGATAAAAGAAGCCATGAAAGTCCAAAAAGGCTTTACAAACACCCACAAACACCACAAACTCCTAGTTGCCTAGGTTCATCTTTGGAAATTTCTTCCTAGGTGAAACTCTTGGCAACAAAATTCTGTTTGCAACTCTCTTCTTCCTTTTTGTTGGAGTTGAAACTGGAGATGGCTGTGATGGTTAAGGTTGTGATCCAGTCAGTGGGATTTCTTCAAATTGGGCCACTCTCCTAGCAGCAGCAGATGCTGCAGCAGCAACCACATCAGCTGCAGTGGCTACTAGACCCTAAACCAGCAGTTGCAGCAGCAGTTGTACATGAAGATCCAGCAGAAGTAATAGCAACAGTTGCAGATGAAGAACCAGCAACAGCAGCAGTTGTACATGAAGATCCAGCAGCAACAGTAGGAGAAGTTTGAGCAACAGTAGATGAAGACCTTTTTGTGACCTTTCTTTTGGGCTATGATAAAACAAAGAAAGCTAGAATAAGAGGAAACACAAAACAAAGCACAAACCCTCAAGCATAAACCTAAACCCTAAAGCATAAACCCTAAACTAAAAAAATTGTCTAAAAATTAAAAAAGTCAAAATGTATTTTGACCAGTATACCCTAAACCCTAAAAGCTAAACCCTAACCCTAAAGCAAAACCCTAAACCTAAAGCAAAACCCTAAAGGTAAACCCTAAACCCAATAGAAACCCCTATCCCTAAATCCTAACCCCTCTAAAGCAAACTCCTCAGCAAACTCCTTTAAAGAAAACAGAAATTAAACCCTAAAACCACTTACATCATAGTCCATAAACAACAACAAACAAACAAGAAAACACAATTCAATAAGAGGTAAGAAAACACAACATGTGGGCAAGTCAGCTTGTTGTGGCCTTCAAATCCACAATTTGAGCAGTAGATTCGAGTGGACTCCTTTGACATTTTACCCCTTATGGTTTCACCTGCCTCTGGCTTTCTAAAATACTTTGTTGTTGTCTTTTTCTTGGGCTTGAAGTAGGGGGCAGTTACAACACATCCAGGGGCAGTTGCCCACATGTTGGAGCCATTTAGTGGGTTTAGTGTGTGCGAGTATGTCACAACAAGTTTTTCAGTTGCATAGCACTCATGCACAAAGTTTGGTGGTTTCAATCTTTCCTCCCTCATCACAACAATAGAATGTGGACAAGGAATCCCATTTAGTTGTTATGAATTGCAACTACATATTTTTTCATTCAAGTCCACTACATACTCCTCAGCCCAAGCATTGTTGACACTAAACAATCCCCTAGCAGCCCTAGTAACCTCCCAAGACTTTGACTCTTCAATCTTTTTGTCAAGATTTTTTAAAATCCTAGGAGGTATTGGGGTGTTGATCTTAGAAGCCCATGCATTGTCCCCTAATCTTTTCATAACTGCGTTGAAAATCCAATTTAACATAGAAACTTTAGGCATGTACCTGGCTTCTATTATGAAGGCATTGAATATTTCAGCCATGTTGTTGTCAGAGTCACACTTGGCATGTGGTTTGAAGAAGGCTCTGCAGAAATGCTCAACACCTTTTCTTTCAAGCAGCCCCCATGCTTGTGGGCCAAGATCATAGGGGCTTCTGGCATTCTTCTTCATTTCAATCTCAATTGTTGACTTAGCAACCCTCCAGAATAATTTCTTGTACATCTCACCCCTAAATGTCCTCCTTAGGTTGGCATACACATGCCTAGCACACAGGCTATGCTCACTTCTTGGAAAATTCATTGACACACTGTGTACTAGACCCTAAACCAAACAAAAAAAACACAAGCAAATAAATTCAGAATATACAAAGTAAATAGATTGTTTTGAAAAAAATTAAAAACCTTAACAAAGGGTTTCAACATACCTTTTGTTGTTTTGAAATAATTGCCCATCCTTGTCCATCCCCCATGTTAAGATCAATTTGTAGCTGTGAAATTAACAGATCCCAAGTCTCGTTTGATTCTGTGGATGTCACTCCCCAAGCTAAAGGATACATTTGGTCATTTGCATCCCTCCCAACAGCTACAAAAACTTGTCCTCCCCATGGTCCTTTCATGAAGCACCCATCCAAGCTGAGAACCCTCTTATACCCCTCCAAGAAACCCTTCTTCAATGGTCTAGGACATACATAAATAAACTTGAAAACATGCTCATTTGTCTCATGATTCTCTGTTGTTTTAAGAACAGTAGATGTGCTAGGGTTTTTGTCAATCAACTCCCAATAATAGTCTCTAAGTTGAGTAAATTGCTTCCTATAATCACCAACTATAGAGTCTAATGCCTTCCTTCTTGCCCTAGCACACATACACAAAGCAACATTGTAATTCAGCTCTTCCTTCACCATTCTTTGTAAGTCTCTGGAAGTAATGGATGGGGTTATCCTAAATATGTTCCTATAATGCTCAGCCAGCCATTGCACACTCATATTTCTATGCTCAGCCTCAAAGCTAAAAGTAATACAAGTGTGAGCGGGGCCAAATGTCTTCACTGCATAGCTCTTCTCCTTGCCTACTTTTGATCCCCAAAACCTCCACTTGAACCCTTCACCCTGGCAGAAGAGCTGATACCTCACTTTGTCACTTTTGCTCACTTTCAGATTGTATCCACCTAGTATCCTATAGTTATCATGCAGCTTTTTTCATCTCCTTCTAGTTATCATACACGCCCCCCCCCCCCCCATGCTTCAGAATGCTTATATGTAGTAATTCGTGTAAATGTTTGCATGATTAATCTCATAGCTAAATGATAGTTGCTTTGAAAGCAGGATATGTTGCATCCTTTGGTCTTTAGTTCAAACCTTAGTAGTCTCAATTTTAGTTCCTTTGACTTCAGTGGCAATTTTTGTGTTTAAAAAGTCATCTCAATTTGCTTATTCATTTATATAACTTTCTATTATTTTCTTTCTTTTAATTTTTCTGTAATTTTATTCACCCTTTGTATGAATTATAAATTTATAATATTTATTTCATCTTTGTTTCCTACGTTTGTTTTTGTTTATCTTACTTTATACTATATATATGAAATACTAAAGTTATAAATATTTTAATATATTTTAAAGATACATAGTTTTAGAAGCTTATGTTTTCTTATTCTTTTTATCTTTATATTTCATTACGAGCTCTTTTAAAAATGTTCTTTTGAGGTCTGTCAGAATAAGTCTCTTCATACATTCCCGCGCATAAAGAAGACTGCCTACATCTAAATCCTCCTAAACCTCACTTTAGATATACTTTCTAGAGTACATTTTCGTTGTTCTATACTTCATTGTGTGATTAAAATTTTAATAAGTATCTTTTCTACTTGATTGAACGTACGTGAAAGACCATAAATGAGTTTGGATAAAAGTTCAATAAACAAGTAAAAATAAATAATTTGATGATTAGATCTATGATAAAGTTGACAAGAATATTAATAAACTGGCCCCCCTAATAAATATTTTCTGGCTCGCCCCTGATGGGGAACTTACCATAATGGAATGTGAACCTTTTAGATCTTCAATCCTTTCAAAAACACTTCCCTGATATGCGAATTTTTTGGTTGTTGATGAATTTAGGGTTTGATTGAAGAAAGATGGCGAAATCAATGGTGATAATTTGAAGCACCTAGGCGATGAAGATGAAGGGATGAGTAGCAAATGAACGTTGCCTAATTTTTAATTTTATTTTTTTTTTTTGAAATGGAGGAAAATCACTGAGGGCAATGATTTTTCACAGAGTAAATTAGTTAATTAGGGTTTTTTAACTTAATTATGTTATTAAATTAGTTTAATCACACCCACCCACAAGATTAACCTGCTGCTTTAGGTAATCTCCTTCCCTCAGCCGGTTAAGTGGCAAACTTGTCTTAATTACAATCAATTAGTAGCATTTTAATTCATAACATGTTTTTTTCGGGTGGCAAATTTGCAATGTATGCAAAGTTTAGTGGCATTTTTATCCAAGAACTCGAACAAAAGAAGATAGCCACGATTTTGTTGCTCTTGTGGTTTTCTTTGGCTCTCCCTTAGCTGTATTGTTTTTTTTTTTTTTCTTGTTGCTTCGTATGCTGTTTTGCTGGTATGCAGTTTTGTAACATCTTTGGTGCGTTCCTTGGCCTTTGATGGTTAGCAAATTATCGGAAAAAAAAAAATAGGGCAAGCAATAATGCACTAGGGGCAGCAAACTTTTCATCGAAACAATAAAAAAGAAGAAGCATGACTTGAAGAGGATACACATTCGTATAGTTTCTGTGCCTGAATGCGGAAGGGTGTGATGATTAGTTCAAGCCTGTGTATTATAACGGATCACAAGAGTAGCAAAATTTTGGAGGCCTGCAAAGTTCTAAATTACTTCCAAATCAAAATAATTTGTTATATTCATCACTATTACTTACTCACTGTAGTCACTGAGATAAATCAAATATATCATATTATAAGGTAATGCAATTAACAACTGTGACAATGACCCTGCAAATTTCATTATTTTCTTAATCATAATTGTCTTAATATGTAAGATCTAATTTTATTGCAAGAATTAATCATACATGAAGTGTTGTACTAGGATTTGGAATTTGGTTATAGCCTCCCCGCTCTGGTAAGTTAATGCCTTGGCTCCCAAGGCCTCCCTTAGGCCTCTTTCAGGTATGCCTACTTTCCTCTGCACCATGGTTAAAGTGGTTCTCCATCTGGTTTCCCGAACCTCAATTTTTCGTGACCAGTTATGCGATTGATGCCCTTTTGTTGAGTAGTAAAATGGGTTTTTTAACTGGATCTTTGGTTCGCGGCGCTTGCAGGAAGTCCTATCCCCCTCTTATCTTTTGCCGAAACTATTCATTATTAGATCTTGCGTTGGTTGCTGTGTGGTCTTTGGATATTATTACCTTGTAGGTGTTGCTGTTTCTGGGATGTGCGACTTATCCATTCCTTCTGTCTTCATTCATTATCACATCGTTCCATAAGATTCTATGTTGTGGCCTGTGGGTATTGCTATATAAACAGTCTTAGCTTGACCTTAATAGCTTTTCCTAAGGTTCAAATTCGTCCTGTACGTGGCTTGCTTAAGTTGTGTTGCCTTTTGGGTTGTTATTGTATCTCAACCTGACATTCTTAGATTTACAGTTTTAGATCTGTTTCTATCTTCATTATCATCTTTCTTTAGTAAGAATATGTTGATTGTGATTAGTCACGCTAATTTCGCCCTTCAAAAATCTATCTCTTTTTATCTCTATGGGTGCGTTTGGTTGGTCAATAACCCCGGGAAATGGTCAATTTTCTCGGGTTGACTTATTTTCCCCATGTTTGGATGCGAGTTGACTTCGTGAAAGTTTTCACGATGGGCCCACCATTTTCTCCATTTTCCTAGGGAAAATTTCCCTTAGAGGGGGGCTAAGGGAAATTTTTCCCAGGGAAATCTTTCCCATGGAAAACTTTCCATGGGAAATTTTCCCTGGAAAAATTTCCCTGGGATTCCTACCAAACACTCCCTATATGTTTTGGTGTTTCTTGGAGCTCTTTTTCTTGATCCTGTTTTTGTTTTGCTTGTTTAATCTTAGAGTGTGCTTGGTAGGGGGGGAAACATTTTTTTGGAAAATGTTTTCGTAATTTTCTAGTGTTTGGTACAAAAAAAAAGTTTAGAAAATCATTTTCCCCTAAAAGAAGGAAATTGACTCCCTTTGTTCAACCTAGAGAAATTATTTTCCACCATTGATTGTTGGATCAATTTTCACTACTAACTCTAACTAAAATTTAAGGCTGAAATTTAACATTAACGGTTTAGCTCGAAATTTTGTAATACGATAGAATTTATTAAAAAAACCTCAAATATGTTATAAAACAATAAATATATGAACACAATATAGAGAGAATAATAGAGAAGAACAATAGAGACAAGAGAGAATGAGAGAGAAGAATTGGATGATCTATTTATAACCCATAAGGTGTATTTATACTAGTTACATAGCAATAGTATAGACTTCATATGGGAATAGAATCCTCCTATATTATATCATCCTAACAGATAAAGATACCCAATAGATATCTGATTGATATATGGACATTCACAAATATATTATTTCATAACACTCCCCCTTGAATGTCCATTATCCAAAAGAGTATGTGTCATTAAAACCTTACTAGGAAAAACCCAATTAGGAGAAAAACCCAGTGAAGGAAAAAGAGTACACACTTCTTTATATGCAAATATATGTTGGCTCATTAAAAACCTTTCTAAGGAAAACCTAGGGGATAAAACCTCAAATAAGGGAAAAAGAGTACAACGTGTATTACTCCCCCTGATGAGAACATCAATTATGTCTTTGAGTTGATGTAATTCAACTTCATAACTGACTTGATACATGAATCAACTTAATTCTCACTTAAACGAATTTGTTTAGCGTGCACATAACTAGTATGTGATCAAGTATCATATGATTTAGGTAAATATCCAAGTTTAACATAGCTAATCAAACCAACTTTGAGTTGATGAGGATAATAAATATCTACATTGCTAGTACCTTCGAGGCACCGAAATAGGTTAGATCATGTATGATTAGCAAGATACGTCAGTGCTTCAATAACATTTAAATTGGTACTTCAGGACCCAAATACAATACTTCAAGACTTAAATACGGTACTTCAGGACCGATGAATTTCTCATCATCTTTTCATCTTTTCAACATTGAAAGGGGGGTTGTTTTCATATCAAATGATCGTACCACTACTAGGGTACTTAAAAAGGGAGTACTTTGCTTATACAACATTATTTTAGCACGTTGCTACATAAATTGATTTACGCACAAAAGTCCATCTCAAAGTGTGCAACTTGTAAACCACGACAATAACAGATTTTACCAAAATCTTTCATTCCAAACGCTTTTGTAAAGCAATCCACAACTTTTAAGACTCTTCGAGAGTCCAAACCATCAATAACATTTACAAACAATTAGGACCCGGATCATTTAATCATTTCCTTTGATTATGCAATATGCGTCCATATTGCTTTAATCACATAAATGTCTATCAACTAAATAACCAATATTCTCGAGAAATTTAATATGTGCTTCCGGTACTTTGAACCCTTCAGGAGTTTTATATAAACATCATTATCAAAATTTTCATAAGCTATAGCGATATTTATAAGATGCATACTTAGCTTTTCATGTACTGCCAAATTTAAGGTATCATGATGTAGTGATATGGACTACATAGGAGTATATTCCTTCATTGTTGATACCAAGTCTTTGTGAAAGCACTTATGCAACAAGTCGCTTCTTGTGCCTTATATCTCATAATCTCCCTTTCTCATTCTTTTTCACACAAAGGCTTAATTGTATATATCCCACAAGTTTTACATTGTTTGGTGTATGGACAACAGGTCCTGATATTTCTGATTTTACAAGTGAATCTAATTCTTAAATGCATCTTTCCACTTGGCCAATCTCATCTTTGTCTGTATTCATTAACAGACCTAAATTCATGATCCTCATGATTACTCTAAGTAGTGAGCGTTATATTTCATAATCAAATACTATATTGACGTCGACTTCATTTCGGTTCCATCATAATTGAGATCTCATCATTTTCGTGAATTTCATGTGTTTGAGCTTATGGTGTAACTTCCACATTTGTCATGATTGAGGACTCTTCTAGAGTCAAAATTTCCTCATTTCGGTTATCATTAATTATTCGCTCCTTTTCTTTTCGAGGACTATTGTCTTTGGAACCGACTGGTCTACCATGCTTCATATGTGGTCGAGTCTCATTAACAATTCAATTTGTCCTACTGGGACATCAATTCTTACAAGAGCATTAGTAGTTGGGACATATGATTTAATAACTCTTTGTGGGTCAGTAGAATATCTAGCAATAGATTCGCTCAGTTTGTAGACGAATTATATTTGAACTTCCAGTTCACAATTGTATGAGGATCATAATAATTCGTTCCAACTTATTTCCTTGCCCAACAACTTTATTTCTCCTCATAATGTTGGGAAAATTGTGTCATCATAATTGACAAACTGTGCCATAAGTATATCTCCAATGAATGGTTCTATTATATTTAAGTATGGATATCCCCAACATATATTCTCGATTCCTTCGGGGTCCCATCTTAGTGCGTTATCATGTAGCATACATCGCACAGGCTCAAATTCATAGGTGGGAGATTTGTGGTTCATGGCCGGAAACCATTATAGGGGAGAAATAAACATTCATGATAACCTCTTGGCCTTATTTGGATCAATGTTGGTGCATGTAACATGATATGTCCCTGAACAGTTGTAGTAAGCTCCGCTCTCAAAAGTAATAGGTTTGTCATTTATTATATACTCAACATCTCATATATTAATTATTCTACAGGATCATTTTACATATAAACATTTAACATAGGATGCTTAACATCTATGTCCATTGGCATATAAAAACTATCAAAAGCCTTCACCATCATTATCAAGATGAATCTTCTTGATTGAAATGTGCTCGTAAAACAATTGAGCAAACAATCTTGCAAGCGCTGATAAGTGATTTTTATATAGTGTTTTTAGGGCTCAAATCACATTTATTTCATGCTTTTATACCCGAAATTTCGTATTTTTATATCAATTCATATGATTTCTTCACTTGGTTGCGAGATTGGTACATTTTGTAGGAAATATAGGAAATACATCAAAAAACATGGAAAAACAATGAAAAAGGGGAGAAAAATACAAAGAAAATAAAAAGAAAAGTTGAAGAGAAGAAGAATTGAAGGAGAGGAATGGCCCAACAGGCGTGGCCCAGCCAAACATTGGGCGGAATGCAGAAACGCTGCCAGCGCCTCCTCCAGGAAGTTCGAGTGCTGAAGAAATTGTAAAGTACTACCAGCATTTTAGAAACGCTGCCAGCGCCAAGACTCGGAGAACGCCTTTTAGGTGCCAAACGCTGCCAGCGTTTTGTGCCCTAATATCATGCATTATAAAAGGACTTCTTCGCCGTTCAGTTGGAAACATCATTGACTATTCAGAGTTTTACTTCCGCCGTTTAGTATAGGGTTTCCTTTGTATTTTCCTCCCTTCGGGGAGCCGTTCCTGTAGATTAGGAACAAAAGAGGAGAAGAAGGAGATTGAATCGAGTGACACGAAGAGATCGAATTCGACGACTCGGACGTTCGGTTTAAATTCTCTTTACTTTATGCTTCGTTATTCAGTTTTTACTACTGATTTCTTAGTTATTATCATGAGTAGCTAAATCCCTTCGTTTGGGGGATAAACTCGATGTCGTTTGGTTGATTTTGAATACAGTCTCGATGTGAAATTATTCTTTATTCGTTTAATCTGCGTAATTTGTCTGTCATAGTAAAATCTGGCTAACCGCCTTTTACTTAGTATAGATTCTTGATAATATGGCGAAAGTTTGAATCTTGAATTGGAAAGACGTAGATCGAATAGGTTTAGAAAATATTTAGAAATAATGATTCTTGCCTAGGGTCGATTATAATCAGTTCTTTAACATTGATTAGATTAAATAATCAGAAATAATGTTTAGTTCAATCACTGTAACTCGATCACTTCGAATTGAAAGATTGTTGTGAAAGGGCCTAGAAAGATTTAGACTCCGAATTATCTTGTTACTTTACACCAAGATTGTTGATTAGTTAATTGATTGACTAGAGTAGACTCTCCTGAACTCTTTTAATTATTTAGAAAGAATCATTTAATTTCCTGCTTCCTTAGTTAATTATCTGAATCATTACCCACAACCCTTTGATCGACCTAGCATCCTTTGTAGTGAACTAGTTTAGTGCGTAGTTGAACACAAGTCCCTGAGAGACAACGATATTTTATATATTACTCCACAGACTCGTACACTTGCGGTACACAGACACCTTATTAGTTTTAGGCCTGTCAAGTTCTTGGTTCCGTTGCCGGGGACTTGTTTCCCCAACCGCCATTAGACGATAGCACTCTGGTTGACTAGGTTTTTATTGCTTTTCTTTAAACCCTAAAAAATCAAATAAAATTAAAAAAATCTAAAATCTAAAAAAAACATTTATGGCAATGCTTTGTTTTCCTCAAGATGAACGTGAATTATTTTGAGTGCTTATCTGCTTTTCTTGTTTCATGTGATATCATGTTAGGAAAACCTGAAATTTTTGATGTTGTTTTTGAAGGTGTGAATTTAGAAACCCGTAGTTTAGTGTTGACATAGGCATGGAGGCTATGGAATGAGGGTAAACCACTGAACTTGGTTGATACAAGGCTAAGTGAAGAGTTCCCACATGAAGAACTAATAAGATGCTACCATATTGGTCTATTATGCATACAAGAAGACGCAATTCAAAGACCACGGATGAGATTGGTTTTGGATGCCTTAATTAGGCCTTCTATAAACATTCCAGAGCCAACTGCTCCTTGTTTCTTTGGTAACCCTGCCAACCCTGATGAAGGTGATGACACCCTTTTACATTCATACACAGGCACAGAGACCATCTCTGATGTCTATTCTTGTGATTAATCATCTTCATTACGATCATATGTATGACTTGGTGTGTGACTTAATATTTTAATTGTCATGCAGAGTGCTAAATATTGGCAGACCAAGCTAGACCAAATGTAGAAATTAAGCAGGGATTTCTACAATTCTTCTGTTCAATCTAGTTAGGAGGTCATAATTAAGGTAGTAATTCAGGCAACGAGGGACACATGACTTTGAGAGAATCCACGTATGACAACGATATAGAAAGTGAGAGTGGAGGAATATTCCTCTTCACCTGATGGTCATGAGCTGAGTGTGATTCCAAATAGAGGCCGTGATAATGTATGAACTATGAAATGAAAGATAATTGTACTCATTTACTAATCATGAATATTAAACATTGATTGATTGGGGATTTGGGGTTAAAGGACTAAATGTCGTGGGCTGTACCGAATGAGAGTCAGAAGAATGATGATTACAGGCTTCTTGCAAGAGCAAAGCGAGGATGGATTTTCAGATATTTACAGGGTACAGCTGATCATGGTCTCATTTTCAAACCCAACTCTAAGTTGGATTCCATGGTAGCATTTTGTGATGCAGGCTAGGCTGGTTGTCCTGATAGTAGTCAGTCTACCACTGGATTTGTTGTCTTTCTTGGTTCTAATCTCATCTCTTGGAGCTCCAAGAAACAACCTACTGTTTCTCGCTCTTCCACGGAAGCTGAATATCGGGCTGCTGCTTATACTACAGCTGAAATCCAGTGATTACGACAACTTCTTCTTGATTTGGGTATTTTGGTTCAGGTGCCTATCAGACTTTTCTGTGATAGTATTTCTGCAACATATCTTGCTGTCAATCCTTTTCTTCATAATCGCAGCAAGCATATTAAAGTGGACTACCATTTTGTTCGTGAAATGGTTAGCAAACGACATTTGC
Source organism: Portulaca oleracea (assembly GCA_029582165.1). Lineage (NCBI taxonomy): Eukaryota > Viridiplantae > Streptophyta > Magnoliopsida > Caryophyllales > Portulacaceae > Portulaca > Portulaca oleracea. The sequence goes on from CM055868.1 coordinate 15,078,263, forward strand.
AGGTCAAATTTATACCTACCCAGTCTCAAGTCGCTGATATCTTCACCAAAGGTCTTACATCGCAAAAGTTTCAATAGTTCAAGGTCAATCTGTCTGTGGTTTCCCCCTTACAGATTGAGGGGGTGTAATAGCCCATATATCTATATTACCATAATATGATAGATTACAGTTACCATAATCAACCATGTAATATCGTATAAAGATTCTTGTACCTTTTTATATGAATACAAATACATCTCTACCCACCTCAATTGAGGTAGGCACCCTAATTATCGTACAGACGGGAACAATCTGAAGAAAGTAAGGGGAGCAGATGGGTACGGCAAGACCAAATGTTCGATTGTGTCTCTAGATTTTCAGATTTTAGTGGCTTGCTTTTCTGTTTTGATTTTGCGGCATCATGCATGTATTTACATAATACGGCGCCCTTCCATAATATTTGTATCTTGAAAATTGGTTCTAAGTAAAATTTTTAAAATTTTACCCTTAAATTCTCAATATATATTATCATTTGATAATAAATTAATGTAATATCACTAAATTCATAATTGAAAAAATATCATAAAAATATAATGTTAGAATCATCAATAAAATATTATTTAAAAAATTTTAGTTAAAAATTGACGGTTGAAATTGTGAAAAGTCAAATAAGTGACATATTACATGAAGGGGGAATTAAATTGATCTTGAAAAAAGGCTTCGACATTGACTTAATTCACATTTTCCACTCTTATCCACCCACTCTCTATCCCACATCATAAGAACAAGGTCTAATTATTATACTCCCTCCGTACCATAATTGTTATCGTTATAAGTAATTTCGAAAACTAATAAATTGAATTTTTCTATTTTTTTGTAAAAATAGTTCATGAAAAAGTAGTTGAAAAAATCTTTTATTGAAATTAAAAGCTACAACTCTTATGAAACGGAGAAAATAGTTTTTAAACATATAAAATATTTATTCTAGAATCTTCATTTTGGCTAAAAAACAAGGGGAGAAAAACAAAATAAAACAAAACAAACAAGTGAAGCAAACCCCAAAAAACAAATCTCAGTCGGAAAAAAACCCATTGAAACATATTTGCAGTTTCATACCCACCAAGTAGGAAAGAACCCCCGAGTGAGCAATATATATTAGATGCACCCGGAACATGTGCTCCAGATATTTGTGAGTGAACAATCATATGAATCAGAGTGAACCATCATAATCACCAGAGTGAACCATCATAATCACCAGAGTGAACAACATAATATATATTGATGAACAATTGTAGAATCTGAAGCATGTGCTCCAAGAGCACCTAATAAATTGCACCGAGTGTGGGCTGCACGTGTGACTGGGACTCCGCAACCATTTTCAGCCTTCAATCACTCATCCATATTCTAGATCTTTTTGCTTGGAGGATATACAAGGAGGACGTTTATTCTTAAATTGGGTTTAAGTAGTTTACTGCTTCACTTAGAGTCTATCAAACTAATGGGTAAATCGTATTTACTAGTTTTTATCTAATTTTATCAAAATTTATCAAAAATTATCAAAGTTGAAAAATAAAAAATAATAATTTTGATATATTAAGATAAATTTCACAAAAGTGATCAAATTAATAAAAGCTATCAAAAATTACCAAAATTTAACTTTTACCCAACTATTTTTACTCATGAATTTTACACACCCTTAAGCCCAGTTCTTTTGTCATATGGATTAAAGAACGAGCGAGAAATATGGGATAAAAAAGGGAAAATGGGAGTGTTTAATAAGGTAAACCACATCATTTAAAAATATGAATGTTTAAATATAAAGTTTATAATTTTTAATAAGGTAGTATAAGGCAAGTCACAACACTTATGAAATATATAAACTTTTAAATATATATTATGCGATGTAAGAACGGCGGCATGTGGAATCACACGTCTTTTTTCTTGTTAGATTTTTAGATGTGTCTTTGTTTACTTTGTAGTATATCTTTGTTATTTTATAGGTTATTTTTTCATATCAACAACAATACGAAAACATCAATTTCTTTCTTCATTAGCAACAATACATTTGCTTAATGGTAGCAGTAATAAATGTGCTGAGTAGAGGTTTTTTTCCGAATGATAGCAGTAATAAATGAGCAGGATAGGGGTTAAATTAGGGTTTGAATTATTGTAATTTATTTTACGGTGCTATATGTTTTTCATGATGGAATCTATCTTTCATTCACATGTAATGAATCATTTTTCTTTTCATATGTAATTTTTCCATAATGTATTATTTTTACATTATAATGTATTTTTCATTATAATTGTTGTATTGTTTCCATAATGCAGGGTAGGGGTTTAGGGTTCGAATTGTTGTATTATTTTACAGGTTCAAATGTATCTTTCATATATACGTAATGAATTATTTATGTTTTCTATGTGGCTTTTCTATGATGTATCATTTCAATAATATATTGTATCTTTTTACAATATACCTTTTCTATTATTTAAGGTATCTTTTAGAGGATGTACGTTGCAAAGGTGTAACCAATGCAGTTTGAGTATAAATAACTTTATGATTAGAAATTAAAAGAAAAGAAGACTATAAAGTTCTTATTCAAATAATTAATAGTTACCAATTATTATTTACACCTACAAAACATTGAAGACATACTTTTTCATAATCTATTTTAATATTGCTTAAATTTAGCATCATCATCTACTGATCTTACTACGGAATAATTAGCTATTATTAAATTTAGTTATAGCTGAGAATTATACGGAATAAAATTATTTAAGTTGAGTTATTAATTTACGAAATATATAGCAGACACATTAGAAATCTTGATTAAATGACTTATTTTTAAAACTTTAGACATATTTGAAATTTGCATTCCTTTTTATTAATCTCATCTTCGCAATATAGGAAAAAACATTATAAATTTACATATATTGTAAATAACTTTTGGATTTCTTTTTTGTCAAAAATAACATTTATTATTACAATAAATGGTATAGGTCATGGACTACATTAAGCGCAATCAAAGCTATTTAACTTCATCTCATAGCTTTGAACTCTCCTCAGCAACTTGGGTTTTAATATTTTCATAGATTACGAAAATTTGAACTAAATAATCCATATCTTGAGGGTGCAAAAAGAGCAAAAAAAAAATGCAAACTTATAAAGTTATTATTGTTAAGCTCAATTTGGACCTCAATTTTATTTTATTTTTTTTGTCTACCATCAGGTTAAACATACTGAAGAAAGTGATGTGACGATGTAGTTATTACACCTAAAATTTTTACTAGGTCAAGAAAAAAAAAAAAAGAAAAGTGTGCTTTTTGTCATGCCATAGGCCCATAGACAGAAAATAGTGGATAACTTTTCATAAAAGTAAGTGATTTAATAAATAATTTGCTATGCAGGAAGTATAATTAAAATCCAATAAAAGAATAATTTTATCACGTTGAATAATGAATACTACTAGTTAAATTAAGAAGGTGACCCATACTCATACACATACAGGCAAACAGGGAGAAAGCGAGTTTTACGCGGTTTCATCACTCGATATAATAAAGTATGACACGCCCTTTTGCTTCCTTAGCTCAACTCCAGAACAAACACAGCTGACAGTCATACACTCATACTCGCTGTAGTGTTTAATTTGCAGTGACTGCCCCTTGGGAATAAAGCTGATGGCGAGCTCACGATCACGACTAGCAAAGGTTGCGGTAGAGGTGGCACCACCGCAGTTGGTTAACATCATGAGAAGCAGACCGAGGAGCATGTTAGACACCATCCAAGAAGACGTCAAAGATACCACCTTTAACTCTAAACCCCACGCCGCCTCCTTCGCAGAAGCACCGTATTCTGCCCCATGTATCATCAATTTGGTTTATGCTCACCGATTTTCTCAAACACAAATTTGTTAGATAACATTTTTGTCAATCTCTAATGTTTTACCCAATTGTTGCTTTCTAGTCTGCACATATTATGCTGCTCTCAGAATCCTGAATAAACTTTTTTGCTCACTGCCCTCATCCTAAAAATTAGCAAATCTGAAATTTGAGTCCACTGATAGACAGTGCTCTTGTTCTTTAATTTTCAGATGTCAATTCCATTTGGCGAAATGCTATCAACACTGCACAGCAGATATACTACAAGTACAGCAATTGTCCCCATCAAAATAGTAAAATATTGAAACAGGATGGATTATCATAATTATAACTTATGGGGTTATTTTTCAAGAAATATGCTCAAACAAAATTTGATGGCAAAATAAGAATTCATGCCAGAAGCACCTACAATACCTAGTTCACAATAACTGCATCATCAGACATTAGAATGAACATCCGAGTTCCAGTTTGTAAGCGGGGCTATGAGCCTATGACCTGTTCCATGCTTACTACTCCTTCTCCTTGGACCTTTTCACCCGCTTATGTCTTTTGGGTCCCGAACTCTTCAAGCTAAACTTCCGCTTTCTGGATGCTTCTGATTCTATGCTCTCTTGAAGCTTCTCCAGAGCTGAATCACACAAGGAGCCAGGTTTAGCATTCATTGACAGTGCTACAACCACATTGTCCCAGTATTTGAGGTGGAATAGCAAAATAGGGAGAAACAAAAGGAAAAAGTAATACAAATTCTAGGATACTGAAATGCAAAGCATAGTGATAGATATCATATTATACATTTCGTTTTGAGCCCTCGCCATTGAGATTCCAATAAAGTATCGAATGAATCCGACAGTATCAATTGGGTTTTTGTCAATGGTGAAACAGAAACAGGAAAAGGAAAAGGAAAAATTAGCAGTAACAGACTAACAGTTCACAATTATTGTACTTAGACCCATGACCTCCAATCTGTATATAGGAGACCCCATACTTTGAGAGTGTGAGGTGAGTCAAGAGTGCGGACATTAATGGCTCTAATCTCTATGTTTGAGACTCCATGCTGTGAGGTGAGTCACATAAGTGCAAACATTAATAGCTCACACATCACTTTGAGCAGAAACCCGAATCTATGTTTTCCTTTGATAAAATGACCAAATTCAATATTTGGATGATCATGAATGAGAGTTTTGTACGCTAATATACTACTCCCTCCGTCCCATATTAATTGACACTTTAACTAACTTACTACCTCTGTCCCTTTTTAATTGTCCAATTAACTAATTTCTCTGTCCCTTTTTATTTGTCCAGTTACCTAACTTTTACATTTCCAATAACTATAATTCTCATTCTATCCCTTATAAATATACTTTTTGCACATTTCCAAGGATATTTTCAAGGACATTTTGGACAATGTACAAATTTTTTGCCCAATTCCCTATATTTCTTGGTCTCATAAAAGTAGTTTCAAGGACAATTAATCAGGGACGGAGGTAGTATTTTGTTCCAAAATAATTGTCACTTTCCTATTCCCAACATCTAATTCAATTATTTTACATTATTGTCTAACACCTCAAATTGTACTCCCTCCGTCCCAAATTAATTGACGGAATTGGAGTTTTCACACGTACCAATATATAACTATAATAACTACCAAACCTCAATTGTATTTGGTTTTTCCTTGGACAATAATATATTGTACTTTGGCCCTTGGCGGTTGTTGGACAACAATGCACCTTGAAAAGTTCTGACAATGACTAACTCAGTGACGATCCTATGTGGCAGAAAAAAATAAAATATTGATTCAATTAATGTCATGTGAGCAAGTCCAAACGGATTTTATGTTATTTAAAAAAAAATAACGCCTCATTACTCCACATTTTCCCTAACCTAACAGATTTTTAGAAAGATATATAATTCATCTTTGCTTATTTGGATTTCCTGACATAACATTAGTTTAGTAAAGATTTTAATTCTCTTTGCTCCTTAGTCTGCAACGTAAGATCGCTACCGAATCAACCACCACCGAAATTGTTCTTGTGCATTATTTTCAAACACCTTCAAAGTACAGTATATTATTGTAAAAGGAAAATGTCCGGTGTATTATTGTCCAACACCACCAAATTACAGTATATTAGCACCCAAAAACCCTTATGAAAATTAAAAAGTCTTGAGGAGAATAGATTGATACTATCTTTTGTATGGACAAGGTTCAACCAAAATCAATAATCAGAGAGTCCATTCATCAGCTGAATCTTGTGAGATAAAGCACAGTTAGTCCAAGGATTTTAGCAATGTTTTTGGAACTTGCAACATTGAGGAAACCACAAATAGGAAAACATTAGCCAAGGAAGAGTTGGGGGATTGCTCTACTATATTTTGATTTTTATCAAATTAGTCTCCACAGCTTTGCTTTGAAATAAGCTATAAAAAGGGAAATAAAACTTAGAAAAGGTACTCTTGAGGTCTTGCCTAAAGAACTTGGCGAAACAAATAACGTTGCAAAAATGACTCACTCAGCGTCATTCTCATTTTTTCTTTAGACATTAACATATCAAATAACCAAAACCTGTGAGACTTTTGAAGTTTAAGTTTCCCACACCTTTCCATTTTCATTTTACACGACTGATATCACCAAATATAGCCAAACATCTGCACTTAGATAGGATATGAAAATACCTGACGTGTAAGAAGGCTCTAGTGATTGAATTAAGTCAGAAGGAAGGGTGTAGGCTTCACAGGAGCTGCTATCTGCTTTCTGTAGAAGTTTCTTGAATCGCTTCATCTGAAAAGTATAAGATAATTAGGGTCCATGAAATTTAACAATATGAAGCGGCGTAGAAACTCTCATCCACATAAAGCTGGAGTTGAAGAGAAAATGAAACATCTCTGTAAAAGTTCAATAAAACCAAGTCACAGTTCACACTGTAGACTCAGCAGCAATACATACGAAACACAAGTCCTCCAAGATAGCTTAAAAATTGAAAAATGGGGGAATACAATCATCTTCCCTATCTAGTCTGATTAGTATTCAACATGAACATTCCCAGAACAAAGTCATGTGTACCAAAATCTTTTGAGTTTCTTTTCATGGCAACAGGGAGGGTTGTGGAGTTCATGGCAACAAGATATCAATCAGTAAAAAAAACCTTGGAATCAGGCAACATATTAAAAAGAAGAAAAATCTCTTTGCCGGTCAGACATTATAGTAGACTTGGCTGGTTAGAGTTTAAGCTACATACATATTGACTTTCCAAAATTACCAGCAGTGGGTTCATACAGGGTTTATGTTTTTGGTGGCTGTAAAGAGTTCAGTCTAGTTTCTATTGTATACAACTATACATTGTCTGCCCATCCTGTGCACAACCCATCACTAAAAGACATCTACAGAACAACAATCTCTGTTCAAAAACTCAGCACAACACTACATATTTTCTTACTAGGGATCTCAGGTAGTTCCCAAAAAAAGAAAAAAAAAATCTGCATAATAAAGCTAGATACATCAACAAATATTGTGCGGAAGTAGCATACCTCATCTTTCCGCAGCAATGTAAAGCAGCGCCCACCTTGGCCAGCTCTAGCAGTCCGTCCAGCTCGATGAATATACGTCTTAATATAAGGCGGCACATCATAATTGATGACATTTTTCACACCCTTAACATCCATTCCTCGTGTCATGGCATCAGAAGAAACTAGCACTTCCACGTCCCCCTTTCGGAATGCCTTCAGTGTCTTGCTGCAGTGCAGGCCGAATTAAGTTGATTTAGCAGTTCCATTTACAATAGACTAATGAGACAAGTCCATGAAAAAGGCATATGTTCAAATGATGCAGAAAGCAATAATATTAACAAGACAAGGCAACAATATGCTATCATCCTCATGAGTTGCAATACTGTCTGCGACAAAATTGCCTTCAAAGGTGGAGGGATGGACAAAAAGCTTTCACATGATGTTTTTTCCCAAACCCCTAAGCTAAGGTGGAGATTTACCATTATCATGAAAGGGCACCCAAAAATAAATCAATTATCAAACTTTTGATATGATTAAGAACTGAAATAACCCTGGCTTTTTCAATGAAAAGAAAATGAAATAACATCATGAATCTTGCCAAAGTGCAAAACGCATCCTCTTAATGTAATTTTCTATGGTATGCAACTCAGTACATCTCAATTGTAAATATTCTCATCAGTATTAATAACTCTCATGGCCTTTTTCAGGGATCATTGGCAATCAGACGATGCACTACAAGCAAGCATATTGAACTTATTAGTGCAAAACCCCCGTCAACTCATTTGCATATATAATAACAATTAAAAACTGGAAACTTAATTTTACTGGTTACTACCAACTACATCACTCCATGGATGAAGCCTCGGAGATATTACCAAAACAAAGAACTATCTCCCAACGTACCGTATCAGATGTCACATAGAAGAATATGAGGGTTCATACTGCCCAACTACTCAACTAATTGAAGACTAGGACCTGAACAATAGAAGTCTTACACCACAAGCAAGTGGCCCACCAACAGGTGGACAAATGTACAATGTGCAGCGCAGACATGAAGCAATGGAAACGGCATCACTTCACAGGGGGAGGAAGAGAGGAAGTGAGGACATAGCTCATACCTTCGTACAGCCTGGTGTTTTTGACCCGAATATTCCTTGATCTTCATTGGCAAGTCACCAAAAAGATTCAGCAGTTTGCATAGTCTACGAGTTGACTCTACCGAGGATGTAAAAACAATGCATTGTTCACTTCTTAACTGCTGAAGAAGGGCTGCCAAGTACAGGGGCTTATCTTGTGATTCACAAATCTGCAAAGATGCCAAGCAACAAACTAACTTAGAAAAATGATCGGACAACTTGTACTGAAATTTGGCCCCCGAGATTAATTCAATTTACAGCCAGAAAATCAACCAGGTGACAGCCGCCCCCCACCCCCACAAAAACAAAATCAGAAAAGGGGGGCCTGCTCACGGATACTAAAAGTGACCTCCCTAGTAAGCTTCTAACCACTACATATATCACCAACAAGTTCATAGAGACAGTGAAGAACTTGAAGCACTTGAATCTAACTTTTGTGCCATAGATATATTCTCATTTCCAACAACCAAATGCTATTATTTTCAGCCTATAGCTACATTAAGCTAGATAATATCTCGTCTTTCTTTTATATAATTGTGAACGTGCGCTTTTTAATCTAACCAAATTGCTGTGCAATGGCAGGGATTAGAGGAACATATAGCTAGCCTCCAGCTTGCCCAGAGCTTTGTTAAGTGCACAGTACCTGTTTGTATTTTGTAATGTTTATCCCTGTCCAAAGTCTAGGATTTCACAGAAAAACTCCCATCTAAAGGAAGATTAATGTCAAACTCAGTTTCAGTTTTTGTTAGCTTTGCTAGCAAGAATTCAGTATGTCACTAAGTAATTTACGGATTAAATGGCTGGCTTTCCTTTACACTTCATCGATAATTTCTCCTAATATAATTCAAGTTTCTTAGTCTGAAGTCGTCATCAGTAAAGCAAAGATCTGATCTCCTTTTTGTGCTATATCACACTAGGAGAAGCATGGTCTTACATAATCACCCTTTATGCTCAACTACAGCCATCAGGAGATTACTCTGTATTCCAAATCCTATATTGGTTGGCAGAAAAAATCAAAGTTACTAAACAAAAGTGGACATATTGCCAAATGCAATCAAATTCCAGATGCACAAGTTAATACTACAATAATAATCATGGAAAATTTAGGCAAGCTTACCACTTTGAAAGATTCAAGCTTCTTTGGAAACTGATAGCGTGTTTGCCCGGTTGTCAAGAACAGAGGGTGGTGAAGGTCGAGCTGAGCAAGTTTGCCTGGATCTTGGGTCAGTGTAGCAGAAAGAACCATCTTAACTAGCCTCGGGTATTGTTTGCCTTTAAACCCCCTTTCAATTCCACTGCATAAAATGAAAACTTGAACATCATGACAAGTGTGGATAATTTATACACACTCTGAAAATAGCAACTTCTAAGGTCAGTAATTAGTCCTTTTTTATAAAAAGAAATTAAAAAAACTAACACATATGCTAAATCCCCCCCCCCCCCCACAAACAAACAAAAAAAGAAAGAAAATTGATTGATAAACTAATTAAATAAATAAGGAGTCTTGGCTGACTGGCTTAATCAAGTGTTCAAGACCCACCAGGTGCTGAAGCCAATGTTGTATTGAGTTTCATTTTGATGGAAAACTGGGTTCTATGAGGCAAACAAGGAAACCCAAGCTCAGACTACCTAAGCTGTGGTCATATTATTATATTATACAATAACAGTTCTAAAACAATCAGACAGCTTCAAATTATAACCGCAACGCAGACAATACTCTGATCAGCGGTGAAGCTCAAATTTTTCAAGTCATTCTTCACACATATCAATGTATGACATGAACAAGGGTTTCAATACAGAAAAACTTGCCCCAACTGTTCAAATGCCTGTTCCAGCTAACAGAATAACATGGATATTCCAAGTACAAAAGGAAGAGAAGAAACGGAAGCCCAGACGTCCATGAAACGTACGAATTTCAAATAAGTTATAGTTACATAGAGAACGGCTCTTAGTTTAAGTAAAAAAAAAAAGTTGGAAAAAAAATACTCCAGGCCCACAAAAGGGCTAAGGTTCCGATAGTGTGGGGCACAAGCTTTGAGAAGGTGCTTGCTTTTTGGGTTTGAGGAGAAGATACGCAAAATTCATCCCCAAAGCCAGAACTTTCGGACAATAAGTTACATATGGCATCAAATAAGAGAGTAGACATCATTGTAACTACGAAAAGTACCAAAAGCTCTGCCTTTATCAGGCTGAGGAAGATGAGAGAAAGGGAGGCAATATTGCCAAACAGAAAAAAGTTCTTCAAAAAAAAAAAGGGGGTCTCAATGCCTTGATAAGAAGGAAGCCTTTGGCCCTTAAATGGGTAACCCACCCTATCCCTTCTGATGTGGGACTTTTCTTTGTCCATGACACTAGGCGCAGCCCAAGTGACTGAGTGCGCTTTTTTGCATCAAATAACAAACCCATTTCAAAGCAATGTGTCGCAAGACTCATATCATAATCAATCAGACACATATTGACGAAAAAGCAACCCCTTCCGGGAATAATGTTTCAATGGAATCCATGATTGCCATCATACTCACATTCTCCTAATAGTTTTGAAAGAACCACAAGTTAATGGTGACAAATGTTCAGCAGAGTGTGCAAATGCATCATCATTTGACTGGGCCAACTTAAGCACAGTGGGCAACCACGACTGATAAGCCTCCCTCAATAACCGGTCTGTTTCATCAACTACCTGAAATAATTCATCAGTGAACAACATAACGTTTAACGTTAGAAAAGGAAAAGGAATGATAATAGTAATCTACTGGGAAATTATAACTTCACAAAGAGATAACAAGAAACCACATAAAATTTAAATAAATAAATAAATAAAAACACACAAGCCAATTCCTAAATATGTGTCGCATTATCAAGGAACTACAGCATCCCACATTCTCCAATATTAGTCACGCGCACAAGATTTCATGAATCATATCCAATAGAAGGAATACCCAGCAATCTGTTTTCAATAATCCACTTAAGAATATCTCATTCCTCATATATACTCAACAACATAACTGTAATGGAATTAAAGAAATATAGAATCCTCAATAGTGAAAAGATACCAATGGGAGCCTGTAATCTTATCAAATTGCCTCCTGCTCACAACAGCAGACCCCATCTTGAGATCTCTGTCTGAGGAATCATTACAACAACTTTTGCAACCCCCCACCCCCAAACAGCAGACCCCATCTTGAGATCCCACTACTTTTTTTTACTGCCCTTTGATGATTTAAGTTAATCCGCACTTAAGCAGCACATATAAATCCAGCACCTTGTTCAAGTAAACTTTATTAACAATCAAGAACACATGAAGGCAAGTATCCAAATGGACATTATCGGCAGAATGCCTCCCTCCTAAGCCTAACATCACACAGTTGCGAGTTGCGACAAATGTCAACATCTTCAACAAGAAAAACAATAATATTCCTTAAAATTTAAGCGAGGCATGGATAGACTCCCATGCATACAGTCCAAAACAACATTTAAGGACCTGTCTCTGAGGGGTGCATAGAAACTTCAACCATGAATGCCCAACTCTCTATAAAACAAAAGTTAGCCCGGCCATGCCCCTAAATACCTCCCCACTCTTACCCTCTCAATGAAATCATTATGTACATACAAACCAAAGTGAAGAGAAAGGAGGCTGCAGACCAAGAGTTCAAAGCCAAGAGAACTGCCATAGGTAGGAGGATTGAGCTCAATCTCTAATGAATTTATCAAAATCTATCATACAGTATGTATAAAAGATTTCCTAATTCCTCATCAAAATACATAACATTTTCTACATCAGTCGAAGCCACACAACCCTACCACAAAGGAGATATCTTTTCAAAGGTACATTTTGAAGATTAAGTCTATCAATGCCATATTGTAAGTAGACCAATAGGATACCCCTCCCGTAAATAAATAATCTAATTGCACAATAGATATCACAACCAATCCAAACTTCATAAGCTTCATAGATCTTAATTATATTACCAAGCTACAAAAACTACAAATGCAATGGAAGAAGTAAGTGGTATGCTACCTACAAGATAACGTAAATGTTCAAGTGTGAAGCCTTTCGTAGTATTAATATGGTCCATGAGCCTCCCAGGTGTTGCTACAAGAATGTCCACTGCACTCTGAAGAGGCATTCCAAGATCTTCAGGGTCATAACAAGAACCAGCGTCAAAACTAGGCCGTTTAATTAGTGTAGATATTTCGTCGGCAACTGAAGATTGCCCAACAGCCAAGCCAACAGACAACCCCACAGCTGGAGCAATAGCATCAAAAACTTCCTTAACCTGAAATGTCAAAAACAAAAGATGGTTTATAAAATATACATTCTAAGTAACACGGTACACAGTACTCATAACAAAAATATTGAGAATAAGCTGTATGTAGGATTCAACAAAGTCACATATCCCCAGTACAATAGGAAAAGAAGGATGTAGAAATGAATAATCCAAACAACACAACGGTGCAATTCCCACAGAATATTAAAATTGGGCAGGAAAGCAATGCAACAACAATGGTTATACTGAAACTAGATTCAAACAGTCTTCAACAGCACTGGTATCAGCAGATGATGGGGTCATGGGGAAATGATCCTATGATGATCATTTATTGCTCAACATAATATCCTAATTGGCAATTACAGGCCTGCTTATATTACAGCAAAGAAAAGAATGATCATCCATCTATGAGGCTTGCGATTCCAGATCGCAATAAGCATCATCCAGAACTCGTATGCACTGAGTGATCACACCCATACTTGGCTTGACAACAAGAAGATAAAGAAGTTACTTAAGAATTTAACAAAGTCAACCACAAAACACCAGCATAAGTACATTTTTTCAATACTAACATCTCACTACCATGGAAATCTCTCTCCTGCTTTCCACTCAAACTCAAAACTACCATAGGCCTGCCATCAGTTAGCATCCAATGTAGACATGGAGAAGCCAAGCTTGTCCCAAAATTTTCTAAGATCTAAGGTTCTAATATTCAGAATAGGCATGTATTATTCATTACTATTGACGTTCCATGATTCCCACTTATGTTCTTTCAAAATAACGTCAACCTCCATCTTAGATTGGTAGTCACAGCTATATTCCATTGTCTCCGCAGCCCTTCCAACATGAAATACTATAGACAAAAAAAAAATGCGGCATGCAATGTGTAAAACCATGCTGAAAATGCCCATCCAGTAATGCAATATTATGATCCCCTAATATTGGCCTATGTGCCTCGTTTGCACCCCAAAAGCAAAATTATGAATAAGATTGTTCCACCAATATGATTGACATAATAACTTGATGGAACAAATTGCATATGTCACAGAACCAATATTTGACAAAAGAAAAAGACACTTCCTAGGTAGACCCCCAGCAGTCCACTGCATCAACTAAAGCCTAAGAGGTGATCGATTCCCTCTATGTGGCAAGGTGAGAAGCTACTATCATGTGTTCAAAATGGGATCATTTTACAGAACAGCCCGCATCAGAAATCAGTGGCAAGAGCGGTGTTCTTACTCCACGACAACCCTGATATGCTACAAAATTGCCATATAAAAGCAATTGTCCATGACTACACCAGTTACCACAAAAGTAACCGCAACTGATTTTGAATCCTAGGCTCCTCGCTTAATTTACTACAGTCCATCCGCACTTATCAAAACTCTGCTCTAAGTGAATTGTAACTGGCTTCTATCTTTCGCTACTTTCACCATTTCTTTAATTCCTTCATAATTTAGCTACAAGCTAGCAAATATAGAGTATCCAATTGGGGAAATAAAAATAAGCTGCAAAAGCATTAGCTTGATCGAAGAAGGTCTAAAATTCTCCAACCTCATTAGACTGCTAAAAGTTGAACTGACATGGAACGCCAACCAGAAGGCTGAAACAGCAATAGTAAAATCCACTGTCAACCTGAAGCAGAATAACCCTGTTGTTGGTCTATCCAGATAATGACCCATATTTGAAATCACCCAGCACAACGCAAAACAAGCTTATCAATCTAACTTGTTGAAGCTCAAACATTACTTTATGTCATCATAACTACCCAACTAGGTCACACTTGAACAAAAATCCCCGTCAAACTTGACCTTATCCGAAGAAGGTTAGACCCAAAAGTCACCTGAACTGGAAATGACCAATAGAATCCAATTCAATCAATTAACCAACTCGTTTTTACTGACATGAATTGATCAGCCCGGTGACTCATTTGCTATCTATGGTCATAACAATGAATCGATGTTCCAAAACAGATCAAACTAAACTATCACCCCGAAGTCCCAATAGCAAAGTTGAATTTGGGAAAGGTTCGAGGGCCAGTCAAACACAGCATTACCCTTGCAGATAAACTGCAGGGAGGTTATTTCAAATTAAACCCAGCCATAAAGCCATAGATTGCCTATTATTACTTCACAGCAAAAGACACTGAGGAAATTAGGTTAAAAACATGCTATAGTCCACAATTGTCCAAAGCTAAATTATCGAACCCACCAATTAAAAAAGAAGGAAAAAATCAAAATTTATTTACATGTAAAAGAATGAAACAGATTAGCAAAATCTTAAAATAAAGCAAGAACTGAATTGAATGCGAGAGAACCTGCAATGCTAAATCACGGGTGGGCAAGACGACCAATGCTCGTAAACATTTTACAGAGTGGTTTGCCAGCATCTGCACAATTGGCAAAGCATAAGCTAAAGTTTTGCCACTTCCTGTTGGAGAATTGACACAGAGATCTCGCTCAAAAGCACCAGGACCAACGGTTTCTTGCCAGACTGCAACTTGAACTGGAAACAGTGAAGAGATGCCCATGTTCTTCAGAGCACTATCTAATCTGAAACAGTCAGCCCAAGAGAAGAATGAGAATTGAGCAGTATGATGGGGAAAGTGAAGTGAGAAGGAGAAAGTGTAGACCTGGGATCAAGGAGGGGAAGGAGAGAGAGGGGGCATTCATTAAGGAGGCTAACATCAACTGGGCTTCTCATCCATGGCAGCACTGGTACACTCTTTCGCACTTGCCTCGTTGTTTCACCCATTGTTTGCGTACCACTATCAAGCTACCAACGAATTTACACGGCTAAAGATTGAGGGTGGAGGATGACGGGGCGGACAAACAACAACAGCAGCAGCAACGAAGACAGTAGCAGTAGCCGAAACCAGGGGAGGTCGGGGTGGTCCGGCGTCGCTGCGGCGGCTTCGGTCTTCGGAGTTGCAGGTGGGTGATGGTGGCGGCGGCGCTGGTGGAGTTCGTCGTGCGGTAGTGGCGTCGAGCAGCAACAGGGGTGGTGGGGTTTGAGGGTGTGGCAGCAGCAGGGAAGGAGAAAGAAGAGGAGTGGGGTGCGGGGAAGGAGAAAAGGAGAGGAAAAAAAGAGCTTGGGTCCAAGTTTTTCCTAGGGCTAAATTATACCCAAAAAAAAAAGTTGCTGGAAGGTGTCACATATTTCTAACAATTGATTAGAAGGATACCACATTTTTTTTAATATACTCGAAGGGACCACATCGTCAAAGAGCTGGCTGCTTGGTGATTTTCCAACCGTTTTGACTGAATTCTGGCGATATATATGTGAAAAAGACATAAATACTCAAATGTATTATCAAACAATTATTGGGAGGTGATAGGGACCACTTTTTTCACACATTTCTCTACACTCTCTTCTCCCCCAAATATCAATACAACCTCACCCATCAAAACCATAAACAAACTCATCTTCTTCTTCATTCGTCCACCACCACTACCACCAGTCCAACCAACACCACTACCACTTCAACGCTCAGCCACCATCGAGAACAACGATGACCATTTTAGTCAAATCTCAATCTAAGTTTGACACAACCAAGCACAAATCTCTCTTCTTATTCCTTGATTCAAACTGAATTCAACACCCACACCATAACCACCAATCAGACTCCATTTTCGCAACCCAAATATTGCCAGAAAAAGCAACTCCAGCCACCCAAAAACACCCATAACCACCCGAACTCAATCCTGAACCACGTTTGGTCTTTGTTTGCTCTGTCATATACTAGATGACTTATTTAGCGTAGTGTAACATGTTGAGAAACTCTTGCTCCATTTCATCCAAACTGTTGATAAATTCAGGCTCTATGTCCGTATATAGGTTCAATGTGATCCCTTTCAAAGAGTGAACGAGCTGTTTCACCAGCCGATCTTCTTTTATGCCAGCATTGCTACAAGTTTCGATGAAGTGACAATGTGTTGCTTGGGATTGCAATTTTCGTCAAATTGATTAAAAGTTTGGGGAATGGTAACCCTGTGTCATTCGAAGTGTGTCAATCCTTTTTGTGTAGGGTTTCGTGTACAAGTGACTCTTGTTCGATCCCTCTCTGAGTTGAGCCCTCACGGCATTTGCCACCAGGTTTTGAATTTGCTCCACAATTAGTGTAACGCCCCGAGCCCCAACATTATCGATAACTGCTTCGATGATCGCTGACTGGCCTCACAAATCACCACGAGTCTTTCTAGCATGCTTTATCCTCGCTCACACGGTGCCTGGGAAAACTTCCTACGAGGTCACTCATTCTGAGACTACTCCCAGTCAAGCACGCTTAACTGAAAGTTCCCAACGGATGAACTACCTTAAAAGAAGGTACACCTCGGTGATATAACTAGTCATTTCAGTCCTCTTAAGCCACATTTTACCCATATAATCGAGGTGTTATAGTCACCCCCACTTAAGCGCACAACATCCTTATTGTGCCTCAATCCACTCCGGAATCTTTTCCCCGCTAGGTGACTGTCGATGGATCTCTCGTCCAATGGCGCAACTCACGGTCACGGGTTGGCTTTGATACCATCTGTAATTCCTCGGTCCCTCTCGGGCTACCGATAACTGCTTCAAGGATCACTGACTGACTTCACAAATCACCATGAGTGTTTCCAACGTGCTTTGTCCTTGCTCACACGCTGCCTGGGAAAACTTCCCAAGAGGCCACCCATCCTGAGACTACTCCCAGCCAAGCACTCTTAACCGAGGAGTTCCCAATGGATGAACTACCTTAAAAGAAGGTGCATCTTGGTGATATAAGTAGTCATTTCAATCATCTTAAGCCACAATTAACCCATATATCCGAGGTGTTACAGTTAGTGACCTTGAAGATAAGTTGTACTTCTTTTCTTCCTCGTCACCGTCACCTTGAGAAGACTCTTTGTCAAATTGCTCTTTGTCTCAATCTTCGTCAGACTCTCGATATGGGCGCTTCTCTTTCTTCTTCACCAACCTTGCAATCTGCTTATTTTACTCGTCGATTCTATTGTCTTTCTCTTCGCTTTCCTTGGCAATCTTTCTCAACGTAGCCTCTAGTTCAGCTATCTTTTCGTCCATGTTACTGGCTCAAATTATCATCACCGTCATGATGACGGTATGGGTAGATTTAGGCTAAACTTTTGAGTAGATAGATTCTTCTTAAGAGATTGGGGAAGAATCTTTACTGGAGTAGTTATGGTCTTCAAAACCTTCAAATTGGAAGAGTGGGTTTGTGTGAGTGTGAAGTTCACTCATCCTGCGAGGTGTAGCCTTCTTTGGGCCGAAGGTAATCGAAGTTGGCTTCCACGAGCGAGGAGCCCTTTGAGTTGCCTCCAGTGTGATGAAGTCGACAGTTGGATTCTTCGGTCATTGAGTTGGTTCACCGTTGGTTTTCCTAGTGCAATGGAAATAGCAACGACGACTGTTGTCATCCTTCGAGTTGTAGTTGTTAATCTTTGAGAAGAAGCTTGAGTCATCCTCCTCTTTGAGAGTCGAGAGACAACTTTCTAGGGAGCCATCTCGTCGCTTGAATCGAACTTGATTTCTTAGAGAACGAAATGAGAGGCAAAGTGGTCCCACTGGGCATGCCAAATTTATAAACGCAAATTTCGAGTCTAAAATATAATAAAGATAAGAAGTTGAGAAACAAATTAATTTGTATTAATATTCGAATTTATGTGGGTACAACCTCTGTATTAAATACAATAAAGTAGTCAATCTTCTGAAATTTGGGTGAGCTGAGGGCGCAAACGCTTGATCTCGATCTCAAGTGCAGGTCTAGCTGAAGGACTCTTGCAGTAGTTCTTATCTTCTTGAGATGATGGTATTGAGCATTGGCCCCCTTAATGCTTGGTAATTGGAGGCTGCTCAAAGTTTAACCATCTACAGGTTGACTATTGGTTGCAATTCTTCAAGTTCTTGGATGCGAAGGCTTGAGTCTATGGCCACAATCGATGAACCAGACGAAGAAGAAGAATGCAGTCTTTGATGTGAAGATTAGATTTTGTTGAACTAGCCGACGTTGGTCCTTGTAGCTTGTAGCAAGGGAGCGTCTCGAGTTCCATCATCTAAAGGCTTTGCAGGTCTAGCCAAAGAACTCTGTAGCAGTTCTTGATCTTGACGTGGTAGAGGCTTGGAGTCTTTGCGGGCCTTGATCCTTGACGCTTAGTAGTTGGAGATCGCATGTAGTTCGATCTTCTAAAATCTCTGGAGTGCAGCATGTCGAATGCCTGGGGGTGAAAATGAGGGGGGAGGACCCCTATTTATAAATTCTGGAAGCCTAGGGTTTGAGTTGGGCTTTGGATTTGGGACTAAATTAAATAATTATTTCCTTAGTTTTAAATAAAGACAT
This sequence comes from Portulaca oleracea, assembly GCA_029582165.1. Lineage (NCBI taxonomy): Eukaryota > Viridiplantae > Streptophyta > Magnoliopsida > Caryophyllales > Portulacaceae > Portulaca > Portulaca oleracea. Next base: position 15,097,357 of record CM055868.1, read on the forward strand.
AATTATTATTTTCTGCAACACTTGGTAGTTTGTGGTTGGTCGATATTTAGTTTTGACTAAATGAGTCCTCCGAAATCAACTTGACACGTGACATTTTGTGATTGCCAAATAAAAATTAATCTATTTTGCACGTGTCATTTTCTTATTTGTCGACAAACTTTTGCCTCCTACAATGTTTCATCTCCAGTCATAGGAGCGAAAGCGCCGTTATCGATCAACTACGAAGGGTTGAAATTACATGTCGCATGTGACATCATGATAATTTAGGATATAAGAAATTTTAGGACTTGTAAAAATATGTCTCTTCTATTTTTCTCTTTGTCTCTTTCGAAAGAGGCATTGACCTTTATATAGAAACTATTGCAACTAATATGTAAGATAAGTATAATCTTAGTCTACCACTAATACAAATTAAAGAAGTCTCCAACTAACAATTCTAGTATCTCTAACACAAATAGTCATATTAGAACTCTGCTAAATGTGTTAATAGACAACGGATGAGTGTTCAAATGAGAATTATATTTGCAAATTTAGCAGTTGAGTTAACAGATTAATGTGAATTAACATAAAAAAATATGAATAATTTCTAAAGAGTATCTTTTGACCAAAAAAAAAACGCTACTTCAGACGCTAAACGTTAAATTTTTAATGTTTCACATAATACTACTTGAAACGCTAAACATCAATCACAATGCTACCTTACCGAAAACTAATATTTATACTATTAGAGTTTTTACTTGGTCAATTAAAATGTTAAACGCTAGCCCAAACACTATTACCAAACACGATCCTAATCATTTTGATGATCGATACTTTATGGGCGGTAAGGGAGAACTTAAAGTATTTAATTAGTTGTTACTTATTAAAAACCTGATTTCATCAAACAAACTTATATCTTATTATAGATTAATCATAGAAATATGTTAAAATGGAGTATTCAAAAGATATGAAAATTTATGGTGCGTTTGGTTCTTTTCCAAGAAAATTTTCCTTGGAATCATTTTCCTGTGAAAAATATTTCACAATATTTGGTTTACATTTAAGAACATTGGAAAGTTGGTAGGACAATTTATTTAAAATGTCTAAACTATCCTTATATCTTAATTTATAAAATATTTTTTCAGAAGCATTTTGGAAAGTTAAGTTATGAGCAATTTTCCTTTCCCATGAAAAAGTTTCTTTCTCCCCTATGAGAAATTTTCTCATCTACCTTGGGAAAATAATGGAACTCCCTCCAAAACTTTCTTATGCTCATTTGACAACCAAACACAGGAAAGTTTGGTCACTTTGACAAACTTTTTCAACAAATAATTGGAACAAAACACACCATTATATATATTATTAGAAAAAAGGAGATTAGATTAAGACCAAGTGCAATGGGGGATTGTTTGTCTTGGATCATGTGTATCATTCCTAAGTTTTGATACAATGAGGAATGAAAATTTGAGAATGATAAAAATGGAACACTATAAGAGCAAATGCAATCATGTTCCAAATTTTTGGACTGTAAGTGGGGGTCCACCCTTCCACATCACGCATCATTCCTATTTTTTGGAACTTCATTCTAATTTTTGTACACCCATAAGAACTCATTCCTACTTTTTTATCTTAAAATATTTATTTAATAAAAACTACTTTATCAAACTTACCCAAAGTGCTGATTTTCTGCTTTAAAAATTTATATAAGTGCCATGTGTCAAAATTTAAGTGGAGAAAGCAATTAAAAAGTAGGAACTTTATTTCGTTCCAACTTCACGTTCTCAGCCTTTTCGTTCTTTGCTGTACAAGAATGCAATATATTTGCACATGTTTCAAGGTGAGGAGTCTAGCGCTGCATGTGGTCTAATGTTCCACCTTTCATCACCCCCTTTTCTTTTTCTTTCTTTTTTTTCTGGAAATATGTGCCACCACTCACTCAAGTAAAAAAAAAAATAATGTGAAAATTAGGAATGAGTTCCTATTATTATAGAATAAATGAAAGCATGGGCAATGTGGAGTTATTCCATGGAACTCTTGCATTTTCTCTCCTCCTATCTCTATCTCTCTCCTACTCACAACCTATTTTCACATGAGATGGATCTCTGCACCATTCCATCTTTTGTGAAAATGGGTGGTGAGTAGGAGAGAGATAGAGATAAGAGGAGAGAGAAGGAGGAGAGAAAAAATGCAAGAGTTCTGTGGAATAGTTCCGCGTTGCCCATGCTTAAGGGGCCGTTTGGCATGCAATGAGAATGGAAATGGGAATTCATAATGGTAATGAGAATTAACATGTCTTTATGAATTACCAACTTTCTTGTTTGTTTTGTGGTAATTTAAATTGGGAATAGGATTGGAAATAAACACACATTGACTAAAATACCCTTTTATTGATTTATGAATGTTTTAATAAATTGAAATGGATGCTCCTGTAAGGAGGTCCGAAGGGATCGGGTTATCCCAGGGCCGTCGTGGGCGTGGGAGACCTAAAAAGTCTATGAGAGAGGTGATAAGAGAAGATCTAAGACTCCTTGGTTTAGTGGAGGACATGGCTCTAGATAGGGGGGCTTGGCGGGCTAGTACTAAGGTCGTAGGGTGAGGAAGGGTTTTTGTGTTTCGAGCTAACTTTTTGGTCTTTTGGCTTGCATTTGTCTTCTTGTGCAGGTACTTGTTTGTTCGTTCGGAAGCACTCGCAACACTCTGGTATGTAGTTTCTTCCCTTAACAAGTTTCCCCTTTGTTTTTCAATCGGATCCGTCGGAATCAGTCTCTCCATTAACTTTTGTTCATGGGGGTAAGACTGCCTACATTAGGATCCCCCAGACCACGCTCAAACGTGTCACCTGGGAGGTTGTTGTTGTTTGTTGTTGTTTAATAAATTGAAATGGATAGAAGGTCATAAATAACACACATTTACTTCTAGAAAATCAATTACCATACGAAAAAAAATTAATTTCATAAAGATTTTAATAATTAATTAAGCATAAAATATGAATTAAAAATTTAAAAACAAGTATATAAACGTTCAAAGTATGAATGATTCAATAAATTTACATGATAGACCAATTGTTGATGGTTGCCATAAGATTCAATAACTCAACTAGGTTTACTAATATATAAATTATAATAAATATTTAGTTAATAGAAGGAAAAGACGTAAACCGTATTGCATTAGTAATATATAAACGAAAAGATACTTAATAACAATAATATTTAATTAATATAAGGGATTATAAGCAAAAGTAATACTATGTTTAAGTGACGATAGCCAACAAAATTGACAATAAATGTGAGTTTTTATTTAATATAAGCAAAAAAAATAAATAAATATGAGTTATTATTTTTTTTAAAATTGGGGTAGCTTTGTTATTTAATAGTAACTAGCGAATTCCCAATATCTATTACCGCCCCCCCCCCCCCCCGCGTGGTAATAGATTGTTGGGAATAGACCCCTTCTATTCCCATTCCCATTCCCATTCCCTTCTTTTTTTTAATTACCATGAAACAAACATGGTAATTCTATTCCTCATCCCTCTATTCCCATTCCCAACCTCCTACTCCTACATACCAAACGACCCCTAAGATCAGTAGCAATGCGGAATGAAACTCAAAGAATTCTAACACTCTCTCTCCTACTCGACACCCTCTCTCTCCTTCTTGGCACCACCTCTCTCCTCCTTTTTTCCCATTCCTTTGAGTTGTGGAATGCTGCAGAATTCTAGAACCCAAAGGAATGAGAAAAAAAGGGAGGAGAGAGGTGGTGCCAGGTAGGAGAGAAGGAGTGAAAATTCCATGTACAAAATTTCACATTGAACATGCTCTAAGAGCAAGTGCAGACATAAGAATTTTACATGGGGAACTGTGCAAATGGGTGAAGTTTTTGTCCAACAAGGAATGAAATGGTTGGGAACACATTCTGAGAACGCAAATATGTTCCTGAACGTTATTTTTCTTTTTCTTTTATTTTTAATGTTATCAATTGGTCTTAAATGGTAAAGAAAAAAGGAAAAAAATTATTTTTCAATAATTTGGGTCCCATAAATAAATATTTTAAGGTAAAAAATAGGACTGAGTTTCTATTATTGTAGAATAAGTAAAATGAAATTCTAAAAAATAGTGATGATGAATGAGGTGGAAGAAGTAACATTCCAAAAAATTGGAATGTTATTGCACCAAAAAGTTATTGGGAGGTGTCACACATTTCTAACAATTGACTAGAAATGCATCACATTTTTGAAGGCATTGTTATACATCGCCCCCCTTTTTACTAATGTTACCCATTTTTTCATAATAATTTCCAATATCGCTCTTGACCCTCACAATTTCACTCTCTAACTTCTCTCTAGTTTCTCTCTCTAATAATAATAATAATAATAATAATAATAATAATAATGATGATAATAACAATAATAATGATAGTATTAATAATAATAATAATAATAATAATATTTATAAAATTTTATTTTAAAAAAATCGAAAAAACCCAGAAAATACGGTTGCCGCACGAAAAATGTGGCGGCACCACGGTGGCTGCCGCCGCATTTTTCGTCCGACAACTGTGTTTTCTAGGTTTTTTCGATTAGCTTTTTTAAATAAAATTTTTGTAAATATTATTATAATAATTATTATTATTGTTAATACTATCATCATTATTATTATCATTATTATTGTTATTATTATCATTATTAATATTAAATTACAATGTTATTATTAATAAATTAACGGTTTTTGAAATTCAACCTAAAATTAATAATAATAATAGTATTAACAATAATAATAATGATAAAAATAATAATATTTACAAAATTTTATTTTAAAAAATTAATTGAAAAAACCCAGAAGACACGGTTGCCGCACGAAAAATACGGTGGCATCGCGATGGATATCGCACGTCGGTCACGGCAAAGCCGCGACTAGTGCTGCGTGCGACAACCGCCGCATTTTTCGTGTGACAACCGTGTTTTACGGGTTTTTTCGATTAATTTTTTTAAAATAAAATTTTGTAAATATTATTATTATTGTTAATACTATCATTATTATTATTATTATTATCATTATTATTATTATTATTAGTATTAGAGAGAGAAACTAAAGAGAAGTTAGAGAGTGAAATTGTTATGAAAAAGGTGATATTGGTAATTATTATGAAAAAGTATGCGACATTAGCAAAATGGGGGGCGACGAATAGTAAATGAGTTTTTTTAATGCACTCGAAGGGGACCACTTCTTCAAAAAATTGACTGCTGGGTGATTTTCCGACCATTTTGACTGAATTCCGGCGATGTATATATGAAAAGATAAAAATACCCCTATATTTTATCAAACAATTACTGGGAGGTGACATACATTTTTAAAAACTGACTGAACGGGGACAACTTTTTTTTTTATCTCTTTTCTTCACTTTCTCTTTCCTCCTCCAAATATTAATACAACTCAACCCATCAAAAGAATAAACAAACTCATCTTTTCTTCGTTCGTCCACCACCCGACCACTACCACCACCACCAATCCAACCACCACCAACACTACCACCACATCAGCGTTCAGCCACCACCGAGAACAACTATGACCATTTTAAATCAAATTTCAATCTAAGTTTGACACAACCAAGCACTAATCCCTCTTCTCATTCCCTATTTCAAACTGAATTCAACACCCACACCATAACCACCAATCAAACTCCATTTTTGTATCCTAAATATCACCAGAAAAAGCCGCTCCAGCCACCCAAAAACACTCATAACCACCCGAACTTAATCATGAGTCATCCCCGTTTCTCCTCTATTTCATGCGACTAGGCTCGTAGCCGCCGCCGAGGCCATTGCCAGCGACCTATGTTGACCGGCGCCCAAACCCACGACAGTCAAACGCCGCACCTGACGCCCTTCCTCCTTCTCTCTCCTTGCTTGCTTGATATTAGGTCTTGATGGGTTGAGTTAAGACCCCAAAACAAAAAACAGATTGAGAAATTGACAAGTTGATGGAGTGAAGAGAGGGATTTGTGATTGGTTGTGTTAAACTTAGATTGTGGTTTGATTTAAAATAGTCGTGGTGGTTCTTGGTGGTGGTGTTGTTGGCGATTGGACTGGTGGTTGTGCTGGTGGTCGGGTGATGGACGAATGAAGAAGAAGGAGAAGAAATGGTTTTGTTTATAGTTTTAATGGGTTGAATTGTATTGATATTTAGGGCAGGAGAGAGAGCAGAGAAGAGGTGTGAAATAAGTGGTCCCCATCTAGTCAGTTTTTAGAAATGTCTGACACCTCCCAACAATTATTTGATAAAGCATAGGAGTATTTCTGTTTTTTCATACATACATTGCCGGAATTCAGTCAAAATGGTAGGAAAATCACCAAACAGTCTGTTCTTTGAAGATGTGGTCCCCTTCGAGTGCATTAAAAAAAAGAGGCCCCCTAGTCAGTTGTTAAAAATGTGTGGTACCTCTCAACAATTTTTTTGGCTATTACACATGCTCTAAATAATAGAAATTATGGATGATGTGGAAGGAGTGGACCCCTCTAATGACAATAATTTGCATTCTAATAACACATAGAGAGGTGAAACCAGTTTTTGGAAAGATTTTGTTAAAAGAAATGAGAGTGAGATTTGGGAATAATAGGGAAAATACCGCGTGCGACGTCAGATATGGTGGAGCCTGCGTAGCAGTAAGCAGCCCTGGGCATTGTCCAATATCGAACACTCAGCCGCCAAAATCAAAATCCAACCACCGCTTTCACTTTCATTCACTTCATTCGTTCATTCATTCGTTCAGGGTTGACCCAACCATCCACCCTTCATATTTCTCTTCCAATCTCTACGTAATCATCTGTTTGGGTCATCTTGCAACTCAAAACATGTTAGTTTCAAGGAGGTTTTCTCAGATTGCACAGGCTCAATACACCAGATGGATTTATCATTCATGCATCGCCTCTTCTGCTCAAGGCCACCACCACCTCTTCAGCAGTAATCCCCGTCTTTCCTCGACGGTAAATGCTCTTTTCTATGGAAGTTTCTTCTTCAACTTGGGTGGAGATTTGTGGCAGAGCTTTTGCCTATTGTTCAATTCAAACCATGTTTAGTTAACAATGAATGATAAAACATTGAGTAATGTATTGCCAAGCTATGTGCAATGGTGTGCAGGAAATTCGACTTTAAGCTTGATAGATAGATGCATAGCTGCACTGCATTTAGTAGCTTCATTTCTGGACTGTTTATTTGTTCAATGATCATATTGAATAGAGACTGATGCACAGTGGACTTCTAATGTTAATGTTTGGTCGAATCTAATGCATAGTGGGGTTCCAAGGTTTCTTCATGTTCATTTTCGGGCTATGGTGTAGTTTATTTGCTTACTTTTCATGTTAAATGGATACTAAAGCATAACGAGCTCTAAGGTTTCTTCATCTTCTTTTGTTATTTGAATAGGTAACTTGTAGTGGTTACAATTCTTGATTGTTTGTCAAAGTGAAGCTGATACCCATCAATATGTCAGTGCTATTACTTACTTTTTTTTTATCGTTTGCGTACATTTATGTTTCATCTCTCAGATTGGGTCACTGTGAGCAGATCATAGTTAGCATTGTGAACTTGGTTAGCTTTGCCACTTCACAGGCCTTCATTGGCCCACTTTTAGTTCCTATGTTTGAGGAGAAATCCGTATGATAAAGTATTCTTATTATGAAGATGATTACGACCTTCATAGTATTCAACATGCTTTGAGAAAGGAGTTCAGCTTGGGGAAATGGACAGTGTTTTCCTTGTGATTCATGCTACATCTGTTTGCTTAGAGCTGAAAATTTGTCTTGTTGCTTTCCATTGTATATGAATTCAAAAGATTTGGAAGTAAGTCTTATTGAGTTAAGTTTTTTTTTTTTGGGGTTTTTTTTCCCTTCTTTTGGGCATAGCTATCTAATACTTTTTTTAAGCTTTTCAAGCAAATCTTGTATATGCTTTGCAATATATTTTTTCCAATACCTCTCTGGATGTTTTCCAGTACTTGTTTGTTTGTTTTTTTAAATTTTTTTTTAAAGGCCTTACTTTAGGCATTTTTTGGTTGACATTGTAAGATGATGCACTGAAAAATGTAGATCATATCTTCCTGAATTCTGGTATGTGTTGTGAAGGAAAGGCTGTAGATTATATGTTTCTGAATCCCATCCAATGCTTTGTTTATTCTTGGTTTTCTTTCTCTTTCTATCTTTTCTTTGACTAGTTTCACTTAAGGTTTTGATTATTTATATGACCTGATTATTTTGATGGTTGAAGTTACTCAGTGAAAACAGACGACGTTGCTTCTTCTATCATTTGGTGATCATGGTTTTTGCATTTAGTTTCTTGTTGTATATGAATCGTCTTAGAGCAATTATTGATATTGTTGTTTTTCTTTATCTCTGGTGCAGCATGTTTTGGGGTCAAATATCTGGGGCTCTGTGTTTCATGAAGCTAGACGTCAAGTTCATCATACTGCTACATCCACTATTGAGGTTAGGTGTGACTTTGCCGATAGTTTCTAATTTTCAATATCCATTTATGTTTGCATGTATTAGAATTTAAGATTTTATTAATTTTATCTTGAGAAAGGAAATTGAACATCTAGCCGACATACTGCGGTGTCCATGATAGTGGATTGCTAAGTATGGGAACCATGATTCTTAGTTGAAGTTGGACCTGTGGATGAGCATTGTGGATCTATGGTTTGTGGATTGCTAAGGAAAAAGAACTCAAATCCTCAAGGGGTTTGGTCAGTTTGTGGTAACTGTGCCAATACATCCTTCTACCCATGATGGGAAATGCTTCAACTTGCCCATTACTTAAAATAATATATCAATGGAAAAGGACTAATAAATCAAATGAGGTCCAGCATAGCGAAAGCTGAAAACTAGTGGGTTTATTTTGGCTCAGGTGAAAATGACTCGACCTTCCAAGTTATCAAGATCCCCCCACCAAAATCAACAGGCTTTTCAGTCCCTAGTTCTGATAGATTTCTCCATTTGTCAATTGATTGGATTATAGCATTGTGTTTATGGAAATAACACCTTTTTATGGTACATAAGACATAACATTGGCCACATAATTTGAGTTGATGCTGATTAGTATCTTTACAAAGCACAAAAAAGGCATGAAATTCTCTCTACAGACTCTTATGTTCATCTCATGCCAGCTTCTCTGAAATCTCACATGTGATAATAAAATAGAAATCTTTGTCGTAGATTTCTGCCAAAGGAGTCTTCTCAAGCCTAGAGACGATCCTAATAGAGTTAGGAATAACCTGGAAACTCCAAAGTAATTAAAGGTCACATCCCATGAATCTCTTGCAAAAGCACAATGAAGCAAAGGATGCTTAGTTACTTCGAATCTGCTCAACACATTAAAAACCTATTCACCTAGGTCTTACCTCTCTCACGGATGATTGCAAGTCATAATATATCAGTAGAATGCTTCACAAATAAAAGAAGTAACTTTTGCTAGAGCCAAAGATTTCAAATTAATGTCCATAGGAAATTGGGGATCAAACTTTCGATGACACTGAATAGGTGGTGGAGACAATGATACAAGCTTCATTATTGGCTTAATAGTGTGAACATTCCTTTAGTGTTCAGTGTAAAGAGATCTAACGAAATCAAGATAAAATTCCCTAACAATGATTCCAGTGATCTTATATTCTTATTGAAATGCTAACTAGAGTGACATTATCAACAAAGGCATCTGGAATGAACACCGTGACCAGACACAAGTGCCTGCCTACATAAATTAGCAATGATAGCATCTTTTGTTGGATGTTGGATGCGGGATGTATGGCATAAAGAGAGGGGAAAAAGGTCTCTAAGGGCCCCTTCATACTAGATTTCATGCCAAAAAAGATTTAGACCCAACACCACCTTCAAAAGAAGAATGGGATACTCTCTTTCCTATCTCTCATTCAGAGGCTTAGCCCGTAAGGACCATTTGGTCTAGAAGGACACCATCCAATTACTGAAAATCCTACGTGCCGAATTTGATGCAAATGACTTGACCCTTCTCCAAAAGAAGGTTGACCTTCTCATTCCCAAATCACGTAACCCTTCATCAAGCTTGAAGCTTTAATAATGTTCCATTTGACTAAATGATACTCAAAATCACTACTGAAGAACCCAAAAGGAGCAAACGGAAGTAAGTGTGAATGCTTGAAAGGGCACTTTTGATGAGAGTCAATTTGCGCCATAGAGCCTTCTTCAAAATTGTGCAGCTGTTGATTTTTTTTTTTTTTTTTTTTAAGTTTGCTCAGAGTAAAACCAAAAATCCCTTGGAAAAGAATTCAAATTGTAACCTAAAACATCCACATAAGTTGGATATTTTCCTCCTTACCGAGAGTAAAGTAGAGCCTTATGCCTAATTAACCCGCATGCCAAACACCACGTCAAAGTGTGAAAGGATGCACCAATTGTTAACCATCTATGCTCGATAGTCACAAAAGGCAATGGTATAACCAACAAAGAAAAGATGAGAGACATTGGTAGTAGTCTAATACCTTCGACTCACTTAAAAGTTAAAACCTTGGGAGGAGACCTAAAACACCGATCAAAAGTTGGATATCATCCCCTTGACCTATGAGTAATATAGACCATAGAGCTTTTTGCCAAATTAACTCTAAACCCAGACAGTACCTCAAACTATGCAAGAATACACCAAAGGTTTCTTCACCAGCTGTCGATAGTAACAAAAGATAATAGTATCACAGCAAAGTGAGACATTAATAGTAATCAAATTCCTTGAGCTTGCTTAAAACCTGGATAGGAGACCTGCTATGTTGGCTGAGCATAACTTCCCAGTGAAAACCTGGTAATCAGTAGAAAAAGAAGACGAGAGATCGGCCCCCTGGCAACACCTTCTAGAGGGCTGAGAAATACTAAAGGATTTAAGTTCTTCCATTCCACATGCAGGATGCAATCCATAACCATAAGACACTTCCATCAAAATTTATTTTCATGTTTTGATTTCGTCAACATATCTGTGTTCCATGATAAAAATCTTCAGATGAAAGAACTAGTTTTGCTCTTTTGACTCTTGATGGTAACTTTGCATCAAATTGATTCTATTTTCAGGAATGCACTGTTAATGTCAGGGATCTTACAGGGCTCTTATTGTACTCTTTTCACATTATAGAAAAATAATTCAGTGTTTTTATAGATCTTATGTTTCTGTTGTGATGGTTGGTTTTAAACTGCTGAAGTTGATTAGATGCTTCATGCAGGATCAATCAGACCCATTTTCTGTTGTTGCTGATGAACTGTCACTCATAGGTGATAGATTGCGGTCCATGGCAGTTGCAAAGGTATGTAACTTTTAGGTTTTGTTACGGGTAATTGCTACTTTGAGTTTAGAGAGGAAGCAGGCTTTGTAGACGAGGCTGTAGCATGCTCATTGGATTGAGTTCTTGCAGGTTCCAAAGTTGTCTTCTGCTGCTGAGTACTTCTTCAAAATTGGAGTTGAAGGAAAGCGGTTCCGCCCAACAGTATGTTCTGAATCCTTGTGATGTTTTGACATTTATGATTTACTATCCAGTAAGGCACCTTTACAAAATCCCATGAATTTGTGAAAAGTGTTGTTCATTCTTTGTATTTGACTCTATTATATCCAGTATCCTATGTGATCACAAATAATAATGGCATATTATTTTGGGCTGAGTCCATTCTGTTTCTGATATGATTAAAGGGTCTTTTTGCTTTCTTTCTCTTAATTGGTTAGTTGATATTTCCTGCCAAATGCTAATGGGCTTTTTTCTCATAGCCTCTTGTATGCTTATGTGTTTGAAGCCTGGCATGTCTCTTAAGTTTGACTACGTATGGTCAAGATCTGTTCAAAACCTTCAAAGATTTGATTCTGTGCCCTTGAGCACTACAACCACTCCTCCGTAAAGAAGAAGAAAAAGAAAAAAAAAAGAAGGAAAGAAGTGTTTAGAATAACAAGGATACTCTTCAAAGCTATTGTTTACTCTTACCTGCAGGTTTCCTGAGGAATGTAATATGGTTTAACATGTGATTTGGTCCATGTTTCCCTTTTCTTTCTGGATTTATTGTATGATATCTGGCACAGTGCAGAGTACCTGATTGTTGTGATTGAGAGCGGTATCTTGCTGGATTTTTTTTTTTGGTGAAATTAAAGCCTGCATATGCAGGTGTTATTGCTAATGGCAACAGCGTTAAACACGCCTGCCTCAAAGCCATCTACTAGTGGACTATCACCTGATAGAGCTGCTGATACCTCGGCGACAGAGCTACGTACAAGACAACAGTCCCTTGCTGCAATTACAGAGATGATCCATGTGAGCATATAATTTTCTTTTTTCCCCCTGATCGGTATTCTTTTACAACAAATGAACAATACCAAGACTGCTAAATTTTAATAGAGGGTTGAGTTACTCAGAAGTCAGAACATAAAAAGGAATGCTTGCTTGTGATATCAGTGTAGTATAAGGACTATTCTATTTTCAAGTGAACTTTCTTTATTCTTTTTTGAAATTTGGGATGAGAGAAACCAATGATATTGTTTGACTGTTGTTTTGGACTGTATTTTCTAGATTTGGGAGATGTAAGGAGTGCAAGATGCTTTTGGCTACCCTTTATGCTTGTGCGTGAAATTAAATGGCACATTTAGTTATGAGAAAGAGTATCCCTTTATCCTTTCATTCAAGGGCTTTATAAAATCATGTCCTCTGCCAATAAACAAATCCATCATGATTTCTAAATCTTGCGTTCCATTTCCCCATGCTGCATTCCGTGATCTTTCTCTCCTCAATCCTAGTAGGCAGACACTATTGTACTTTCTTTGAAAGATTGTTTCTGATTCTTCGCCATTGTTATTCTTCATTATTCTTATATCAAATATATTTTCTAGTACAAAACTTGTTCATTAGAAATGAAGGGAAAGTTGCTTACCTGCCTTGTCAAGGAATTGCTATCTTCCAACCATTGTTAATGTTCTCATTCCCATACCGTGTATTGTACAACCATTGTTAATGTTCTCATTCCTATACCGTGTATTGTAGAACTATGTAACAAACATGGAGTGACCAGATTTTGTTGGGGTAAGAGGAGTCCTCATGACTGTGGGGTGGGTTATTGTAAATCAATATTTATATGTACGGACATTTTCAAATCTCTAATATTTTTGAGGTGAAAAATGGGTCTAGGGTGTTGTTTTTGTATGATATTTGGTGTCAGGAGCAACCTCCTAACATTCAATTTCTTGATCTTTATTGAATGGCTCGTGTGAAAGATGTGATGGTGAAAGAAGTAGTCTCTTGGAGACTAGAGCCATTGGAACATTACTTTCCTAACAAGCCTGAACTGCTGGAAGGAGGAAAGCGTTCTCAGCCTTTTGGGTTCACTTGCGTATATGGCTGTGGTAAGTGTGGGTAATGATAAGACTAGTTGGTCCCTTGAATCTAATGGGTCTTTCACTGCTAGTGTTTGTGCAATAGTCTTGTTGCTGGATCACATTGTCTAGATTTCCCAAGGCCGGCCATTGGTAGTCTAAAGCTTGTATGAAAGGTTGTCTTTGTATACTGGCGGCAATGACTAAGCGCAAGATCTGGACAGAGGAGATGCTTACATGTGGATGTTTTTAATTTAGCAACTAGGTATTCAATGTGCCATGTGGAGGAAGAATTGTGTTGATGACCATATGTTAATTGCTGTTGGTTTTCTTCACTATGGAATTTATCTCTTTCCTAGAAGGGGTTAGGCGTGTTCTCCCTTAAATAGCCGAAGATCTGTAAGAAAAGAAAATTGAATAAGAATAGAGATCTTTAAACCTGGAAGTTAGTTTCATTGGCTAGTGTTTGGTGCTGGGAAGAAAGGAACAAATGGAATCCTCTTAAGCTCTATTTTTTGGATAATTTTGTGTAGTTGGAGCAAATTTTCAAGTCAAGTTTGATACAAACTACAAAGCATTTTTTGAATTTGATGATGAGATCATGCATGAGAGCCTGATGGCATGATGGTTGTTGTACTTGCCTCTTTTGTATATGGGTGTCTCCTCCTTGTTGTCTCATGACTCACGAGCAACTTTTTTATTCCTGATAAAATAATCCAATAATAGAAGAGCTGATAATAGTTTGTAAAAACAAAACAAGAGTGTTTTAATCCTCTCAATTCATGAACTTAATTGTTTCAGAAATTTTCTAGGTCAGTCCAAAGAGGCTTGAAAAGGAAATTTTCTCCTCAAATTTTGGTGAACAACTGCTATGGCAAAAAGCCTCAGTAGATTTTCTACTTTTTCTTTTAAAAATAAATATAAATACATATGGCAGTCAATGGTTTTTTATCTTGTTAATCTAGGAATAAGGCTTGAACATTCAACTCTTGCCTGCTATGCTAAGTAGGCTTTAGATTATGGGTGTTGATTTGGAAGAATTGTTCTCCTAGCTTCATGCCATTCAATGAACAGTGTCTCTACCAGTACCTTTACAGATGGCTGTTTACAACTCTATATCTTCCAATGCCCTACTTTGGTAAGTTATACACTCTGGTTTCTATTGCCTAACTTTACTGACAGCTTTGTACATCTCTATATCTCCCATTACCCTGCTTTGGTGGGTACACACTCCAATATCAGTTGCCTTCTGTTCTTATTTGAGGATTGATGAACTCATGGACATATGCAGGATTAGGATAGTAAGCAACTTCAAGCCCGTACTCTCTCATGATTAATGATACATATGGATGCATAATAAGTCATGACTAGTCAGCACACGAGTCCCTCTATACAGACGTTTCAAAAAGGAGAGCTTATGCTACTGTAGATTAAGACATGATCCTTCACTAAAAAAAAATACTCCCTCCGTCCCATATTAATTGACACAAACTAATTTTTTTTGTCCCAAAATAATTGTCATTTTCCATTTCCCAATACTTAATTTAATTATTTTAACTTTAATAATCATGTTAACTTTTTACTTTTTCAATTAATAAAAACTACTTCTATTCACATTCTCTCACTACCTACGCCTTGATATTCGAAAAAATACCTTGGAAAATAGTATTATTTAATTATATGGTTAGTTTTTTTAGTTAAACATTGGTATGTGAAAATTTTCAAAATATGTCAATTAATATGGGACGGAGGGAGTGTGATGATTCCTTATCTTCCAAATACTGACCATATAGGGATTAGGATCAACTTCCAAATTCCAAAAGTATTTCCCGTTTTGCCAAAACATCACGGTCTTTGCTCGGTTGGACCCAACAAACTATCATATGAAAGAAAGCCATGCCTAATAGAGGTAGTTGCCTTATAGGTGTTCTTGTAATTTTCATAATGAAAGCATATGCAATACTTGTTTGGTAAACTAAAATTCCTTCTTTTAGGCATTCTCCCGTCAGAATCTAACCTTGTAGTAGTCCAAGTTAAATGAGCTTTGGTGGGCTTGAGGGAGATTTTGGCTTCCGAGTGATGTTGGGAGGCAAATTGATACTACTTGACCAAGGACCCATCACCCATGACGGAGAAAGATCCAGCAATATCATAGCATCAAACCTTCATACACTTGGCAAATGAGGCTGAGATTAAATGTCTTTCCTATTCCTAATCATTCAGATCCCTTGAGAAGTTGTGTTCCAAATTTCATTTTTTTATTCGCAATTGTAGGAAACAACTTCTTGAATAGTTGCCTCTTTAAGTTATCCCGTCCTTAAAGAGAATAGGAAATCTACCTCATGGTTTGTGTCCTTATCGTGGATTGAAAATGTGGTATTTGCTTGCGGTACAGAAAACAAAATGCTAAAATGGAGCAATCACCTTCCATATTGCGCTTGTCGCGGGTGAAAACACAGTTCCTTAAACTCCAAAACCTTTTCAGTGTGGGCTTATCATTGCAGATCGTCCGCATTTTGAATCCATGTTGTACACCACATCATGCCATGAGCCCAAGCGTTATATTCTATAGCTCAAACACTTCGAATATTGGAACACCTTAAATCTGTCAGTAGCTTTCGAACATTCTAACCCAATGATCGTTGGGGCTGTTTTCACTCCAACAATCAAACTTGCGCGTCCCATATTTTGGTTGACCACTTTCTTCTACAAAGCTTCTTCATCTGAAAATATCCATAGCTACTTTTCCCTTAGAGCTTCATTCATTTTTTTAAAGAGCCTTTAAGACCTTTGAAAATATGGTCTCCCTCCTAGTTGGAAGAGTTGTTTTACCAATTTCTAGCAATATGCCAATTTCAAAGCTGGCTTTCATGATGCGCTTCAATTCTTCGGGAGGTTGACTTTGGGGGCCAAACTGAATTTTCATGAGGAAGTATGTGGTGACCTGATGCCCTTTCTTTGTTAATATTCTTTTGCATTGCCGGCAGGTCCTCTCGCATTGGCATCTACCATCTAGTGAGAAGGATGTGTTTGTGGAGTTTGGACGTTGGTTTCTTTGGCTATTTGGTCGGCTACTTGAAGGAGAAATGATCTTTGAAGAAAAATCTTTATCCCTTCATGATTCCAAACTCTACGCCGTGACATGTATAGTTGGATTGTTTTGTTTATGGGTTATAGTAATTTGAATATTTTGGATTTTTTTTTCGCGTGGAGAGCATGGTGTTTTTGTATTTGTCGCTTTTGTACATAGGTGGCATCCTTGTGGTGTCTTTTCAACACATATCTTAGTTGCTTGTAAAGAAAAAAAAAGTGTACATGATGACCTGATTCCTATGTGGTTTGTTTGTTTGTTTGTTTGTTTTTTTCTTTTTTTTTTGTTGGAAGGGGCTTTCAGAAAAAAATTATTCATGGACATCCTTTTTACTAGGTAACCTTCTCCCCAACACTGAACACAATCCAAAGGGGAAAACGTTAGGTTATGGTGATAATCCTAGGTTCCTAGTGAATTACGACATTTAGTCTTGGGAGGGATGGGTAAAGAGTATTTGACTTTCAGCGTGATTCGGGCAGTTACTCCTGGGTAGGGTAGGAGGTGATTTTGGGATTTTTCTGGTCAACTTTCTACTCCATGGAGTCCATTTTTGTTGATTTTTTTTCCTCTTTTGTTTGGTCTTCTTTTTGCTCCTTGTATTAGTCATTACTGATGTTTCGGCTATTTTCTTCCTGTGTTTAAGGTGGCAAGCCTTCTTCATGATGATGTCTTGGATGATGCTGATACTCGCCGCAGTGTTAGTTCAGTAAACTCAGTGATGGGAAATAAGGTAATGTCTGCGTTCTCCCATACTGCAGCAAGTTAAGTCTGGTAGATCATGAAAGTTCTTGGATTCCATCTACTGCAGGAGTGTTTTGTGTTTCTTTTCTACTTGTACAGGTGGCCAGATAATGCCTGTTTGGCTTTGGGGAGTCTTCAGCACAGTGTTACTGTTTTTTTTTGTTTTTGTTTTTGTTTTGTTTTGTTTTTTGTTTTTTTTTGTTTTTTTTGTTTTTTTTTTTGTGTGTGTCCATCGGAGCCACAAAGCGCATTACAAATTTACAATACATAGGGGAGGGGGGGGGGGGAATCAAACTTGGAACCTAATGTACTCAAGACCTAAGTCTTAACCACTAGGCTAAGACCTCATTCGTACAGTGTTACTGTTTGCACTACTGCTTTCTATGTCTGCCTGTAAATTTAGGCTAACTTGCACCTTGTGTATGAAACAGTTATTCATTCTGAATCTCTGATTGCTGATAGTTTTACTTTATTAGGGTCTATTCTTTTTAAGGGTATGGGAGGTTGGGTAAAGTAAGGATTAGTAAATTTAGGTAAAAATTGAAATGCTGAGTGTCGGAAATATGGGACGAAGGGAAAATTGGGGGTTGGTTAGGTACAGGAGGCATTAACCCCTGAAAATGACTGACCCTAGTCTTTTACCTATACTAATATTGGAGGGTCTACAAAATATTGTATTGTTGTAGTTCTACATAGCTGTCCTTTCCATTTTCTGATGGCAATTTTCAGATACTTGATTTTGATCATCCAATTGTCAAGGGCTTAAGGCAATTGGGATTGAGTAGAAGCTTCATAAAGTGTGATTAGTATTTATAGAAGTGCCTGCAAATTATTTAGTCAGGCTTACTTGGACAATACCATCAAATATGGATCTGAGTGATGTTAACATGTAGAGGTGAAGATGTAAGGAACCTCGCCCCTGACACGATAAAGGAAGTTGTTCTGAAACCAACTGAAGAAAGCTCTCAGAGTGCAATCAAATTGTATCACTGTGTTAACTGACAGTAGAAACTTTTGTATTAGGTTACAATGTTCAAGAAAGATCTTTAGAGACACCACTTTTTGGGTGTGTACATAAAACTTTCAACTCCATTCAGAAAACTCTGCTGATGCTTCCTAAACTTGGGCTGCTGCAGCTCTCAGAATTGTATAGTTGGGTATCATGATCATTGACCAAGTGATAATCCCGGGCTTCTTTAACCTTGGTTCTTCGTTCTCCGTGTTTATGATGATTGTTTTCTGGATAAGTTTTGAATAATATGATCACTGGTCATCTAATAGGCCCCAAAAAGCAGCTGAACAGAGTTACATGTGTAAGAAAACAGCCCAGCAACTTGTATTAGAAGAAAGACCACTTGGCAACTGGAAGTCTGGAACTCATATGGATTGTCATTGTGGTAAGAACTGTGGTAGTTGATACTGAAAGTAAGGAATAAGGGAATCGGAATTTTCAAGAGGGAAAATTGGGATGAAACTGGAAAGACCCCCTTTATGCAATGAGCATTTGAATTGGAACTCTATTCTATGTTTGAGTATACCTCTTTCGCCCTTCTACCACTTGCCAGGACTTAATCATACTTCCTGTTGAAATGTTTGGTCTTTCTTATGTATTGCGCTTTCTGAGTGATTATTAGTTGAGTTTGATGAATTTATTATTAATTGTATGTTTGTTGACTTCATCTATTCCATTCACTGCAGTTGGCTGTACTATCGGGTGATTTCCTCTTGTCTAGGGCATGCATTGCTTTAGCCGCTCTTGGAAACAATGAGGTAAATGTTTATCTGTTTCGCGATTAAAAACCCAACTCTGACTTAGACTATCTGTGTGCCAATCATGTATGTTTGGTTATTCTGCATCTGATGCCACTCATCTGCAGGTTGTGTCATTGATAGCTGAAGTTGTTGATCATCTCGTGACTGGTGAGACGATGCAGATTTCTACAACATCTGATGAACGTTTAAGGTGGCTTTTTTTTTTCATTTCTTTTGGAACTTTGCTGACTGTAGCTGAAAAACTTATATGCGTTTTCCTGTTTTATTTATTAATTTATAACTTTGGTTAGGACCTCTTCATTTGTAGAAATAGCCACCATTTGTTGTGTTGACTGTGGTTTGTTTTCTTCTTGTTTTGGATGCTTGAGCTGACGGGGGACAATGTGATCTTTGTTTCTAATGGCATTCAGATTCAAATATTCTAGTTACTGACATAGACGTGGCTAAGTGAAGCCTTCACTAGGATCAGAATCGGACTACTGTATGCATAATGTTATTTCAACGTCAAGTAACAGAAGTTGGAGTAGCAACTTTGTTTGGCTTGAAATTTTCCAATCGCTGGCCACTGGTTTGCAGCACCTGTTGGTTTTCCCTTGACCTAATTATTTTTTTGTTGTTGCAGTGGCACGTTAGGGTCAAACTGTAGGGTTTCCCAGGGTTTTGGTTTTACTATGGTTTGCCTTTGGCATGGATGTAGTTGTGTGTCAAATTTCTTTGTTATCTCAGTTTTCTGTCTGCTGCTGTTTTGGTGGCCCTTTTGTTTTATAGCGTGAACTGGACTGATACTTGAGTGTTGTGATGCTTGCAGCATGGAGTACTATATGGAGAAGACCTACTACAAGACAGCATCATTGATCACAAATAGCTGCAAGTCAATTGCTCTTCTTGCAGGGCAAACCGCTGAAGTTGCCAACCTAGCCTCTGATTATGGGAGAAACCTGGTGGGTGATGATGGCCTTGAATCCATCTTTTACATAATTAAATCTATTTGGAGTGAACATAATTAAATCTATTTGGAGTGAAGAAAGCAACATTACTTTGATCTCTTTTTTGAGTTTCATGACCTAAAAGAAAATGCATACACAGATCACTGAAGGGCAGATAGTTGATCTTGATTTTAGAGAAGGGTTTATGTCAGCTAATGATAACGTGTTGCACTTTTGATAATTTTTCTTGGACTTCCGAATTTTGATTTGACAAGGATGCTGATGCACAATAAGAATAAAGGTTGGGTTAAGATAACAAAATCTTTCATATATTTAGAGATTTTTTGTATTTCAATATTATTTTCTTAGCTATTTTTAGCAATGCTGTCGGATTAGCAAAATAAGGAGATAAGCCATATATAAGTGATATTAGGGTAACATTAGGTTAGTGTTTTCATTTATGGCATTTGATATTTTCTAGTTTCCGTTTTTGTTAGGGCTCTTAGCTATATAAATCTCTTGTGTATTAGGGATAAGGAGATCATCTAGGAATTATTATTGATTATTGAGTGAATTTCTCTGTGGGATCCCCTTTTCTGTAGGAATTGCTCGCCGAGCGTCCTACCCTACCTCTTGTAGGAATTGCTTGATGAGCGTCCTACCCTATCTCTTTGTAGGAATTGCTTGATGAGCATCCTGCATCAGATGCTGTATTGGTTAGTCTAGTTAAGAAATGTGAACGTCCAAAAGTCTTGTGTTACTTCCCGAAATTTAGGGTGGACTTCACAAGAAACAGAATATGAATGCTGTTTCCGAGACTTCCTAAAATACAGATTGACCAAAGCCATTGACCTGGCAATGAGAGAGTGGATACCAAAAAAAGAACAAAAACCCTCACCAAATTGAGTCTTTAGCACTTGCTGTCCAGCCTCCTTTTTTTTTGTTTTTTTTTTTTGTTTTGGGGGGGGGGGGGTCTAATCAGGAACTGGATTATCAGAAGACAGTAATAAGATACCAAGGGAATAAAAAAATAGCAGCAATTACCGAAGTCATGTGCTCAAGCTCCCATCCATAATGTCATCCTTGTTCTTGAAGGTCTGTCAATTGCTCTCCTTTCAGGTGCCTACATGACAACCAAATTAACTATCTTTTAAACTGCAAGAGCGCAACTCTTCTTAATCTTTCTCCTAGCTGCTGCCACTGTGCATGTAGCATTAGATTGTTTGACATTCTCTAGCCTGTTTAATTTGACATTTGGAGAACAAGAATATGAGTTGAAGAGCAACAATTCTCCCTCTGGATGTGGGAGCTATGCTTATAGATCTCATGTTATATAATTGATTTTATGCACTTTTTTTAAAAAAGGGGGGGGGGGGGGGGTGTGGGGCTGGGAGAATAACCTACCCAGACAGTTCTTATGTTATGTAGCCATTGACCCTTTATGCACCATCTACATGTGTAAAAAAAATGCCTAAAAGGGCATGATACAGGACAAGCATCTGTTGACAGATTGCTGCTGGAATCTGTTGCTGCCTCTTACATCTCTATCTGCCTTGCATTGCTTAAGTGAACAGATCCATTAAATGCAGTTCATCTTTGTTTCTGCAGTTATTATCTGGACCAAGGATCTTTTTGTTTGTCCTTCTACCAATTTCAGTTGGTGTTACTAAAGTCTGAAATTATGCAGTTGATGGTACTATTTGTGATGATGTTGTTGTGATGTCATTCAGATGTCATCTGGCTTTTCTTGGAATTAATTTTTTTTAATTACTAATTCATATGTGCATTTAAAACCCATCTTTTACAGGTATGAATTGGTAGGATGGTAAATTTTACCTCAGTCTTCAAATAGATATAGCTGACTAGATTTTGTTTCCTCCTTCCCAGGGGTTGGCGTTTCAGTTGATTGATGATGTTCTTGATTTCACGGGTACATCTACATCACTTGGAAAGGGTTCACTGTCTGACATTCGTCATGTAATTCTTTCTCATCTGTTGTTGTTGTCTATGCTTGATTATATTTCCTTGCTATACTTTTTTTTTTTTTTATTGAGAAAAAGGCGGGAGGAGGGAGGGTTGTTGGGGAAATGGGGCATTATTGTACGCATGCTGCTCAAGACTGTGATTGTAATTGAGGTGGGTAGAATGGGACTTGAACTTTTGGGTATGACTGCAGAAGAATTTTGCATCATTGCCAATTGATACTCTCATTTGGGTTGTTTGGTGCACGGTTAAATATGACTACAAAAAGCAAAAAAACATTACTTATGGAGGGTGTTGCCGGGTTTATAGGCATAAGCTCGCACATATCTTAGAGTGCTTCTACTGGAATTAGAGCTGACCAATTGTTTCAACTTTGAATGATGTACTGCTAGAATTTACTCATTTGTATATATCAATAGTCTGATGATGTACTTATATCAATTTAAGGTTAAATGTTGCTTCCTTTTATCAGGGGATCGTCACAGCTCCTTTATTGTTTGCTATAGAAGAGTTTCCTCAACTACGTGAAGTGGTGAAGCGAGGTTTCAAGAGCCCTGCAGATGTCGATCTTGTAAGTTTAAAGGAAATTTCACGGCAAAGCCATATTTGACTTATTTAGAGAAAATCTCACTTTCATTGTGAAAAAAGAGTTTTGGTTTATTGATATTTCAACTTTGAGTGAGTTCAGATCCACCAAGTGCAAGTTTCTATTACCCTCACAGCTTATGCCATATTGCAAATGGGCTTATCCTTACCCTCCTCCTAGGAAGGGCTGTGGCTGGATCCTCTTGGGACCAACAAACAACCCCCCCCCCCCCCCCCCCCAAAAAAAAAAAAAAAAAAAAAAATTATACTTGTGAATCTGTTTTTCCCTTGAAAAATTAAGCTTCAATTTTTTGTTTCATGTGGAAGTATCTTTTATGAACTTTAATCTGTCGGAATTAAGTTTTGATCCCCATTCCAGATGAATAAACTTCCATTGGAATGGTTGAAGAATTCAGCCTCATTCTTCTATAGCACTGATGCTTGTGAGATTAACATAATTTCTAAGAAGACAGCACTTTCAAAGAATTCAATATCAATAGTCAAAACCCTGTTCCTAAGATCTCCATGTCTTTTCTTGGCCCCCCTGTTGATAAGCAATGTTTAGATTCAGGGATAAAATTGACAGGAGAAAGGGGATAGCACACTGATTAAACTCAAAGGATTTGTGACAAAAATCCTCTATTTCCATGGTATGGATCAAAGTATCCATGGACACAGTACATCAATTGTTTTCCCCTCTATCTGAGTTTAGCCATTTCGATTTGTCTGATCACTTTCTAGATTTAATCTATTGAAAAAAATGGTAATAAGTTCTGGAAATTTGGAAAACGTTTATGCATGGTAAGTTTTAGTGACAAGGCATCTAAATGCAAAAGATTTAACTCACATTTTAGGATGCCTTTTGTTTGGGTGAATTGAGTGCAAATAGCTTGGCTAGGATAGATGAAGTTGATTAAAGTTTGCCTTTCTTCTGCACACCACCAGGTTTTAGTAACATGGTACATGATCCTTTACCCTGATCTTCATTGTATTAATCCATTAACTCCTGAAAAAATCTTAACAGTCATACAATTTAGCCCAGTTAAATTTTCACAAATCCAAAGAGTTTTCCCCTCTGTTGAGCTATGATCAGACCGTAAGATAAATCCCAAATTATAATCTTTGAACATTGACAGTGGACACGGCACACTGATAGTGATGGTGTGTCTAGCATGAATTCCGTATCGTCAAACGCAGCCTATGACATACCGGTTTTGTTTCAGGCACTGGAGTACCTCGGAAGAAGTCAAGGTATACAAAGAGCAAAGGATCTAGCGGCTAAGCACGCTAAGCTAGCTGCCGAAGCCATTGGTTGTTTGCCCGAGAACAATGATGAGGATGTTACAAGGTCAAGGCAGGCCCTCATAGACCTCACCCAAATAGTCGTTACAAGAAATAAGTGAATGATTCCTTGCCTTAACCAACCAAACAAGGCAAATTAGTCACCCAGTTTTGTTTTCATCTCTACTTATTTTCAGCAACCTGCAGGGTAAGATTATTTATGCCTTTACCTTGCTCACTTCACTTTACTCAAGTAGGATCCACACAAGGAAGAACTTGTATTTGAAATCAATGTACCATACAATATAATGAGGCAACCAATCATGATCCAAGTATTCTCTTGCCTTAAGATTCCCACAGTTCAATTTCTGGATTCTATAGCATACCACTTTATGTGTACAAACAAATACTTGGAGTAGTAGCTATGTGGAGAATATAGTTTTTTTTTTTCCTTAGAAAAAAACTATTGCTCTAGATATGGTTTGGTGACGGACATTCTTTTATATTTTTTTGTCAGCAATTATGTATAATTCTAATCAAGAGTGATAATTTGGGGTCTATTTCATCTGTATTATCTTCTTTTGTATTGATTTTCCTTAACATGAGGCGCAATGATGCTGTTAGAAAATGGAATGGGAGGTAAGATATCTTTGTTTATATTATCTGCTGCTTGGAAACTGATGTTCTGCAAAGATGAAAGAAGAGCAATATTTTTTTTTTGGAGTAAAGAAGAGCAATAGATTATTTAACTTTCAACTGTCCATTATTAATATTGCTCCTTTATTCCATAAAAAAAAAACACTATTGCTCTTTAACTTTTTTTCTTAGGTTTAATTGATTTTATCTGAAATACATTAGTTTGTTTATCAGTGATAATTAATTGCTTTCCTACATATGTATAAACTAAAGAAGAGCAATATTTGAAGCTTAAAATTCATAGTTGAACTCTTTTTTACTCTTTCCTATTGGATCATAAAGTTCCGTTCATAACTATTAAAACTCTATTTTACTCTTAACTTTCAGTTAGTTTATAGCAAAAAAAAAAAAAATGTCGACATATGTTATTAGCTAGTTTATTTTTTATTTTTTATTTTTTGCCACTAGAACTAATTAAAAGCTAAGAGTGGAATTCTGTTTCAATGGTTTTGAGCGAAACTTTATGATGCAATAGGAAAGAATAAAAAAAAGTCAGATATGAATTTTGAGCTCTAAATATTTTGATTTGATATAGTGCTTATTTTTTCTTAAAATCCAAGTAAAAAGAGGTAAAACGTACATCAGAAGGCCCTTCTCATAAGGCGTCGTCCCAAGTTATTAGCAAACAAAATTGGAGAAAGTTCAACAAAAGGGCTATGATCCCAAAGAAATTAATGTTGAGTGAGTTGTCCCTTGTTAGCTAACCAGTCTGTCGTCATGTTAGATTCCTGAAAAGTGTCATGAACAGTAACATCTTCAAACCAAGCATACTCATCATGTACTATGTTTATTTCATCCTTAATCATAACAACGAACTCATTTGACACTTTCTCCATACCGTTGTCATTCTTGTGAGTAGGCCATGTTTCTTCTTCCAAACATAGCAATCTCGCTTCTTGTGTCGGAGACTTCCACACTCCCAACACAAGGCTTATTGTTGTTGCTGGCTGCTTTCTTATTCTTGTTTTGGTTCTTTGTTGTTGTCATTAGGCTTTTTCTTGTTGGCCTTTTGACCATTGTTAGAACGGTTATCTTGTACAACATGAACTTTAGATGCATTTTTAGGATCCTCTTACACAAGATGGTAAGCAAATTCCTCATTAATGGTAGCCTATTTCTTATGCTTAAGGGTTTTCTTAGTGTCTTTCCAAGAAGGGGGTAACTTATCAACCAAAGCGGAAACTATGATAGACTCACCCATATTCAAATTATGTGGCTTGAAATTACTTAAAATACGTTGGATTTCTTTAAGTTGGCCTAAAATAAGATGACCTTCAACCATTCAGCAATTCATAAACTAGCTTACCAAAAATTTCTTGCTTGAGGCGTCCTCTGACATGTACTTGCCTTTCAAATCCTCCCAAAGCGTCTTTGCAGACTCCTAAGATTGACAGACATCGAACAAGGTGTCTTACATCCCATTGAAAATGCACCCACGACATATGTAATCATCATGCTCAAACTTTTGGCGCCTTCTTGTCTTCGTCAATGTCTCCTCGTCCGATTCTTGCAAGAACGACATGCTGATCTTGTACACCACTTTCAACGTGGTCAAGATGAAGTGCATCTTCTTTTACCATCTATGAAAGTTTACACCATTAAATTTGTCTTAACTTTTGGAGGTTAGATTTCAAATCCTTGAAGGATGTCATCTCTTGGTGTATAATTCAAAGATTGTTGATGGAAAAAACAGTTGTAGGAAGAGAATTGCTTAGATAACCAAGAGAATCGTAGGCTCACCTACTCTCCTTTGACTTATATAACAATCATATATAGTCACAGGATACACTTTTTATCTTATGGGAGGAGACTTACAAATTGTCCATCCTTGCCTAAGATGTGCTGCATTCACAGCCTCGAGAAAGGGTGTTTTTAGGAAGGAATTAAGTAACTTTAAAGTGGCAAAAGCACCCCTATTTAAGTACAAGGATGCAACTTGGTATATGGAATGACCTCATGGATGAGTTGATGATGCTTGGTCATCATGAATAAGGTAGTTAGGATATCTAATGAATCCAAACAATCCTTATCAGCATGAAAAACATGTGGGAGTGTTTAGATAAACACATGAAGGCATGAAAATAACCAGAAAACAACAGTTGCCTCTGACATAGACTGTGTTAGAACAACACAGATCGTGTTGTTGGCCAACACGAACCGTGTTGTCAAGGATACAATCCGTGTCAGGCATCCAGAACCCAAATGTTTGATTCCGTAGCCTAACACGATCCTTGTCCAAGAGACACGACTTGTGTCGAGTAATTTTCGCAATTCTCTACTCTCTTCCTACCTCCACGGATTGTGCCTTATCCTTTCATGATTCGTGTTACCTTAAATGGGTCCTTTGGGCTCGATAAGTCATCAAACGACTTTCTAATGCCCTCTTAGCTTATCTTTACTTGGCACTTAACTTTTCATGCCTTTAAGTTCACCAAAATAACATATACACTTGAAAACATCATCAATAACACCTAGCTTCAATGTCATCGTTGTTTATGCCCGCCCTAGTTTTAACTACGGAGATGTAACAAGCCTTCAACACAAATTTGCTAATTATGGTCTCCGCCAAATAATCTTGTGCTCTATTGCCCACAAGTTAACTCTTTTTCTTCATTTAACCATTATTCTCAATCTGTGCTTTGTTTTTACACAAGTTGTTAGATTTACAGATTTGAAACTTTTTATTTTAGTTCACAATTTTTTTCAAAAAATATTTTCTCGCTCATGATTTATGAAACTACAATAGAGTTTTTAGTGTAAATGACTAAAAAAAAGTTGATTTTTGTTTTTTTACAAAAAAAATAATTGGTGTTTTTGGGTTCTATTTTCCTGTAATATTTGAATATGAAAGGTTTGCTTCCAAATCTAGTTTCTTTTCCAATTTTACGTTTTTAATTGTATAATATTGTAAATTTGTTTGGTTTTGATTTCTATGTCCATTTGTTCTCAAATAATTTGTTTGATTGGAACATGATTTGACGTGAAATGCTTCACAATTCACCCTATTGATTTTTAGAGACATGGAGCATAACATTGAGAATTGCTTATTTCCTCCTGATTTGTAGACATTTATTGCCCTTTTCCGTTGTTTTTTTTTTAAAAAAAGGTTTATTAAGTGTCCTACTTCTAATCGTATCGGCTTTGTTCAAATATATTTGTACATAGAAACTTTTTTACTTGGACATCAACTGAATTTTGTGTATGATGGATTTAAAATGATATTTTAGTTGTTTATTTAATATCTATGTTATCTTCGAGTTGATTGGGTGATCTATAAAATTATTGTCAATTTTATTTTATACGAGCCACTGTTGTTGTGGTATGTTTTTTTTTTTATATTTTTTTTTCTTGTATTGTAACGTATAGGAGTGCCATCATATTAATTTTCAGGTAAAGCCGTTATTGAGGTTTGTGACGCGTCAAGTTGCCAGATACTTTCTTTGTGACATGCCAATTTATGGTGAGTGGCAACGACCGTCACTATTGTAGTGATGTGTGTTAGCGCACTTGTCAGATCCTATTAAACATAGCTATTGGACCTTTCTTTCGTGATGTCTGCCACTAAATACAATACTTGTTAAATATATGAATTATGTAAGGTAGGTAATATTGTACAAGAACATGTAAGTAAGATAAGTAAAAAAATAGCAAGGTACATAAAGATAAATAAAAGTGAGTTAAGTAGATAAAATGTATCTTACACTCCAAAAGAACGAAACCTTAGTCAACTAAACCAATTTCTGTAGAGCAGGTTATAATTTTCACACCATAAATACAGTAAGTAAATGCAAGCACATCGTGAGATATTGACAATGAACTTGAGTAAAATGGACATGTTCTTTTGTGCGGTACTGTTCGAGCTATAGTATAACCGGGGTGTTTAATATCGTATCCACAGGGAGTTGGGGTACCGAACCTAAAAGTCACTCAAACTCTCACCTACTAGATTGTCATTTCCACAATTTTGGAGAGTTTTAGAACTAAACTAAAGACACGATAAAAATCACAAATAGAAGAAGAAAAGGCTCGGGGGTTGATTTTAGCCATCTAAAGGAAATCTAATCGAAGGAAAATCGAAAAGGTTAAAACTAAGCTAGGAATGGGTTTCTACTAAAACTTAATCACTCTAAGCACCCTCTTCCAAAGGTAACAATAGATTAACTTCCCAAATCTTACCCCTCATTTTCATGAAGACTAAAACCTAAGAGTATAAAGTGTAGCGAACCCTAATTAAATCAATCTCCATATCCATGAATGACAAACCTAATTATCCCACTAAAACCTCACACTAATGCTTTAAGGAAATCTAGCAACATCTCAATTAACTAAACCTCCACAAAAGATAGAGAGTAATGGTGGAAAATCCTAAACTAAGCTAATCATTCCATTCCAATCAAACCTCAAATCAAATCCCTATTAAGAGACTAATTACCCCCTAACCCAAATTAACTACTCATTAATCATTTTATTATCAAACTAACCTACATGACCACTAATGAAGACAGGCCCAACTACTCTGGCCACTAAAACTAACCCAGCTAAAAGAAACAACCTATTTCTGGCCCAAAAAATACACTAATCTAATTTGACCCAAACTTAACAAACTAAAATAATCTAAAGAAACCTAAACTAACTTGGCCCATTTCTAACCTAATTAAACTAAGTCTAATAACAAAAACTGACCCAAAATGTTAATAACCTAGACTCCAATAATTACTAACAAATTAAACGAATCTAATTAATTACTAACACTACTTACCTAACCTAAAAAGCCTAAGACTACCGAATGGAAGAAGAAGAGGAAGAAAGAAAACAGAGAGGAAGGAAGAAACAGGGGACCGAAAAAGGGGAAATCAACCAAGTAACATAACAAATAAAATCAACTTTACACAGAAATCAACATCAAACCAGGATTAAAGTTCAACAACTACCCAGAATCCATCAAATGAAATACATAAATCCAGAATCAAAACAGTAAATAGTTCCCAGAACAATGCAACCAAAACACAACTGAAGAGACTAAAAACAGAAATAAACCTAAATCTAATTGCACAAATTAAACCCTAATTCTAAAAACTAACCCTAAGATGGAGGCCTGGGTTGTCATCCCCAAAACCAACCATAAAAACTTCAAATCGGCCTCTTCTTCCCTTATATACTTGAATTCAGCTTCTCAACCTTCGATCTGAACCCTTGATTTCCCTTCGAGTTGGACGGCCTGGATGTATTTGGGCAGAGTGAGAATGGAGATGGTGGTGTATGCGTTGCTAGTGCTTGCTGCTGCTTGTACTTTCGGCCTCCCTTTCTTCCAAAACTAGAAAAGACAAAGAAAAGAGTGAGATAGAGAAATGAGAAAATTAAATGAAAATGGTGGTGTGTGTGGGTCTTCGGGTGTTTGCAGAAAAGGGAAGAAGAGGACAAGAGAGGGAAAAGGGAAAAAGAGACGAAGGAAGGGAAACAGAAAAGGGGGAGGATTGAAATGGGAATGAAAATAATTAGGGTTGGGGTTTGACTTGGGATTTACTTGGCTGAAGTAAAAAGAAAAGGGAAGGGAATTAGGTGATGGGAGTTTAGTGGGCCGAAGGAAAAATAAGGGGAAAAGAGATGGGTTTCGGTGTGGGAAATGGATAGTTTAGGTGGACTGGGATTATGTGTAGGAGGGGAAATGGGTTTGGGCTTTGGACTGGATTGGGAAAAAGGGTAGAGGTTTAGGATTAGTTTTCTAGGTTTTTATTTCATTTTTACTAAAATATACTAATAATAACTAAAATGACAAAATCAAATAAAACCTAATAAAAATGTAGAAAGAAGATAAATGTAATATTAATTCCTAAATTAGTTATTGAAAACAAGCAAAAAGTCATAGAATAAAGGGATCTAAATCATGCAAAATATGGAATAATCAGGTACCACAACTCATCGTATCAAACAATATTCTTAAACATTTTACCATGTCATACCACACTTTACAACAATCATTACTAATATATCTCCGGACTTTTCTCTCTCCTCACTTTTCTCATCTACTTTTTATATTCTCTCTCCCTATCTATGACATCGACGCGACACTTTTCAAAAATTCCATCATATCATTCCACAAATCACTGCACTTTCCACAATTTCACCACACCGAAGCATTTCCTCATCTTACCAACCACACAAAAGAAGAAGGTGAAGTATCCTGGGATGGAACCCGCCAAATCCAAACCATGAGTGACTCGGCCTCCCAAGACCCCGAAGACATGGACGAGTTTGTCCATTCGAGATGGGATGCAGGAGGTATTTCAAAGAGAATCCCAAACCAAGGGATGTTGTTTATGGCCTTTAATGGGGCCATTCCCGAGTCTCCTAAGGCTCGCCAAATGAGGCATCGAAGTCAAACTTGACCTCCTTTTAGGCTCCAAATGGTCACATTTCAACCACAAGGGCGTTTTGGGTATTTTCCTAGTCAAGGAAGACCAAACCGGGTTTGACTCAGGTGGTGTTTTTGGGTCCTAGTGGTCATCCAGGAGGGGGTCGAAATTCGCCCATGGACAGAACAAGGGAGATTCGTGGCAGCAAGGGAGCCACGGCCATGACCTTGTGGGTCACGACCATGACAGGGCTCGGGCCTAACGCGATCCACATCGTCACGCTTGTGACCTCCCTTCCCAGAAATCTTGGTGCAGCGCAAAGCGTCGCGCTCACGACGCGGCGACAAAGGGGAAATTGCAGCTTGGTCGCCATGGAGTTTTTGGATGATAATATACTGACCTTTGGGGGTATTGGATTGTAATATACCAACCTTTACTATTGGACAACAATATCCCTGACCTTTATAACTAGGTGACATTATTATACTAACAATAACTAAGAGGGTCATGAATTGGTATCCATGCGCACTAACGTGGCCGGCGAAGGGAAAAAAATTGTCCCAGGCCAATAACCCTATTAAACCCTTAGTTTTTCTCACTAACTCACATTACAAGACATTGGTTGGTTGTGTGTCACACCAGTACGAAGACCAACTCACCACCCCCGTTAGTCACTGTGTTAGGGCCAATTATTTTTTAACGTCTGTTCGGCCTCGTTTCGAGCCGAATTTCTTCTCTTTTATAGGGTATATTTGCTTGTTTAAACCCCTATTTATATATTAGATATAATGATTTGGTGTTTTGTAGGAAAATAAGGAGTTAGAAGAAGTTTGGGCTTAATTGAAGGTTTTTAGGGAATCCCGAGCTATTTCCCGAGTCAAACCAAGTCAACCCGAGCCGAGATCCAAGTCAAACCAAGTCAACCCAAGCCGAGAGCCGAGGCGAAACCGAAGTCGGAAATTCCATATCAAGATTGGCGCAAACAGGGGAACGGTACAAACTTAAAGGTTTGAAATACGTGTGTCTTCACCCTTTGGGTCATAACTCCTTCGTTACAACTCCGATGGCTCTGAAATTTTGGGAGCTTAAAGTACACACCGAGAGCTTTCCATCGATATCTTACGGGCCTAAAACGGAGTTCGGATGAAGAAGTTATGCGTGTTTGAAGTCGGCAGGGAAATGACCGTAACGGCTCGCCCGAGCCAAATTTCTGCTCGCCCGAGCAAGGGTTCTGGAGCAACAAAAACACCAGCCAGAACGCTTGCTCGGCCGAGCCAAATTTCTGCTCGCCCGAGCCATACTGTCTGCAGACGCGCGTGCTGCGATTGTTCTAGGGTTTTGGGGTTGTATTTTTCCTTCTTCTATAAATACCCACTTGTATTAATCTAAATAATAAAATTAGCCTAGGTAGTTTAGGAGTAGAATTAGATTTAATTGCTTTCCTTTATTTGCTTTAATCTCTCTTAATTGTTCTTCAAGTTTTCAATTGTTCTTCATTGTTCTTCAAGCTTTCATTGATTTCTAGCATTTGTATTCAAACTTTCTCAAGCTTTCTCAATTCAAGCAAGTTTCCATTGAAGTTTTACAAGCTTTCTCTCTCTTCTCTCTCTCTCTTTCTCTCTCTCTAATTTCCATTGTTGACTTGATTTCAAAGCTTTATAGTGTTAGCCACAATCAACTCCATTTTTAGTGGGGAGGAGGGTCAAGGAACTCCAATTCTACTTACTAGTGAGAATTTGGGGGATTCTTGGTAATCCAAACCACAATTTCTCGTTTGTTCGGGGGAAATTCAAGTGTAGATTGAAGGTTTATTGAAGATTAGTCATCAAAGGTATAATTTCTCATTCCCAATTTCATTGTTCATTCATTGTCTTCATTCATGCCTTTTAATTGCTTTCATCTTTAAGTGCTTTCTTTTAATTGCTTTCTTTATTATTATCATGTCTAGGTTAGATTTAAATGCTTTCTTTACATAATTTATCGCTTTCCGCATTGTGAGAAAACCCCCTTTCCACAAACTGATTACCCTTAATCAAGCCTAAACACCCATCCCTGAGATCGACAATCCTTACTTAAAACCACAAAAATTACAACCGAACAATGGCGCCGTTGCCGGGGATGGCGTTATTTGGTAGATTAGGTGATTGGTTTGTGTGTACATAGTTTAATTGCTTTCTTGATTATGTTAGAAAAATGTAGCGAAAAAAAAAAATTGAATATCGAAAGAAAAAAAATAAATAAATAAAAAAAAGGAAAAAAAAAAGAGATGGCATGTTTTAGCTTCCCTCAAAATGAGCAAGAATTATTTTGTGATTATCGTGATAGATTAAATGATTATCTTGTTTATTGGGCTCCTCATGGTTATATTTATTCTAATTGGGAAGTGTTAGGTGTTACTAATGAGGGATTGAATTTCGAGACCCGTTCTCTTCTGAATTACTTTGATTTCAATGTTGAAAATGAGTATCGGGCTTGGGAACTATTTGATTGGTTGTACACGGATACTCGCCGATTTGGGGAGACTTTTTATTCATCGGGTTCTTGTTTTGGCAATCCGTGTGCTCTTCATGCTCAATTGCACTATGAGAAACGTTATGATCTTTCTCCATGTGATGATGTTGAGTCTCGTCATTTGTGTGTGCATTGTGAATCTCCGTCTCATGCTTCCGAATCTTGTAGACTAGATAAAATTGGTGCTGAAATAGTTGGTTTACAAGATAGGATGAATAAATGCATGCAAGAATTTAAACACGTGCTTAAACCTAGGGTGGAAACTTATCTTGCACAATTGGTTGATTCGAATGTTGAAATAGGTCATTCATCGTCTTTGAGTCCTGAAATGTATGACGATTCTTCTGTATATGATTATGATTATGATGATGACTACTGTAATGGACATAGTTTTGTAAGGAGGATTAGTAATTCCTTAGCTCTAGCCCCACCTAGTGAGCATGAGGAACATGATGATTATGTGTGTGATGATGTAGAATTAGTTGAAAACATGCTAGATGATGAACCATTGTCCACACCCTTGTCCATGCCTTTGTGTGAAGAAAAAAATGAGTTTATTGAATGCTATGATGCTTGTGATATAATTGAGCATGATCTTGTTGAGAGTGAAATTGAATCCTTGGTGATTGAATGTGTGCTTGACACCGATTTGTTCACTTTCATTGAGAATTATTGCATTAGCGAGGCATTAGCTACCCTTTCTTGTAAATCCATTGATGTGCAATCTTGTGATGATGAACTTGAGTCTATGGGGATTGATCCTAAGTGTTTGAACTTGGTTTGTGACAATGATATTTTTGATGGTGATATGCTTTATGAGTCGTTGTTTGCATCCAAGTCTTCCCATGAGCATGTCCATGAAAATGTTGTATTGCCTCCTTCCGTTGCTTTGCATACCCAATTTCCATTTGCGAGTCAATGGGAGGACCCATTTGTCATGTATCCTTTCACCGTGCCTAGAAAAGTCTTGTATATTCATGAATTTCATCAGTTCTATGACTTTTCTAAGGCATTTGATAAATTGTTAAGGGCACTAATGTTTGTTTATGTGCTATTGCGAGTGTGCTCTTACCACCACCATTCTGAGATGCATGAGAGGATGCATGATTTGTTACTACGGGCGTTGAATGGTTCTGACTTGGTGCCCGATATCGTGAGGTGAGAAGGAATAAGCTTATTGATAAGATGCCTTCGAGGTAATATCCTTCCTCACCTTTTTTTTTGTGTATATTTAGTGAGTCGGTTTTCTTTTCTTCTTTTATTTTCTTTTTGTGTGTGTCTTTTTCTTTTATTTTGGGGTGCTTGCTTACCTACTTCTGTTTCCATTTTGAGGACACGACAACCTCTTTGTGTTGGAGTGGGAGGGTAGTATGTATTCCGGTTTTTGAGTCCAAAGAAAAAAAAAGAAGAGTAAAAGTCGTTTTGTAAATATTTTAGTTTGTTTTCTTAGTTCATTAGTCCTTAGTGTCTTGTGTAGTTTGTTTTTCTGTTTGATCTTGCATGTGAACCATCACACATAGTATGTTTTTCTTGTTTATTTCTAACCTTTGGTGTGATGTTCCTTGGATCGTGGATTGAATGTGCTTGATTGAAGACCTCGAGGTAACCTCTTTCCACTCTCTTTATGTGAATATATCGATGATCCATGTTGCATGCTTGGTTTTCTTTTTGGGTGGCGAACGCCTTGAATGTGAATGTTGGGATTATATTGTTGTTGGAGCCGTGTGGGCTCGGGTCGCCACCGCTTCTTATGTGATAAGTGTTTTGTATATATGTTCTTCTTGGTTTTCTACCTTGCTTGTGACACCCTTCTTCTCACAATGGGGACATTGTGATGTCTTGTGTTGGAGTGGGGGTGATATCTTTTATTGTTCATGGGTAGATTACCTAGTTTTTTTTTGAGTCTTTTGTTTTTGTTTTTCTTAGTTTGTGTCCAAAAATCTAAAAATATTTTGTGTGTGAAAGAAAATAAAAAGGGGATAAATGTTGTGAAAAACCCAAAAGTTGTTTTTCTTTTTGAGGATGATTCCGTTCACAGTTGTGTAGATAGTTGTCTAATCGGCTGATTTAGTCAGTTGGAAGCGGCCGGTATGAATAATGATGGGCCTTAGGAAGGAATTTTGCCATGAATTATCTATATTAGACCTTTACATGGAATGGGAAAGCGGAATCCTCAATTCTTACACGCTTTGACTGTGAATTCTTACCTAAGTTAGACGGTTTTAGTTGTTCAATTGCTTAAGCTCTTAATTAATGCATTAAATAATTATTGTCGGGCCTACCGTCATGGGTTGGTTTGGGTGGATCGGCACCCTATGCCCCTTAAGTGCAATGACTCACGTATGGAGAAACCCAGCAGGGAGGGTAAGCCTTTGCGAAGGCCGGTGCTTAAATCCCGCAAAACCCGACACAAACGCTCTAAAAGACACAAAACTGATTGAGTGTAAAGAAAAGAGCGTAGGTTTTGAAAAAAGAAAGAAAAGAGCGAAGCAAGAAAAAGAAAAAAAGAGTTGAGCAAAAGAATGGTAAGAAAGAGAAAAGTAAAAAAAAGAGAAGAAAAAGAAAGAAAAGAGTGGTGTAAGAAAAAGAAAGAAAGAGAGGTTGAAAGAAAAACCAAGAGTGAAGTAGGATAGATAACCCCGAGCTTGAGCATGAGAACAACTCTGATTGTCTGGTTTAGGATAGGAAAGACCGATTAGAGCCCACTTGCACATATGCACGAGGTGTTTTGCTCATCAGGAAGTGTTTGGGTTCAAAATCTCAAAGATTGGCAGTTTTCCAACCTTCATGTCTTAATTTGTTTATACTTGCTTCTTCCATTTGATTGTTGAGGTGGGTTTGGGAACTAGGTGCATGATATGGGACGGGAATATCTTCTTTGCTTTTGCTTTGTTTCGTTTTTCGGTTTTCATTTCTTTTTCTCTTCCCTTTTTTCTTTTTCTCGGCCTTTTGTGGGTATAGTTGCTATAAACCCTCACGAGACCTACCTCGTCCACCCGGGCTGCCGGGGGGTTTAAAGGGCTTGATGTATGTGCTAAATGCATCCGCGATTCCTGCGAAAGTGAGTTAGGTTTTTAGTTTTTCTTTTTAGTCCTTTTCTTCGTTTTTAGTTTGCTCGGGGCGAGCAAACCCTTGTGTTGGAGTGGTGTTCGGCCTCGTTTCGAGCCGAATTTCTTCTCTTTTATAGGGTATATTTGCTTGTTTAAACCCCTATTTATATATTAGATATAATGATTTGGTGTTTTGTAGGAAAATAAGGAGTTAGAAGAAGTTTGGGCTTAATTGAAGGTTTTTAGGGAATCCCGAGCTATTTCCCGAGTCAAACCAAGTCAACCCGAGCCGAGATCCGAGTCAAACCAAGTCAACCCAAGCCGAGAGCCGAGGCGAAACCGAAGTCGGAAATTCCATATCAAGATTGGCGCAAAACAGGGGAACTTAAGGTTTGAAATACGTGTGCCTTCACCCTTTGGGTCATAACTCCTTCGTTACAACTCCGATGGCTCTGAAATTTTGGGAGCTTAAAGTACACACCGAGAGCTTTCCATCGATATCTTACGGGCCTAAAACGGAGTTCGGATGAAGAAGTTATGCGTGTTTGAAGTCGGCAGGGAAAACTGCCCAGAACGCTTGCTCGCCCGAGCCAAATTTCTGCTCGCCCGAGCAAGGGTTCTGGAGCAACAAAAACACCAGCCAGAACGCTTGCTCGGCCGAGCCAAATTTCTGCTCGCCCGAGCCATACTGTCTGCAGACGCGCGTGCTGCGATTGTTCTAGGGTTTTGGGGTTGTATTTTTCCTTCTTCTATAAATACCCACTTGTATTAATCTAAATAATAAAATTAGCCTAGGTAGTTTAGGAGTAGAATTAGATTTAATTGCTTTCCTTTATTTGCTTTAATCTCTCTTAATTGTTCTTCAAGTTTTCAATTGTTCTTCATTGTTCTTCAAGCTTTCATTGATTTCTAGCATTTGTATTCAAACTTTCTCAAGCTTTCTCAATTCAAGCAAGTTTCCATTGAAGTTTTACAAGCTTTCTCTCTTCTCTCTCTCTCTTTCTCTCTCTCTAATTTCCATTGTTGACTTGATTTCAAAGCTTTATAGTGTTAGCCACAATCAACTCCATTTTTAGTGGGGAGGAGGGTCAAGGAACTCCAATTCTACTTACTAGTGAGAATTTGGGGGATTCTTGGTAATCCAAACCACAATTTCTCGTTTGTTCGGGGGAAATTCAAGTGTAGATTGAAGGTTTATTGAAGATTAGTCATCAAAGGTATAATTTCTCATTCCCAATTTCATTGTTCATTCATTGTCTTCATTCATGCCTTTTAATTGCTTTCATCTTTAAGTGCTTTCTTTTAATTGCTTTCTTTATTATTATCATGTCTAGGTTAGATTTAAATGCTTTCTTTACATAATTTATCGCTTTCCGCATTGTGAGAAAACCCCCTTTCCACAAACTGATTACCCTTAATCAAGCCTAAACACCCATCCCTGAGATCGACAATCCTTACTTAAAACCACAAAAATTACAACGGAACAACGTCGGTTAGTGAGAAAAGTGGAGGGGTTAACAGGGTTATTGGGCAAGTGCCAGTTATTTTCCCTTCGCCTGTCACGTAGAATAGAGACTAGTTAACCAATCACCACCCTCTTAGTCAATTTTGGTATAATAATCTTGCCTAAGTATAAAGGTCAGGGATATTGTTGTCCAATCGTAAAGGTCGGTATATTACAATCCAATATCCCCAAAGGTCGGTATATTGTCATCCAATATCCCATCGCCATGAGTCGCAACTGTGACCACCTGTGTCGCGGCCAAGACTCCCCCTCGTGGCAATCCTTGGTTCAGTTTCCCGAGAAGTATGACGCCCGTGACATGGACGTTGCGCCTTCGTGGATTTGGGTTTATGAAGCGTCGCGCCCGCGGTGAGCGTGAGAACCCTTTTTATTTATCCCCTTTTGTGTCTTTCCCCTTTTGCCCCTTGCCTTATGTTATATAATGACCTTCATTTAAGGGACCCTTTTGTAATTCTCACCTCAAGTCTTCTTCTACCTCATTACCTCCATAAATACTTTGCATTTAGAAGGAAGAAGACATTTGTTGTTTATGAATGAATGAAGAAGCTCTTTGCTTTCTCATCCTCTCTCAAAATTTTGTTTACTTTATCCATTTGATCAATGCTGGTGTTGCAAGTCCTTCCTTTATGGAGTTTGTGG
The DNA here is from genome assembly GCA_029582165.1 of Portulaca oleracea. Classification (NCBI taxonomy): domain Eukaryota; kingdom Viridiplantae; phylum Streptophyta; class Magnoliopsida; order Caryophyllales; family Portulacaceae; genus Portulaca; species Portulaca oleracea. Next base: position 15,135,836 of record CM055868.1, read on the forward strand.
TGGCCTAGCCCTTAGCAAATTCTTGGTTGATTGTAGTTCTTGGGTGGTGGATTTCCTCTATCCCAAGTTCACATCAGGTTCAAGATTGTTTTTTGGGTACAAATTCAACATCCCCCCATCTTCTCAACTCAAGCATTACCGAAGCTCATGTGGGTATCCTTCACAAGGCCTCAAAGTATATTATTTGGGGCAACAAAGCAACAAGTTCATTAGTTCAGCATAACTAGGTGCTAACTTCTGGTGATATTCACCATATTTTGTTTCTTTTTTTCCGCTTTTTGCGGAAGTGTATAATTCTCAACCATGCATTAAAACACTGTTTGGATTAATATTGATTTTGTATTCACTTTGATCGTTGTGGTATCTATATATTATTAATAAGAAAGTTTGTGGGCCCTATAAAATGGAGAAATGAAAGTAATTGTAGGAGCGTAAGCTGATGAGAAATAAGATAAATATCTAATTTAGTTATTTTGTTAAAGATTTTCAATAAACAAATTATCAAAATTGACTTTCCGGCACACAAAATAAAAATAATAATTTATATTATTATAATAACAAAGTTTGTGTGCCCCATTAAATGGTAGAAGGAGAGTGATTTTAGATTCCAGACCAATAAGAAAAATGATAATTCTAATTTTTTCCTCAATTTAGGTTTATTTAAGAATTAGTTTCTCTTTAAACATATATAATAATAATAATAATAATAATAATAATAATAATAATACCTCCGTTCCAAAATGTTTGTCTGTTGACTAAATTTTAACTGTTAATTGCTCACAAATTATAATGAATTAAAATATGAAATCACTACCATTAGAAACATAATTTGTTAAAGATTACAATGACGGTAATTTTATATTGTAATTCATTATAATTTGTGAGTAATCAACGGTCAAAATTTAGTCAAGGGACAAACATTTTGGGACGGAGGTAATAATAATAATAATAATAATAATAATAATAATAATAATAATAATAATCTATATATTATTAATCGGAAAGTTTATGGGCTCCACAAAATGGATAAAGAAGAGTAATTGTAGGAACCTAAGCCAATGAGAAATAAGATAAATATCTAATTTAACTATATTGTTAAAAATTTTCAATAAACAAATTATCAAAATTGATTTTCTAGCACACAAAATAATAAAATAATAATATATATAATTATAATAGCCAAGTTTGTGTGTCCCCTCAAGGCTCTTTTTTTTTTTTTTTTACACTTGGTGCGGTGTGGTATGGTGGAATTTGAAAAAAATGTGGTGAAGTGTGGTAGGTTGTGGTGTAGGTGAGGGGAGAAAATGTTAAAAGTAGAGGAGAGAGAAAAGTGAGGAGATATATTGGTAATGATTATGGTGTGGTGTGGTGAAGTGTAGTAGAAATTAATGAAATGCGATGCAATGTGGTACCACACCGCAACCTACCACATAAAAGAACGGAGCCTAAATGGTGGAAGGAGTAATTTTAAAAGGATTTTTGGATGATATTATACCAACCTTTGGGGGTGTTGAATTGTAATATACCAATCTTTACTATTGGACAACAATATCTCTGACCTTTATACTTAGGTTATATTATTATACTAATAGTAACTAATCGGGTCGTGATTAGTGAACTGGTCTCCGTGCTAATGTGACATGTGGAGGGAAAATAACCGACCCTTGCCTAGTAACCCCGTTAACCCCTCCATTTTTCTCACTAACCCACGTTAAAAAAAATCGGCCCCAACATAGTGACTAAGAGAGTGGTGACCGGTCTTCATACTAACGTGGCCAACAACTAACCTATGTCTTGTAATGTGGGTTAGTAAGAAAAGTGGAGGGGCTAACGAAGTTGTTGGGTTCGGGCAAGTGTTTTTCCCCTCTGCCAGCCACGTCAGCATGGGCACTAATTGATCACCCCCTTAGTTACTATTCATATAATAATGTCACCTAAGTATAAAGGTTACTAGGTTAAAGATGTTGTTGTCCAATTGTAATGGTTGGTATATTACAATCGAATACCCTCAAATGTCAGTATATTATTATCCAAAAATCTAATAATAATTAATATATTATTAATAGGAAAGTTTGTGAGCCCCACAAAATGGAGAAAGGAGAGTAATTGTAGGAGCCTAAGTCAATGAAAAATAAAATAAATATGTAATTTAATTATTTTGTTAAAGATTTTCAATAAACAAATTATCAAAATTGACTTTCTGGCACACAAAATAAAAAAATATTAATCTATATAATTATAAGGGATATTGGATGACAATATACTGTTTTTTGAGGTTATTTGTAATATACGTACCGACCTTTACTATTGGACAACAATATCCCTAAGTTTTATACTTAGGTGAGATTATTATACCAACAGTGACTAAGGGAGTGGTGACTGGTTAACTGGTCTCGATTATGATGTGACAGGCGGAGAGAAAATAACCGGCCTTTTCCTAATAACTCTGTTAACCCCTCCATTTTTCTCACTAACACACGTTAAAAAAAAAGTCAGCCCTAACACAGTGACTAACGGGGTGGTGAACCGGTCTTCATACTGATGTGAAACACAACCAACCAATGTCTTGTAATGTGGGTTAGTGACAAAAACTAAGGGGTTAATGAGGTTATTGGCTTTGGGACAAATTTTTTCCCTTCACCAGCCATGTTAGCGTGCATGGAGACCGGTTCAACACCTCCTTACTTACTGTTGGTGTAATAATGTCACCTAAGTTAAAGGTCAGAGATATTGTTGTCCAATAGAAAATGTTGATATGTTACAATCCAACACCCCAAAGGTTGATATATTATAATAGCAAAGTTTGTGTGTTCCATCAAATGGTAGAAGGAAAGTAATTTTAGATTCCACAACCAATCAAAAAAAGATAATTCTAACTTTTTTCTCAATTTCGGTTCATTTAAGAATTAATTTCCTTTTAAAAGTATTATTATAACAACAACAATCTATTACTATTACTGGTAATGTATGTGGGGTCGAAGAAATGCTGCAACGACATTAATTTTCGGAGCTTTGGCCAATAGCATGTCAGATAAATCAATTTCATATCATTTATTTATTTAATTCCCCTTTGGAACGGTTACATTAATAGTCAAACAGAATTAGTCATCTAAACGGTTATTATCGTCAAAGACTTTTCAAAAACCACAATCACATTTTTTTTCTGATAATTGCAAGCCATAAAAGGCTAAGAAAGCATCAAAGATGCTACATAACCGCATCAAACAACAATCCAGCAAGGAACCAACAAAAAACAAGAAAACATCACAACTCGAAACAACGAGGAAACAATAGACAAACAAACAAAACAGCACAACTCGAACAAGGTACTTCTTAAGATTTAACAAATTTCCCCTAACTACCTTAGCCTATAACTACCTTAGCCTAAGTATCATGATCTTCTCGAGGCATCTTCAATAAACGCACAACCTCGCCGCTTTGCAAGCCTCCTCATCCAGACTTTTCAAGAGAAGACACCAAGGCTCAAGGGACGATCACACCCAATCAGTCCTTGTCTTCATCCAACCTCTTCTTCTTTAGCAGTTTTATAGCCGTCTCCCGGTCTTGTAAAATTTTCAGTCCACCTTTATTGCTCATGTTAACCGTCAACCGATCCATCAAATCATCAAAAGGCGTGGATTTTCTCCCAGCGAGAGAATTGCAGTTTCGAGACGGCTTCTTAACCCCTTTAGCACGACTAGGACCACTAGAGTGGGTTCTACACGTAGCTCTACTAACCAACCTCCACTTTGGGTTCAACAAGAAGTTTACATTCTTTTTATGACGGCTCTTGACTTTGTAAGCATTATGAAAAGATTCCTTAACATCAAGAGGTGGAGAACAAAACACCTCACCCACATCATTGCCAGGCATGTCACTAATAGTGCGCTCGCTATCGGAAAGAACCACCTTAGTAGCACCCTCATTACCCTCAACCTTTAAATTCCTCAAAAGGGCATCCTTATAAGGAGACTTAACAACCTTGGGGACGACCGAATGAAGAGAATTAGAGATGGTAGCAGAACCATCGGAATCATCAGGACACGCACAAGCTCGATGACCATCCTTCCCACCAACCTGCTTATCTTTAGGAACCCACATCCAATTTTCAGAGTCCTTCCTAGAAGGAGGCGTAGACCCACTCTTTTTGTAGAATTTAGCCCAAGCAACCCTTAATACAACATCCTTATACCTCCAACCATTCATCTCCAGAATAGCACATGAACCCACTTTTTTTTCTTTGAAGCGAACAAAACCAAACCTCTTACCATTACGCCCTACCTTACGAGGGACGTAAGCATCAACCACATAACCAAACTTCATAAACAAGTTTTTCAACCAAACATTGTCAACTCCAATAGGCAAACTGTCAACAAACAAAGAGAACAAACTATTGTCCCAATAATCAACACCCGCGGGCCTCACATACTTAGTAGCACTAGGCGAGGACATCAAAACACACGGGACAGATGAAGGAGACGCACCAGAATCAGGGTTTTAGGCTGCCCTAATAGCATAACCAATTCTTTAAGCACGGAACAAACCTCGCTAACCCTAGAAAGGGCAGATAAAGAAACCACTTCCATAGCATTTGCACTAAAGGAAAGGGAGGAAAAGATAGAAATTACCTCACTCTTCAACTCTAAGCACTAGGAAACCAAGGTGCAGTTCGTACCAGCCATAAGAAAAGACTCAGAAGAGACACATGAAATTTTTGGAGACCAAGGTGCAACCGTCGTCGGCCAACTCCAAAGTTGCCGTCAACCAGCCTGATCTAGATGACTGGCGTAGGCCAGCAGAAGGAGACCCTTGTAGCAGCCCACTACCTGTAAGTTCATTCAGTTCACAAGAATGGCTTAAAACCCCAGTTTAAACATTTAGGTCGATGCTGCTAATCAATTATTCCACTAGTAAGTGTCAAATTCTGTCGTTTCCTGTTTCATCAATTTTCAAAATTGATTTCAATGTTCTTTAATTGATTTGTTGTTCTTATGCCACTTATTAATTGAGTATATTCATGATGCAGATCCAGCAGAACTCATTGGCAATTTAGGTAAGTGTCCCATTGTCAAATTTGTTACCATGCCAACACTTTAATGATTTGTTATGGTGCTTATTCATCTATATATCATATTCATGAAGGATCAAATTGTTCAGAAATGAAGTATCAAATTCAACTTAAATTTCAAGTATCAAAATATTATATTTCTCAGTTAGTTCTTCTACTCTTCTTTATTTACTTATCATATGTTCTTTAATCCATTCATTTAATATGTTACTATATTGATTGTTGTTTAGGGTTTCACTTCTTCTCCACCACTTTATATCATATCCTATTACCTGTTACATTTACTTGTTATTTTATATAATTTTATAATAAAAAGACAAGAAATTACCTGCAATAGTTTGGGTTATCCCTTTCCACCTTTTGTCTGCTTTCCGTTTGTGCTATGTATTCACTAAAATCCAGCCCAACCTTAGAAACAAACCCCGCCCGTAACCCCTTCGAATTACATACAATACATTAAATTACTTCACAAATACAAACCTCCCAATACCCCTCCAAAACACATATACAATAAACAAACCCCACCCGTAATCCAAAATATATATACAATAGACAACGCCACCCATAATCCCTCCAACATACATAGAATACAATAACACACCCAACCGCTACACTCCAAATATGCACTACATTCCACATAATAATATTTGAAAAATTCATGTGCATAACAAACCTTTAAAAAATGAACGTTTAATTAGAAAAACAAACTAGACTCAAACAAACTCAGATAAATAGAACCCAATCTATGCAACTTAATGAAAATCCTAAAACAATATGTCCAATAAAGATTTATATCTGATGTCATATTGATTTATATCTGATATCTTATTGAAGTTTGAAAAACATGAACAAGTACCAAAAAAATTAGAAGAATTAACTCAAAGTTTAAACATCTATACTATATATTAAAACAATGTAGGATTGACTTTCATGAGAGTGATTTTAGGAAGTCAAATCAATTATTGCCGTTGATTACATTTTACCACATATTAATCTCAACCGTTAGATTTATGTTTGATAATTCTTTCCCAAACTCACATAGATCATCCCCATACTTCTCTCTCTTCTTAATTTCAACTGTCATCAATTAGTTATCATTCATCCCTTCATCTCTTTTTCTTCTTCTTTTTTTTTTTTTGTAAATCCGTTTTTATAATACATAGTTGATAGTTCACATAATAATAGAATTCTCATTATAAGAGTTGTATAACCATTTTTTTTTAAAAATCTATTTTAATAGAATACTCATTTATCTATTGATTTGATTGGTAATTATAATACATAGTTCATATTATTACACATGCATATATTTACAAGGTTATTGTGATAGTATGTAATTCACATAATAATCACATACGGTATGATCTCCCTTCGATTATTTTTCGTCGTCAAAAACTTTTACTAAATTTTTTTAATATATATATAATGAGTCATAATTAATATCACTAGATTCGTAATAAAAATTAATATTAAAATAGTAAAAAATTAGAATATTTTAACAAATAAAATATTATGTGATAAATTATTGAGTAAATATGGACCTTCAAAAACATGTAAGTCAATTATTTTGGACATAGGACACTTTTGTCCCCATTACTTAATTTGTGGACCCATTTTCCACCTTTTTTTTTAATTATCAGAAATCTAGAATGTATGGGTTATATTAAAAATTACAAGTGACATTCTACTTGAGTTAGTTTCAAGTTAGGATAAGTTAGTATATGATAGGATAGGAAATGATATGATTGGTTTGAGTTAAGTTAGTTGTTGGATAGAAATATTTTATTAATAAAATTTGAATATTTTAGGGAAATTAAATAAAAAAAGTTATAGGTGTTGAAAAAATGGATTAATTTGAGATTAAAATAATATTATTTGAATTTCTTTTTTATTTAAAAAATTCTTTTTTGGTTTTGATGTTTTTAGGGAGTTGGGTTAGGTTAGGTAAGGATAGGTTAAGTTATGTTAGGTTAAGTTAGGTTTAACCTAACTAAAGAACATAGCCTGAATCTCATCTGTGTTGGCATGGAAGTCGGTTATTTTTGGACGGAATGAGTATTTATGTTATGCATACACTTTTATCCCCCATTGCTTAATAAGAAGTCTATAATGTGTTGGCAATACCCTATTCGATGGATAAAGCGGATAGGAGGGAGCATTGTTTTGGTTAAGCTCAATTAAAAAGGAAACCAAAAGAACAAATTATATGTCATTCGGTAGGTTTTAACCTAGAACCTGGAACGTGTCGAACCTGGAACGTGTCCAATAGGCCCGACTTAATTATACCTGGAACTTGTTAATGTGCTTAGTACCAATGAACTTGCATCATATTTTGATTACTAAGCACATGGATCGATGTCATGTCAGTTTTTTGTGACAAAAATTTGGTGTTGGCTTAGTCTGAAAAAATATGGTAAAACTTCAGTTCATTGGTGGTCAAAAAGTCAATTTGGAATATTTTCAACCATAAATACCATACTACAGATTTTTTATCTCCAAAAACACTATTTTTTATATCAATATGATGTATTATTAATTTAAAATCATATCAACATTACTTAAGTATTTTTTTTAATTAACCACGGCACAATGCGCGGGTATTTGCTAGTAAATCTATATAATATAATCTTATTCAAGTTTAAACATAAATCAATTAGATGAAAACGTGAACCTAATCAAACTTATATGTGATTATTTATATCTGATTACCAAATTGAATCTCAGTTTCAAGCTTCGATGACCAACTAATATTGTATACCTACAATAATATGTTCAACCAATGTTTTTTATATTATTATCTAAGTCACTTTATGTCAATGTAATCTTATTAGGACAATTTCAGATTATCTACATGAATCATAGTTGATTAATCAATATTTATTTATACACAAAAGAACAACCATTATAAAAAAAACTGGACTGATAATTTCACCAAACAGATTTATATAACTTAGATTTATAATTGATTATCCAATTTAATCTCAGCTTCAAACATAGACAAACTTAGATAAATATAACCGTGGTATACGCAATTCAATCAAAATCCAATTTAATTGAATCTCACTTTCTATTGAGATTAGTCAACTTAGCTAGGGATGGCAACAGGGCGGATCGGGGACCCTTGTCCCCATCCCCGCTCCCAAAACTCATCCCCATCCCCGTCCCCATCCCCGCTTCGGGGAATTATTCTTGCCCCATCCCCATTGCGGATTCCCCATCCCCAATGAGGATTTTTTTAAAGCTATCCAAAATCTAATCAAATTTTAATCGAACCCGATGTTTAACATGTTCAAAATACAACGTATTTAACTTGTTCAAGCAGTAATACATCAAAATCAAACAATAATACATCAGTAAGTGTTATTCGGAAAAAAATATAATAATACATCCTTGCTATTAATATATATATATATATATATATATATATATATATATACATATATATATATATATATATTATTCGGAAAAAAATACAATAATACATCCTTGCTACTTTAATTTATCCTTGCTATTAATATATATATATATATATGTATATATATATATATATATATATAAATATATATATATATATATATATATATATATATATTTATAACCCAAAGCTGACTCTTGCTGGTATTTGAAGAAGCTTTGTCGTGTAAAGGATGAGATTAAGGTTGTTCTTACTACCCAGGCTACCTACAAGGTGCGGGAAGGATACAATGCTCTTCAGGGAGAGAGTACCACCTGGGAGTGAACTAGGACAGTTTGGAATAGGCTGTCTGTCCCTCGTCACTCAGTCTGTGTCTGGCTCACTATGCATGGTAGACTACCTGTTAGAGCCAGACTAAAGAAGTAGAACCCTCAGATAGACAGCTCCTGTCCATTGTGCTCAATGTAAGAGGAAATGATCCCACACCTAATGTTTGATTGTCAGTATACAATCCCTATCAGAAGTAAACTCCAGGATTGGCTGAATCTCCCAAATGCAACAAATTGGGAGCATTGGAGTCGAAAGATCAAGAACAAGAAATGCTCTCAAAGGAAGAAGGATATTCAGACAACCAGTTTCAATAGTTACATTTATCATGTTTGGATGGCTAGGAACAAAAAAGTTTTCAAAAACAAGGATGAAAGCCCGGAGCAAGTTTACAAAACTATGAAATACTACCTAAGAGATAGGTTTTTGTATATTAATATCAAAACCATAAAATACAGCGATTGTGTAGATATCATATGTGATTAGGTTGTATTGGATTCTGGGGCTTTTCCCAGGTTTTGGATTAATAAATTAACTTTCCCCAAAAAAAAATAAAAATATATATATTGAATTAAAATAAAGGTTATTTGGTAATTTTAAAATTTTCGGGGACATGGATTCGGAGATGGGGACGGGGATGGGAAAAATTTTGTCCCCATCACTGCCCCGTCCTCGAGCGGATTTTGAAAAATCATCCCCGTCCCCATCCCCATCCCCATCCCCATCCCCTATGAGGGTAGGGATTTTTCCCACGGCGTGGGGCCCCAGCGGGTTCGGAGATTCCCCGCCCAATTGCCATCCCTAAATTTGTATTTAGTATTAATATAGTTTAGTTAAGTTAGTTGTAGTATTTTCTTTTGTTTCTTTTTGTTTCTTCTTTTTCTCATTTCTTGTACTTTCTGATAGTTTGGCTATATAAGTCTCCATTGTACATCTTTTGTTTTCATCAATCAGAGGAGCAATTCTTCTTAGCCTCTCTCTTGTTTGTTTATTTTCTATCAAACCATTTCATGGTATCAAAATAGGCCTGATCCTGCGACTTTTCCCTCCCCTCTCGCTGTCTCTCAAGTTCCCTTTTTGCTGGTTGCATCTTCTCTGCCATGGCTGATGCAACAGGAACAAAGGAAGTAGTCTTGGACCCTGCCGACCCAATTTTCATCCATCCATCCGATCATTCGGGTCAGTCTTTGGTTACAGATCCCTTCAATGGGAGTGACTTTGAGAGTTGGAAACATTATGTCAGTATCTCCTTATTTGCCAAAAATAAGATGGTATTTGTGGATGTCACATATGACAAACCTAAGGGGACATCTCCTCACTTGCCCTACTGGAAGAGATGCAATGACATGGTCATCTCCTGGTTCCTAAATTCTCTCAATAAGAACATTCGGGAAAGTGTCCTATACTGTGAGACACCCACAATCCTTTGGAAAGAACTCTGAGAAAGATATGGGCAGACAAACAAGGCAAAAATGTTTCAAGCACAGCAAGATGTCAGTGTATTGGCTCAGGGTGATCGTGATATAGCTGAGTATTTCAACAAATCCAAGAAGGTTAGGGATGAAATTTCCATGGTGGCCGGTATACCTTATTGTGGCTATGGGAAGTGTACATGTGACGAGAACATCAATCAAGCCCTGCACAGATACTCTGAAGAACAAAAAGTGATCTAGTTTCTGATGGGACTCAATGAGAGCTACACAGCCATCCGAAGAAGTATCTTGATCATGTCTCCATTTCCTTCGTTGGGACAGGTCTATGCTAATCTTTTGCAAGAAGAGCGCTAGAGACAGGTTAAACGCACTTCAAATTTTCTCACAGAAACCGCTTCCTTCTATTCTTCCTCTAATGTTCTTCAGAATCACCAAAGGAAGAATGATTCAAGAAAGGGTCTATTCTGTACCCATTGTAGAAAGCCTGGCCACACGATCGATAGGTACTACAGATTGCACATGTATTCTAACAAGAATGACAAAGGAAACAGTAACAGTGGACCCAACAAGAATAGAAATTAGAAAGGTGGAAGGTATGCACACAATGTGCAAAGTGAAGAAGATCCTATGACAACCTTACAATCTGCATCTTCTGGGCAGCCGATGATTGGCGCTCGTAGCTTCACTCTTCCTGGCCTAAACCAGGAGCAATCACAGCAAATGATCCGATTCTTGGCCAATTTACAAAATGGAACAAAAGACAACGACGACACATCAGACCCAGATTCAATAGCATACATGGAAGGTGCAAAACTTCCCTCTTCTCCTGTTTGTCTTATTTCCACTCTTGAAAATAGAACATGGATAATAGATTCTGGGGCCACGAATCATAATGGTTTTTGATAAAAATTAGCTATGCAACTTAAAGTGTCTACCTAAACCAGTTTCCATTATTATTCCAAATGGTGAGAAAATCCAAGTCACGGAATATGGGGATTTAAAATTAGGACACAATCTGACTCTTCATCATGTTCTCTATGTTCCTTGTTTTAATTACAATTTGCTATCTATTAAGAGACTTGGTCAACAACTCAAATGTTGTGTAATTTTTACATTTGAGTCTTGTATTTTGCAGGGCCCTTCTCTGAAGAGGCTTTTGGTTCTTGGTAAAACTACAAGAGCACTTGACATTCTTGATGATCAATTGGCAAGCAACATGAAGAAATATAAAACTGGGATCCCTGTAGATTCTATTAGGATAGGACAAGATACTGATGTTTGTACTAGTTTTCTTGTTAAATCACCATGCACTATGAATTGTAAAATGTGTGAATTGTGGCATAAACGATTAGGCCACATTTCCTTAGGAAAATTAAAGAAGTTGCCTGTAGTCCCTTACTCCTACAGTGATTATCATAGTTTCATAATTCAATCTTGTGTTATCTGTCCTAAGGCCAAACAGCAAAGATTGCTCTTTTCTTCTAGTGTTATCACTACCAAGAAACCATTTGATTGATTCACATTGATGTTTGGGGCCCCTATGACTTATACTGGCCATCGTTATTTTCTAACCATTGTTGATGATTTTACTCAGTGTACTTGGACTCACTTAATGGTTACTAAGGATGAATCATTGACTTTAATTAAGTCCTTTGTTCAAATGGTAAAAACACAGTTTGAAGCTAATGTTAAAATAATTTGTTCGGATAATGCTCTTGAGCTTGGCCTTAGTCATGCATCTAAGAACTTTTTCTCTGAGAATGGCATCATACATCAAACCAGCTGCGTTCAAATGCCTAAACAGAACGGTGTTATAGAGAGAAAGCAGAAACACTTACTGGAAGTCAGTCGTGCTTTGCTTTTTCAATCTCATTTGCCTGGCAAGTATTGGGGTGATTGTCTACTAACTTCCACCTATCTCATAAATCGGATGCCTACTGTTGTGTTAAACCACAACACACCATATGAGGTATTGTATGGAAAAGTCCTTAATTTCAATCATTTAAAAGCTTTTGGTTGTTTGTGTTATGTGTCGACTCTGAAATAAGGAAGATCCAAGCTTCACCCTCGGGCTCCACCTCGTATTTTCCTTGGGCACCCTTATGAAAATAAGGCTTATAAGGTCATGATCCTTGATAATCAACAGTTTCTTGTCTCTAGGGATGTTAAGTTCCATGAGAAAGTCTTTCCTTTTGCTTCTAAGAAGGAGGGACCATCCAATTTACTTACACCTTCCAATATGAATTATCATGATCATCATCTACAACAACTTAATATTAGTCCCTGTGTTGATTATACTGAACCAGAGTCAGAATCTTCTAGTCCTGATTCTAAGCTTTTTGAAGTTCCTCATTCTGACAACCATCAAACCAACATTCAAGATGTCTTGACAGATGCACCTAATTGTGTTAATGTCATTAGAAAATCCACTCGAGTCCATAAAATGCCAGCATATCTCCAAGACTATTCCCTTGATGTAACTGGTCCTAATGCTCTATGTTGTCTGGAAACACCAACAAATTTGGCCTTGAAACCTCCTGTATTAAGTGCAAATGCCTTGTATGTTGATAGCCAAACTCTCTATGAGCATTTAAATTATACAGAACCCAATTCATACTCTCAGGCAGTCAAGCATTCTGGTTGGCAAGAAGCTATACAAAGGGAGTTCCAGGCACTAATTACTAACAACACTTGGCAAATTGTTCCTCTCCTTGATGGAAAGAAACCCATTGGGTGTAGGTGGATGTATAAGGTCAAACACTGGGCTGATGGTACTATAGAGAGACTGTCAAAGGGTATTTAAATGACAACTTCAAAATTAAAGACCTTGGTCCAGTAAAATTTTTTTCTTAGCATAGAGGTTCTGCACATACCTCAAGGGTTACTCCTCACACAACAGAAGTTCACAAGAGATGTTATTATGAAATTTGGATGTGAATATCTTCCTTATGTTGTCACTCCACTCGATTATAACACAAAGCTTCTTCCAAATTCAGGAGATCTTTATAAAGATCCTTCGTGCTACAGGAAATTAATTGGCAAACTTAATTTTGTTACAAACACTAGACCATATCTTAGTTTTGCTGTCTAGCACTTAAGTCAGTTTATGCAATGTTCTTGTATTCCTTATTATCAAGCTGCCATTCGTATCCTTAGATATTTGAAAGGCAGTCCATCCCTTGGTGTTTCACTTAACAATGATCCATATTTTCAACTTCTGACTTTTTGTGACTCAGATTGGGCCTCATGTTCTCATTCTCGCAAATCAGTGAATGAATATATAATCTTTTTGGGGAGCACTCTTATATTGTGGAAATTCAAGAAGCAGTAGAGCGTCAGCCTGTCATCTGCTGAGGCAGAATATAGGAGTATGCGCAGATTAGTTGCAGAGCTTGCTTGGTTAAGCCGACTACTTCATGAACTCACCATCACAGATGTTCTTCCCATTCCAGTAAAGTGTGATAATCAGGCAGCTATCTACATTGCTCACAATTCAGTCTACCACGATAGGACTAAGCATATCTAGTTGGATTGCCACTTTGTATGAGCTAAACTTATGGAAGGTCTTATTTCTCTCTCACATGTTCCAACAAAGTCTCAATTAGCTGATCTTCTCACCAAGCCACTGACTGGAGTTCAACATCATTTCTTTCTAGACAAATTGGGGTATCTGTACCACCAATTTAGGGGATATCAGGATTAGTCATCTCAGCTTGTATTTAGTATTAATATAGGCTAGTTAAGTTAGTTGTAGCTTATTTTCTTTTGTTTCTTTTTGTTTCTTGTTTTTCTCCTTTCTTGTACTTTCTGATAGTTTGGCTATATAATTCTCCATTGTACATCTTCTGTTTTCATCAATTAGAGGAGCAATTCTTCTTAGCCTCTCTCTTGATTGTTTATTTTCTATCAAACCATTTCACTTTAAAATTTATGGAAGTTTGAAAAACATGCAAAGTACCAAAAAGAAGTTATAAGAATTCACTAAAACGTTAAAATCAATCAAATGAAAACATTTATATCTGATTATCTAATCGAATCTCATTTTCAAACTTACATAACCAAACTCCTAAGATAATATGTCCAACAAACATTTATATTTGATTATCTAATTGAATCTCAATTTCAAACTTATATAACAAAACTCCTAAAATAATATGTTAAAAATTTATACATGACTATCTAACTGAATCTCAGTTTCAAACTTAGATAAATATAATGCATAATATACTATAATCTATATAATATAATTTAATTTTATTGAAGTTTGAAAAAGAAGCCATACCTAACACAGCTTCCGCAAGGTCGGACACCATTGGCTCAAAACATTCAACATATCCGATGCCATTAAAAATTCACTCACCCTATCAACATGGAAAGTAAAAAAAAGAAGTTAGAAGATTTAACTAAAACCTATAAAATTCAATCAAATAAAAACCTGGACCTAATCAAACTTACATCTGATTATTTACATCACATTATCTAATTGAATTTCAATTTCAAACTTAGATAACCACCTAATATTGTAAACCTAGAATAATATGTTTACCCAACCTTTATTCACCATATAAACATGCAAAGTACAAAAAAGAAGTTAAAATAATTAACTAAAATCTATAAAAATCAATCAAATGAAAAACTAGATCTAATCAAACTTATATCCGATTATTTACATCACATTGGCCCTGTTTGGCAACCAGCTGGTAGCTGGTAGCTGGTAACTGGTAGCTGTTAGCTTTTTGGATTAGCTGTTTGACTTTATCTGTTTGGGTTAGTTGATTGCAGGAAAAATGTTTGGTAAAGTAGCTTTTTGTGAAAAGCTATATCAAAAAACTTCGACCCTGTTCGGCAAAATTAGCGGTTTAGATAGCGTATAGCGGTTTACATAGCGTATAGTGGATTAGGTAGCGGATAGCTGTTTTAATTTAGCGGTTAGCAGGTAGCTGTTTGTATGAGCGTTTTAAGAAAGTGTGTTCTGTAAATTTAGCGGTTGGATTAAGTTATGAACATAAAAAGACCAAAAAGGACATGACTATCATTTTATTATGGTTTCTACTGCAATAATAATAATAATAATAATAATAATAATAATAATAATTATTATTATTATTATTATTATTGCCTCTCAAAAATCACCCCGTCCTGGGTCTATCTACAAAGGTATTCCTATAAATATTTTGTTTGGGTCATATAAATGAAAATATGGGAGTTTAGCTTTAATAAAAAAAACCCTCATATAGATGTACATTGTTTATAGTTACTTAGATCAGTACTAAAAACTCTTTGCATACCGACCATTTTTCCAATCATTTTTTTTTATTTAAAAACGGTTGCAAATCAAATTATCGATCATTTTTCAACCACTCTTTAAAATGGTTGCAAAATATTGTGAGCTATATGCCTCTTAACAATTTTTCAACCATATTAAATATAGTTTCAAAAATAGTTGGTAATTTTTAACATACCTTTCCGATGGACAAAAAATAAATGGAAAATGACAAAAAATGAAATGGTTGCAAAAATTGTTGGTTTTTCAACCGTTTTAAATCAGTTGGAAAAAAAGGTCGGTAATACACACTTTTTTTAGTAATGGATAAGCTCGACACTACATAATAATTTACCTATTAAAAATCTACAATTTTATTTTAAAATAAAAAATACTAAATGAACTTGAAATAAATTAAAGATATAAATAAATATATATATAATCTCTACTCACTAAATTGAAAAATAAAATGAAATCACTCATTTGGTGATATCATAGTTTTTTTAGGTATTGATCAATGATCATCTCATCATTTCAATAGTTTTTGTCATTTACGGCTTGCACAATGCAATTGAAAAATGGCATTTTGGCCATGAGAATGTAAAACGCTAATAACTTTGACTAAACGTTAATGTAGGTAACGTTTAGAAAAAAATCAGTGGAAACATTATAAGCTACTTCCAAACGTTAATTTACCGAACATTGAAAATTAGAATACTAGAGTTTTGAATTAGTCAAAACGATAAACGCTAGTAAAAACGCTATTGTCGAACAGGGCCTTCGTCAACTAGCTTTTTGAAAACTAGCTTTTTGGGTCAAAAAAGCTAATATAAAAAGCTACTTACCAAACACCTCAAGTAGCTTTTTAACCTTGGTCAAAAACCTAAAAGCTATCTAAAAAGCTAAAAGCTACCCAAAAAGCTGGATAACCAAACACCCCATTATCTAATTGAATCTCTGTTTCAAATTTAGATAACCACCTAATTATACACCTAGAATAATATGTTTGACCGATCTTTTCAACATATCAATATGCAAAGTACAAAAAAGAAGTTAGAAGAATTAACTAAAACTTATAAAAATCAATCAAATAAAAACCTGGACCTAATCAAACTTATATCTAATTATTCATATCAGATTATCCAATTGAATCTCATTTTCAAACTTAGATAACCACCCAATATTATAAACCTATGATAATACTTTTAACCAATCTTTATAAATCCTTATCTAAGTCACTTTGTGTTAATGTAATCTTATTAGGACATTTTTAGATTACCTACATGAATCATAGTTGATTAATCAATATTTATACATAAAAGAACATGCATTATAAAAAAAACTGGACTTTTAATTTCAACAAGCATACTTATATAACTTAGATTTATATCTGATTATCCAATTGAATCTCAGTTTCAAACTTAGACAAACTTAGACAAATATAAGCCAATATGTGCAATTTAATTAATATCCTAAAAATGTTCAATAAATATTTATATTTAAAACTCCTAAAATAATATATTTAACAAAGATTTATACCTCATTATCTAATTGAATCTCAATTTCAACCATAGGTAAATATAGTGTTGGCAAAAATTTGTCCGACCCGGAAAAAACGGGTCTGGACATATATTCTTTGTCTGAATTTTGATATTGACCAAATTGACCAAATATTCAGACATAAAATCCCTCTTTTTTCTATTGTTCGAACTCGATTTTAGCTCCGTCCGAATTGTCCGACCCGTTCTAACCCGAAATAAAACCAGGTCCGGACATGAATTTCTCGTCCGAATTTTGACATTGTCCGAATTTGTCCGACCCAGATTTACCCGGACCCGAATTTTTGCCAGCGCTAGGTAAATATAATACAAGAGGGTAACATTTACAAAGATAATTGTTTAGGAAAAAAGTTACGGTATTGTGTCTACACTTTTATATTTAATTTAGCTCAAAAGAAACATTAAGTTAGAATTTTTATGTAGTTTATTAAAGTTGAAAAAAAATGAACTGAAAAAGGAGTTTTGGGCTTAATTTGGACAGATATGGAACGACCAAAATTTAAATTGGGTTGAAAAGAAAAGAAAAAAATAATGAACAAAAGGAGGGGGGAGGGGGGCAATGGGCATTTACGTACTCCACCACCCATTTCTTTCTTCTCCCTGATCATCATCAGCCATCATCTTCTATACCGACCTCATCTCCACCGTTCATCATCTTCAGCCATCAGCATCATCACCGAATCAGTTCGTCAAGGACGAGTTCTTCCTGCGATTTTTACGGTCATACTCAACGGTTGCCGAAGTTCCGGAGCCTCCACCACCACAGCGAAGTCATCAAAAGTCTGGCGACAATGTAATCGGGTAACAATCAACTGAGTAAATCACGCAGATGGTGGAAACGTTGAGCAGTTAAATTGGGATGTTTGTTAATTATGGGTAGTTAGGTTAGGTCTAAACTCTTGTATAAATAGAGTGGTAGGAAGAGGGGATGGGGGATATCAAGTTTCCATCTATCAATTTTTTATCTTCAAATTTTTGTAGCTTTCAATATTCAATTAAGTTTAGAGCTTTCAATTTCCAGTTTTCATTTCCAGATTTTCTGAGTTGTAATTCTCACACTGAGTTGCAATACAACAATTTTCTAGTTCGAATTGATCTTCTTCTTCTTCTTCATTTTTGTCTAATACACGTGGGATTGGAGCTGTTCATCTTCTCTATTTCATAAATTTCATCAATCATATTTTTCTCCTTCTTGTTGATTTTCTTTTATTATTTTTGCATTTATACTGATTATTGGAATTAGCAGTAGATTAGAAAGTTTATATCCAGTTAATGTTGACAATTTCAAACCCCTGTTGTCATATCTCTAACCTCTGTTCTCATAAATGAATGTTTCTTTTCTTTGTTTTTTCCTTTGCTTCTTGTTCGAAGAATGACTAAAAAGCACTAGTGGATGAATGGAATTATGGAATTGACATCCAATTCTTGGACGCACAGTGATGTCAAGCTGTGTGTTTCTTTTATTTCTTTTATTATTTTGTTACTAATACAACAATATCATATTATTTTAGTTATAGTCCTATATCTTTCATTATTGACTATATTTAAATTTTAAGAAAATTAGGGAGTCCAATTAGTATTATTAATATTAGTTTCTATTTTATTTGTTGAGTCTTGGGTAATAGTTTATTTTAAATATTATTTTTCTCTTAGTTAAAATAGTTAAAATTGTTAATTATTAGTTTGCTAATTCTTTGTTGGCTTTTAATTGATACTACCATCTTCGTGGGATCGACCCGTATTTTCCGGACTACACTACAAGTAGACACCGTGCGCTTGCGGTCAACATTTTCAGAATCAACAAGTTCTTGGCGCCGTTGCCGGGGACTGTTAGTCTTCGATTTACCCACTTTTATTTAGCAAATTTATTATCCTGTGTCTGTTTTTTTGTTTTTAATTTTGTTTGTCTTATTATTTTATTTTATTAATTAGTTAGATTAGACCATATTTATTTGCTTTCTAGTTTATTAAAAAAATCCTAAAAAAAATTGATTGTAGGTGTTGGACCTTGCATGAGTGTTTGGGTTAGAACTCCTAAAAGAAGAAGACTCATTAGGTTTGAACCTGAACCTGATAAAATGGCAGAAGCACAAGGGAACCAAAAAGCTCTTAGTGTGATTTTTTTACCCTCCTCGTTCGACAATACCTTCATGTTTTAATGTGCCTGATCTTGGAAATAATGTTAGTCTTGAACTGAAACCACATTATACTCAAATGCTTCCTAAATTCACTGGAACTAAAGATGCTTAATAATTTTTGAGTGAATTTGAAGAAGTATGTGCTATGATGCATTTTCATAATGTTTGTATTGATGTAGTTAGACTGAGGTTTATTCCTTTTGCCTTGAAAGATAATGCTAAGAAATGGATGTACAGTTTGTCTGCTAAGTCTATTGTGTAACAGTGGTTTTATGGACCTCGGTTTTGTCGTTCTCTCTCAGGTAGCTAGGGGCCTTGGCTAGAACTAATTGACTCTAGGTGAGGTTTAGGATCACAAGATAACAAGAGGTTTATGGTGACAAACAGAACAAACACAACTATGGTTCAGTCAAATGGAAACAATGGGTGTCGGGAGATTTCGGGACGCAAACGGTAATAAGGACGAGGGTTTCGCAACTAGAAAGCAACAAAATCGTAGAATAAAGTGACAATCCCGTTAGAATAAACCAACCGGATTTCCCTTTTCAAGGATAATCCGGATTAACTTCTTACAAGCCCACCACGGATCCGTAGGGTTAAAGAAACAGGACTCTCTAGTTAGCTTCTATTCGCTTTCGTGAATAGAAAACTAACTATCCCAATTCCAACCTTCCATCTCAAGTGTTGGATGTATTCGGGGTCTTTCGTATCCCAAATACATCCCACTTGAGGGAAGAATAGGAGTGGTAAATTGATTCCACTACAAATTACCCCCTAAAATTGCTAACCCAATCCAAATACACCACTCACATCCTTAGTTTCTCCCTAACCCATAAGGGTTCTAGCCTCTAATCATCTTATCTAACATGCTAACAATAATAATAACTTCATTCATATTTAGAAAGGTATTCAAAACAACAATAACAACAATCAACAAACACCAAGTAATTCTAATAACGAAAACAGAGATTAAAGAGTAAATGATGAACTAAAGAGAGTAAGAGTTAAGAAATGCTCATTAATTTGATGCCAAAGGAAGATGCTCCAGAATAATAAGAATCCAATGCTCCAATAATAAGATAAGTCTTCAAAACTTCAATAGAAATCCAATGAAATCCAGTGCAAGAGCAATAATCCAAGTATAACACTCACTAATCACTAAGGAATCACTCTAATAGAAAGCTAAAAATGTTGCTAAAATAACTTAAGATGGAAATAAGATAGGCTAGAATGTGATAGAATATGATAAAGTGTGTCCTGTCCTGCTAAAAGACCTAATAGCAATATATACTAGCCAAGTTAGTTACTCAAAACTCATCACTTCATTCATCAGAAAAAACGTAATCTGCAGGGGACCGTAGGCACGGTCTATGGGACCGTAGCTACGGTCCTGCGTAGCGAACTGCAGATTTCGCTCTTCTTCGCAGCACCGTAGGTGCGGTCTCCCAAGACCGTGGGTGCGGTCTGGCGATTTAGGTTAGGCGATTATTCTCCCCTTCGCGGCGCCGTAGGTGCGGTCTCACAAGACTGTGGGTACGATCTTTCTCGGTCACTTCAACCTCTGCACATGCTTTGCACCCACCGCAGGTGCGGTCATTAGGACTGTAGGTACGGTCCAGCTTGGCCACAATGATGTTCTGGGCGTAGCGCCCGCTACACAAAGGGTGACGGGGGCTACGCCTTGGTGCGAGTGACAGCGACCAAACGTGAGGAAGGGTAGCGCCCGCTACATAAATGGTGGCGGGGGCTGCGCCTTGGCAAACTTCAGCAAAATCTCTATCTTTTGAGCCACTCGACATGTCCGGCCTTTCCGCTTCCTTCGCCTTTGACTCGACCAAGACTCGGGAAATCTCGGGATTCCCAAAATAGCTGCAAAATGGCCCTTTTTACCATGTTTTGAGTAAAAACTCCAAAATCTACAAGATAACCAAAAACGTATTAAAAGTTATTAAATTAAACCACGAAACAAGTTAAAAGCCTAAGGATTTAGGTGGTATTTAGACACAAAATTGGGTCTAAACATATTGCTACATGGGATGATTTTGTCAAAGTCTTCTTGCGTAAAAATTTTTCTAACGGCAACTGTAAAATTAAGGAATGAAATCAATCTGTTTATTCAGTTAGATAGGGAACCATTTTGGCATTGCATGGATAGATTCAAAAACTTGTTAGCCCAATGTCCCCACCATGGTCTAGAACAATGGCCTCTTTGCCAAATTATCTATGACAGCTTAGACCAACAGACTAGTACAATGCTAGAATCTTTGTGTCAAGGTGGATTCTTATCTAAGGATTCCACCGCAACATAGGAATTTCTAGAAGATATAGCTGAAAAACAATGCAACGGGAAACCACTAGGGATGAAAGTTTAAGCTCTAGAATCGCCAGTTCCAAAGGGGGTATGCATGTGGTGTCTGACTTGAGCCATATAGCGTCTAGGTTTGCAGCCTTAGAGAACTAATTAAGAGAGTTGACTACCCCTCAACCTAAAAGCAGTACATGTTCTTGTTGCCAATCCTTAGACATTACCTTGAGTGCTTGCCCTCATTATGTTTACCAACTGTCAAATGCAACTGAGCAAGTGAACATGGCCTACCAAAGACAAAGAAATGACCCTTTTTCCCAGACCTACAACCCAGGGTGGCATAATCACCCTAACTTCTCTTGGAGTTAAGGTCAAAACTTAGGAGGACCTAGCCCACATACTGGAGGGTTTCATGGAAACACCTCAGCCCAACCACCTCCTCACCAAGGGCAACCTAGACCACCTCTTGTCCTAGTTGCTCATACGCAACAACCTCCGGGGTACAATGAGTTCGATAAAAGATTTAATAATCTCGAAAGATCCCAGAATAGCTTAGAGAAGGCAATGAGGACCATAACCGAACAACTGCCTTAGTTAGTTGTTGTCCGTAGGGAAAAAGTGACCTTTCCGAGTCAACCCGAGACCAATCCGAATGTAGCTTCGTCATCCATATGCCCACCAATCCATGATAATAATGTGAAAAAAAGTAAATGCAATCACCTCACTTAGGTCAGGTCGTTTAGTTGATCATGATTTGCAAGACCTTTTGGATGTGCCCATTGAACTTTCTCCATCCTTTCCTCCACCGTCTCCTATAATTGACTCTATTAGTAAGGGTGTTACTGATGGCACCCTAGTTGATGTTCCCCTTTCCCCACATCTTGACTTAGATGACCCTAAGGGGGATAAGCAAGATAAAACTAAAAAGGGGAATGATGTGCCTGCAAACGCTGAGCAGGTTCACAAACCAGTTATCCCTTTCCCAAACAGGCTAAAGAATAGGAAGGACCAGACCGATGTTGATAAGATCAGAGAGACTTTCTCTAAAGTCAAAATAAACATTCCCCTTTTTTATGCGATCCAACATATGCCTCCTTATGCTAAATTCTTGAAAGAGTTGTGCACCACTAAGAGAACAACTCAAGTCCCAAAGAAGGCTTTCTTAGCCTCTAATGTGAGTTCCATTATCTCGCACCAAATCCCACCCAAGTTTAAAGACCCAGGTTGCCCTACTATTTCCATAGTCATAGGTGATCAGACCATCCATAGAGCCTTGTTGGATTTGGGTGCAAGCGTTAACTTACTTCCGTACATTGTGTATGAGAGGTTGGGGTTGGGACAGTTGAAACCTACCAAGACCATTCTTCAGTTGGCTTATCGTTCTACTAGAACCCCTAGGGGTATTATAGAGGATGTCTTGATTAAAGTGGGTGAATTCATTTTTCCTGTGGACTTTGTTGTTCTTGAGACTAAGCCTGTTGTGAATCCTGAGACCCGGATACCTGTCATATTGGGTCGATCGTTCCTTGCTACATCTGATGTTGTGATTCATTGTAGGAATGGTATGGTGAAGTTGTCTTTTGGAATCATGACTAGTAATCTGAACATTTTTAGTTTACAAAGACAACCTACTGTGTTTGATGATGTGTTTTGGAAAATGAAAGAAAAAAGGAGAAAAAGTAGTGAAAAACCCCAAAAGTGTTTTATTTTCTCTTTTAGGAGATGTTTTTTTACCATAGCGGTGTAGATAGTTACCTAATCGATCGAGCTAATCGTTTAGAAGGAGCCGATATGAACGATAATAGGCCTTAGTTTGGTTGATTGCCATAATTTACCTCTAATAAACCCCTCTTTTGAATGAGAAAGTGATTTCCTTACTTTATTACGCGCCTATCTTTGTTCATTT
Organism: Portulaca oleracea; assembly: GCA_029582165.1. Classification (NCBI taxonomy): domain Eukaryota; kingdom Viridiplantae; phylum Streptophyta; class Magnoliopsida; order Caryophyllales; family Portulacaceae; genus Portulaca; species Portulaca oleracea. The sequence goes on from CM055868.1 coordinate 15,159,250, forward strand.
ATTTGCCAAAGTTGGATGATCTTTGTAGTTTAATGCTCTTGCTAGTGTTAATAAACTTATTATAATCGGAAAACCAACAAGGGTAGGCATTAGTGGGCAACACTCATGCCCCTTAAGTACTTCGTTACGTATGGATCAACCCGAGTTGGGAGGGTAACCTCTTTTCGGAGGGCCGTTCAAATTCCCGAAAAACCCGACCTAAAACTCCTAAAAGCTGAGAAACTCGAAAAGCGTTGGTTTACCAACGTGGCTTGGTGTGGGGGGTAGCGGCCCCTCGCCCCTTAAGTGCCATTGTACGAATGAAGCATAGCCACGCTGGGAGAGTAACCCCCTAGCGGGCCGCGCAATCGATCTCGAAACATGCCAACAAGAAAAATTTCGAGAATGTCGTTAAAGTAGTGGAACCCTTTTCTATGTTTCCTACGGCCGTCACAAAGCCAAGGGCGACAATAAGTAGATATGTGTGACGCTTAATTAAGAAATTGAGAAATAAAATCGGGCTTGAGCGTGAAAACTTCTTCGATCGACCGCCCTATACTAGAAAAGTTCGATTAGAGACCCACTCGCACTCGTGCACGAGGATTTCGCTCATCGTGAAATTGTTAGGGGTTGAAAATCTTTAGGATTGGCAATCTTCCAACTTAAGTGTCCTTAATTGTTGATATTTGCCCCTTCTTTTTTATTGCTAAGGTCGGTTAGATAGCTAGGTGCATCGTTATGGGCTTGAGTGTCTTCTTCTTCTCTTGTGTTTTTCTTTGATTTGTTTTCACTCTCCCTTTCTTTCTTTCTTTCTTTTCTCCCATGGCTTTTGTGGTTATAGTTGCTATAAACCCTCACGAGACCCACGTCGTCCACCCCAACTGCCGGGGGATTTAAAGGGCTTGGTGCATACACTAAATGCATTCATTGTCTCCCACGAAAGTGGATTAGTTGCTTAGGTAGTTTGTTTTGGCTAGTTTTGATCGGGACGAGCAAAATCCTAAGTGTGGGGGGTGTTTAGGCTCGATTTTGAGCCTAAATATTACTCTTTTCACTTGGGATTTTAGTTCGTCTTCCCCCTTAATAAACATTTCTTGTTGGTCTTTTGACTAGTTTTGCAGGTTAATATGGGATCGTTCTTTGGAGAAGTCATAACTCGTTGGCACCTAGAGTCCCCTCAAAACCCCAAGGAAGCCACGTCGGAAGCTTGGGAGTTGGATCTCACACCCAAGGCCAGAAGAAGAGAAGACCAAATTCTAGATGGTCACGGGCATGACCCCCCCTTTTGTAGCGCCCGTGACCAAGAGAGAGCAAAATAGAGAAAAGGCTAAAGTAGGGTTGTCACAGGCGTGTCCCCCAAATGTAGCGCCCGTGACCAATTTCTAGCGAATTTGGGAGAAAAATGTCGAGGCTTGTCATGGGCATTACGTTCCTTGGTAGCACTCGTGACCCTCGCTGAAGAAATTCCAAGAAAGATTTCCTCAAGTGGTAGCGGCCGTGACGTCTGGAGGTAGCGCCCGCTACCCCAGCGAAGAATCCGATCGCGGAGTGAACCTCGTCACGGGCGTGGCGACCCTGACTTCCGGAAAAATAGGGGTTAACACAACTATATTTCATGTATTTTTCCCTAATGTATCTATACTTGTTCCTAATTTTAACCTAGCAGCTTATGCCACTTTTATCTTCCCTTTTTAGAATCTTAGTATTTAGCACATTTCCCTAGATATATTTTCTCTCTTTTCTCTCAAAAAAGACATCATTTATTGTATTTCATTTGAGTTGATTGCAATCAAGGAAGCATTTATTGAAGACTTGTTATCATCCAAGCTTTGGATCTTTTCTCTTTATTAATATTATCATCCTAGTTTCCATTTGTGGGTAATCTTCCTTCCCTCTTTTAATGTTTATCTTTGATTAGCTTTACTTGTTATTAGTCTTTATTTGCTTGCTTTCATGTTGTTGGTTGGTTATTAATAGTTGATTAGTGTTTAATCCAGTGTTTAGGTTCATTCTCTTCTTGTTTTTCCTTCCCTAGTATCATGATTAGGTTTCTTGTTTTAAGTTTAATAGTTTTAATGTTTATTGATATGATTAGTGGCTAGTTTCCTTGTGGTTTAGGGGAACGTTTAGTCCCTAATGGGACCCCTTACCTAGAGTTGGGCTTAGATAGAGCATTAGGCCATGTTTTATGAAGTTTTCATTCGATCACCCTCTTGATTGTGGGGTTTAGTGTGGCGAGAGTCCGCTAAACCTACTTAAACATAGTCTCTAGGGTAGTTGAATGGATATTTGAATGAATCTTCATTAATTTAGTAGAGGAGTTCGGGTAGGGTGATTTGCATTTCAAGCTCTTTAGGTGCATCCTCAAGAAATCAGTGGACAAACCTTGAAGGTTAAATTTGGGAATACCTCGAGCGAGGCGCCGGAGTGGCTCTATCATTGCAATAACCTAACTTCTAGCTTGGCTTAGTGTTTTATCCGGGACCACTTTGTGTTGGGGTGACCATTAGGTGGCGAAAACCGACCCTTGAACCTCTTTTCCTCTGATTATCTCTATTAGTTTGATTCTTTTTCATCCATCCCTTCTTTCTATCATCTTTTTTTTACCTTAAACTAGATTTGTAGCGCGAATTTTGATATAAAAGGCCCTTGTTCCCTATGGATTCGACAAACAAACTCGGCTGTATTACAGCTAAACAGTCTGTATGTATGTCCAGGATGCATCTTTTGTTGATTACACTATGGAGAGATTTCACAGAAATTGAGGGCAACGAGCTCCATGAAGATCTCAACAGAGACAACATACTACTTCCAGAGTCAGAGATGACTTTATCATTGTAATGTCACATCCTATTTTCATAATAAACGCTATTCTCTACGTAATAATTTATTAACTCAATATATCATGTGTTCACCAATTATCTCAGGACCAACTTCGTTGACTGCCATACACTGTAGTTCGTTGATGATTGCTCCTAGCATTCCAGAAATGGATGCCTTGGAATCATGGTATGTAATCCGTTGTTCTACTTAATTATTCATTTTTCGAAACTTTTTCATTTAATAATTCTTGCCCTCTCGCATGTTATGTTTGACTTATACATTGTGGAAAGAAGCCTTAAGTGGATGCGTAGTAAGCCCTTGCACATAGCTGACCTGCAAATATTTTACTCCGCTCGAAGAATTCCACTTCTGGGCTTTATACCTACGACATATGTATGTATTTTCGCCAATATCAGTTAACTATAAGTATACTCTGACTGATAATGTACTATTTCGTGGTTTGCAGGTTAAATACTCTCGTACTCTTTCGTTTGTCCATATAGATCCTATTACATATGATGCTTGCAATGAGTGCAAATGCCATGAGCTGACGTGCCAATCGTCGTTAGTTGAACTACAATTGGATGCTGATGTACCGTTCTGTACATGTTCCGATCCAACTTCGAGCATGAAACGGTAGCCCTCATGTCAACAATTCTTCCACCAGTTTTTTTTGTTATCACATTTTAGAAGCACACACAAAACCTATTATTCACCACAAATCTTTTTTTTCTAATCCATGTCTCTCTTCTGAAGATTTATCTTCGTAGTTACCTTGCGAGATTGTAGTGGCACCAAATTCTTCACAGTTTTCCATGAAGGGGCACAGATATTATTGTACACTAACAAACAACAATTGGATGATTATGACGCACATGTTATGACATGAATTACAATTCTTTTAAAACTTTAACACGCTTCCCTGTTAATAATTACCTAATTTGTACACTTCCCTGATATACTCCCCCGTCCCCGATCCACCCCGTTGCCATCCCTAGGTTCATTATATATCCTCCTGGTCCCGATGAAAGGGTTACGACTCATGTCTTACGCAGTCCATTTCGGCTTATCGTCCAATGTTATGAGGATTCGGATAAAGAACTTATTCACACGCGCAACACCTATTGGTACAAAGGGTACACATCGTTGACAATTCACTTCCATATATGTATATTTTGTTCCGTAACATTGTACCACTACTTACAGGCTAATTTTACATTGCAGGTCCATGTAAGAAAGCATGATGCGTTTAACAATTTCATTAATGTTACTGTTGGTATAATAATAATAATAATAATAATAATAATAATAATAATAATAATAATAACAATAATAACAATAATAATAATAATAATAGAAAATTTTATGGGTCCTATCAAATGGTGAAATCATAACAATTTTGTGTTCCATAATGAAATAAAATATATAATTCTAATTTTTGTTCAATTTCGGTTTATTTATCGAATACCTGACCCATTATAACTGAAACTGTCCAAAATTGAAATTGTTACCAATTAGGACACCAATTAGAGTTTCCTAATTGGTATGACATAGGACTCCTAATTGCACAAAGAGCAATTGACGAACTTCCACCAATTAGAGCATTGATTATTATATGGTACACCATGTAATACCTACTTATGTCTATCAAAGTGTTAGAATTTTTGAAAAAAAATTCATCAAATAATTATTATAAAAATCAATGTAATCTTATCAATATTATTTTAAAATTCATCAATATTATCAATTGTTTTTACAAAAGTTCCTCACTTAAAAATTGACATATTTTAGTATACATGTGGTGGACCTAGGTAGGTCTACCATTACGTACAATATAATTTTTGATCAGGGTATAGAAAAAAATTTTTATTCACATTTTTCATTTCTTTTGATATTTAAATCCCCGCCCTTTCAATTTTGTTTATCAAAATTAAATATTAAAAAAGTTATATTTTAAAATTCCAAGTTAATTGCTTATCTAATCTCTTTATCACCATCACCAATTTATAAGCACACTATTAATATTTGTCTATCGCACTATAACATTAACTCCGCCAAAACTCTAGCCAACTCTTCTATAGTAGTTATTAGATCAGAAGAAGACTTTCGTACTGCAATAGGAGTCTTCCCCATCAGAAACATTCCCCTCCGTGATTTACTGTCAAGTAGTTATTATCTTTTCCGCATAATTCTGATTCCATCATGTATCCAAACTGTACACATATCTTCGTTGTATCTGTATAAATATTGAAGGTCTCTCAGTAGAGAGAGCCATCCTAGAGTTTCAATTACCTCAGTCACATCCACAATTTTACATGGTATCAGAGCCCTTCGACTAACCATCCCTCGATCCGCTCCTTTTTTTTTTCCCTTGGCCAAGGCAGCTTCAAACACATCAAAAACAAACATTCTCCAAATTGTCGATGGACCAATATCTTCTTTGGTTGTCCTTCAATTAGTGTGAGACTTGGCTGTGACAATTATCCGTTATAGACAAGTCTGATTAAGTCCGCCCTTGAAGCATATAAGTTTGAGTGCTTTCTCACAAACAAGTCTCTGTCCCAGTACCTCGACACTCAAGAGGATGGTACAACCCCTAACAATCCAAATTACCCCATTTGGAACCAAAAAGACAAGCTCATCCTTCTCTGGCTACACAACACCATGTCTGAACGTACCCTTGGGTACATCACCAGAGCCTCAACATCTCAAGCTTGGACGATCTTGGAAAGGAATTTTAATCAAAGAAATGTTGCTCACACCATGCAACTTCGTCAACAATTGTAGACTCTCCGTCAAGGAAGTATGTCTGTGCTCGATTATGTTGAGCGGAAAAGAAACATTGCACACATTTTGGTGGCTCTCAATGATTTTGTTCCGGACTCTAAACTTGCCCAATTTATTCTCATGGGGCTTGAGCCAAAATTTGGTCCCTTTATAACATCATTAAGTGTTCTTCCTATCACACCATGTGTGGATGACCTAGTTGGCATGTTGCTTCAGGAGGAAGAACGCCTTGAGTTTTTAACTCAGACCCCTATTCATAGTGCATATGTTGTTGCCCATGCCCCATCGGGATCAAACTCTTCCTCGTGTCCGCAACACAATAAGCGAGGTGGTCATTCTTTCTACCACAGCCGGGGAGCTCGTGGAGGAGTTAATCACCAAGGAGGATGAGGCAACCAACACCAACAACAAAGTCAAGCCACCCATTCATCCAAACCAAGAATTGTGTGCTAGATATGTTCCAAGCTAGGTCACTCTGCAATTGACTGCTACAATCGCTATAATCATGCTTACGCCGCAACACCTGCAGCTTCGCTCGCTGCAATGGTGGCTACACCGCAGGGTGCTCCATCAACCACCTCTCATGCTTCCAACCCAAGCTGGTACTTTGACTCCGGGGCGTCGAATCATCTCACAAGTGACCTCAATAACTTGACTACTCACTATGATTATGATGGAACCGACCAGGTTCAAGTTGGTAATGGTATGACTATTCCAATTAAGCATGTTGGTATTGTTGTTCTTCCCTCGAGGTCTTGACCACTTGTTCTGTCCAATGTTTTCCACACACTGACACCACAAATATCCGAGAATTTAATTAGTGTATCTCAATTTACACGAGATAACTCAGTTATGGTGGAATTTCACCCTTTCTTTTGTTTGGTGAAAAGTTTACAGGTCACGATACTACTCAAGGGTCCGCTTGATCGAGGCCTATACCGTATCCTTGTTAGCCCCATCTTTCTGCCTCCCATTCCACTTGTGTTTCTCTTCTTGGTGAACGGACAAGTTTACGATGCTGGCATAATCGTTTGGGTCATCCCAATGAGTCCACTGCTCGTAGGATTTGCTCTCAGTTTAGCGTACCCCTTTCATTGTGTGGCGCTTGTCAATTAGGGAAAAGGAAACATATTCCCCTCCCTTCAAATCATGTTAGATCCTCTTCCCCATTTTCTTTGGTCTACTCTGATGTTTGGGGTCCTTCCCCAGTTCCATCTTTAAATGGTAATTGTTACTTTATTCAGATTTTGGATGACTATTCCAAATTTGTGTGGGTTTATTTTCTCTATGCCAAAAGTCAAGTTCTTGAAGTTTTTAAGCTTTTTCATGCTATGGTACAAACTCAATTTGGGACCACTATTAAAGAACTTTAAACTGATTGTGGTGGAGAGTATTGCATGCTAACGGCTTTCCTCCAACCCCTTGGTATTTTACACTGTCATCCTTGCCCACACACTCATCAACAAAATGGCACCCCCAAATGACGTCACAAAGATATTGTCGGGAAAGGTCTTGCTCTTTTACCTCATGTGTCTCTTTCTCTTCAATTTTGGGAGCATGCTATTGCCACAACTGTTTACTTGTCCAATCGTACCATCACACCCATATTAGCCAACAAATCTCCATATTCACTTCTTTATCGTCGTGATCCGGATTCTCAAATTCTTTAAAACTTTCGGTTGTTTGTGTTACCCATTATTGCACCCCTATAACCATCACAAAATAGAGTTTCAGTCCAAACCATGCCTATTTCTTGGTTATAGCTCTCGTCACAAGGGATATATATGCTATGAACCTATTGACGAGCATACTTACATCGCCCGTCATGTGGTCTTCGATGAGACCATCTTTTCCTATCCGTTATTCCAGACACATCAAACATCTCAGACCCAACCATCTCCTATTCCCCTTTCTCTTCTCCAACAAGTTGCCACATTCTCACCCTCTGAACCTCACACTTCTTTAATCCCTCCTTCTAGTACTACCAATGATGATCTACCTCCAACACCTACGCCCCCGACCGATGTTACAACTGACTCATGTCCCCCGTCAAACCCTTCATCAATCAATCCCAATTCCTAACCACACCCTCCCATTGTGCCACCATCGTTGTCCCATCTATGACCCTCATCTATGTCCACCCATCCAATGCAGACTCGTGCTCGTACAAACTCCCTAAAACCTCGTGTATTTTTGTCAACACGCCACCCATTACCCGACCCGTCTCCCACGACAGATAAAGAACCCACTTCCTATACCCAAGCCAAGCGGGTCCCTGAGTGGTACAGTGCTATGCAAGCTGAGTTAGATGCCTTGCATTGTAACAAGATATGATCATTGGTTCCTTGTCCTACAAATGTTAACGTTATTGGGTGTAAGTGGGTTTTTCGTACTAAGCGAAAACCTGATGGCAGCGTGGAATGAGATAAGGCTCGTTTAGTGGTACGGGGAAACAATCAAGTTGCTGGAGTCGACTACTTTGACACTTTCAGCCCGGTTGTCAAGCCAAGTTCTATTCGTTTGGTTTTGTCAATTGCTATCTCTAGGGGCTGGATGATCCGACAATTAGATGTCAACAATGCCTTTTTAAATGGTGATTTACAGGAAACTGTTGACATGGCTCAACCCCCAGGATTTCGGGATTCTAGTAAATCGAACCATATATGTATGCTTGTTACACAAGGCTTTGTATGGCCTAAAGTAAGCACCTCGTACTTAGTTTCAAAAACTGCGAGATTTCCTTCTCTGGCGAGATTTCAGACCTTGCTATTCAGACTCATCTCTATTTGTGCGGCATGTTGGCTTATCTCTCACATATATTTTAATCTATGTGGATGACATTGTTCTCAGTGACATTGATGATAGCTTCTTGCAGACATTCATATATGATCTGGACTTTGCATTCTCCTTAAAGGATTTGGGTGTGCTCTCCCTCTTCTTAGGCATTCATGTTAACAAGACATCTGATGGCTTGCTTTTGTCTCAAGAACGCTATATTCGGGATCTCTTAGAAAAGACCGACATGCTTGGATGCAAATGCTGCCACCCCTGCTGATGCAAATGTCCAACTCCTTCCAAATGGTACATTACTGTCAGATCCCACATTTTACCAGAGCGTTGTTGGTGCTCTTCAGTATAAGACAATTACGCGTCCCGACCTTTCATTTGCTGTCAATAAAGTTTGTCAATTTATGCACCAACCTTTTGAGCATCATTGGCAAGCTGTGAAACGAATACTTCACTACCTCAAAGGGACAATTACTTTTGGGCTTACTATCAAGCCATTCCGTCAACCTTCTATTGTCATATATTCAGATGCAGATTGTGCTGGTGATCCAAACGATCGGCGATCCACTTATGGCTTCTGTGTGTATTTTGGTGTTAACCTCATTAGTTGGTCATCCAAGAAATGTAAGGTTGCTTGCCAAAGATGCAGGTCGAGTCAGTGAGCTCTTGCATTTCCTACCGCTAAAGCTACATGGCTGCAACATCTGCTTCGTGAGCTTCATGTCTCTGTACCTATAGCTCCAATGCTCTTTTGTGATAATTTATCGGCCACATACATGATTGCCAACCCTGTGTTTCACAAGAAGTCTAAGCACATTGAGGTTGACTTTCATTTTGTATGCGAGAAGGTTGAGCGGGGTGATCACCGAGTTCGCTATATTCCCTCAGCTGCTCAAGTTGCTAACGTTCTAACCAAAGGGCTTCCTACTATGAGGTTCAATTCACTACGAACCAAACTCACGGTCCAAAAATTCCCCATGAGTTTGTCGAGGCATATTAGATAAGAAGAAGACTTTCCTACTGCACATAGGAGTCTTCCCCAACAGAAACATTCCCCTCCGTGATTTACTGTCAAGTAGTTACTATTTTTTCCGCATAATTCTGATTCCATCATGTATCCAAACTGTACACGTACCTTCATTGTATCTGTATAAATATTGAAGGTCTCTCAGCAGAGAGAACCATCCTAGAGTTTCAATTACCTTAGTCACATCAACCATTTTACAGTAGTAACTTTGGTAGAACCCTAACAAACACATGTATAAGCAAAACTTTGTCATCGACTTGCATTACCGATGATTGACACAAATAAAAATGCATTTTCATAATTATCACAAATTGTAGTTACACAAATAAAAATGTGTTTTCATAATTTTAGTCCAAAGCTAAAACTATATATCCATTACTATAATTATAATGTCTAATAAATTTATCATAAGTTATAGTTGGATTGTACGTTTCTTACTTAAACTCTTGACCTACATATATTTTTAATTATATATATTTTTATTTGAACAATTTTTTATATCTTTCATTTAATTATATAATTTATGTTGTGATCTTTTTATTTATATGTACAACAATAATTTAAGTGCATTTGTATTAAAAGTAATATTTATTTTATCATACACCATGTATCACACGGATTCAAGACGTACTAAGTATTAATGAATGAGAAAGATGATCGATCATTCTGCAAAAAATGAAAGGAAATTGAAGTGAAGATGGAGGGATAAGGCTACTTCTACTGGGAGGAATCAGCGAATCAGAATGAAAATGGGCTCTTAATAATCCTCCTATATATCATATTCATATGCCACGTAAATCAAAATCTCTTGTTTTTAGTCTTGTATTGTTGTTGGCAGAAATTGAATTAAAGTTGCTGATAATTTTCACATCACAGATAGATAGAGTCAATGCAATGCAAGCACATAATATAGACATTGACAATGAGATAATGCAAGGCACGTCTTAGTTGTGTAGTCTATGTCTGTAAATATATTATATCTTGCACCATATTATTGTCTCATATATCCTAGTTGGCAACCAAAAGACCTTGACATCTAAATTTTTGTAAGAAACAGGAGAAAAAACTATTGAAATGATTAACTAAATAACCGCTCCCCACGATTGTCATAAACTGATAATACCAGGGAACAAATGCCTGCACTATCATTTTGTTTCTCCCTCTTCTCTGCTCTCTCTCTCTCTCTCTCTCTCTCTCTCGATCCTTTCTCTTCTTCTTTCAAGCATATCCAACGTATACAAAGTAAAAAACAATTGGAAAAAAATTGAGTCAAAGCCACAACAAACCATCGAAGAAGCTGTGTATGAAAAAGTTGAACATCAGCAAACATGCACCTGCGGATGGATGAATAGGTACTTAGTTTCGTAAACTTTGATTTCTTTTTCCTTTGGATTTTGATTTTTGAGAAATATCTTTATATGTCTTCCATTTGATTTAACAAATTAACAAGTAAAAAGCTCTAGAATTTCTTTATCTTGTAGCAGGGAGAATGCCAAAACCAAACAATTACTGCTATTGTCAACCTCCATTGCCACAAACTTCAAGATTTTATATTGATTCCACGATAAAAGATTTGGCACCCTTTAATCGTTTTATCTTTCAATATATTCATTGGTTTTTTAGGTTTTATTTATGCAAATGAAACTCATATCAGTTATTTATATTGTCCGAGCGGGTGGGTGGTGGGGAAGTCTTAAAGGTAAGGGTTATATATATATATATAAGTTAAATAAGTGCAGTTTTAGAAAATTTTTGCATCGTATTCGTGAAGATTAAAGTGTGAGGTTTCTTTTAGGTCTCGATTTTGATAATAAAATTGTACACAAGTCAAAAATCAAATCAACGTAAATACTTGCCAAAACAACTAATCAAACAAAAGAAATTTAAAAAAAATGCATTTAATAGTGATTGATTACGTTGAGAAATTAGATAGAGATATTAACTACAATTTTATATAGCAAACAAACCTTAAATGAGCTGATAAACAAACATAATACTTGCACTGAACATCGATTTATTAGGTTCACAAAGTTACCAAATTAGTACATTTACAATGAACAATCACTCATTACCTAATGAACAAACCAAGGGTCATAAGATGAGCCATTAATCCAATTTAATGAAGTACTCCCTCCGTCCCAAATTAATTGACATTTTGACCAAATTTTGACCGTTAATTATTCAAAAATTATAACGAGTTATAATATAAAATTAGCTCAATTGTAATTTTTAGTAAAATGTGTTTCTAATGACGGTAATTTCATATTATAACTCAATGTAATTTGTGAATAATTAACTGTCAAAATTTTGTCAAAGTGACAATTAATTTGGGACGGAGGGAGTAATTATTTCATTAGAAGCGATATTAATTATCTAAACAACAGCTGAATGCCATCTTTTCATATAATAATAATAATAGTAATAATTATAATAATAATAATAATAATAATAATAATAATAATAATAATTTGTGCAATACCATTAACTGTCTCTGATCAGTAAACTAAATTTTGTGTTCTTGATAATTTTTATCATTAATCTAATTCTATTATATTTTTTTCATAATATCAACTCATTCAATCATTCTTTTTTTGTGTTTACCAATTGGGATCAGAGGTGTTTTCATCGCTTCTATTATTTTCTTGCTTGAATGATTTCTTTGAGAACAACTTTTACCCTTTGGGTATATTTGGATTTTATATGTTTCCTTACACATTGTGGGTTGACTTACAATCTATACCAACATTATCCATGTTTTGGCTGGATATATTCATTCATTTATTCATTTTGATGGGTTTTGTGTATCATTTTCAGGGGCTTCATTCAGGGCTGTTAGTTGAGTTCTTCCATGGTAGCTGGAAGAATGCAGCTGACAATCCTGATATCTGAGGGCATCGTTTGTGATTTTTGAGGTAATTAAAGCACAGCTCGCTGAGATATCAAGATATTAGAAGTTGATTTTGTTTGTTGAGGGATTCATCACAAGGCTACCTATTATTATAAAGGTTACTTAGAAGGAACGAGGTAGAATCATAATGGGCTGCATTTGCTCCAAGAGATCAGTAGCAGAGGAACCCATTAATGACAGCGTTAGGGAAAGAGAGTCGAAAAAGTATTCAGTGCAGTTGATTCCCCCTACAAAAGGAGACGTGACTACTGATTTGAAGGGCGATGGATCAAACAGGGGTAGGGTGCCATCAAGGGTGCCATCCATAAGCTACTCGGGCTCCCTAAGTGGGTCTAGTAGGCCGCCATCTAAGGTTTCATCCAAGGTTTCAAGTTCACTATCGAGCACATATTCAGGGTCTCTTGCAAGTGGTTATTCGGGGCCCCTTAAGCAAGGGAATGAACATCAAGGGGAGAAAGCAAAGATAGTGATTGTAGAGAGGCCATCATCAATAGGATCCCATCACAGGAGGGCAACCTTAGATTTGGGGGCAAATGTTGTTGATCAAAATCCAATGAATAGGATAATTAGCTTACCTGGAGGACCTCAAGGAGACCAACTTGTTGCAGGTTGGCCATCATGGTTGACCTCTGTTGCTGGTGAAGCTATCCAAGGTTGGCTCCCCCGTCAAACCGATTCATTTGAAAAGTTGGACAAGGTCTTTTTCTCTCTTTCTTATACAATTCTGCGATTACTATGCAATCAAATTCACAACAAGATTCATGTTTACGTTGTTTGGTGCAGATTGGACAAGGTACTTACAGCAGCGTATATAAGGCACGCGACCTTAAAACTGGGAAAATAGTAGCTTTGAAAAAAGTGAGGTTTGTCAACATGGACCCAGAAAGTGTTCGATTCATGGCTAGGGAAATAAATATTCTACGTAAACTCGATCATCCCAACATCATGAAGCTTGAGGGTTTAGTCACATCAAAGATGTCTGGAAATCTTTACCTTATCTTCGAGTACATGGAACATGATCTGGCTGGGCTCTCAGCAACTCCTGGGATCAAGTTCACAGAAGCACAGGTATGATCTATGTTGTTCTTTCTGGTTCTTCATTTATATAAAAATCTTTTCCCAGTCATTTGATTCTTTAATTAGAGTGGGATTTCTGAGTATGGTGTTTGACTTATGGTGGTGGTGTTTCAGATAAAATGCTACATGAAACAACTTCTCTCTGGACTTGAACATTGCCATAGTCGTGGAGTCCTCCACCGAGACATAAAAGGGTCAAACCTTCTCCTCAACAATGATGGAATCCTCAAAATTGGAGATTTTGGTCTGGCAAATTTCTTCAAACCCGACCATCAACAACCTTTAACAAGTCGCGTTGTAACTTTATGGTACCGGGCACCTGAGCTATTGTTAGGTTCTACCAACTATGGGGTCGCTGTAGATATGTGGAGTGTTGGTTGCATTATTGCAGAATTATTTGCTGGAAAGCCTATCATGCCTGGAAGAACTGAGGTAATCCCATGTTACTCAATCCTGAAACCTCATCTTCATTGAACGAAAAAATAAGCGTGTACATGTGTTCTATTTTTCATCAGCTATTCAGAAGCTAATATCATCTTCAACAATCGTATAAGAGATTCAATGAACAATTAGTACAAAGTTGAATGAGTAACATCAATGTTTAGTTCAATTGGTTGCTGATCTTTTCTGTTAATCCAGGTGGAGCAAATGCACAAGATTTTTAAGTTGTGTGGTTCACCTTCTGAATCATACTGGAAGAAAACCAAGTTCCCTCATGCAACAAGCTTTAAACCTCAACAACCATATAAGCGTCGCCTCATTGACACCTTCAAGGACTTTCCGCCCTCTGCCCTCTCTCTTGTTGACAGCCTACTCTCCATTGAACCAGATAAAAGAGGGACCGCTTCAAGTGCTTTGAAAAGTCAGGTAAACCTCTGTTTCTTTCAGGAAAATCTACTATGTCTCCTTGTCATATATCGTATAGCATTGATTTTCATGTTCTAGAACTTAGTCACTTCAATTAGTAATTTTGTTGTCGTTCAAGCTTTTGTGATTGCAAATTTTTACCACAAATTCATCTGAATTGACATTTGTTTGTAGTTTTTCACGACAAGTCCGCTCCCTTGTGACCCTTCAAGCTTGCCAAAGTACCAACCTACAAAGGAATTTGACATTAAATTCAAGGATGAGGAGGCTAGAAGGTATATATTGCACTCGATTGCATTTATTTTTCTCAACATTTAATTCTCTCTCAACTTCATATAGTGGTATAACACTTAAGAACCATCCATGGAAAGTTGAAACAAGAAATAACGTAGTTAAACAAAACTTATCCTAATGCTAGGCAAAAGGCAGATGCCGTGAAAGGACGGGGGCCTGAATCTGTGAGAAGGGGTCCAAGAAAATCCAAGCAAGGTGCTACAGAAGACGTCTTAATGAAGGTAGTTTTGTGTTTCTTTTTTCAAGCACTCTGATGTCTTTGTTTCGCATGGTCCAGTCTTTGTCTAACATCATGAACAACACATATCAGGGACAAAAAGGTGCTACAACAGCTCAAGGAAACGGCGTCACTGCCTTCACAGTTGACACACGAAGGATTAATCCGGACAGTGGTCTGTCTCATTGTAGTTCTATGGTCCACCCAAGTGTTGTTGGAGCATCTTGGACCAAGAAATCCAAGGAGGATGACGGCAACCTCAGTTCTAGTAAGGTGCACCAATCTTCAAGAAATGGACCAGATAAATCTGTTAGCATGGCTCAAGGAGCAGTGGATTTGTACAGAAAGGATGATTGGGCTGGAAAAGACAATGTAAGCATCTTTATCTCTGAATTATTCCTGCAATTTATTGCCTCTTATCCCTCTTAATATTTATTTATCTCTTGTGGAAATTAAAACAGGGTTACATCCAGAAGAAATGCAGGATCAACTACTCGGGACCTCTAGTTCCGGTAAGGGGAAGCCTAGAGGACATGTTGAAAGAGCATGAAAGGCAAATCCAACAAGCTGTTAGGAAATCCCGTACCGAAAAGACCAAGCTTAACAACAACTGATCATTTGCAAGCTTAATCACTAACCTATACTCTTAAGGGAAGAAATGGCAGTGATCATAGAAAACCCAAAGATTATTCTGTACCAATCCTCCTTAACAATATTTTGGTAAAAGGCGGATATTTTCAGCAGCAGAGGATCCCTAGCAGCCATTTAGAAAAGTATGTCAATCAACAAGCCAAACAAGCCATGGTCCACCTTTGGGAACAGTAAGGTTTGCAGTAACACATTGGAAAACTGGGATTAATCTGTATTGCATAAGAGTTAGAAATCACGAGGGTTCATTTTGATTTCTTTGGAAATTTTGGAAAGAGGGTGGTAAAATCCATGTATATACATGCATATATATGATAATAAAGAGTGCTAACCAAGTTTTCCATGTCTCTGTGTACCTAAAGAATGAAGAGATTTTTTGTAGGCCTTTCTTTACACACTTCTCCTATTATTTTGTTGATTAGCACATTCCTCCTACTCAGGTCACCATACATAACTTTGAGAGTTCAAATGACGTTTCTGGGCTTTTCAGAGTTCTTGGATAAAAATATCACTAAACTATATAAAAGTTGCAAATTTGCCACCCGAACAAAATATGTTATGAAGCTGTCATTAATTTATGTTTATGGTGACAAACATGCTACTTAACCTGCTGAAATTGTTGAGTGGCCTTGTATAGCAGGTAAACCCCCTTCTAACTCACTAATTACATTTACTAATTACCTAATCAACTAAAAAAAACTCTAAAAGCAAACACCCCCTCTCTGACTCCATTCCTTCCGCCTCCATCGCCACCATTACACCACCACCACTGCTTGCCACCGCCAAAACCACCAACGCGGCCACCCTCTCCCAACACACCATGACCGACACTACTATTACCACCACCATCCACTACCGTTGCAAAAACAACCACCAACACTCAAGAAAAATGAATCAAACCCACCCATCCAAACTCTCTAAATCAAACCAAATCACATACACCCACATACTCTAATCTTAAAATATCATCAATTGGAAATTATACTTACTGATTTTAATCTTGCTGGGGAAAACCGCCCAAAATCTCACTTTCTCTCTCCTCTGTTCAACCACTGTGCAGCCATTGTTGCTTTTTGTGGGAAATTAGGGTTTCTTGAACCAACAATTGAAGAAGGAGAAGATGTTAGAATCGAAGAGCACTCAGGAAACTATAAACAATAGGAAATAAGAGCGGAAAAATAAAATCAGAAATTGACACCAAAGGTTTAAGGTGGAAAAAACCCAAAGCGAGAAAAAAAAAACCACAGAATCGATGCACTAGTAATAGGAGGATTAAAATTACACAGGTTGTGTTTCTAAACCGTACGGGAATCGGTTCACTTTTGGTTCGCCTATAGTCACCGGCTCGCTTCAAGCCGCCCTCTCCTCTCCTCAAATCAAACTCGATTTCAATATCCATTTTATGGTGGATACTGGTCATTGGAGGGTCGTTATGGCCATCAAGGGGACCGGTGTTCTCTTCTACGAAGACCCCAGACCATGGGATGACATCTTGGGTCTTTATCAGACCATTCCCGAGCCTTCTAAGGGGCTCCGGAACCATCAACAAGAATAACAAGGCAAGGAAGAAATTCAAAGGCTAGAAAAGGGTGTACAATCACTCTTTCTATCATAACTCCTTCAATACAATTCCAATGAACCTCATATTTTGGGAGCTTAAAGTGCATACCAAGAGCTTTCCATCGATATATTATGGGCCTATAACAGAGTCTGAATGAAGAAGTTATGTGAGTTTGAAGTCGGCAGAAAACTGCCAAGAAAGGTCGCACCCGCGAAGTCCAAGGTCGCGCATGCGTTGCCCTTCGGGTCCAGTGACCCTTCTGCAAGAAATAGACATCGCGCCCGTGAAAGCCCTGTTCCGGGCCTAAATTTTGCTATTTTTCTCCCTTTCTGTAAATACCCTAATGTTATATTTTGTAAGGGACTTTTGATGAAACTTTTATGATTAGACACAAAATTCCTCTCACTTGGAGAGTTTGTAATTGTGGGTTTTCAAACCCTAATTATTGAAAGCTAATCCTTTGGGTGGAAATTGACACCTAAGGTTTAACGTGGAAAAAATCCAAAGCGGGGAAAAAAACCACAGAATTGATGCACTAGTAATAAGAGGATTACAAATTTACAATTACACAGGTTGTATTTCTCTCTATCTAACTTGATGATCTGTGGGGAAGATTTGACCCCTATATATATTAGTGGTACAAGGGAAACTAGGTTATAATAATAAGGAAAGTTGACGCAGAAAGGAAACATTCGCAGAAAGGCAAACATTTGCAAATCTCGAAATGATGGATATTGCCTAATTCATGTATTGTATAAGTTTTTGTGGAAGAAGAAGAAGAAGAAGAAGAAGAAGAAGAAGAAAAAGAAGAAGAAGAAGAAGAAGATTGTGAATAGTGGATCTAGGGTTTGTGTTCTCTGAAAAAATAAGAGCTTGAGGAAATCATTGATGGATAATAGGGGAAGAAGAAGAATGGTTGAGGAGAGCGAAGGAGGTTTGTGTTTGACAAGTCAAAGCTGACATGGCACGATTAAAAGAGTCAACACTCTCTCTTCGCCACCACCTCAGCACACCACTGACTTAAGTTCATCTTTAACTTGGTGGCATACTGTTGGGGGCAACATGAGGTCAAAGTTCGTATTATTAATCAACAAATCAAAAGTTCCTATTATTAAATCTTATATGGCCAAAAGTTCATATTATCAGAATCCAATTTCCCATTTTATTAATGACCATGTTATTAGAGGTCATCTTATTCATAAGTCGTTGGATAAAAATGTCACTGAACTTTGCCAAAATTGCAAATTTGTCACCCGAAAAAAGCATGTTATGAAACTGCCACTAATCTAACATAATTAAGACTAAAATGTCACTTTACCGGTTTTTGACTTGGAGTAGCAGGTAACTCATTCATTAACATATCAAACCATCCTTTTAATTTTTTACCTACCTAAAATGAATTACCCCCTCCCCTCTTTAATTTTTTTACTGCCTATATTTACTCCCCCTTTCCCCCCTGATTCTTCACCTCCTTCGTTCTATCTTCTTCTTCATCCTCCCTCCGCCATAACCCAACTTCTTCTTCTTCTTCTTCTCTTCCTCTTCTGTTTCTCCAGTTAGGGCTTCAAAAATTGGGGCTTTCTGGTTTTTTCATCATCTTTAACTCAGAAAAACCCTAACATTTTCCCCAAATCGCAAATGGATACATCCTCCTTTGTGTCCAACACCCCAATTAGGGCATGCCGCGACTGTGCATGCTTGAAGAAGGTACTTTTCCGCTACAATTGTGGGACGATTTGCCTTGTGTACACTTCATTCACTGCAGACAACCCTCTTAGGAGGTTTGCGAGGTGTATGCGATGGCAAACTCATGACGAATGTGAGTTTATGAAGTGGATTGATGACCCAATATGCGACACTGTTGCAATTGCTGCAAAGAGATTGGTTGCTCGATCTGAAGCTGTCAAGAGGAAGAGAGATGAGTTGAGGGTTGAGGCCGATATTGCTGAGGCCAACATCAACGATTTGATGAGTGAGCTTGAGAGGCTGAGGGGGGTGAATCAGAGTCTAAAGAAAAAATATTGGTTGGTGATTGAGGGGTTTATGTTTGTCATGGGGGTTCTGGCTGGGGGGTATGGTAAGCAGATGGGTGATGCTGATGGGGGGTGGGTGGTTTTTGCAAAGCTGATGATGAAGAAGATGATGTATATATGAAGAAGTGATGATGGTGATGAAATGTTTTGGGTAAGCATGGTTTGCTTGATTGAATGGCCATTATAAGCATCCTGGACAACAGATGCTTCAATTATTTTGGGGTTCAATGGTCTGTTAATCATCAGCTTTAATGTTCCTGTATGTTTTAAGGTTTATATATGTTTAGGGCTGACAGTTTAGGTAGGGCTGATTGATCAAATGTAATGAAAGCATTGTAATCAGTTGCATTTTGCAAGTAATGAATGATGAATGAATGTTATGATAAACTTGTATTGTATATCTTATGCTCTTATGCTATGCTCTGTTCTTTGATGCTCAAAACCTTGTAAAAAAACAGATGACATTGAACAGAAATGAAATGAACAATGCAAACTGTAATGGCTTCACAAACAGAATCAAACTTGCATTAACAGAAAACAGAATCAAACTTGCATTAAGTATGAGGGAATATGTAATGGGTACAACATCTAGTGTTTGATGTACATACTCCTCTGTTTTGGCTTAAGCTTGCAACAAAACATGGTACAAAACTAAAAGATGTACAAAAGACATATGCGCCCCCCCTCCCCCCAAGATTGGCATACATTGTCATTCTGCACAATCCAGCACACCATTTACACCCTACTTAGTATTCATTCACAAAAGAAGCCATGGCATTCCAAAATGGCTTTACAAACACCACCACAAACTACTAGTTCCCTAGGTTCAACTTTGGCAATTTCTTCCTAGGTGAAATTCTTGGCAATATAGTCTTGTTTGCAGCTCTCTTCTTCCTAGCCTTTGTTGGAGTTGAAGCTGGAGATGGCTGCGATGGATGAGGTTGTGATCCAGTTAGTGGGATTTCCTCAAAATGGGCCACTCTACTTGCAGCAGCAACAACATCAGCAGCAGTTGCTGATTGAGCAGAAGAAGCAGCAGAAGAAGAATGAGCAGTAGTCTGACATGAAGAACCAACAGCAGCAGTAGCACAAGAACTAGCAGCAGCAGTTGCAGATGATGGAGTTGCAGATAATGGAGATGCAGCAGCAGCAGTTGCATATGAAGAGCCAGCAGCAGCAGTAGGAGCAGGTTTGGGGGGCCTTTTGTGACCTTTCTTTTTTGCTATGATATTAGTCAATGAATGAAAGAAAGATGTAATCAGAAAGCAATCACAAAACAAGAGCTAAACTCTAAACCCTAAAAATTACTCAAAAAAATAAAAAGTCAAACAGTAACTTGACTACACCCTAAACCTAACCCTAAACCCTGAACCCTTAAACCCTTAAAATTACTCAAAAAAAATAAAAAAGTCAAACTCTTAGAATACAATATAAGGTTAAGTATGTTACTGTTAACTTCTTCACTACATGTGGGCAAGTCAATCTGTTGTGGCCTTCAATTCCACAATTTGAGCAGTAAATTCTGGTGAACTCCTTTGACATTTTAACCCTTACGCTTTCACCAGCCTCTGGCCTTCTAAAATACTTTGTTGTGGTTTTTTTCTTGGTCTTGAAGTATGGGGCAGTTACAACACATCCAAGGGCAGTTTCCCACATGTTGGACCCATTTAGTGGATGTAGTGTATGAGAATATGTCACTGCAAGCTTCTCAGTTGCATAGCACTCATGGAAAAAGTTAGTTGGTCTCAATCTTTCCTCCCTCATCACAGCAATTGAATGGGGGCATGGAATCCCATTTAGTTGCCATGAATTGCAACTACACATTTTTGCATTCAAGTCCACTACATACTCTTCAGCCCATGCATTGTTGACACTAAACAAGCCCCTGCCAGCCCTAGTTACCTCCCAAATCTTAGACTCTTCAATCTTTTTGTCTAGTTTTTTCAAAATTCTAGAAGGTATTGGAGTCTTGATCTTAGAAGCCCATGCATTCTTGTCCCCCACTCTTTTCATGACTGCCTTGAACATCCAGTTTAGCATAGAAACTATAGGCATGTACCTAGCTTCTATTATGAAGGCATTGAATATTTCAGCCATGTTGTTATCCACCGAGTCACACTTGGCATGTGGTTTGAAGAAAGCTCTACAAAAATGCTCAACACCTTTTCTTTCAAGCAGCCCCTATGCTTGTGGGTCAAGATCATAGAGGTTTTTGGCATTCTTCTTCATCTCAATCTCCGTTGTTGACTTAGCAACCCTCCATAACAGTTTCTTGTACATCTCACCCCTAAATGTCCTCCTTAGGTTGGCATGCACATGCCTAGCACACAGCCTATGCTCACATCTCGGTAAAATCCTTGCCACACTGTCTACCAGACCCTAAACCAAACAAAAAACACAAGCAAAGAAATTCATAATATTTTTTAAAAAAAAACAGATTGTAATTTAAAAAAATTAAAACCTTAAGGTAGGGTTTCTTGGTACCTTTTGTTGATCTGAAATAATTGCCCATCCATGGTCATCTCCCATGTCAAGATCAATATGTAACTGTGAAATGAACAGATCCCAAGTCTACTTTGATTCTGTTGAGGCCACTCCCCAAGCTAAAGGATACATTTGGTCATTTGTATCCCTCCCAACAACTACAAACACTTGTCCTCCCCATGGTCCTTTCAGAAAACACCCATCCAAACTCAAAACCCTCCTACATCCCTCCAAGAAACCCTTCTTCAATGATCCAGGACATACATAAAGAAACTTGAATACATGCTCATTTGTCTCCTGATTCTCTGTTGTTTTCAAAACAACAGATGTGCCAGGGTTTTTGTCAATCAACTCCAAAAGATAGTCTCTAAGTTGGGTAAACTGCTCCCTATAATCACCAACTATAGAGTCTAATAACTTCCTTCTTGCCCTAGCACACATACACAAAGCAGCATTGAATTCAGCTCCTCCTTCACCATTCTCTGTAAGTCTCTGGCAGTGATGGATTGGGTTATCCTAAATCTGCTCCTATAATGCTCAGCCAGCCATTGCACACTCATATTTCTGTGTCCAGCCTCAAAGCTAAAAGTTATACATGTGTGAGGGGGGCCAAATGTTTTCACTGCATAGCTTTTCTCCTTGCCTACTTTTGATCCCCAAAACCTCAACTTGCACCCTTCACCTTGGCAGAATAGTTGATACCTCACTTTGTCAATCTTGCTCACTTTCAAATTGTATCCACCTAGTATCCTATAGTTATCAACAACTTTTTTCATCTCCTTCTTGTCAGCAAATGTCATCCCAGCAAGGAGTCAACTAGGTATTGTAGGGTTGTATCTAGGACACTTGGGTTTCTTCTTCCTCATGCTAGGCCTTTTCTTTCTCAACACACCATGAACCTCAGCCTCACTCTCACTCTCAGGGCTGCTAGGGTTGTCAGAATCATGGTATTGTTCATCCTCAACTCCCTCACCCTCCTCAACAACCCCTCCTTTAATCAAACTATCATCACCATCTAACACAACATTCCTATCAGCTATTTCATTGTCCCTCAAATCCTTTTTTTTCTTCATGACTTGAGTCATTTCCTCATCCTCAACTTCAGAACCATCACCATCACCATCACCATTGGGTATATAATCCTCATCATCATCCCCATCCTCAAACCCCCAATTAGCCTCACCAACAGCATCATCACCAACATCATCAGCCACTTTTTCTTTCCCCTTATCCTTATTGACATCAGGATGCTTCACATACATTCGAACAAATGGACATTTCTCTAAAAAGTCACTCAACATCCTTATCTCATCATCCCCCTTAACCTCAACAAGACTGTCCTCAAATCCTATATTACTTCCAGGCTTGCTAATGTAAAGGGTTCCAATTTTATCTTTTGTGACCCAGCATTCTCAACAAACTCAATCAGATCACCTACACATAACCTATCAGGGTCTACCTCCATTTCAGTGACCTCACTATCAATGTAAACCATATGTGAGTTCGATATAAACTGCCCCCCATGAAAGATTTGTAATTTACCCATTCAGAAACTCTATAATACATGAAAACAAACCAAATTTCAGATACATAAACACCAATTCATTAGTAAACAAAGGGTTTGTTATCTGGGATTCTGGGAAAAGGAAGAACATAAACCCTAGAAATTTCTTTTCCGACTAATTCTACTGATAAGTACTTCATACAGATAAACAACATGAAAAACACCAACAAATACCAACCAAACACAGAATTTTGACAAAAAAAAACAGCATTTCGAAAATTAGGGTTTTGATGAACTTACCGGGAATGAATGTGAAGCTTTCAGGCCTTCAATCAGATCATCAACAGTTCCCTAGGATGCGATTTTGATCCTTGAAGTTGAATTTAGGGTTTGATTGAAGAAAGAGGTAGAATTCAATGGTGAAATTTGAAGAACCCAGGCGATGGAGAGTAGCAGGGAAGAAGAAGAACGTTATCTGGGTTTTTTTTTGTTTGAATTGGAGGGAAATAAATGAGGGCCCAATGTATTTTTTTACTGTGTATTAGAATAATTAGGGTTTCTTAACTTAATTATGTTTATTTTTTGTTTAATTTAATTAATCACACCCACCCAGCAGATTAACCTGTTGCTTTAGGTAATCTCTTCTCCTCAGCCGGTAAAGTGGCATTTTAGTATTAATAATGTTAGATTAGTTGCAATTTCATAACATTTTTTTTCGGGTAGTAAATTTACAATTTTGGCAAAGATCAAGGCATTTTTATCCAAGCACTCTCTTATCTATTAATATATTAAAACAAAACTTCCTAAGGAAGTTCATTGCCACATGGCAAGCTTTCAAAGGTTCGGATGAACCCAAAGCTCTATCCAGACCAAGCCTATTGAATTGCATAATTGATGGTTTCTCATAATTAATTATGTATGTTACAGAAGGTAAATGTAATTCATAATTGCATAATTAGACTGTTAGAAACAAACCACGTAGTTCACTAAAAATTCCCCATTGAAAGCCTGCTCATCTACCTCCATCCAAATATCAATTAGTTACATAGAATCATAATCTCATTCAAACCCTCCATTCAAAAGTTGTCAAATGCAACTCCATTCCAGACCTTCAAAAATTGAATCTGATTTAATCACAAGCAAACTCGCAAGTTGATTAATTTAGTATCAATAGATTTCAAAACTCAATCATATTCCTCCATCCTGTAAGCAAGAAAAGGTCAGTCAGTAGGGTGAAAAACTAAATTCTTACTTCTACTTATAATCTTTATTTATTCGCAACCACACCCCACAACTAGCAGTTGCAGCTATAAGTTACTTACAACTACATATTTCTTCCCCTTCATATTCTCAGGTGATGTATTTTTATCTTCATTACAAAATACTCCATGAATTTATAAATTTTATGCTTCTTTTTACATAGATGATTTCTGAAAAAAAGAAAACAACAAAGCAACTATAATATAAATATGTGTTTAATAATTAAAAAGCAACTATAACATTGAGCAAATTAGTTAATTTTCGGATGGGAATGCCCTATTGAACCAAACATTTTGTACTTAGAATATGAACTAAAGCACTTAAGACAACCTCATCAAATTTAACAGTTTAGTACAAAAGAAAATATACTGAATTTAAAAAAGATTTCCAACATGCATGTTCAATTTAAGATAGTAACTGCTTCAAAGATGTTACCTTTCATCATCTTTACTTTCAAATTCCGGAATTGAAAATCATCAGAAGCAAAGTAGATCATATGTTTCTAGCTTAGGGAGTAAACCTGCAAGAATAAGGATTACGAAGAACAAAAGTTACAAATAAAGAAATCCAAAATTAGGGAGTCAACCTGCAAGATTCATATGGAATTCATGAGGAATTTAAGAGGAATGAGAGACTACCCAAATGAAAGCAAACAGGAAACGGTACGGAGTAGTAAAGAATAAAGTTGGCTTATTAAAGGGGGGAGAGAGAGAGAGAGAGAGAGCATGAAAAGTTGAAGAATTTTACATTTTATTCTTAATATTTTTATTCTTTTCGTAAAAAAATTTTGAGAGGCACTTTGAATTAAAAAGTGCGGTAAATTACGGTTAGTTATAATAAGTTG
The DNA here is from genome assembly GCA_029582165.1 of Portulaca oleracea. Taxonomy (NCBI): domain Eukaryota; kingdom Viridiplantae; phylum Streptophyta; class Magnoliopsida; order Caryophyllales; family Portulacaceae; genus Portulaca; species Portulaca oleracea. The sequence continues at coordinate 15,184,350 of CM055868.1, forward strand.
TGGTGGAAATTAAAAAGTGGATATTAAAATATTTTAATTAAAAAGGGATTGTGGTAAGTTATGGTGAGTTGCGGTAACTTGCAGTATCGCAAAGTGCGGTATCGTATAAAAGAATGGGGCCTAACTCAAAAAAAATTTCACCTCATTATTAGTAATGTATGACTTAGCAGTGTAAAACGTGATAATGGGATGATATAATATGATAAAAATGTGGATAATGTGGTAAGTTGTGATTAAATTTGTAGTAAAAATGATTGGTGTGATATGTGAGGAGAGAGTAAAGTAAAAACGAGTAAGAAAAGTTAAAAGTAGTAAAATAAGGAGAGAAAGTTACATTTGTTGAGTTAAAGTATGGTATGATATTTTAATATATAATGAGTTGTGGTTAGAATGGTAAATTATGATAGGATAGTGTCAGACAAAAGGACAGAGCATAGTAGTAAGCCGAAAGGGTAGTAGAGTGTAAGGCTCAATAAAATTAAGAACAATGTAGTATGAGTATCATAGTTGTCAGGGCTAGCAAAAATTTGGGTCTAGGAAAATTTGGGTTAGTCAAATTCGGTCAATGTCAAAAATCGAAAGAGACATTTATGTCCAAACCCGGTTGTTATCCGGGTCAAACAATTCGGACGGAGCTAAAAACGGGTCATAATTGGGTTTGGACAATAGAAAAAAAAAGAAATATTATGTCCGAATATGCAGTCAATTCAATCAATATCAAAATTTAGACAAAAAATCTAGGATAATTGGATTCTAATATCCCTACTTTCAACAATTATATAACAATAACTCATACTTTCATTTTGGATTTTGGTGGTAAAAAAAGGAAAAAATTGGATTGTAGCGGTACCAAATCCACATCGATATTCTTTTTTTTTCATTCTTGCCCTATATTGTTTTTGTTTTTTCATTTATGCCACCGGAAAGGTAATAGAGTGTAGTTATTAAAAAAAATTAAATTATTTTTTTTTGAGAATCCGAGCAATTATTATGATTTTTTTAAAATGAATAAAAGTGAAAAAATCGTAAAAAATTGAAAAAAATTGCAAGAAATGCCATAAATTCATTAAAATCGTGGTAAATTGTTATACTAAGTTCAGAGTCAAATGTAACTAAAAATTTATGATATTTAGGGTATACTCTTGGTGTAGTAAAGTGTTATACTAAGATAGAGTAGTATCTTACTACTCTAAATATAAAATAAAAAGAAATTGAATATCCACCAATCATATGTACCAACAAGTTTGTAGTATCATCATTCATCATTTACATCATTTCACAAATATTGGACTTTTTTGACTATTTATAAAAAATAAAGGTTATAAAGTTCGCAATATCAAGTAAAAATAACTATGTAGAAAATAGCTAAATACCAAAACAAAAAACTTCAAAAATAGACAAAATAATAATGTCCAAAAAAGGATAGAATATTGCTTAACAAAACTAAGACATAAAATTTACCAATCAAATGCTACCTCCGTCCCTGAATGAACGTTAATTTGACCATTGATTACTTACAAATTATAATGAGTTACAATATTAAACTTGAACAATTTAATTAGTCAAATTGACAATTATTTAAAGATGAAAGGAGTACTAACTTTTTTTTTTTTGAGGGAAGAAAGGAGTACTAACTTCGAAACATTAAAAAAACCAAACATAGAAACAATTGCTTCCAACAATTAAAACATGCATCAAACCAGGAGACCAAGAATGTGAGAGCAAGAAAGAGTCAATTAGCTCCGATTCAAATTGAACATTTACAATTAATTAATACTCTACTTAGTTTAATACAAGTACTAATTAGTTCCTAAATAATATGTACATTACAGATGAGATTTAATCAAACCACAACAAATTTATCCTAAAAATATACTTAAGACCTCAATCTTAACCATTAGCCTAAAAATATCAACGACCAAAGATTGAAATACTTAATCGTTGTAGACTCCACGCCTATATATGTACGTTTAAAAGTTATACACCCGAGTCACTTTTTAATTAACAATTTAGCTGCATTGGAAAAATATTCAAATTGACAATAATATTAAAGAAAATTAAAAAAATCATAATTGCAAACAAATCAAGAAATAATAAAAAAGACAGAATAACCCGTGCATCCCACGGGTATAAAGACTAGTTAATAATAATAACTATAACTTTGATTTCATTCCTCTGCTCACCAAACACTTTCAATTTGGGGTTCTAATTCCATAACCAACCCCTAGGATTCTATATCCATACCCAATCGATTCCACTTTTCTCTCCAAACAAGCCCTAAATATATTTATAATATAATAGTTGGGTAAAAATGGATCGATATGGATCTAGCAGTTGTTTCGCCTAGAGTGCCGGACATTGCTATAATGAACCAACCATTGCCTCAGCCCAATCCGTTTAAATAAAGGACCCTTAATTAAATAATGTGCTGACCTAACACGACTAGACCTCGCCTGTGGCCCCCATGCCTAACTACGAAGCACTGGCCCAACGCATCAGTATGTTTATGTTAGCCGCTTTGAGGGCATCTGATCTCAAAACTACCAAGGATCCTACTTTAATCAATCAAAAACAACCCGCTCTTCTTTCCGGTAAGCTTTCTTTTCATAATTCTGGTTTTTTTTTTTTTTTTTTTGTTTACTTCGAAGATTACCCTACGGCATTGAGACAGCCATTATTCTTGTTTATCTAGGTTTTTGATGGAGTAATATTGGTCGTTGCGAGTCTTGCAGTTTAAATTTATGTGACAAATTTCGAATTTAAGTGTAGAAAGATAACGGGTTTGCTTACATGTTCCCAGATTTGAATTTAAGTGACTTTTGTGCTGATTAAATTGGAAAAATAATGCGTAGCTTATCAGGCACTTGAGCTTGTTCATCCCATAAAAACAAAGAGAACTCGTAACTGAGAAACTGCCATAGCCACGTTAGCCACTGCTTCAAACCTACCGCCATCGCCGCCACCCACCACCCACCACCGTCGAACCACACCCTGTCAACGACCTCCACAACGCCTGCACTGCCACCCACCCATCGGACAACCCTACGTCCAATTTCTGGAAACCCTAGCCTCCGAATTTTCACAGTCAATTGCTCAATTCCTCATCAAATAATCGCTCCCTATCGAAATCACATCTTCTACCCAAGATTCCTGTCCGTTTTCGCTCGAAATCCCTCATTCAATTGAAGGAAATCATCTCCCGTCGTTCTTGCGCGTGTCTGAGTGATTTTTGCAAGCCCTAATTCGCGTTTGGGGCTTGTCTTTGACTGCAAATTAGCTGACGTTTACTATCGTCTTGTGTTCGTCCTCTGCTTTCAGAGTGCTAGTATTATCATACGGTGCGCTGCGTTGCGTGCTGCCGTTAGTCCCTGGTCGCTGAACATTGTCTCCAGTCTCTACATTTCAACCGCTTTAGATGGGTGCTTGACTGTCTGGGAAAGTCAATCTTTCACGCTGATTTAATAAGAAATCCAGGGAACATTTTGATCCAGAGACTGGAATGACTGCCATGGATTTTTCCTTCTTCAAACAGGACATTGATGAGCTTATACAAGAATTTGCAGAGGAGAAGCTAACAACCTTGGCTGACATGAAAAGAATATGGCTTGACAGAAAGTTTTCCTACATATTTGATGCTCGACCTTCTAATAACTTGGCCTTGTTCATGCAAACTCTGTACAACCATTCTATCAGTTACATGGACATCAATAACTCTTTTTCCCAAAGATTGGGTTCACTATATTGCCTGTATTGTCTCTATGAGACCCAACCTTTCAAGCCTTGTTTCAAGATATATCTATCTCTTGGAGAGCTTCAAAGGTTGAAAGCTCTAGATGTAGATGAAAAAAGACAGGGAATTAAAGTGGTATCTGCTGTTATCAAAAGGTTGCTAGAAAAGAATTCATTCTTGTTTGGTTTTGCTAACATAAATGAGTACTCTAAGAAAGAGAGGATAAAGGATTTGGTGGATGTTCAGAAAGCTTGCATACAGAAGATGAATGACAAGTTGCTTGCAAATACGGACACCGAAAGTTATCTTCACATGGACATGGGCATGGAACTTGACCTGGAAATGCTTAACAAAATTTCTAAAGAATATGAAGCGACAAAGACTCATGCCATCAGAGAGGCTAGCAAGGTGGTGGATGTCCAAAACATAGAGCACATAGCAGAAGATAAGCCAACAACTGTTGGAGATGAAATGCAAAGTATAATAAAGGAGTGGGGCTACCAAAGGGAGGTCTTCTCTCAGCAGGCAGCATCAACTTCATGCCCTGATATTACTCCTGAGACGGGCAACTTACAAGGAGACCAACCAATGTCACTTCCATCTTCTGAACCACAACTACATGATGATGACTATGAATTGGGACCCACCAGTTTCATGGAGCTCCTCCTGGGGAATGAGTCCCCACGAACAGATGGCAAGATTCAGCAGTATCAGGGTGTGCCGGATGCTAGAGTCCAAGAGGAGGAAGACACTGAATCTGAATTCGTGAAGGAACTCGAATCTCAGCTATTCGATGACTTTCAGTCTTTCTGCAAGTTCATGGGATATCCTGTACTATAAATTTAATGTTATTGCAAAGTCTATAGATTTGGGAAACAAACTTCGAATCTGTCATTTTGAGGGTAATGCTAAATGCAAGAATCAATACAAGTGCACAAAGAGGTAGAGTTGACTGACAACTTCTCTTCTAACCTTCTTTGTGAATATCAATCGGCTAGTCAAGACTTCAACATGGACCAAGCACTCACCCTACCTGCTGAAAGTTTTATTCCTGGTTATTTTTTTGAGAAAAACACCCTGCATCCACTTTTTGCTGGGTGCCTACTGTTGGAGAAGATGTTAAAGCCTGGAGTATCAGTATGTGTGCAAGACAATCCGGGCTCTTTTGCACTTGTTATCCAGCTTGTGGTAGTCATGTGCGCAAGCTCCTATCCATATTGTCGTCTATGAAATCCAAAAGCTTTTGTTCTTTCATCATTAAGCACATGATTCCAGCCAATAAGCCTGTAGCTCATTTGATGTCATTGTGGCCTTTCATGTTGGAAGTCATGGGATCAATTTCCATGACTTGCAAGTCCCCTTGTGAGGAGATGAGCAAGGCCATGAACTAAGTCTTTGGGCTTGGGTTTTACCCCTCCCTCCCTTTGGGTCACTAAGTCCAATAGGAATACCTCTAAGATAGGGACTTAGTTTGCATGACTCAAACTTACCCTTGTAATTTTTATTATTATTTTTTAAAACGCACATGATTCCAGCCATATAACATTCTCATGAACTAGATTTGAATGCTTGAAACAACAGCCTTGTTCTTGAAGGTCTGTCAATTGCTCTCCTTTCTAGTGCATAACAATTAAATGAACTATCTTCAAAACTACAAGAATGCAACTCTTCTAAATCCTTCTCCAAGCTGCCACTGTTCATTTGACATTAGGTTGTTTTACATTCTCTAGCATGTTTGATTTGAAGTTTGGAGAACAAGAATATGAGTTGACGAGTAACAATCCTCCCTCTGGATGTGGGAGTTATGCATATAGATTTCATGTTATACAATTGATTTTATGCACCTTTTTTTTGGGTTGTGTGTGTGTGTTTGGGGGGGGGGGGGGAGGGGGGTTGGGATAACCTACCCAGACTGTTCGGATGTTATGTAGCCATGACCTTGATGCATCATCTACCTGTGTAACAAAATGCCTAAAAGGGCATGATACGGGAAAACATTGTTGTAGATTGCTGCTGGAATCTGTTGCTGGCTGTTAAATCTCCGTCTGCCTTGCATTGCTTAAGTGAACAAATCCGTTAAATGCAGTTAATCTTTGTGTCTGTGGTCGGACCAAGGATCTTTTTATTTCACCTTCTATCAATTTCAGTTGGTGTTACTGAAGTATGAAAATGTGCCTTTGTTCATTTGATGGTACTATTTGTGATGTTGTTGGGATGTTATTTGGATGTCATCTGGATTTGTTTGCAATTGAACTTTTCTTTATTAAAGTCATATGTGCATTAAAAACCTATCTTTCTATGTTCTGGTCCAGCAAAAAATACAGACATGAGAATTGCAAAGGGATACAGCTATGACTTAGTTGAATGTGCCTTTGTTCATTTGATGGTACTATTTGTGATGTTGTTGCGATGTTATTTGGATGTCATCTGGATTTGTTTGCAATTAAACTTTTCTTTATTAAATTCATATGTGCATTACAAACCTATCTTTCTATGTTCTGGTCCAGCAAAAAATGCAGACATGAGAAAGGCAAAGGGACACAGCTATGACTTAGTTGAATGGTAAGTTTTTCCCCATTCTTCAAATAGATATAGCTGACTATAGATTTCATTTCCTCCTTCCCAGGGATTGGCATTTCAGTTGATTAATGATGTTCTTGATTTCACAGGTACATCTGCATCACTTGGAAAGGGTTCACCGTCTGACATTCATCCTGTAATTCTTTTTCTTCTGTTGGGGGGGGGGGGTGTTGTGGAAATGGGCCATTATCTTATGCATGCTGCTCAAGAGTCTGTTTGCAATTGAGGTTGGTAGAATGGGACTTCAACCTTGGAGTATGACTGCAGAAGAATTTTCCATCATTGCCAATTGATACTTTTATTTGGGTTGTTTGGTGCATGGTTAAATATTATTACAAAAAAGCCAAGAACATTTTCTTATGCAGGGTGTATAGGTGTAAGCTTGTGCATATCTTAGAGTGCTTCAGCTGGAATTAGAGCTGACCAAATGTTTCATATGTAGTCCTTTCATCTGTGTTGCTTGTTGTGCTTTTGTAGAAAGGGGTCTTATCCTCTATTATTTCAGTTTCATGTAGGTGGGGTAAATTTCTGGGATTGTCTAGCAAGATTTGTAAAAGAATGTTATTCAACTATTGGTTAATACTAGTGGCCCAAATTCCCTTCTTTCCTCCTGTGGTGGGGTGGCTAGGACATAAGGGATAAAAGGAACAAGCCACTATCCAGTCTAATTTTCTACCCTTGATCTGCATTTTATAATAGAAAGTAGTTGGTGCCCTACCAAGAATCAAGTCTCGACTTCATGAGAGTTTCATATAATTGGAGTCAAGTGCTCATCAGTGGAAGATTTGGCTTTTTAGGATTTTGTAGACAATGCCAAGTAGGAGAGCTTGAGGCTGTGATGATTTATCTTATTTGCTCTGTGCGTGGATGATATCCCATTTTTGTGCTTGGTCAGCTTGGAGTTGTTTGGGGTAACATCCTGTTGGTGCAATATTAATAAGCTTCCTTCTGATGGAATGTGTTTATTCCCTCTATTCTTTGTTTCTTGTATTGTTTCCTCCTTGGCCATCTTGACAGGTTCATTTGTTGAACAACTGCCATAGGTTGGGTTGTATGGAAAAAATCTTAAATGCACTTTTCATGGTGTGAACTGGTGGAGGATAGTTCTCACCAGGGTTAATCACAGTAAGAACTACCCTCGCCCCTGTGTCGAAAGAGATTGCACGTGAACATAATTTATGAGTTGTTTCACTTGTTTGTATTATTAGTATCATTGGGTTATCTTCTCTAAATTTCATGGAGGGCGATGTATGTGTAAAATTTCATGCAATTCTTTAATGGTCTTTGTATGCTTATCCTTTTAGTGATTAATCAAAGTTATATTAGGATGAAACGAGAGAAATGTGATTACAATATAAAGGGGATTCTGTGAACATCAGCATGCTCTCATGTGCTAATCCTGTCTTTTGTCATCACTTATCTATCATTGATGACTTTGACCAAAATTGCTAGTGAAGCCTGCACATAGAATAAGATCACATGAAATGATCTGTACAAGTATGAGGCCGTGGTCTTAATGCTATTGCAACACTGTTTATTTCCCATTTATCGTTCTTCCCTTCCCTTTGAGGCACTTGTTAGAGGCTCCTCAGTTACGTGAAGTTGTGCAGCGAGGTTGCTAGAGCCCTGCAGATGTCGATATTGCAAGTTTATATTTAAATTTCACAGCGAAGTCATTTCGGATTTTTTGTATGTGCATATTTAGAGAAAATCTCACTTTCAATGTGAAGAAAGAGTTTTGGTTTTTTGACATTTCAACTTTTGGTGTTAAGATGTCAAGGTTGTCAGGAGGTTTTCCAGCTCAGCTGGTTTGTTATAGCTGGTTAGTTATCGCCTTTATTTCTGGGGTCTCTTTCTTTGTGTATATAATAGCTTGTCTCTCCCTTCTGCTAGGGTTTATTACTCTCTAGTGTTGGGCTTAAGATTGGTTAACCAAAGTTGCATTTTTTTACTCTCTAGTGTTGCCATCAATCAGCCCACTTTGACCAGTAATTTATTTTTGATTTAAATTTTGGAAGATGAGTATAGGTATGTCAGATGGGCAGATGTGACTTGAAATAATGTCCTATCAGATATTTAAATTGAATAATTTTGTTATAATCGAAAAAAAATTGAATAATTTTATTTTGGAAAATGATCGAAAACGTTGCGTCTTAACTTATTTTGGAAGAAGAATTTAGGGCAATTCATTCATACGAGGGTAGAGCAATTTCTTTCTAACCTGTTACTCTCTCAGACTCTTCCCTACTTTCAATCTGATTTAACCATCACCACTCAATTGTCATTTTCTCAAACTCTTCCTACTTTCAATCTGATTTACCTATCACCATTCGATTGCCTTTTTCTACCCTCGAAAATGTTAGAGACAGCCCCATCCCTCTCAATCTATGGCCAGAAATCGGAAGAAGATAGCGAAATCGGTGGTCATAAAGATCGATGGAGCTGTTCTGGGTATTGGTGTAGCAAACTGAGCAAGAATTTGATCGACGAAGAAGGGGGTGAATTGGGACGAGTTATTTCTGGAATTGATAAGATGGGCACTGAAGAAGAACCGAAGATTGAGCCAACAGTTTCCTTTTTCAGTTATTTCGGCGACTCCAACCTTATCGAGATGTCCGTGAAACGGAAGAAGATGGAGCTCCTTTGCCGCATCAAATTGGAGAATAACATCGGCAGGTATGACTGTAAAACTCTTCCGGATTTGTTAAATTGTTGGATTGTTGTAGAATTAAGCATTCTCAAACCCAGAGAAAAGCACGAAGAGGTAGAGGTATTGTCCTTGGACTTCTGAATCTGGTACCAGATATAATGAGTTTGGTGGGTTTCGTTGTTGTTCATTTGTATTTTATGCTCACCTGTAATTTCTGAGCTTAAATTTGTCTGGAAAATGGATAAAATTTGGTTTTTGTTGTTGTAGTTGATTTATGTGTTTTCTTTAGAAGGGTTATGCTTATGATACACATTTCTCTTCTATTGTTTAATATTGAAAGGAAAGTTTGTTTCTTTTGGTGATTTTCCCGTTTGATTCATCTGGATTCCTTTTATGTTTTGTGTTTTTTTTTTGTATGGAGTATTATTATTTTTAAATCCCACCTCATTTTGTTGCCCTGTGAGTGCAATGACACCTTTGTGATACTAATGAAACATTTGAGCGTTTTATGCTGAATCAAGGGAAACTAATTAACCTACATCAAATTTGAATCAAATCTGAAGTAATATAATTGGATTGGATTGTAAAATTGAATGGGGTTTTATGCTACTTTTGAATCTAATCAAATTGAGTTAGAATCCAATCAATCTGAAGTAATACAATTGGATTGGATTGTCCAAGGAGATGGGTGAGGAAGGATATAACATTGACGTTGTCCATATGGCGATTACATTTGCGGACCATGGAGTTCTGTCAGAAGGGGCTGCTGCAGGACAGAAGCTGGCCGTAATGGATGCTTTTGCTGAAGTCTCTAGCATGATTAAGCAGTATGGTTCGGTGTACTTACGGGTTGAGAGTATTTCTATGGCTTTGGAATATTTTGCACAAGCAGCAGCTGCAATTGGAGGCGGTGAGATGTCATGGGTGGGGAGGGCTAGCATAGATCAACAAAGACAGAGGAGCTTGATGTTGAAGCAGCTTCTTTCTGAGTTATTGTTACATGATAGTGGAATTTGTCACTTGTTGGGACCAAGAGGTGTTGGAGAAGAAGGCAAACTAAAGCGGTTCTTCACTGATGCTGTTTGAAGACAACAGTTTCTGCTAGAAGCAGCCTGCCAGTGTCAGGAAATTGGGTTATATGACAAAGTAATGCTCAAACTCTCTCTTTTTGTTGCATTTTTCTTGATAACTTGTCCTTGCTGCTTTGTACGTCCCCTTGCTGTTTTTTTTTTTTTGCCTCCTAATTTCTTGATCTGTTGCGCAATTACATATTTTTTCCCATCATCTTAGGAACTGTCATCATTTTTTTTGCATTGCTTGCCTTTCTTGTGATTGTCGCTGAAGTGTCTTTCCCATTTCAAATTCAGTCGGTAGAAATTCAGAAGAGAATCAGTGCTTTTGGAGTGGCTTTAGAAACCATTAACAAGTGCCTGTCTGAGGCAATATGTTCCCTATCCCATGGTAAATTGGATGGTCAGAGCCGGACAGCTGCGTTAATTCATTCTAGCAATGAGATTCTAGAAATGTGCAAATATTATCCTGAGATAAGGTACTTCACTTTTCCTATCTCTGTTTGCAAGAAGTTTTCTCTAGTTTTGCATTTAGCTACATTCTTATCTCATTTTGATATGCTTTTTCTTTAATAAGGAATCATAAATCCTTCTGTTGGACAAGTTTAGACAAGCAGGTGGAATGGGATTGGAATATAGATTATGTTATCCTATCCTTATACTCAGATTATTGGCTCTTTTCTTTGAAGTTTGTGATGCTTTCTTTTTCCAATGAAGAAATGCAAGAAAATAATGCTCAGTGTAATTGTTACTGAAAGGAGTGGATTCGAGACAACCATCTACAAAAGAAGCTAATTACATCCGTTGGATCTATGAACAAACTCAACTACAATTAACAAAGAAGAACAAAGTGTTTTTTTTGCCTTCTAAATCCCATTGTCCTTCAGAGTATATAGTCGGGGCTGTGTTTATGTAATCAGGTGCATGCTTCCTTCCTCCCCATGAGGAAGGCATTATGAATGGCTAGTTTATTATTATTATTATTTTTTTTACTTTGATCACGAATCACAAAGGGTCGCATTCAGAATTTCCTGGATTTTGAACTAACAAAATCGTTTACAGTTTAAAAGATAGAGAACATGTTCTGGAACAAGAAACTGTCTTGATGCAGCTTGAGGCGATACTGTTAATTCATGAGCTTTCAAGACAGGGCCGCTACTTGGATGCATTACGGGAGATCGCTAAGCTTCCTTTTCTTCCACTTGATCCACGATCACCTCATTTGACTGTGGATTCATTCCAGAACTTGTCTCTGCATGTCAAGGCTTGTGTTCCGGACCTTCTAAGAGTTGCCTTAACATGTCTGGAGAATGTTCCAGACACAGATGGATCTCTTCGTGCTTTGACAACAAAGATACACCAATGCATTACTGTTTACAGTTTCATCCTGTACATCGAGTTAGTCATTGTTATTGGCTTCCTATCCTATATTGTTAGTACTTATGATTTCTTATAATCATGGAAGAGGGAGAACTTTAATTTGAATTATCAACACATGGGCGCTTTTATCACAGCAAAACTGCTTTACGTGATTAATCGGACGGGGGACTCTGATATAGAGGTGGGATACTAGTCTATATGACCCGGGGTTGGGATCTAGAAATGTGTCCTTTGTACATTAATGCTCACCCCTTGGTTCATTCTTTTACTTTTCGATATCCGGTGGGCTTTTCTTAAGCAAATAAGACACTTGTTATCATACTTATTTTGCAATAGTGGTATTTATTTCTATGTTATGAAGGTATTACGATTTCTTATGGATGAATTTCACATTGCTTTTTCAGATTGCAAACTTCCTGGCAAACAATCTACATCAAAACTGGCCACATGATTTATATGAGAAAGTTGCCCGAACCCTTCGAAGCAAAGCAGAATGATGAAATCTTGAATCTCATGACAGTCGGGCTATAGTAACACCCGACGCTGCGAGACAAATTAGAATCCCTTTTGGTCTCTTTTGCGGATGTACAAATACCAAAATGCGTCACGTTGACGAAGAAACCCTCACCTTTCTCTGCTACTGCTGCTGCTGCTGAAGTCACTTTTGATTATCAGAAGCGTCGCAAACCTCGATGCTGGAACCAAAAGAGAGAAGCCAAACAAGATTATCTGACCCATATAAGTCGTTCGGATTTCACTGGGTTTCTGTACATATTTGAACCCATATAATTTGTACTTTCTTTTTATTTCTTGATCCTTATTCTCTGGAGTATCTCATTGTGGCTCACTACTCTGGGGTTGGTGAAGTTCCATATGCCCTTCAAGTTCCTCTTTGCCATCTCGATTGAGATGGGCAAAAGCTTGTCGAGTATGGTCATGCTGTTAGGTATGTTCACCACCTTGTTGTACTTGGTTATCTTTGTGATCAAGTTCCTTGGGTTGCTTAGCTCCAAGGAGATTGGCATACGAATTCTTAGGGTGCAGATGTTATCGTAATCTCTCAATAGCTCTTCAACCTTAACAATAGTAAGAAAAATCTAAGCAATCAATATACAACTCCCAATGTAAATACCCAACTAGATCTAAGCAATCAATATACTAGGGCCAAGGCGGGTTCTTCAGAATGTTGTTTAAGCTTAGTATCATATACTCTGAGTTCAGCGTCGTCTTATACAGCCTTACTCGCATGCTTCACATAACAAATACCCAACTAGATGGCCAACATTAACCACTCATTTTGGTTAAACTTCAAGTATTGTGTTGAGCACCCATGTAAACCCAAACAGGTTCGTTGTTCAACGTGGTCCAAGTTATCTATAGGATAATTTGCAATAAACTGTATAGTGTATTAATGGTTGGTGAACAATCTATCCCCTATGCCCTAGGATGGTCACAAAATCATTGTCCATACAAATCCTGTATGGTTAACCCACAAACTGTTAAGGTGTTGGTAATGGTTAACCCAGGAAGTGAGGGTGGTGAACCCAGTAAGTTTTAGGTTAACCTGAACAAATGTTGGGTTAACATACCATGAACAACAAGATTCAATCTGTTGTAGACAATCAGTAAAAAGCCAACAGCTGCCAATTTTTCTTCCTAACAACTACTTATTACTAGTCAAATATTGCTTCCCCTTGAGTTCTTGTATCTCCGAATTTGGGAGCTAACCGACAATGGCAGGAACTGCAACCTCTGTGAGGAATTGTAAAGTGTAGGGATAAGTTTACACCCTGTGTTGGTCACTAACATTTCAATGTAAGTGTTCATGACGCGTTAACCCAATATTTGTTCAGGTTAACCCAGAACTTACTGGGTTTACCGCCCTCACTTCCTAGGTTAACCCAACATTTCAACAGTTTGTGGGTTAACCATCCAGGATTTGCATGGACAATGATTTTGTGACAATCCTAATGTATGGGGGGTAGATTGTTGACCAACCCTAATCCCTTGACGCACCCTGAAAAAGGTGAAAATGAGATAGAAACAAGTAGTTAAGTTGTTGGTTATGGTTAACCTAGAAAGTTAATGTCGTTAACCTAACAAGTACTAGGTTAACCTAAACAGTTTGTTGGTTAACCATCCAAGATTTGCATGGATTTTGTGACCATTTTAGGACATGGGGGATAGATTGTTGACCAACCCTAATACCTTCACGCACCCTGAAAAAGGTTAAATTGACATGGAAGTATTGGGTTCACCTGTGCATCTATGAGGGTTTACGTATACTCAAATTTCTTTCTCCCATACCCTAATACCTTCACGCCCCCTGAAAAAGGTTAACCACTACCAACCCCTTAGCTACATGCATGATCTGATTTTAACCTAGTTGAGGTTTGTTGTGGTTAACATATACTCAAATTTCTTTCTCTCATACCTCGTCTTGGTCACTAACATTTGAATACAATTGTTCATCACATGTTAGCCCAACATTTATTTAGGTTAACCTAGAACTTACTGGGTTTACCACCCCCACTTCCTGGGTTAACCATTACCTACCCCTTAACTACATGCATGATCTGATTTTAACCTAGTTGAGGTATGTTATGGTTAACATATACTCAAATTTCTTTCTCCCATGCCCTGTCCTGGTCACTAACATTTGAATACAGGTGTTCATCGCATGTTAACCCAACGTTTATTCAAGTTAACCCAGAACTTACTGGGTTTACCACCCTTACTTTCTGGGTTAACCATTACCGACCCCTTAACTACATGCATGATCTGATTTTAACCTAGTTGAGGTATGTTGTGGTTAACATATACTCAAATTTCTTTCTCCCATACCCTGTGCTGTTCACTAACATTTGAATACATGTGTTCATCGCATGTTAACCCAACGTTTATTTAGGTTAACCCAGAACTTACTGGGTTTACCACCCTCACTTCCTGGGTTAACCATTACCGACCCTTAACTACATGCATGATCTGATTTTAGCCTAGTTGAGGTCCATTGTGGTTAACATATACTCAAATTTCTTTCTCCCATACCCTATCCTGGTCACTAACATTTAAATACAAGTGTTCATCGCATGTTAACCCAACATTTATTCAGGTTAACCCAGAACTTGGTTTACCACCCTCACTTCTTGGGTTAACACGCCATGAGGTTACAACGAAAACCTAGTAGAAGGCCATGGAGAACCCAGTCCAAGCTAGGTTCAGCTGCGCATCAATCTAGGTTTACATGGGGCATTGTCACTCTCTTTCATCAGACACTTATTGAATAAATTCAACTTATAGCTTAACTAAGAAATACATTTAAATTGACTAGATTAAGTAGATTTACAAAAAAAAACATAAGAAATAAGAAATACATTTAAATTGAAGTCATTATGTTTCTTCTAGCTAGCTCACACAATCTGAACTTGCATCTTCCTCGTCTTAATCTTCCACAGTTGTTCCTAAACCTGATTGTCATGGGACCACGTGAATTCTCCCATTTTCTCGTGACATAATCCTATCATGGAGCAATTCTGGCAGAGGTTCCTTTGAAATTTTGACATTTCCCAGGCTGATCACCTTGTAGATTTGCCAAAAAAACACAAACAAAACAAACATTTACTCAACCACTTGTCGGAGTATCTCACGAGCCACACGCTCAGATTCCAATCCAATATACGTAAACACATCCAATGCATGAATTTTGAGTATGTAAATAAGGAATTATACTTACCCATGTTTCTTCAGATTTTTCATCAACCCAAAGACCACCATGCATGTGAGTATCTTTACAATTAGCACCTAAGATGCACTTAAATTGCCGAACCTTTGTTATGAAGAGGAAGCTTAATCCATCAATAACTTGCAAGAAACAGTACTCAATAAATAGTCCGAGAATTGATGATTTATTGCAGCCCTCCATCCACCTACTGATAAGTTTGTCAGAATAATTGTACCAACAACAAGAATAGTACCCGGAGAAGATTAGAACTCAACTTCAGGTTAGAGGCTGAATCTACAGCCAGAACCCGACGGTGGCAGCCTTGAAACCAGATAAGAAAGGAAAACATAGCAAAAACAGATTTTCTTCATAAAAGTTGGAACAAGTTGATGAACAATATTCCTAATCTTAGATTCAAGTATTCAACCAAATATTGATAAACAATATTCTTCATAAAAGACTGTAGTTTCTAGTGACAGTTTTCCATTAAATCCAGGTTGAATTCAACAAAAGACACATGAATAAGTTCTTTTCTTGATTGGAAAAGGTCATCAATAAGTTCCTATCTGCCAATCACTAGCACAAAAACTATAGTTTTTATTTTGGCATGCACTGAGAAGTGAATTCTCACATTGGTCAATGGTCAACCATGCAAGAATGGGTATTAAAAGAACAATGCAACAGCCAACTGACCTTTAAAAAGGCCACCAAGGATAGCAATTTAACTTGCTACCTGAAGTAAAGCAATTCTAAATCAATAATTAAGTTTGATAAACGATTCAGAAAGAAAAATGTACGGTTTAAATCAAATAATCATTCATTCACATAAATCGAATGATGTCATCATCAGGAATGCCTTTGATCTACATCCAAGTTCAACAATATTATGGTGACAAAAGACACCAAAGCTAGAATTGAAAGCATAAATGCATGAAACATTTGATTGAATTGAAAGAAAAGAAAGGCATACCTTCTTTTTTTCGATTGTTATTATGCATACTCATGCCCAAATGGATACAGTATTGTCGTGACCTCAAATTTTAAAAATACATGTATAGTTTCTTCTCAATTGATGTCATTAATCCCTTCAAAAAATACACTATTTTCTTCTCAATTGAAAACCCAAAGTACCCATATCAATCCCTTCAAAAAAGCAATGACATATTTGGATGAACAATTGGACAATCCAAGCAAGACCATGAGCATATGAAAGTCCATCAGAATACCTAGGTTCACCCCATCCTAGGACTTTCACTAATCTATATCTTAGTCTCCAAGTCTACACCAATACATTATGAAGAAAGAGCATATGACAGCTCAAAGAAATAGACCATACCTCACTCGTATAGAAATGAGAGCTAATGATTCCACAGTTCCCAGTAACTGCTCATAATTAAATTAAATTAAAAGAGGCCAAATAGTGATAGTTGACATTCAATATTGGATATAGATACAATGGAGTCCTCCAAAATTACTTCTAGTGAAGCTTGTGCATGAATGATCACTTCCTTGAGTCACAATAATGTACCATACGTCAGAATTCCAGCACGATCACGACACCGTATTGTGCACAGTTAGACTTATACTCATGACTCCAAATCATCGTGTTATAGAAAAGGGAGGAAAGCCAGGGAGGTTGACAGATGCGAATTCATAAATATTTAATTAGAAGCAAAGAAGATAGACAAAAAGAGGTGAAACAAGAAGACAACAAAATCAAGCTGAGTATACAGGTAAAGCCTAGCATAGAAGATATCGACACTTGTTTAAACCAACGTGCTAAAGCCTGATACATATTCAATGAATATGTTATGAATCAGAATACAATGAATAGAGTAACAACGCATCTAGAAAAATTAAAAGGCAAAAGCCCAGAGTCTCAGACAATAAAAATCAGCTCTTCCTGGGCTCAACATTTTGATTAACAGGTAATAGATCATAAAACAAAAATTTGAGCAATATAGCATCTAGGTAATTGGTAAGGTACACTCAAATAAGAGAAAATCAATCCTTTTGTGTCACATTCAACAAAATCCATTTTTGCTTGAATAAGCAAGGGGTGATTTTTACACAATAACAAGAACTTAGTTATTTATCACTTAGATGGGCTATGAAACACTCTAAACAGTTGTGCATGAACTAAATAGCTGAGAAACTTGAAAAAATTATCTACTAGGACATACTGATTTCTTTATCATGCACTACTTTGCAAGATATTTTTGTGGGGGGAAACTCCAATCTCCCTTGATCTATTTCTATATAATCAAGAATGATATAGAATTCTATTAATCTATTCTATAAGTCTACAGTGACCACTATTAATATAGAAACAGAGTGTTGCTTTTAAAGTGCTAAAACAAAAACTGGCAAAGTTATAAGAAATTGGAATGGTTTTAGACTACAATACAATTATTTATTCATTGACCAATTAAAGTGAATTGAATAGAAGCTATGAAAGCTACATAGCATGGACAAGTAAAACCAATTGCAGACATTAGATCTAATCTGTGCAATTTGACATGAAAGAAGAAATGGGAATGGAATTTGACATGAAAGAAGCTGCGAGAATGGACCTAATCTGTGCAATTTATTACATGGTAATAATGCTAGTACCCGCTAACTACCAACATGTAGGTTTATGTGTTCTCCAACAAATTTACAAACCAATTGCAGATTAGAAGGAGCAAACGTTGTACTTTTGCTTGAATGAGGATGATAGAGAAAGACAGTGAAACCCCATATACATAAAGAAACCACCAGTATCTGCTATTAGATCTAACAGAATCAAAACTTTAAAAACAAAAACTGTAAATTGGGGGAAGAAAATAAAATACCTGACAAAATGCCAGGAGACTGAGCACCATACAAAGCAGCGCGGTGGCGGCGGGTTGTGCGTTGAGGGAGTTGTCGGTGTCGGGGATCAAGTGGTGCCGAAAGACATCGGGAAGCTCTTCAAGGACATCGAAGGATTGAAGGAGCTCCAGTTTTTGAGCTTGCAAGGGGTGTATGGGATTTTAGAGCTCCCCAGTTCGATCTGCAATCTCCAAAAGCTCATGAAGTTGGTCTGAGCGTCGGCGGAGCGGGTTGTGGAGGGGACAGTGGTAGGTCGCAGCTGGAGGTTGGCCAGCATATGAAACATTTGATTGAATTGAAACCACTGTTATTTACTGCACTAGTGCAACTAGCAACATTGTGATACCTTTGCATTTCTCCAAACTATTAGCAGCATATTGCCTCCAGCATCCAAACACTATGATTTCAGACAACCCTCGCTCCCAACAAACTGCCATTGAAATCCACACACACTTTATAATTTAATTCATCACCAAATAGGGCAGAAATTCATAGTTATTCACTGAGCCAAATGAAGGAATAAATCACACTCCAATCAATATTCAAGATATTTAAAAAGGGCAAAAACAAGAGGGCAAAACATACCTGCATCATCAAACAATACGCAAATCCGAAACCCTCGAACAACAGCAGTTCAAATCCTAAACCCTAACTTCCCGGTGGGGGGCAGCAATTACACCCCGAAATCAACTCCCCAATTCGCCAAACTCCAAGCCCTAAAAACCCAAAAACAGAATTAGGGTTTCCGACCGCAAAGATCGACCACCCGACCTGCGAACCAAAAACTAGGGTTTTTACGCAAACCCAGAAACAGGCGCGAAAATCCCACAACTTTCGATACACAAAAACAAGCAAGAAAAAAATCAATCTTCACCTTCTTGCAGCAAATCGAAGAGGGCTTTTACACAGAAGGGGAGACAGAATTGAAATTGAAATTGAAATTGAATTGATTGTTTGACTAATGAGCTAATTGGGGGTTTGATGAAGCAGATGACGACGATGATGAAATAAGAGATTAGGATCGATTCGTGAAAAAGGGTGTTTATGTGTGCGATTTGTTGTGTTGTTAGAATCAACGAGCACGAGCAAGAGATGAAGAGAGAGAAAAATAGGGTAAAAGAGAGATCTATTGATCTTGAATTGAAATTGGGGGTTTTGTTGTGTAAACGGTCTGCTGGGCAAGAGAATCAAAACGAGGAATTAATTTTGCAGAGATGGACAACCATAAAAAATTTTTATAAATGAATAAAAAATTAATCAGAAAATTTAAAAACTCAATTCAATTCAATTTTAATTATTAAATATTCATTTCCCTTCATTGCCCCTACTAAATAACACCTTGCTGTAAATGTTTTTCTGGTCAAAGTGCATTTTGATTGATTTTGATTGATGGCAACACTAGAGAGTAAATAAAGTACCAAATTATAAATAAATCTTAAGCCTAACACTAGAGAGTAATAAACTCATTTTGCTATGGAAGATTCAGATTCACAATAATGAAAATATCTATCATGTGAGATCCTTTCCTCAATTCTCCAAAATTTCAATTCTGAATCTATTTCTCCTCAGTTCGAAACCGCAAATTATGAAGTGTCCATTACCCTCAACCCATACTGCAAGTGCACCTTATCGTTCTAGGACAACAACAACCCCCCCCCCAAAAAAAAAAAAACAATTTGAGGAAAAAAAAAAGCTTCAGTGAAATCTGCTTTTTATTTGAAAATTTACACTTAAAATTTTTGTTTAATGTGGAATATCCTGTATTTTATAAACATTAACTAAAGAAATAAGGAGTAGCCAAATTTACAATCTTCAAAGTATTGGAATAAGTTTCTGCATGTAAATACTTGTTGCTTCTAATAAACCATATTCAAAATTTACCCCCTCGCTTCTCTCTCTTCTATATCCTTTGCATTTATTTACAAGTGCATGTTCCTTGCTTTGACATAGCTGGAGGTTGTTGTATTCTCTGGAGCCCATATCCCTCCTGCGTCGTATCCAATAAGTAAGAATTTGTTGCCCACTAATTGGATTGAATCAGCCTTTAATAAATTTAACTAACATTTTGGAATGACTTCTGGTTGTCTGAATTGAATGGAGATAGGTCGGCTAATATAGATGAGATGGATTAAAGTTTGTCTTTCTTCTTCACACCACCAAGTTTTAGTGACAAGGCGTCCAAGAGTTCTAAGTCACGGGTCGCTTCTTATTTAGCAGCATATTACTTAATCCTTTACCCTGATCTTCATGGGCTCGAAAATCATCTGGACGGACAATCATACAATTTAGCCCAACTAAATTGTAACAAATCCCAAGAGTTTTTACCCTATGTTGAGCTTTGATCAGACCGTAAGATAAATCCTGAACTATATAGCCTAGTGGACCACAACACATGTAAACGAGTATGAACATTCGAGATGCGAAATTCTCTTTAAAAATTGGCAGTGGACACATCACACTCATTCATAGTCATGGTGTGTCTAACTATAAGTTAGAGCATGAATCCCATATCCTAATATTCAGCATATGTCATGCCTGTTATGTTTGTGTTGTATATTTCCAGGCACCAGAGTATCTCGGAAGAAGTCAAAAGGGCAAAGGATCTACGGCTAAGCACTCTAAGCTAGCTGCCGAAGCCATTGGTTGTATGTCGGAGAACGATGATGAGGATGTTAGAAGGTCAAGGCGGCCCCTCATAGACCTCACTCAAATGGTTGTTACAAGAACCAAGTGAACAATTCCTTGCCTTAGCCAACCAAACAAGGCACAACTTAAGTCCCCCAGCACCAGTTTTGCTTTCATCTACTTATTATCAGCAATATGCAGGGTAAGATTATTTATGCTTTTACCCTCTGTTATCAAACCCAGACTGAACCGACCGGTGGCTTGGGTCAATCAGTTGAACCTGGTCAAATCGGTCCAACCAGTTAACCCATTGACCCATTGGGTTAAGTAGTTCAATGACCGGTCCAGGTCTGACAAGATAGCCTTTACCTTGCTCACTTCAGTCTAAGTAGGATCCACATTCCACAAAAGGAGGAACTTGTATTTTAATTCAATGTACCCCATATAATATAATTGAGGCAACCGATCATGACCCAACAAGTATTATCTTGCCTCAGGAGTCCCACTGTTCCTTTTCCGGATACTATAGCTATCTCCCACTTTATAGCGCTGGTCTTTTATACAGCTGGCTACGGTATGACGTGGTGCGGTGTGGTGAAATTGTGGTGGGTTGTGGTGAGTTATGGTGAGTTTTGTTTTTAATAATTGTAAATTGTGTTGGTAAATTTAAAAAAATTATTTTGTGTTGGTAAATGTGAAAAAAGTAATTTGAAAAAATTGATTGTGGTGGTTTGTGGTAAATTGTTGTGAATTGGTATATTGTAGTGGGTTGTGGCAAAGTGCGGTGTGTTGTGGCGCCACAGCCAACCAACCGCATAAAAGAATAGGCCTATGTGTACAATAAACTAGCTAGTTGTAGTGGTAGATACGTGGACGACTGGAAAACACAGGAGAATATAGGTGGGGTTTTTTTTTTCAAAATTATTGACCCATAGTAATAATATGGGGTGGATTTCATCTGAGTTATATTCTTTTGTATTGATTTTCCTTGACATGATAAGCAATAATGTAGTTAGAAAATGGAGTGGAAGGTATGGCATCTTTGTTTATACAATCTACTAATTGGAAGTTAGTGTTTCGCAAGCTCAAAGGGTTAGCTTTTAGATTGAGGTTATCATTGTGGGCTTATTAGCCCCAGACCCCCACCATAGAAAATAAAAGTAATACAATCAACCTTCGCCCTGTTTTCAAGTCTCCTTAAAATATTCCGCTTACAAACTTGGAATTTGGATGATCTAGCTTATATATAGGGAATAATTCTATATTAAAATTGTTGTTTTAACAAAGAATGGGACTTTTCAACAATTTATCTCATGAATTTGTGTAAAAAAAAATGATAATTTTTCAAAATATTGACGACTTTTACAATAGTGTTGATAAAATTATGATGAATTTTATAAAAATATACTGATAATTTTTTTTTTGTAAAATATAAAACTCAAGAGAATCTAGATAGGTATTCTAAAGTATATCATACAACAATTATTTAAAAGAATGAATGCGTAAAATACCATTGGCAAAATAGATTATTTCTGAAAGTCAAAGAAAAGATTAACAAATATTAATTCAATGTTACTTCCGTTTAAAACATGAGAGACAACAGTAAAGAATAATCATGCTAGGTTTTAGTAGGTGCAGTTGAAGATTGACTTTGGAATGATTTGTTTATATTTTTTGGAATTAAAAGAAGTTGCTTCCCAACAACCATGGTGGAGGATGTCAACCTTGTGGCTACTCTCAACGGCCAAATGTGTGTAGAGGAAGCCTACATATACATTTAGCATTTGCATGAAAAAATAAAGGGATATTGGATGATAATATACTGACCTTTGGGGGTATTGGATTGTAATACACCGAACTTTATTATTGGACTATAATATCCATGACCTTTATAGTTAGGTGACATTATTATACCAATAGTGACTAAGAAGGTGGTGACTGGTCAGCTGGTCTCGATTCTGACATGATAGGCGGAGGGAAAATGACCGACTCTTGCCCAATAACCCTGTTAATCCCTCCGTTTTTCACACTGGCCCACGTTAAAAAAAAAAAAATTGGCTCTAATACAGTGACTTACGGGGTGGTGAACTGGTCTTTGTACCGACGTGAAACACATCCAACAAATGTCTTGTAATATGAGTTAGTGAGAAAAACTAAGGGGTTAATGAGGCCTCTATTGTTTTTGCTGTTGTGCCGGATACTTTGTAGCATCCTTGATGCTTTTAGCCTGTTGGCTTCTAATGATAAAAAAAAATAAAGGAATATTGGATGACAATATACTGACCTTTAGGGGTATTGGATTGTAATATACCGACCTTTATTATTGGACAACAATATCCCTGACCTTTATAGTTAGGTGACATTATTATACCAATAGTGACTAAGAAGGTGGTGTCTGGTCAGCTGGTCTCGATTCTGACATGATAAGCGGAGGGAAAATGACTGACTCTTGCCCAATAACCCTGTTAATCCCTCCGTTTTTCACATTGGCCCATGTTAAAAAAAAATGGCCCTAACACAGTGACTTACGGGGTGGTGAACCGGTCTTTGTACCGACGTGAAACACAGCCAACAAATGTCTTGTAATATGGGTTAGTGAGAAAAACTAAGGGGTTAATGAGGCCTCTGTTGTTTTTGCTGTTGTGGCGGATACTTTGTAGCATCCTTGATGCTTTTAGCCTGTTGGCTTCTAATGATAAAAAAAAATAAAGGGATATTAGATGACAATATACTGACCTTTAGGGGTATTGGATTGTAATATACCGACCTTTATTATTGGACAACAATATCCCTGACCTTTATAGTTAGGTGACATTATTATACCAATAGTGACTAAGAAGGTGGTGACTGGTCAGCTGGTCTCGATTCTGACATGATAGGCGGAGGGAAAATGACCGACTCTTGCCCAATAACCCTGTTAATCCCTCCGTTTTTCACACTGACCCACGTTAAAAAAAAAAATTGGCCCTAATACAGTGACTTACGGGGTGGTGAACCGGTCTTTATACCGACGTGAAACACAGCCAACAAATGTCTTGTAATATGGGTTAGTGAGAAAAAACTAAGGGGTTAATGAGGTTATTGGCTTGGGACTATTTTTTCCCCTTCGCCAGCCATGTTAACGCGCATGGAGACCGGTTTACCGCCTCCTTAGCTACTATTGGTATAATAATGCACCTAGGTATAAAGGTCTGAGATATTACAGTTCAATAGTAAAGGTTAGTATAGTATATTACAATCCAACACCCCCAAAGGTTGGTATATTATCATCCAAAAACCCTAAAATAAATGACTGTAACTTTGCAAGCATTCGTAAAAGAGAAGATAAAAGTATAATAATAATCCCATTAATTTAAGGTAAATTGAAATTTAATAAACCAACCTATAGCTGCCCTTTGATTTAATGAACTAACCTTCAACTATTATTTTCAAAGAACTCACCTTAACGCTTTATTTTTTCCAATGAACCATCATTGAGTCCAACTCGTCAGAAGTGTGACGTGACTGTAATCATGGATTACATGGAGGTTGTTTACGGAGAAAAAGAAAAAAAAAATAAGGCATGAATTTTGCTGATTTAGCATTATTTTTCATTTTTTTTAAACTCCACCTCACCTCACCTCACCCCCCCTCTCTCTCTTCCTCTCTTTATCTCACACAGTCACACTTAGCCGAACTCCCTCTGCCCCATCCCTTCTCTCTCTCTCTCTCTCTCTCTCTCTCTCTCCACCCCTTGTTGCTGACACCCCCTCCAAACCTCACCTCACACCTCTCTCTCTCTCCCTCTCTATCAACCGACCCCCCCTTCCCCAACCTCTCTCCTCTTCCCCCACCCCCTTTCTCTCTCCACCCCTTTCAACCGACACCCCCTCGAAACCCCACTGAAATAGCAATATCAAGATCACCTTCTCATTGTTTCATTTGGATCATTTAAGAGCCAAGATTCACCGAACGAAGCAAGCTTCGAGTATAAAAGAGAAAGGAAGAAACAGAAAAAGGTGTGCTCGGCTGGTGATAGCAACCGAAGCCCTTAGTGTTTAAACTCATAAAAAGGAAAAAGAGTTAGACATGTGTTTTTTTAACCTAGTCAGCACATATCAATTTTTTTAATTTCCACCTCACTCCCCAATCTCCCCTCTCTCTCTCAGACAGACCGAACCACCCCCCTCTCCCCTAACAATCTAGCCCCTCCTCACCACTGCCACCACCACCTCTGCCCTCACAACCTCCGCTGCCACCACCTCCACCGTCACAACCTCAACCTCCACCTCATCTAACCGAAGGTGTGCTCGGTTGGTGATAGCAACCGAAGCTTTCATAAGATATAATAACCTGAATAAGTGGAGCGTGTCGCTGAAGACATTAAGCACCTACACTTAGCCAACCTACACGAGCCCGGTATTCGTGGTACGACATTGGATACCCCTTAACCCTCTCCCATTATCGCTTTGCCACGGATGGGGGAACGGAAAAGACCGTGTTGGGAGGGTATACCCCTTATATGGGCCGTCCAATTCCCGAAAGTAAGGCTAATACCGACTTTTAAAAACCAAAAAGAAAAAAAAAGAGAAAAAGAAAAGCAAATTTCATTGGTAAATCCAACTCAAAAAGAAAGAAAAGGAAAAGTTTTTGCTTCTAAAAAGAGTGGGGCCTCCCCTTGCATCACCTACGGCCCTCACCAAGCCAAGGGCGACCAAATGCGAGGAAGGGTAACACTTCTCTTTGTTGTTTCGTTGTTTTCAAATTCGGACGCAAGTTTTTAGAGTCTTTTGGTTCCCGTTAAAACCTTTTTGTGTTTTGGCATGTGGAGTTTCGCTCTGTACAAAGTGTAAGGAGTTGAAAAATCTTCAAGATCGACCTTTATCTGAGTTTGGTGTTTGTGAGATGCTCCCAACGGTTACTTTGGGAAGTTTAATCACGTTTTCGTAGTTTGGATTGCGGGATCTTGTGAATCAAAGCCTTTGTTTTTTCTTTCCTTGTGTTTTCTTCGGTTTTGTTTTCACTTTCCCTCTCTCCTTTTTCTTTGGCTTTTGTGGGTACAGCCGCTACAAACCCTCACGAGTCCATCTCGTCCACCCGGACTGCCGGGGGGTTCAAAGGGCTTGGTGCATACGCTAAATGCACCCGTTTTTCTCCCACGACAGAGGAGTTAGTGTTAGTTAGTTAGTTTTTGTTTTATTTTTGCTCGGGACGAGCAAAGGTTTAAGTGTGGGGGGTGTTTAGACCTGATTTCGCGTCTAAATATCGCCTAAATCCTTAGGCTTTTGACTTGTCTCGTAGCTCGTTTTAATAACTTTTAATGCGTTTTGGTTATTTTTGTAGTTTTCGAAGGTTTTACTCAAAACTATGCTAAATGGGATAATTTTACACCAATCTTGGGAATCCCGAGATTCCCTAAGATTTCCCGAACCCTGGTCGTGTCAAAGGCGTGACGGAAGCTCAAGATAAATCGTGGCCGAGATACGGCCATGTCATCCGAGCTAGCCACGGTAAGATGGAGCCAAATGCCTAAGGAAGGAGAGTTGCAACCCGAGAAGGACCGTGGTCACGGTCAACCTGACTGTATCCACGGTGAGATCACTGTCCTGCCTCAGGAAGAAGCTGGCCGAACAAGACCGTGGCCACGGTCTCCCATGACCGTAACGAGCGAAAGATGTCAATCCTAATCACCTACACCGTGCCCACGTGCCGGGTACCGCGCCCACCAGATCGCGGGCGAAGTTGAGTTCTCGCAGCAAGACCGCGTGGCCACGGTCATTTGGCCGTGCCTGCGGTCACGGTCCGCATGGGACACGTTTTGTCTGTAGCGTTAAATGATGAGTTTTGAGTAACAACCTGAGTTATTATTTAATGTTTTAGGTCATTTTAGCGGAAGGAGGATCTTTTAATCAACTTTTACCTATCTTTTATGATACTTTAGCCTTCTTTTATCACATTTTAAGCTTTGGATTAGAGAGTTAGTGAAGATCTTTGCTTAGTTTGTTGATTCTTGTATTGGATTCTCTCATGTTTTATTTCAAGTTTGAAGATTATTATCATATTTGGAGCATTGGAGCTTATTTATTCAGAAGTTTTTGCCTCTTTGTCATCAATCAATGAGCATTTCTTAACCTTTCTCTCTTTTATTTCATAGTTTATTTATTAATCTCTGTTTCTGTAATTATTGGTATTGTTGGTATTGTTGAATGTTTAATGTCATCTTGTTTACTCTTTTAAGCATGATTAATGTTGTTGATGTTATTATCATGTTAGTTAGGTTGTTTAGTGGCTAGAACCCTAATGGGTTAGGGAGATATTAAGGGTGTGAATGGGTGATTAGGTTTGGGTTAGCAATATTAGTGAGTAACTAGTTAGGAAATCAACTTCCCAACCCTATCCTTCCCTCAAGTGGGATGTATTTGGGTGCGAAAGCATCCCGAATACATCCAATGCTTGTTGAAAGGTAGGAATTGGGATAGTTAGTGTTCTAGTTCGCGAAAGCGAATAGAAACTAACTAGGAAATTCCGTTTCCTCAACTTCCCCGGGTCTGTCTATGGACTTTGGGGAAGTTAATCCGGACTATCCTTGAAAGAGGAAGCCCGGTGGGTATTTTCTAACAGAGTTACCATTTGATTTCCCCTTCTCGTTACTCTCTTGTTGCAAAACTCATTTCCTTATTCCCGATTGCATCCCGAAAGTCTCCCGACACCCATTGTTTCACCTCTTTGACTGAACCTAGTGTGTTTGTGCTGTTTTTACCCTAAATTCTATCACCCTTTCTTGATCCTAAACCCCACCTAGAGTCAAGTAATTGCTGTTAAGGCCCCTAGCTCCCTGTGGAAGAACGATAAAACCGAGGTCTTACAAACCACGTTACACAAAATGGCGCCGTTGCCGGGGAGCAAGCGCCCCTTCTAGTCTTAACTTACTCTACGTGTGTTTAGTTTAGGAGGTTTTTACCTTGCTGAGTCGAGTCTAGAGTCCCTAGGGCTACTTACGTCGTTTGTTTGTTTAGTGCATGCGCAGGAGAGACCTAATACCTCTTGTACCTTTTGATCCTGAAATCGAAGCGACTGCACGGCACAACAACGCCGCAAACGCCCGTCGGCGTCTTCTCGAGCGACAAGAGCGAGAGGCTATGGCAGAACCTCGTACCCTCCTGTCGTTCGCATCACCTTCGACGGGTACGGGAGGCTCTCCTATTGTTTTACCCGATCTCCCCAAGGGGACTATCTTCGAGGTCAAGCCGAATTTCCTTCACCTCATTATGCAATCTAAGTTCCATAGGCTTGACTCGGAGAACCCCATCAACCATCTTTCCAACTTCTTGGAGAGGTGCGGCATGATCAGAATGCAAGGAGTTTCGGAAGAATACATCCATCTTAAGTTCTTCCCGTTTTCTCTCGCCGGGAAAGCTCGAGGGTGGCTTGATAATTGTAACCCGAACACTTTTCGGACTTGGGACGCCTTGAGTCAAGCATTTTTTAGGAGGTTTTTCCCGCCGATGGAGACCGCTCGCCTACGAACGGATATCATGAACTTTTGTCAACAACCGGGCGAGTCTTTGTTCGAAGCTTGGGAGAGATACAAAGGGCTTCAACGAGCATGCCCGCACCATAATCTCCCGGCCGCTCTTATTCTACATACTTTCTACGAGGGTCTCTCGATGAATACGAAGCAATCGATCGATAACGCCTCGGGCGGCCTTTTTCTAAGTAAGACCCACGTCCAAGCCGATGCTCTTTTAGCTCAAATGGCGGAGAATGCTTGCAACTGGGGAAGAAATTCAAGGGAGGTGACAAGCTGTGGTGAAAGCAAGAACTTGGGGTATCTCATGCAAAAGTCAATGCAACAACTTTCTCAGGACATGGCCGAGATGAAGACGACCCAACAACTCAAGCCGATTATGGAGGTTCAATCTTCCATCCCTTCACCTTCGTCCACCTCGGTGTTGCGTTGTGAGGTATGTGGGGGAGGACGTGCAAATTTCGAGTGCCAAATGGAGTTGGTATCCAATGAGCAAGCGAATGCTCTATATCGGCAAAACCTCTCTTACCGCAACAATGATCCCGTTCGCCCTCAAGGAAACCCATCCTATGTCCCTCCGGGTTTTCCCTACCCTAACCAAGCCCAAAACCATCCACATCAAAACCAAAACCGCCCCATCAACAAGCCTCCCAATACGAAAATCAAGCCTACCATCAAGCCCCTCAATCCTACCAACAACAACCCCCTCCACAAATGAGCCAAGAGATGGACTTCATGCAAAGATATCTCAAGAATCAAGAGGCTTTCAATGCCACCCAGTTGAAACAGAATGAGGTTATTCATGCTAGCCAAAGGATGCTTGAGACCCAATTGGCTCAACTTGCCCAACAAGTCTCCAACTTCCAATCTCAATCTTCTTCTTCTTCCAAGGGTCTACCTAGCCAACCCTAACAAAATCCTAAGGGGCACATCAATGCTATCACATTGAGGAGCGGTAAGGAGATCGATGGCCCTAGGATGGTGGTGGAAGATGTCTTGGGTGATAAGGAGGGCGATGTGGTGGATGTTGAGGAAGAAGAGGATTTGATTGAAGAAAGGGAGAGTGAGTTAGTCTTGGGCGAGAGAGTTGATGGAGTACAAGAGGAAGAATTGGGAGAATCAAGCAAAGAGAGAGAAGAGATGGAGAGAGTGAGAAAAGGGAAAGGGAAAATGGCGGAAGAAGAACCAATCCAAACCATGGAGAAACCAAAGTTACCGCCGGTGCCTTTTCCCGAGCGGTTGACAAAACCAAAGTCCGATGCAAAATTTTCAAAATTCATTGAGATGCTCAAGAAACTTCAAGTGAACATCCCCTTTCTTGATGCAATTTCTGAAGTTTCATCCTTTAAGAAGCACTTGAAGGAGCTTCTTACGAGCAAAGGAAGATCCAAGAGAAATCTACAATTCATTTGACAGCGGATTGTAGTGCCATTATCGATAATAAATCACCGTAGAAGCTAGCCGACCCGGGGAGTTTCTCTATTCCATGCACCATTGGTGATATGCGAATTGGCCGTGCCTTATGCGATCTAGGAGCAAGTGTAAGTGTCATGCCTTACATAATCTGCAAAAAGTTGAACCTTGATGATCTAGCTCCTACCACAATCAACCTTCAATTGGCCGACCGTTCCATACGAAGACCTTTGGGGATATTGGAGGACATCCCGGTGCAAGTAGGGCGATTCTTGATCCCTTGTGATTTTGTTATCTTGGAGATGGAGGAGGACAACAACATCCCCATTATTTTGGGAAGGCCGTTCTTTGCTAAGGCGGGAGCAATTATTGATGTGAAAAATGGAAGCATGTCGTTGAATGTCGGGAATGAAAGCATTATTTTTCAACTTGAGGGGTCGTTGAAAGGTCCTTCATATGGGGACTCATGCTACGCTATTGATATGATGGAGATTCTCGTTGATGAGTATGTCGAGGAATCCCACCTTCTTGAATCTATTTGCGACGATCCCTTGGGAGCTTGCCTATTGGAGTCCTTTCAATTTGAGACCGATGGCTCCGACATCACTTTCTTCACCAACCTTCTGGACTCTTCACCTATGCACGAGGAAATTATTATTGATGAGCCTTATATGGAGTGCATGGAGATTCAAGATGCGATCTTCAAAGGTATGTCTTCCTCCCAAGTTCAATCTTCTACTCCTCTAGAGCTTAAACCTTTGCCCCCTTCCCTTCAATATGCTTACTTGGATGATGAGAAATCCTATCCTGTGATTTTGAATGTGAATTTGAATGATTTTGAATTGTCAAAGTTGCTTGAGTTGCTTAGAAAACATAGGGGTGCAATAGGTTATAGGATAGAAGATTTGAAAGGTTTATCCCCGTCCATTTGCATGCATTCGATTGATTTGATAGAAGATGCCAAGCATACTAGGCAACCACAACGTCGTTTAAATCCCAACATGCAAGAAGTGGTTAAAAAGGAGGTAGTGAAGTTGCTCGCTGCTGGGATCATCTTCCCCATCGCAAATAGCGAAAGGGTAAGCCCGGATCAGTGTGTACCAAAAAAGGGTGGAATGACCGTAATTGAAAATGATAAGAAAGAATTGGTAAGTACCCGAACCGTGACTGGTTGGAGAATGTGCATTGACTACCGTCATCTTAACAAAGTAACAAAGAATGACCATTTTCCCCTCACTACAAGAATGACCAACTTGCGCCACCAAAGTGGCCACGGGAAGCAAATTTTGGTGGATAAATTTTACATCAATGTTTGTAATCCATAGATCCAAAGTATGTTTGCCATGAAAGTAATTCTTTAGTGGCCAATTAAGAAAATGGTCCCTTGTTAACCATGGAATAAAAGTTAATCGTGGCTAGTTTGTGAATTTGACCATGACAAAAACATTTTGTGGCCAGTAGTCGTGGCTAGTTTGTGAATTTGGTCATGATAAAAATATCTTGTGGCCAATAGTCATGGCTAGTTTGAAAATTTGGTCATGATAAAAATATATTGTGGCCAATAGTCATGGCTAGTTTGAAAATTTGGCCATGATAAAAATATATCGTGACTAGTTTGTGAATTTGGCCATGATAAAAATATTCTGTAGCAATAGTCATGGCTAGTTTGAAAATTTGGCCATTATAAAAATATAGTGGCCAATAATCATGGCTAGTTTGCAAATTTGGCCATGATAAAAATAAACTGTGGCTAGTTTGTGGATTTGGCCATGAAAAAATATTTGGCGGCCAATTGTTTATATTTGCCATTGAAAAATCATTTTGGTGGCTCGAAGATTCAACTTCATATGCTCCTTCAAAATATATTTGGTGGCCAAACCTGTTGAGTATTATTAATTAGTGATTAGTAATGACAATGAATACTGGATATTTTTATTAGATGAAATAAACTTTTTTCTTGCTAGTGATTTACAATGGTGCCAATAAGTCACTAGAAAAGTCGTGGTTAGATATTATGCATACTATGAACAGTATTGGTGTAACACCCCGAGTATATGGTTAAGTGTGAGCTTAAAAGGATTGAAATGACACTTATATCACCAAGATGCACCTTCTTTCATGGTAGCTCATCCGTTGGGAACTCCTCAGTTAAGCGTGCTTGGGGGGGAGTAGTCTCAGGATGGGTGACCTCCTGGGAAGTTTTCCCAGACAGCGTGTGAGCAAGGACAAGCATGCTCGAAAGACTTGCGGTGATTCGTGGGACCAGCCAGCAATCCTTGAAGCAGTTATCAGTAATGTCCGCGACTCGGAGGTGCGGGGGCGTTACAATTGGTTACACACATAGTCATATATAGGCGATTATTAGCAAAAATAATATTTTTTTAATAAATAATTATTTTTTTTTATAAAATTTAGCCACAGATGATGGCGTGGCTAATATAATTTAGTGACCACTATGTAATTTGTGGCTAATATACTTATTAGCCACGAAAGATATTGTGGCGAATCGGAATAAATAACTCAAGTTGGACAATACTTAACCACTAAATGGTTAGTGGCAAGTACTATGATAGTTCGCCATGCAATGGATATTTCTGTGGCCATTTTATTAGCCACGAGGCCATTCGCCACGACTGGTCACGCACAAGATTTTCATGGTCAATTGCATTCGCCACGGGATATTTTTACTTTAGCCACGAATAATTTTGTGGCGCAAGTGAGTCATTCTTGTAGTATTATTGACCAGATGTTAGAACGGTTGGCGGATCACTCACATTTTTGCTTCTTAGATGGGTATTCCGGGTTCTTTCAAATCCCAATCCACCCCTCACACCAAGAAAAAACCACCTTCACTTGCCCATACGGGACACTTGCTTACCGTCGCATGCCATTTGGTTTATGTAATGCCCCTGGGACTTTTCAACGTTGTATGATGGCTATTTTTAGCGATTTCATTGAGAAATGCATGGAGGTTTTTATGGATGACTTTTCTGTGTACGGTAATTCTTTTGATGACTGTTTGCTAAACCTGAAAAAAGTGTTAACTCGTTGTGAAGAAGTGGATCTAGTACTCAACTAGGAGAAATGCCACTTTATAGTGGAACAAGGTATTGTTTTGGGTCACTTAATCTCTTCAAAGGGCATCGAGGTGGATAAGGGGAAGGTTGAGGTCATAGAGCGCCTACCACCCCCAGTTTCTGTTAAGGGGGTGCGTAGCTTCATTGGCCATGTCGGCTTCTATCGCCGGTTTGTCAAGGATTTTTCGAAAATCGCTCGACCTCTAACCGACCTCTTATGCAAAGATGCTCCTTTCATTTTCACTGATGAGTGTCTTGAGTCGTTTTACACATTGAAGCAGGCGTTGATTTCCGCTCCGGTGGTTCAACCTCCGGACTGGACACTACCATTTGAGATAATGGCCGACGCAAGTGACTTTGCCGTGGGGGCGTGTTTGACCCAAACAGTAGACAAAAAGCCGAGGGTTATCTATTACGCAAGCCATGCGCTTGATAGTGCCCAAAGAAACTACACCACCACGGAAAAGGAACTTTTGGCGATCGTTTTTGCGCTCAACAAATTTCGACAGTACCTTATGTTCTCGAAGGTAGTAGTCTACACGGATCATGTCGCTATCAAATACTTGATGGGAAAGAAGGAGACAAAGCCGAGGCTAATACGTTGGGTCTTGCTCATGCAAGAATTTGATTTGGAAATCCGCGACAAGGCGGGCACGAAGAATGTCGTGGCTGATCACCTCTCGAGGATTCTTGTCGACTTGGAAGACACCCAACCGATTGTAGATGCTTTCCCGGACGAGCGACTTTTGGCGATCAACTCTCATCCTTGGTATGCGGATATTGTGAATTATTTGGCAAGCGAAGTGATTCCTCAACACTTGAACCATCATCAAAAGAAGAAATTTCTCCACGACATGAAGCATTACTTTTGGGATGACCCCTTCGTTTTCCCGCTTTGCAACGATGGGATGTACCGGCGATGTATTCCCGAGAGTGAAGTGCAATCCGTTTTGACTCATTGTCACGAGTTTCCGGTGGGAGGTCACGATGGCTCCCAAAAGACGGCGGCGAGGGTTTTGCAAGTCGGCTATTGGTGGCCGACTCTTTTTCGTGACGCCCATTTGCATGTCAAACAATGTGATAGATGTCAAAGATCCGGAAACATCTCCCGGAAGAATGAAGCACCGTTGAACTATATCCTTGAGGTTGAAGTCTTTGATGTGTGGGGATTGGACTTCATGGGACCTTTCCCGTCATCAAGGGGTTTCCAATACATCCTAGTGGCGGTGGATTATGTCTCAAAGTGGGTCGAAGCCATACCATGCGTGAGGTGCGATGGGAAGTCCGTTTCGAGATTCTTGAAAAAGACCCTATTTCCAAGATTCGGCATTCCAAGGGTCATCATTAGTGACAACGGTTCCCATTTCATTGAAAAGAAGTTCGAGTCTCTCTTGGCAAAGTACGGCATCAAGCATAAGAAGGGACTCCCTTACCATCCACAAACACAAGGTCAAGTGAAAATCTCAAACCGTGCCATCAAGGAGATCTTAGAGAAGACAGTCAGCTCTTCAAGGAAAGATTAGGCGGAAAAATTGGATGAAGTCTTGTGGGCATACCGCACCGCTTTCAAGACACCGATCGGTACTACTCCTTACCGTCTTGTCTATGGGAAGGCGTGTCACTTTCCCCTAGAGCTTGAGCATAAAACCATGTGGGCAGTCAAGAAGTTGAATTTCGATCTCAAGGCGGCCGGAGGTAGTTAGTTATTTCAACTAGAAGAACTTGAGGAGCTGAGGCGTCATGCATATGAGAACAACAAGATCTACAAGGAGAGAACAAAAGCATGGCATGACAAGAGGTTGAACCTACGTGAGTTTGTGGTAGGCGATAAAGTTCTCATCTTCAACTCTAGGCTAAAGTTATTCTCCGGGAAATTGAGATCACGATGGTCCGGTCTGTTTGAAATTGTGAAAATTCTCCCTACCGGAGTTGTTGAATTGAAGGATGCACAAGGAAAGTGTTTCAAAGCAAACTCATCAAAAGCTTAAACCATACATCATGGGCGAGGAATATGTCGGGACAGTTGTGGTGTACCTCGCGGATTTTGAAGATTAACAAGCATCGGGATAGGTCGAGCTAGGACCTACAAAAACAAGCACCCGGGAGAGGTATGACTTACTTCCCCTTCTTTTAGTGTTTTCTTTCATTTTCTTCCATTTTATTTCCCTTGTTTTAGCATTTTCATTTGGGTAATTGGATTCTAATAATACGAACTTTGGGCCGTACAAGACTTAATAATACGGACTTTCGATTTGATTCTTAATAATACACACTTTGACCCCTTGTTGGCTACAGTAACACGCCATCGAGTTAGGGGTTTTTTGACTCGCCGGTAAAATGACTTGGCAGGCCAGGCATGTGTTCCCTCTTGTTTGACCTTGTCACCTCAGCCATTGACCAAAAACATGTCATGTCAGCCCTCTTCTTCATCTTCCTCCCTCTTTCTCTCTCTTCTGTCTCTCTCTATCTCGATTTCAAGCTAGCCCCCCTTCAATGGCTGCCACAATTTGCTTCTTCTTCCTCCCTCTTTCCCTCTCCTCTGTCTCTCCATACCAAACCCAGATTCGATTACAAATTCGATTACAAAGATTCGATTACCATAGTTGTCTTCACACCCATGCCCATCCATGGCTTCCATACCTTTTCCTTATCATTGCACACACGTACACTTGATTTCTGACATGAATCCCACAAACCAAAAGCAAATGTATTGCTTTCAATTTCAAACATCATTACCCAGAAACAGAAATTCAATGAGACTAGCTACTGAGTATTGCCTTTGATTTTGTTGTGCTCGAGTGCGGAATTTGTGTCGATTTCATCGCATCGTGCACAAACCCAGAAAACCCATCTCGTTTTTCTCACCATGAAGGTTCACATTCCGATGATATGCTTGTTTATGGTGCTAGTCCGAGTCGACTCGGTCTCCGCCGCCATGACTCGGCCGCTGTTCGCCTGCGACTCGGCGGACCCGGCGGTGAAGGGGTACGGATTCTGCAACCGGAAGCTGCCGGCGATCGTACTTAATCGAATTTGTAATCGAATCTGGGTTTGGTATGGAGAGACAGAGGAGAGAGAAAGAGGGAGGAAGAAGAAGCAAATTCTAGCAACCATTGAAGGGAGGGCTAGCTTGAAATCGAGATAGAGAGAGACAAAGGAGAGAGACAAAGGAGAGAGAAAGAGGGAGGAAGATGAAGAAGAGGGCTGACATGACATTTTTTTTGGTCAATGGCTGAGGTGGCAAGGTCAAACAAAAGGGAACACATGTCTGGCCTGCCAAGTCATTTTACCGGTGAGTCAAAAAAACCCTAACTCGGTGGCGTGTTCAAAGTTCGTATTATTAAGAATCAAATCGAAAGTTCGTATTATTAAGTCTTATATGGCCCAAAGTTCGTATTATTAGAATCCAATTACCCTTTTCATTTTCCTTAGTGATTATTAAAAAAATTTGAGAAAATAGAAAAATTAGAAAAACTGAGAAAAAAAATAGAAAAGATTGAAAAGAAGAAAAAATTCGAGAGCGTAAAAGAAAATAAAGAGAGGTTCTATGAGGGGTGAGGTTTGAGAGTGATTTTAGAGTGTTGGGAAAATACCCTTGAGTGATAAATTGAGTGAGAAAGAAAGGGAGTGGATGATAAGAGGGTAGATTTTAGGACTTAACGTTTTTTTTCCAAGTTTTGAGCCTTGTAGGTACAGTAGCTGGGCCTAAAGGGACCGTGCCCACGGTCAGCTGGACCGTGGCCACGGTCAGGTTATGCAAAGCGTCCCCAGTTTCCTCAGGCCGAAGGTTACCGTGACCACGGTGAGCTTCACCGCAGCCACGGTCTCATCGCAGCAAGCTCTTGGAAAAATTTCTTCCCGAAGGTCACCGTGACCACGGTGGATGTTACCGTAGCCACAATGACTACCCTGCAAAATTCCCAATTTTTCCCTCAACCCGAGCCACACCATGCCCACGGTCAACACGACCGTGGCCACGATGAGTCGAAAACTACGGATATGTCGGGGGTTTAATCTCATTTCCCCTCATTTCTCTCTCATTTCCTTCCACTCCCTAACCTTCAAAAACCCTCCAAAAACCCTAATACCACAAATTCCTTGCAAGATTTGACAAATCCATCACCAATTTCTTCCATTTCTCTCCAATCTCCGCCGCAATTCTAACCCTAGTTGCACTGCCTGCGTTTTTCCGCCATTTTCGGTCCTCCTCAAGCAAATTTCTGGGTTCCTTGTTCCTTGTGGGGCTCGAAAATAGCAAGAGAAGTCTTCAAAGTCTTCAACCCAGGTATTCCTCGATTGTTGGCGCATCAATCTTTGCTTTTCTTGCTATTTTGGGTTGAATTCTGTGCGATTTTCTTGTGTTTTTGGTTGGACGACTTTGGGGTTGAATTTGGGGTTGTATTTGGTTAAATTTGAAGTTGAGATTGGGAGTGCTTTGGTGAATTATTTGGTTGAGTTTTGTGGTTGACTGCGAATTCGTGTTGCTCGGGATTTTTGGGTGGTACTCTTGTGGTGCTTCTTTGTTGAGGTGGTTGTGTTTCTCAGCTGCTCTCAATGGGTCGAGCAAAACGAGCCCGGACCGAGCCGGAGTCAACCCTCGTCCCATCAACCTCGGCCGAGCCTGACAAAACCCGGTACAAGGGTCAACCGGCCTCAATCATTCAATGCGACCCGAAGGTTAAAGTTAACTTCCGGGACGATATGCACAGGGCGATGTATGAGAGGCTCAAGAAGCGGAAGATTTGTGCTCCGGACCTCTATCATGAAGAGACGGCAAAGGACGTCTATTGTAAACCGAGCATGGATTTCTTCATCAAAACCATGGGTTGGGAGGTCTTCGCCACCATCAATGAGCCAATCATCGAACAACCGGTGCTCGAGTTCCTTAGCTCTTTGGTAGTAGAGGAAGACGGTACACCCAACGCCTCTTTCTCGTACATCGTGAATAAAAAGGAGTACTGCTGCATGGTTAAGGATCTTTGCAATGCGTTAGGCCTACCCGAGGACAGAATCTTCTATGGCGAGAGTGTTAATATTGATGAACAAAAGGCTATGCGAGACCTCACTTGCTGGAGGAGGCGCCATCCCAAGGTTCGAACCCAACGAGCGCGGTTTTATTGCCCAAGCAACTCCAAGGCCCGGGATTTTTGTAACCTCAGTGTCCGCATCTTCCACCGCATCATCTCAAACTCTGCTTTCAGCCGTGACGCCGGGCGATCAAGCGTCCGGAAAGACGATCTCTTCGTCCTCTACAATGCCATTAACGGTCGCCGAGTCAACACCGGCTCATGCATCCTCCACTGTCTCCGGGAAATAAGCCTCGAAACCCGGAACATGACCATTGGAATGGGTCACATCATCACCCATCTTCTACGGAAACAAGGTTTCGAGTCTTACCTCGACAAGTGGACTCCCCAGTTTTTCCCCGATCCTATCGACGGTGTTCGCTTACGAAAGATGGAATTCTTGGACAAGAACAAGACACGAACATTCTACCGTCACAGAAACGACCCCCATAGCGTCGTGGTTCATTTGGGCGGCGAACATTTGGGAGCCGTTTTGTGGTGGGTGGTCCAGGGGATCCCGAGGAGGAGGGTGAAGAAGAAGAAGAAGATGAGGAAGAAGAAGATGAGGAGGAAGAAGAAGGGACAAGCACAAGGGGGTGAAGCCGAGCCGAGTCAAGTGCGGGACGCCGCTCTTGAGCGTATCAGCGAGCAACTCGAAGAACTTCATGATGAGTTTCAAGAACAACGGGAGCTCATCCAAAACTAGCAGACGTTGATTGAAAACTTGCAAGGGTTGATCGAGACCCAACAGGAGATGCTTGCTAGCATCCAATCGCAACTCCAACCACGTCATCCTCCGGGAGGGTCCGCTTGAGGACCGTTTGTAAGCATTCACCCCCACCCGATCTTTATCATCGTTTTTATTTACTCTATTTTGTGAAGTATAAGTGTGGGGGGGTGCTTCTTCGGGGTTTTGGATGCGATGTCTGATGGTTTTGGTGTGTTGGTCTCCCTGTTTCATTTGGCATGTTTTGGCATGATTGTGGGGTTGTTTGATAAGAATGCTCGGGTTTGCTTTGCTTGTTTGTCTATCGAGGGTTGCCGAGTTGTCTTTTGGGTTGTTTGATGGTGATTGATGTTGATGTTGTTTTTGTGGGCTAGAAGTTTGTTTAAGCTTGTCTTGATTGTATTTTGATCATCGATTGGTTGTAAATGAATATTGTCTGTGATGAATGCAATGAATCGGTTGTTTCGGTTGCTATGTATGGAGTTTCACCCTTATTTCCCGCCTCAATGAGTGAGATTCGGGGATAAGGTAAGTCATTGGCAATGTATATATTGTTAATAGTTTTGTTTTTCATCTTTTTAATTTCTCTTCATAGTTTTTCATGTTAGTTTTCCTTTCTTTTGTTTCGGGTCTCGCATGCGAATTCCATAGTTATAACGTCGTCTTTTACTCTAACATTGTTCTGATTCGCTTGAACGACGACTTCGGATCGCTGTTTTTAATGCTTATGAAGAGCTTGAGGTAATATCTTTCCACCTTACTCTTTTTATGTGAATACTTATCATGGTCCGACGCATGCTTGGTTTTCTTTTGGGTGGCGAACCCCTTTGAGTGTTTGTGTTGGGATATATATTGTTGTTGGAGCCGTGTGGGCTCGGGTCGCCACCATTTCTACTTGCTAGTTGTTTTGTTTGTTTGTGTTTTATAGGTTCTCTACCCTTTTCATGTGACACCTTCCCACAATGAGGACATTGTGGAGTTTTAAGTGTGGGGGGGGGGGGGATATTCTGTTTCAAGGGTAGATCACCTAGTCGTTTTGTTCTTTGTTTTCCTAGTTTTTGCATAAAATTTGAAATTTTTTATGTGAAAAAGGAGAAAAAAGGGAGTGAAAACCTTTTCAGTTTTTCTTTTCGTTTTGTTTTTGTTTTGCTTTGTTTCCTGGATCTCGTTATCGAAGTTGAGAAGCCGTTCTTAAACTTCTTTTAAAAGTAACCGGTTGGAGCATTTTTCGACCCTAATTCGGGTTCTAGTCGAGACTTACCCTTAATAAACTCCTTTCATTAAGTGTCTAGTGAGACCCCCGTTCCTTTCTCATTTTGTTGGAATCGGGAGGTTCTAGGAGCTTGCGTCCGGGTTTGTTTTGTTTCTCGTTTAGCAAAAGCAAAAAAGTGCAAAAAGAAAAGAAAGAAAAAGCTTTCATAAGATATAATAACCTGAATAAGTGGAGCGTGTCGCTGAAGACATTAACCACCTACACTTAGCCAACCTACACGGGCCCGGTATTCGTGGTACGGCATTGGATACCCCTTAACCCTCTCCCATTATCGCTTTGCGACGGAGAGGCGAATCGAAAAGACTGTGTTGGGAGGGTATACCCCTTATATGGGCCGTCCAATTCCCGAAAGTAAGGCTAATACCGACTTTTAAAAACCAAAAAGAAAAAAATGAGA
The DNA here is from genome assembly GCA_029582165.1 of Portulaca oleracea. Taxonomy (NCBI): domain Eukaryota; kingdom Viridiplantae; phylum Streptophyta; class Magnoliopsida; order Caryophyllales; family Portulacaceae; genus Portulaca; species Portulaca oleracea. The sequence continues at coordinate 15,224,419 of CM055868.1, forward strand.
AAAAGAAAAGCAAATTTCGTTGGTAAATCCAACTCAGAAAGAAAGAAAAGGAAAAGTTTTTGCTTCTAAAAAGAGTGGGGCCTCCCCTTGCATCACCTACGGCCCTCACCAAGCCAAGGGCGACCAAATGCGAGGAAGGGCAACACTTCTCTTTGTTGTTTCGTTGTTTTCAAATTCGGACGCGAGTTTTTAGAGTCTTTTGGTTCCCGTTAAAACCTTTTTGTGTTTTGGCATGTGGAGTTTCGCTTGGTACAAAATGTAAGGAGTTGAAAAATCTTCAAGATCGACCTTTATCTGAGTTTGGTGTTTGTGAGATGCTCCTAACGGTTACTTTGGGAGGTTTAATCACGTTTTCTTAGTTTGGATTGCGAGATCTTGTGAATCAAAGCCTTTGTTTTTTCTTTCCTTGTGTTTTCTTCGGTTATGTTTTCACTTTCCCTCTCTCCTTTTTCTTTGGCTTTTGTGAGTACAGCCGCTACAAACCCTCACGAGTCCATCTCGTCCACCCGGGCTGCCGGGGGTTCAAAGGGCTTGGTGCATACGCAAAATGCACCCGTTTCTCTCCCACGACAGAGGAGTTAGTGTTAGTTAGTTAGTTTTTGTTTTCTTTTTGCTCGGGACGAGCAAAGGTTTAAGTGTGGGGGGGTGTTTAGACCCGATTTCGCGTCTAAATACCGCCTAAATCCTTAGGCTTTTGACTTGTCTCGTAGCTCGTTTTAATAACTTTTAATGCGTTTTGGTTATTTTTGTAGTTTTCGAAGGTTTTACTCAAAACTATGCTAAATGCGCTAATTTTACACCAGTCTTGGGAATCCCAAGATTCCCTAAGATTTCCCGAACCCTGGTCGTGTCAAAGGCAGCGGAAACGGAAGCCCTGAAGATAAACTGTGGCCGAGATAGACCGTGGCCACGGTCATGTTGACCGTAGCCACCCTAAGATGGAGCCAAATGCCTAAGGAAGGAGAGTTGCAACCCGAGAAGGACCGTGGTCACGGTCAACCTGACCGTAGCCACGGTGAGATCACCATCTGCCCGGGAAGAAGGCGGGCGAACAAGACCGTGGCCACGGTCTCCCGTAACGGCGCGGTGCGAAGGAGCGAAAGATGTCAACCCTAATCGCCTACACGCGCCCACGGTGCACGGGTACCGTGCCGCGTGCTGCGAAGCGAGTTGAGTTACGCACGGCTTACGCCAAGGCCGTGGCCGGTCATTTGGCACGTGCCACGGTCCGTCGGACACGTTTTGTCTGTAGCGTTAAATGATGAGTTTTGAGTAACAACCTGAGTTATTATTTAATGTTTTAGGTCATTTTAGCGGAAGGAGGATCTTTTAATCAGCTTTTACCTATCTTTTATGATACTTTAGCCTTCTTTTATCACATTTTAAGCTTTGGATTAGAGAGTTAGTGAAGATCTTTGCTGAGTTTGTTGATTCTTGTATTGGATTCTCTCAAGTTTTATTTCAAGTTTGAAGATTATTATCATATTTGGAGCATTGGAGCTTATTTATTCAGAAGTTTTTGCCTCTTTGTCATCAATCAATGAGCATTTCTTAACCTTTCTCTCTTTTATTTCATAGTTTATTTATTAATCTCTGTTTCTATTATTATTGGTATTGTTGGTATTGTTAAATGTTTAATGTCATCTTGTTTACTCTTTTAAGCATGATTAATGTTGTTGATGTTATTATCATGTTAGTTAGGATGTTTAGTGGCTAGAACCCTAATGGGTTAGGGAGATATTAAGGGTGTGAATGGGTGATTAGATTTTGGTTAGCAATATTAGTGAGTAACTAGTTAGGAAATCAACTTCCCAACCCTGTCCTTCCCTCAAGTGGGATGTATTTGGGTGCGAAAGCATCCTCAATACATCCAATGCTTGTTGGAAGGTAGGAATTGGGATAGTTAGTGTTCTAGTTCGCGAAAGCGAACATAAACTAACAAGGAAATTTCGTTTCATCAACTTCCCCGGGTCTGTCTATGGACTTTGGGGAAGTTAATCCGGACTATCCTTGAAAGAAGAAGCCCGGTGGGTATTTTCTAACGGAGTTACCATTTGATTTCCCCTTCTCGTTACTCTCTTGTTGCAAAACCCATTTCCTTATTCCCGATTGCATCCCGAAAGTCTCCCGACACCCATTGTTTCACCTCTTTGATTGAACCTAGTGTGTTTGTGCTGTTTTTACCCTAAATTCTATCACCCTTTCTTGATCCTAAACCCCACCTAGAGTCAAGTAATTGCTGTTAAGGCCCCTAGCTCCCTGTGGAAGAACGATAAAACCGAGGTCTTACAAACCACATTACAAAAATCAACCTACAATTCGAGGACTGATGAATCAACCCAGAAAATTATCAAGTAAATTGCAACAAAGAACCGATTATGAACCAAGTTAGAAATTCGAGAAAGAGAAGAAGATGAACTCACAAAGCATTAAATTGAACTTAAATCTGAAATTAACATGTGGTTACCACTTACCAATACTTGAATTAAAATCTAAATTAATCTTGAAACTTGAATTAAAATTCTAGGAATCTAAACAAACAAGAACAAACTCAATTCCACATAAGCTATCGTCGTCGCTACGTCATACCTCCGACAAGTTGGATTCGGTGGCGGTTCGTTGGAAAAAATAAGGTGTTAAGCTCAATTCGTCGAAAACAAAAATTAAAGGTTGGTTCGTTAAGGGGGTGTTTGGTGTCTGGCTTTTTGGAGAAGATGACTTGTTTTTTTTTTGGGGGGGGGGAGGGGGGACATTGGCTGCTTGATCATTCAAAAAGTCAATTTAGAGTGTTTGGTGGTTTTGCGGATTGAAGCAGCTTTTTACCCCCAAAAAGTCATTTTGTAAAAAGCTACAAAAAGTAGCTTTTTTTAAAAAAAATAGCTTTTGATTTTTTGGGATTCAAATTAACAAATTGCCCGCACACTTCATAAAAATTACAAAAACGGGCATCCAAATTATTTAAGGTTGTTTCTTTTAATTTTTTATTCATCTTTCACCAAAACAACCATCCAAATTTTTTTGATTGTTTATAATGTAGATTTTCGTGTTGGTATCCAAGATGTACAAATAAAAAATATCTTTGCAATTAATATAAATTTTAAAAGTAAATTGTGGATAAAAATTTTATTCTAAATATCAACATTAATTGTAAAAGTAAATTGGGATAAAAATTTTTGTCTTATTCAATAAAATTTGTCAATCAATGAACAATTTAGTTATTAGCCTATTAACACAAGTACAAACTTTTAGTGATTATTTGTTGAACGCACAAACTCGGCGGAAAAAAGACTATCAATAAAAAACACTAGAAATATGGAGGAAAAACGTAAAATCGATTAAAAAATCGTAATGTTAAAAAAATATTGAAGATAAAGGTAAGGGTATAATTGGAAATCAAACAAAAAAGTCATACTACAAACATCTAACTCTACCAAACACTTTTCACACAAACAACTAACACAAACAGCCAACAAAAACAACTAACAAAACAACCAAAAGAAAAATAACTAACAAAACAGCTGACAACCAAACAAGCCAACAACGAACAATTGGTTGCCAAACACCCCCTAAATTAAAGGACACCTATTGGTTGATTTATTGGCTTCCAATTCCCCCTAATTTAAATATGGTGGCTATCTTTGGAAATCAGAGGGTGGAGTCCTTTGCTCTAATAATTAACTAGCACAACAAGAAAAATATGTTTTGGCAACAAATTTAGAGTAGTTTGGGCAACAAAAATTATTAATGAATTAACTTAAAATAGGGCAATCAAATAATTTTGCAATTAAATACACTATATGTGACAATAAAACTTTTTTTGTTTCAATTAATATAAATAGGGCGACAATTTAAAGAAAAACGGTTGCCTAGGGCTACTAAGGCAACAAAAAAATTTTGTTGCCCACCACAACTACATTATGCTACCATTTTTACTAATTTGTAGCCCCAACTTTGTGCTTCGATGATAAAGCTACCAAGTCGTGACAATGTTTTTTTGTAACTCCATGTTAAAGGGCAACAAAAATTGGACTAAGACAACAAACTTTCTGTTGCCCAAAGTGATTCTTCTTGTTGTGTAAGTTTGCTTTGTCAAGTGAGATCTTAGATAGAGTTATTGCAATACATTGCTTTTTTTTTTTTTGAAATCAAACATTATGATTTCATTAATAGGAAGTCATACGACACTTACAATGAAAACCGTGACTGAACAATTGTAAATCTAAACAATAGATATGAAATTCAACTTCCAAATAACTAATACTAATCTTACTAACTTTCGACTCCGTTTTATTTGATGACTCTGCATATTTCTTTGATGACTCTGCATCTTTACAATTGATGGAAAACCTCACAGCCGGTACTATAGCGATTTGAAAGTTGATTTTCATCCAACGTATTAGACCACACCAGCTGAACAAAACCCCAGAAAGAGACTCAAAACCCTAAATAAGGATACAATAAAAACTCTTACAAAAGAAGAGACTAACTTTATTTGCGTAAACGTAAAACTAAACTAACAATTGTCATAGAAATTAATCAGATTGGGGCTTATCATCGACAAAAAGAATGAATGGCAACCCCTCTAAAAAAGTGGAAGCTAGAGTTTTATAAATGAATAGATAATTTGAGTGTATTGGCCCAATTGTGTATTCAATCAATTTTGGAAAGTGCCTTACAGAGTTACAGGCTACAACACTTGCAAGTGCCACACAACCCTGATACAACTTTCTCTACTTTTCCTTGCTAGGCTACATACATGCATTCCTTTTTGTAACGAAAAATTCAATTGTCCACAAGCAAGAAACTATTAACCATGTATGGAAATTAAATATAGCATGTGCCTCACTGACCCCTAGTATTATAGATTGTCTCATAATTGGGGATGGTCAAAAAAGCCATAATTCGTGATCTGATCCAAAAATCTAAATATTCGATCCGAAAAATAGATATTAGCGGATAATTTCCAAAGTTTGTAGATCAGTTAACCGATCCATTTTTTTTAATACATGAATCAATACAGATAAAGGGATGGAAATCTTGGTTATCCGAAAATCCTACTATAATTAATTCACAACTTTGAATCGATCAAAAAATTACTTTTCTGTAGTAAATTAGTATTTATTTGCTTAGAAATCGAACAAAATAAATTATTCTTACAACCTTGAACCTATAAACATAGTGATGTATGCAAGGTTACAAAGATCAGAGTTTGACCTCACAATACACCACACAGGCTATCACACACAATGCTGATGATTTAAAACAAGGCTAATTGGAAACAATTAGCTGGAATGGATGACAACCCAACAAGGAAATAAAAGGATAGACTTATATTCACTCTGATACAGGCACACCACAGAATAAACACAAGGGCAAAGGACTTAGTTAGCTCAACAGATACAGGCACACCACCACTGAAGCAATCAAGCTCTACACACACCACTAGGAATGCCAACTCCTAGATACTGAAGTAGATTCAACCCAAATGAGAGTTTGCTAACACTCACAAACGAGAGGCTCAACTAAGGCACTCAAAATGCTATTGAAAATATCACTTATTAGTTTGTAAGCTGCTGAATACATCCCCATATATAGCTAATCCTAGAACAGTTTGATTAGAAGCACTTAATTAAAGTGACCTACTAATCTCCCTGATAATCTAGCTGTTGAACTAAACCAAATACATTACATTGCATCTTATACTAACTAATACAATCCGAATACATTTGAAAAAATAAAAGAGAAACAAAGTTGGCTTCTGATTGGGCCAAAATCCCAAAGGTTGGCAATTCCAGCCAATCAAAACCTTTCCTAGCTGGGAGGGTAAAACTTAAGTTACTATGGTAACTTTCCCGGGCCTTTCTAAGCTGGATGTAATCTCAACAGCTTAAGGAAGGTAGGGAAAGACTTAAATAACCCTCATTGTAGCTTGAACAAAAGACTTAGCCTCAGAACTGAGGTTCTGGAAAAACTGATAACAAACAACCATTGTAGGGTTGCTTGTTCTGGTGCTTGAAACTTAATGTCTCCTTGCTTGAACATGCTGGAACTTGGCTTGAACTTGAAAATTGCATGTCAATGAACAAAATTCTCCTAGGGACCCTTGGCTGAATCTTAGTCAATTCAAAGGTACAGAATTGAGAAAGATGCCTGCTTGGATTGGTTTTGCTGGGAATAGAAATTGACCTGGTTGGCCAATGCTGGTGGGATGAGTGGCTGTGCTGGCGAGGACTTGCCTTACTAAGGTATAACAAGCCTGGATGGATGATGTTGGTGGGTTGGTGGATGCTAAAGTCTCCTTGATCTGTTGCCGAAGAGGAAGCCTGCTGTTTCTGCTGGAATTGCTCCAACAGCTGCTGAGTTGTGTACAGCAAGGCTAACTGCTCCTATTGATGGTGCTGGTGTAGCTTCCTTGGGTGATGAAGATGATGTAGAAGCTGCTCGTGCTGTTGCTGTGGCTGAATCATCTCCCATCTCTTGGTTTGAACCTGCTAGCAATGCTTGAACTACTGTTGGTGATGTTGGGTGGTCTCCATCATCCTCCCCAGGTTGAGGGAAGTTTGTCCTCAAACTTGGAAGGTCTTCATGCTCTGGGAAGTAGGGTCTTAAATCTGTAATGTTGAAGGTGGCTCTCCCTCCATAGTCCTCTGAAATATCCAACATGTACGCATTTTCTCCTATTTTCTCCAAGACTTCAAATGGGCCATCTGCTCTTGGAACTAGCTTTCCTCTCCTCTTTGTTGGGAACCTGTCCTTCCTTAGGTGTTTCCACACAAGGTCTCCTGGTTGGAAAACCATTTTGCTCCTGTGCTTGTTTGCTGAAGTAGCTTCCTGCTCAGAATACTTGATGATTTTCTCTCTAACCTGCTGATGAAGCTTCTTGATCATCTCCGCATGTGTACCTGCTTCATAACTGAACTTTACAGAATTTGTTAGTGGAGATAAATTCAAAGGAGTGATAGGATTTCTCCCATATACCACCTGAAATGGGAAAACACCAATTGCCTTTGAAGGGGCTCTGTTAAATGCAAATTTAGGATAGGGCAAAAGAGTGTCCCATCCTGTTTTATTTGTGTTTATAAGTGATCTCAATAGAGTTTCAAGTGTCCTGTTGGTCACCTCTGTATGTCCATCAGTTTGTGGGTGGCATGTTGTGTTGTATTTGAGCCTTGTCCCTAGCTTATTCCATAGATTCACTCAGAAATGACTCAAAAATTTGGCATCCCTATCAGACACCATGTTCTTAGGGATCCCATGAAGCCTCACCACTTCTTGAAAGTATAGCTCTACCACTTTTACTGCATCATGTGTTGTGTGGCATGGAACAAAATGGGTCATCTTGCTGAATCTGTCTACCACCACCATCAGTGAATCTTTTCCCCTCTGTGATCTTGGTAGACCAACAATGAAATCAAAGCTTACATCTTCCCATGAGATTGTAGGGACTGGTAATGGAGTGTATAGCCCTTGAGGTAGGCCATGGCTCTTTGTTACTTGACAGATTGCACACCTTTTCACCCAATGTTCCACATCTTTTCTCATTTTAGGCCAACAGTAGTGCTCTTTCAGCATGAGAAGAGTTTTCTCAATGCCAAAGTGGCCTGCTAAGCATCCTCCATGGACTTCTAAGAGTAGTAGCTCCCTGAAACTACTCCTGGGCACGCACAATCTTGCTCCCTTGAAGAGGAACCCTTGGTCTATATGATACAGACTCTGAGGGTGTCCATGGCACTTCTGAAAAATCTCACCAAAATACTCATATTCCTTGTACAAGGCTTTCAATTGCTGAAAGCCAAGTACTCTTGCATCTAGAACCTGCAACAACAAGTACCTTCTTGACAAAGCATCAGCTCCCTTATTCAGGATCATGAAATGGAACTGCTGCATGAACTCTACCCAAGCAGCATGCCTGGTATTGAGCTTATGCTGCCCTTAGATGAACTTTAAAAGCCTCATGATCACTATGCAATATGAACTCTGCTCCAATTAGGTAGTGTCTCCAGTGCTGAAGAGCTCTAATGATGTCATAGAACTCTTTATCATAGGTGTTGTACTTCCTCTTTGTATCATTTAACTTTTCACTGAAATAGGAAACAGGTTTGCCTTCATGGGTCAGAACTGCTCCTATGCCAACACCTGAAGCATCACACTCCACTTCAAAAACGTTAGAGAAACTAGGCATAGCCAATACTGGTGCTGATGTGAGCTGCCCTTGATTTCTTCAAATGCTCTTTGTGCAGTTGGTGTTCAGGAGAAACTTTTGCCCTTCACTAGCTTTGTCATAGGTGTTAGGATGGTGCTAAATTTCTAACAAATCTCCTGTAAAATGAAGCCAAACCATAAAAACTTCTAATTTGTTGAATTGAACTAGGATTAGGTCACTCCCTGATTGCCTTGACCTTTTCCTCATCCACCTAAATCCATGCTGCTATCACAATGTAGCCAAGAAAAGAGACTTGGCTTGCAAAGAACTGGCACTTCTTTTGTAACGCCCCATAAATTCTATTATAAAAAGGTCAAAGTCAAAGGTAACGATAACGGTAAATTTGCGGTAGACTTCACTTTTCAAACGGGCGTCACTGCCGTATCCCCAAAGGAAAACAAGGCAAAAAGGAAAACTACAACTGCTTGACAACGAAAAAGGAAAACAACTAAACGACTTTAAGGTTCAAGAACGACATTAACTAGTTCAAACAGCTAACTAATACAAACTTCCAACTTCAATACTCGTGACCTCACATCTAGATCCCAACCCTTCCAAGTTATTGATCAGCACCTGAAAACAAAACATTTACAAACATGAGGGGGGGAAACCTCAATAATCTCTACCCCTAAGAGTCAAAACAATTATACAATTCATTTCAATACATTTTAAGGGGAGGGGTAACAGTTCAAACATTTCAAAATAACTTTCACCAGTTAACTTTACCATTTCCAATTTTAGTGCGGGCGGGGCTTCCGTATTGCACCTCGGAGTCAAAGACTCGCCAATCATACATATTTCTTTCCAACAACTTTCCATATCATTCTCATTCCCATTCTCAACAATCCACAATCACTATTTAACAATCCGAATGGCCATCGCAATCTCAATCCAACACTACCAGGCGTAACCTGGTCTCTTGACAGTCTCCCTCACAGGTAACCGCCTGATCTTGGGAGACTGCCCGAACCCACATTATACTCATATCCTTTAATTTAGTCAGGTTTACAATTCTAGTTCAATCCAATATCAACCGATCATTTCCAAAACCAATCACTCTTTCAACATAAAAGCCAAAGGATTGTCCATACTTTATAAATCAAAGAACATAACCTTCTCAACAAAAAGACAGTCAATTTAATATAAAGTCCCCTTCGGAATACAAGTTCCAAAATACGGTAAAGATCATTAAAACAATTAAAGAGCATCTAATGGGGATTAGGGCATAGACATTACCTGAATATGATAATCTTCACGTAGAAAAATCACAGTAGCTTCTAATCGGATACTCGCTCGGCCCTAGATTAAAAACGGCCTAAAATTAATATTCTACCACTAACAACTAAACACTTCAATTCCCAACTTATTGTAACATTTCCCAAAAAGTTAGAAATTCAAAGAACGCATTAAAGTAACGGTATCACAACCTAACTAGTTTAAACCTAATATACTCCAAGGTACCATAGGAAAACATACTTACATAAAATCATGTCAACGATAAATTCGAATAACACTAAACTAGTGTGACCCTAATCATGTAAACTTGCATGGTACTAATCACAAAAATTACAAGTATACCATTATAACATTTAAAGAACATGCTAGGTCACATAATCACATAATCTGATTAAAAACCACATTTTTAGGGTTCCTAACATATTCCTAGGTCAAGACTTATTCAAGCTAATCTAATAACATGAATTTAGAATTAATAAGGAGAACTCAACATTTATACATGAACCTTATAATACTAAAAAAATCATGAAACTTATAAACTAATAACATGGGACTTTTATAACCAAATTTATGAAACTTTGATACCAAAATATATGAACTTCAAAACTAAGAATCATGAAATAAAATATGCAACTTTAATACTAAGAATATATGAGACTTTAATAACATGAATTCTAAAATAGTACTATGAACCCTTAAAATATGAACATTTAAAATAATAACATAGGAATATGAACTTTAATATAAACTCATGAAACTAATAATAATAATCATAATAACCATAATGAGATGGAACTTTGTAATAAATCAATAAAATAATATGGGACTTAATAATGTAATGAAAACCTAATAATAGTGAAAAAAATTTGATAACAATATGGAACTTAATAGTACTTGGAACTTAATAATAATAATAAAAAAATAACTTTAATATAAACTTAGAACTCAAGAATAGTAATGTGAAGCTTTAATAATAGTATTAAATAATAATACGAAATTTAATAATAACTTTCGAAAACTTCATAATAATAATATGAAACTTAATAATAACTTCATAGTAATACGGAATTAATAATAATATTACGAAACTTAATAGTAACTAATAAAACTTAATAAAAACAATACCAAACTTAATAACATCATTACGAAAACTTACTAATTTATGAAAACTTATTAATAATGATACGAAATTTAATAACTTACGAACTAAATAATAAAATTACGAAACATAACAATAAAGTTACGAAACTTAATAATAGAATTACGAAACTTAATAATAAAATTACAAAACTTAATAATAATAATAATAATAGTAATAATAATACGAAATTTAATAACATATGATATGAATTTATTAGTAGTAATAATATGAAAACTTAATAAACACATGAAATATCAAAAACATGCTATTCAAACTCTAAGACTCGATATTTACTTTTAACAAACACGTAAACTAACTTATCTACCCATATACTATTCCTACTGTTTCTTAAACACTCAGGTACTACACTAAACAACATTTAATCATCACACACACACTCAAGCAAATAAACAGATAACAACATCAAAGGAGTGGGTTTTAGAGGTTTACTAAGCAGAGGGGGAAAGAGCAACAAGCTAAGGTGGTCGACGGTGGTGCTACGGCGGCGACATGGGCGACTTGGAGCTCGCCAGAGTCGTGGGTCGTCGGCGGCGAGGGGTGGCAACAGACAGAATTGGAAATGGAAATAAAGGAGGGTGGGGGAGTCACCGGAGCTGGCGTCGTCCTCGCCGGAGCTGGGGGCGGTAGTCGTCGGTTCCGGGGTGGTCTTCGATGCTGCTGGTGGCCATCGGTGCTACTACGGTGGCGACCTGGTGTTTATTTGGCTGTTGCCCGACAAAAATAGAGGTGAGAGAGGGAGGTCGACGTTTCCAGTGATTCGGTGGTGCTCCGGGATGGTTGCGGCTGTCACGGTGGTCCTCAGGTGCCCAGGAGGTGGTGGGTGGTTGTGGTGACATCGAGGTGGTTGTTGCGGTGGTCAGAAAATGAAGGGGAGGAGGGAGGAGGTGTGATGCTGGGGTCGGGAAATGAAGGAGCCGCAGTAGCAGCTACATGAAGAAGAAGAAGAAGAAGAAGAAGAGTTGTGAGTGAATAGAAGGAGGAGTAATGTATAAGGCTGAGATGGGGGTTTTCGTACAATGCAAGGGGGTTGTATGGGTTTTCATTTAACTGTTGGATAAAAGGGGGTGGGGGAAAGTGACAGACCGAGAAAAAAAGGGGGGAAATTTATGTTTGAATTAGCAAAAAAGGGGGGAAATTAGGGGAGAATTTGGGGGGGAAATAATTAGGGGAAAACTTTGAAAAAAAAACTACAAACTGATCCTAATAAAATTACCCGATAATCGAAAATTTCCTAACTGATATTTTTCGGTCACTAAAAATTCAAAACACATCTCATAAAAATTTTCTCCTAAAAACAACATTTTTTTCTTCTAAAACGAATCCTACAACTGATCCCAATAAAATCAGCCGATAACCGAAAATTTCCTAACTGATATTTTTCAGTCACTACAATTTCCAAGTAACCCAGTCGCGGTCCTAAAAGCTCTATGTGAAACATATATATATAATTAACGGAAAGAAAACTCATGTCAGGAAAATTAACGGTAACATAGCAGCATTTTTCGAGGTTTTACATCTTTATATTCCCATACAACTGCTCCCTGCTCAATATCTCCATCACACTCTTTAGGTGGTCAACATGCTCCATCTCAGATTGACTGTAAATAAGTATGTCATCAAAATAGACAACAACACACTTACCAATCAATGTCTTTAGAACCTGATCCATCAGCCTCATGAATGTGGATGGTGCATTTGTCAGGCCAAAAGGCATGACTAACCACTCAAATAACCCTCCTGTGGTCCTGAAGGTTGTCTTCCATTCATCCCCTTCACAAATCATGATCTGGTAGTAGCCACTTCTCATATCTATCTTGGAAAACACCATTGAGCCATGCAGTTCATCTAGCATATCTTCAAGCCTTGGAATTGGGTACCTGTACTTAATAGTGATCTTGTTAATAGCTCTATAGTCAATACACATTCTTTGACTGCCTCCTTCTTAGGCACCAATAAGGCTGGTACTACACAGGGGCTCAAACTCTCCCTTATCATTCCATTCTCCAGTAGCTCATCAACCTGTCTTTGTATCTCATTAGTCTCAGTTGGGGTCATTCTGTAGGCAAGTTTGTTTGGCAAGACAGATCCTGGGACAAGATCTATCTTGTGCTATATGTCTCTCTTAGGGGGTAGGCCTGGGGGCATTTCTTCAAGAAAGACATGTAGGTACTGGTTTAGGATAGGCTGAAATAGGGGGTGGTCATTTTATGGGGGTAGGTCTTCCTCAAGGTCAAGCAAGATGAGGTCACTTTGCTCACTGAACAACATGGCAAAAGGACATCAAGAGTTGGCTCAACAATAAGGTTTTTGGGTCTTTTTGTGAGCTGGGATGGTCTAAGAGGGGTAAGGGGGGGTAAGGGTAATTTTCTTGCTGCTCAAACAAAGGGAATATGTGTTTGCTCTCCCATTATGGGTAACAGACATGTCATACATCCAAGGTCTCCCTAATAACAGATGACAGGCATCCATAGGAATCACATCACACCAAACGTCATCTCTATAAGCTGAACCAATTGAGAAATTCACAAGGCATCTAGTCTAGAAGAAATCTTGATACCTTTACTTTGGTTCAACCACTGTATAGTATAGGGTGTTGGATGGGTGCTGGTAGCCAAATTGAGCTTCTTTATCATGGTTTCAGAGGCTGCATTGGTGCAACTGCTTCCATCAATGATCAAAGAACAAATTTTCCCACCAACTGTGCACCTGGTGTGGAAAATGTTCTCCCTTTGTTCTGCTGCTTTATCCACTGCTACACTGCTCAAGATCCTCCTGATCACAAACATTTCTCCTTCATCAGGGCCTGCTTCAACCTCCTCCTCATCATATACAGACTCTCCATGAGACTCTTCATATTGATCTTCTCCATCAAATGGCTCAGGATCAAGCAAAAGGGTTGCCTGAAACTCAACCAAAGTGACTGCTCTCCTATTTGGACACTCAGATGCTATGTGTCCAAGTCCTTGACACCGGAAGCACCTTCTTTCTGGGAAGGCTCTACTGATAGGGGCTGGTGGCTAGTTTTGAGGTGGTCTTGTGGTGGGATACCTGGCTTGAGGTGGAGGTGGGGGTGGATAGATTCTTTGTGGGGGGGGGGGGGGGGGTTTATAGGGCTTGCTATTGTTCCAGGCCCAAAAATTAGGGTTTTCCCTCTTCTTCTTCAATTGTTGGTTCAAGAAACCCTAATTCCTCACAAATAGCAACAATGGTTGCACATTGGTTGAACAGAGGAGAGAGAAAATGAGTTTCTGGGCGGTTTTCAACGACAAAATTGATGTTTTCCGGGGCCTTTTGGGTTTGATTTGGACAGTTTGGATAGGTGGGTTTGATTCATTTTTCTTGGGTGTTGGTGGTTGTTTTTGCAACGGTGATGTTGAAGTATTTCAAGAGTTTAGAGGCATAAAAGTATAAGGCATAAGCATAGGATCGACCGGGAGGTCGAATAAGAGCTTAACAAAGAAAATGGACTCAACACGGATCGTGTTCAGTGTGACACAACCCGTGTTGGCATCCAGAAAGTTTAGAAAGTGTGCTCAGGATCAACACGGACCGTGTTGATGCAACACGGGTCGTGTTGGCTTCAACACGGATCTTGTTGAACCAACACGGGTCGTGTTGAGCACTGGCGGGATTGAATTTGTAATCCCTTGATTTATGCCTCGTGGTCAAATCCTTTTGAGCATGTTTAGGATGAGATTTGACTGAGAAATCAGTCTTGATTTCTCATCATTATGAGTCAACCAAATCCCATGGATTATGCTCTATGATTATGACAAGTTTGACCCTCTTGATGGCTCCAAAGTTCACTATATAAGGTGGATGAATTGCACATTCATCCACACCCTCAGTCATCTTCTTCTTCTTTTCTAGAGAGTTTTAACACACTCCAAAGGTGTTACACTGCAGTAACATTCTTGAGAGTTCATGAGAAATCTTGAACTTTGCTTACAAGAAGTTAGGTTTTACTCTTGAGTCTTTTCACGATCTAGTGAATAAGTCTTAAGGGGAGCCAGTGTAACCATCGATTCCTAGCCACCCAAGTGATCTCCCATCTTCCATGTGACCGTGTTTATCCATCTCATTGTTTTTTTCCAACAATCTTAAGACTTATTGTCACCATGGATGATTGAGTTTGAGGGATGGAAATCAAGATCAAGATGCAATGGAGTGAAAAAAGATAAGTTTATGTTGCTTTATACAAGTTTTGTTTATTCAAGTTTGTTAATTTTGATTATCAAGATTATTAATCTATTGTGATTCATTTGATTAATGTAGTTAAATTATCGATCGATTGTGGCAATGGTGATTGATGTTTATACTCAAGAGGTTCAAGGAGTATGGTGAGATTGCCTTCATATCGAGATAAGTTCTTTATTTTCACAAAGTTGGCTTTTATTTGATTTAAGTGGCATAAGTTGTCTTGATTTGAATTTGGGTTAATTCAAATGGATGGATTAATTGGAAACATGTTTATGATTTATTTATACACCTTGTTAAGTCACCTTTGACAAGTTTTTTTCAAGAAAGTGGTGTGTTAAGGTGTTTGTAAGTACATGTTTGTTTGCCATTATGCCAAAATGTTAAAGTGATTTTATTATTGTCAAGTAAATCACAAAGTGCAATGTTAAGTGAGTTTATGAGTTTTATAGCATGTATCTCTACGATTAAGTACATATATATGTGGTATATTCATATATGAGTTGTTTATTGAATATAAAGCATGATAATTGTTTATTAAGTTTATCATGATTATTTATATTTAAGTACATGAGGTTATCAATTTCTTTCTAATTGATGAATGGTTAATTTTCAAGTATGTACATATTCAAGTATGTGTGTCAATCTTTTTGATTCACATGTTTAAGTTTATGTATATGACTAGTGTTATTCTCCGCTAGAGATACAAGCATGCTTGAGTTAAGACAATGTTTATTCATGAAAGTTCTTATTTCTTTAATATATATGATTTTAAGATATATACTTGTGTTGTCTTGTCTTGTTAAGCATACATAATATGATAAGGTGTAGGTGTTCATGAAATGTATGAGTTTGGCATGGAAATTTATAAGTTGTGAGAATATGGATTCGTGGTAATTTGTCTCAAGATGAATTCATGTGATTAATCCTTATTTATTTGATTATATAAAGAAGGTTTATATGTTTGCTCATATGTTTCAAGTCTTTGCATGTTTATATCAAGTTCAAGTTGATTGTCTAATGTGAGTTCATGTTTATGATGTTTAAAGTTTGACAATCATATGTTTATATGTGCTTGCCAAGTATTCATGATTATAAGTTGTTTAAATATATATGTCTTTATATATATTTTGGTTAGCACTTATGCAAGTTTGCCTTGATAAAATGTCTTGATTGATCTAAGTTTCAAGTATGCTAGTATATGTATGTCAAGTTACCAATCAATCATGTTATATATACCTTTTATGTATGTTTGAGGCATAACAAGTTCAAGAGTATCATATGGTGTTAATTAAGTACTTGTGTTAGCTTTGCTTAAAGTATGAGATCAAGTTAATTCATATGATTATATTGCGTGAATAAGTTAAGCCATGACATGTTTTCTTATTTTTAAGATATGAATACTGTATTTTGTTCATATGAATACAAGTACAAATGTAGATTTCTTGTTTGTCATGGTAGTAATTAAAGTTCTCAAGCATAATATTGTTTCAATAAGTTTAGCATAGCCAAATAAGAAATAATGACGGTTTATGTGATTATTATAAGCATATGGGCTATGGGTGTGTCATAAGTAACATAGACACAAATTTATTTATAAGTGCAAGCTTCTCATGCTCAATGATCTTGTTATTATCAAGATGATTTTTGTTTACTTTGTCATATATGATGTTTCTTCATGAGATAAAGTAAATGTTTATGAGAAGGTTCATACTTTGTATGGTTCATACGCTAATATATATGGCTTACATATTGACGCATATGGTTAAGGCTTGTTAAGTATATGATTATGTAAGATGTAAGGATAATCATGGTTCTATGTATTCATGTGTTTAAGTTGAATACATGTACTTGGCTTTACCGCCATTTTATGTGATTATAAGTATTCATCATGTATGAATTTAAGTAGTATGTATCTACTATAAGATTAGTTGCATAATATATGCATGGTGGACTATGTGCATGATCATATGTTTTGAACGCATGATGTTTACTTAAGTTCATGTGTTATAAAACCCGATGATCATTGCTTCATTTGTTAATAGTCTATTAATCAAGTTTACATGTTTGATATGTAGGATCCAATCAAGTTTGCTACAAAAGGAAATGCATATGGCTTTCATATACATTTGTTTAATCCATCCTTAAGTGGTTTATGGATTAATATTAAGAGCAAGATTGGCATACAGGACGAATGGTTATGAGTTCCACGGTCTAATATTTACTAAGTGGATCTAATCATATAAGGAGATATGACCCAATTAGAATGATGTTTCATCATATGAGAATAAAGATCATATAACTATAAGAAAATCATTCAAGATCGATTGACATTCTTTCTCGCCTAGTCGATGTTAAGATATGTAATAAGTTTCATTACATATGGTATTAAACTTTATGATATTCAAGCTTTGTAGCAAATGGTCGAAAGTGTAATGTTTATAAGTTACACATGAGATGAAATCTAATTTCCATGAAACTTAAGTGTTTCATCAAGTTTAATTTGGAAGAGGTTTCTTCCATGGAAAATCAAATACCATTTTGATTTATACAAAGCCTATAACTATGAAATCCAAAGTTATTCGGATATAGTTATTCAAAGAACACGAAAATCAAATGTTAGTTTGATTTACAAGGTTCTAAGCCAACAAGTTTTTAACTATGAAATCCAAAAGTTATTTGGATATAGTTATGCGAAGAACATGGAAAATCAAATGTTAATTTGATTTATAAGGTTGTTCTAAGGTATAAGTAGTGGCTATGTAATCCAAGGTACTTGGATGAAGACATAGTGATAAGGAAAAGAATATAGAAAATTAAAAGAAATTTTGATCTTGTAAGCATTTCTTTCAATGTAACAATACAAGTAGTCCAACATCTTGGACAATGTTATAGTTATGTTATTAAGATAAGCATTACGAGGATTATCCATGTTATATTTAGATAATGTTAAAATCAAGGTTTGAGTTCATGAGATTTTGGCATTACAAAAGAATGCATAGTTCAAAGGTTTGTCGCCTACTAGTACATTCATTTTGTAAGTTCAAATATGAACTAAATATTTTAAAGTTTACCAAAGCTTATAATGCGATGGTTTAATCGTACTATGATAAATGGTAAAGTATTTCTTACCTACTATAGTGTGATGGTGTAATCACAACTATGATGAAGGAAAGAAATGTTTAGTTTAAGATATGATCATGATAAGTAAGGTCATGGAAAGATATGTATGTATCTAGTGATCTTAGGTAATAGAGGGCACTCAAAAGTATCATGATCAAATTCTTGCAAGGTCACAAGTAGTGATGGCAACGGGGCGGATCGGGGATGGGGGAGTATACCCCCGTCCCCATCCCCGCTCCCAAAACGCATCCCCATCCCCGTCCCCATCCCCGCTTCGGGGAATGTTTCTTGCCCCATCCCCATCCTCGCAGATTCCCCATCCCCAACGGGGATCCAACGGGGATTTTTTAAAACTATCCTAAATTTAATTAAATTCTAATCGGATCCGATTTTTAATCGAACCCGGTTTTTAGCATATTCAAAATACAACGTATTTAACTTGCTCAAGTAATAATACATCAAAATCAAACAATAATACATCAACAAGTGAGAATAAATTGGAAAATTACTACTTTGTCCTTCCCATTAGTATATATATTAAATTTGAATAAAGATTATTTGGTAATTTTAACATTTTTAGGGATGGGGATTCGGGGATGGGGACGGGGAATTCACCCCGGCGGGGAAAATGGGGACGGGGATGGGGAAAATTTTGTCCCCATCCCCGCCCCGTCCCCGAGCGGATTTCGGAAAATCGTCCCCGTCCCCGTCCCCATCCCCAATGGGGGCAGGGATTTTTCCCCAGAGCGGGGCGGGGCCCCGACGGGGATTCCTCGCCCCATTGCCATCCCTAGTCACAAGAGTATCTAGTGATCCTTGATAAGGGGATGAGAGTAAAGCCCATCTATAAATTGGCATCAACGAAGCTCCAACTCACGCTTGACATTTTTGGTTAAGCCTGAGTTCAATGGTCGACGACGTTGAATGATAATGGGAGCATCAAAATATTTAATATAAATCATCCCTAGGACAAGATGATGCTCAAGAACCGTAATGTTCAAGAGGTTTGAGTCTATGACTCATTAACAGACTTTGAATCGATGAGATGGGGAGCTCTATTACGGGCGTAAAAGTCTGCCTATGCGAGAATATGAAGTGGGCCGCTTCGGATAGCCTAGGGCTGGGCTTGATGGTTCTCGCGGAGGGTATGGGACACATGGCCGGTTTAAAATAGTGTCTTTATTTTAAGCAAGGTTTTGGGTTGTGTGTGTGATATGTATCCAATTAGTTAAATAAGGATGTAAAGTTCAAAGACTTGTCTACTTTATCATTTAGACTAATTGAAATTATGTACACTAAGTGAAAGTTCAAGTCGAAAGGCACTTTCATGATGCATAACAACTCCTTGATTTCTCGGGTGTTGAATCTTTCTAGAAGTTGCCATGTATGGCAGGGGTAATTTTACCCAAGTGAGGGATCCCGGGCTATTTCAAGTGGTACTCTTGAAATGACGGGGGATTGTTGGAGTATTTCAAGAGTTTAGAGGCATAAAAGTATAAGGCATAAGCATAGGATCGACCGGGAGGTCGAATAAGAGCTTAACAAAGAAAATGGACTCAACACGGATCGTGTTCAGTATGACATGACCCGTGTTGGCATCCAGAAAGTTTAGAAAGTGTGCTCAGGGTCAACACGGACTGTGTTGATGCAACACGGGTCGTGTTGGCTACAACACAGACCGTGTTGAACCAACACGGCTCGTGTTGAGCACTGACGGGATTGAATTTGTAATCCCTTGATTTATGCCTCGTGGTCAAATCCTTTTGAGCATGTTTGGGATGAGATTTGACTGAGAAATCAGTCTTGATTTCTCATCATTATGAGTCAACCAAATCCCATGGATTATGCTCTATGATTATGGCAAGTTTGACCCTCTTGATGGCTCCAAAGTTCACTATATAAGGTGGATGAATTGCACATTCATCCACACCCTCAGTCATCTTCTTCTTCTTTTCTAGAGAGTTTTAACACACTCCTAAGGTGTTACACTGCAGTAAAATTCTTGAGAGTTCATGAGAAATCTTGAACTTTGCTTACAAGTAGTTAGGTTTTACCCTTGAGTCTTTTCACGGTCTAGTGAATAAGTCTTAAGGGGAGCCGGTGTAACCATCGATTCCTAGCCACCCAAGTGATCCCCCATCTTCCATGTGACCGTGTTTATCCATCTCATTGTTTTTTCCAACAGGTGATGGGTGGTGGTGGTGTTAGTGTTAGACTGTTAGTCAAGGGATGTTGGGTGGCTGTGTCGATGGTTTTGGTGGTGGCAAGCAGTGGTGGTGGTGTAATGGTGGCAGTGGAGGCGGAGAGAATGGAATTAGAGAGTGGGTGTTAGCTTTTAGGGGTTTATTTTAGTTGATTGGGTAATTAGTGAGTGTAAGTAGTGAGTTAGAAGAGCTTTACCTGCTATACTAGGTCATTCAACAATTCCAACAGGTTAAGTGGCATTTTCGTACTAGTTAACAGATTTTAATGGCAATTTCATAACATATTTTTTCGGGTGACAAATTTGTCATTTCTATATAGTTTAGCCGCATTTTTATTCGAGAACTCCATATCTCTAACTGAAACAAGAATATAATATAACATGATTAGTGTGAAGAATTAATAAGTCTCATATTTCCCTTCATACCCACGTTCAAGATTAGTTTTAGGTTTTCTTTTGTTTCTTGTTTTAGTTTTATTTTCTTTCTTCTTTCCTTTTCTATAAATAGGGTTATTGTATCAGTTTGTATCTGTATCAAATACTCATATCAATAAACTTGTACATGCGGATTGGGGTACATATAAAATGACTGCCAGATCCCTTACTAGTTATGTCATTTTCTTTGGAAAGTGTTTGGTTTCTTGGAAAACCAAAAAACAAAACACAGTGGCTAAATGTACAGCTGAGGTGGAATATAGAGCTATGTGTACCACCACTTCTGAGTTAGTATGGATTGTCAGTCTTATCAGAGACTTTAAGATTCCAGAGCTTCCAGCAGAGTTACATTGTGATAACTAAGCTGCAGTCCATATTGCGGAAAATCCAGTCTTCCACGAGAGAACTAAACACCTTAACATTGACTGTCATTACACACGGGGCAAGTTAATGGAAGGGTTTCTTAGTGTCTCTCATGTGTCTTCCAATGAGCAATTAGCTGATATTTTGACGAAGCCATTAGGAGAAAAACAACACAATTATTTGTCAGAAAAGTTGGGCATGTTGTGAGTGTTCTAGAAGGAGGGAATGTGAAGAATTAATAAGTCTCATATTTCCCTTCATACCTACGTTCAAGATTAGTTTTAGGTTTTCTTTTGTTTCTTTTTTTAGTTTTATTTTCTTTCTTCTTTCCTTTTCTATAAATAGGGTCATTGTATCAGTTTGTATCTGTATCAAATACTCATATCAATAAACTTCTCTCCTTTCTCTTCCTAAATTTCTCAATTAGACTCAAGGAAGAAGGAAACAAATCCTTTAGAGGTAAATTTAGTAAGGCTTGTTATATGTATTACTTGGCCTTTTGATCCCTTATTCTAGGAGAGCTCTCTTGAAAGGATGATGTGGTGTTGTTAGAGGAGATTAGTACTTCAATTGGTTTGAATATGACTTCTTGTATATTAAAATTGGAAACCTTCGATCAAGTTATTTTCTTCTGCAAAAATGTTTTGTACCTCGACCCGTGTAATATACAAGATTACTTCAGAAGAGTGAAAGTTGTGGTTAAAATAGGAAGAAGAGATGAGGTTCTAAACAATATCAGGTGTGTTCTTAAAATGGGTCTTCGAAATAAAGAGGTGGTCAATGAGTTGAATAGTGGAAAACACGTTCAAGGATAATGATCTAAATTTAAGAGACGAGCCTTCGAAAAAGGAGGCTGAGGAAAGTTTTTCTAGGAAATCCCCGAGTAAGGATTAAGAGTTGTCAAACAAGGACCTTGGTCAAAATTCCTATGATATGGAGCATATTAGCAATGGTGGGATGAAAAATTGAGGATTGCTAGAGTTCAATCAATAACACACCAAAAGAGAAGAGGAAGAACTTAAAGAAAGGTGAAGGAAATTGCACCAAAACTTGAATACTTGATAATAACAACATCAAACACCATAAAACACCAAGGATATGAGCTTGGGATAAAGCTAATCATAACCCAAGAGCTGCACAAACCACCATGATTTGATAAAGGACGATCCACCACAAATCAATAAAGGTTTGACTTAAAACACCACCAATTCTTGCAAGAAATTGGATTAAGTAATAATATTTGGAACAAGATTTGAGTTGGTCTCAAAAATAACATTCATTAATCATCAAAAGTTGTTATCTTTCTTCCCTGAGCCAGATTATATGGCTATAGGAGATGGAGCCTTCCCCAAGAAAGATGCAACCCAAATCCAAGCACTAAAAACAACCCAAAAGATTACATATAAGGGCTAGGATTTACCCAATCAAAATGGCTTAACTTAGTGGTAATCAGTTGTACATCAGTGGGGATGCAAGGGTCATTACATAGGGGATTAAGGATAACAAAGAGAAAATAGAAAAATCAAGACCCAGCCGGAAAAATAGGCGGCACGATCGTGGCATCATCAAATCCTTGCCCAACTGGCCAGAATATTCCAATAAGCAGAAATGGCACGATCGTGCCATCTTCGAGAATATCCCCAAACTCTTGAAGATGGGTCAATTGAAACGACCGTGCGAGCCTCCTAGCACGATGAGGCTCCTGGAGTAGGCTGCACGATCGGGGGCCCTGTCTTGCCAATTTTCTAGGTGGCCACGATGGTGGCACGACCGTGCAGGCAGCATGCATGATCATGCGATTGACTAGAAACTTTTCCATTTTCGATGATTCTATTCTCCATGCTCAAACTCAAGTATGCACTCTACCTTTGTGATTAGTGATAAAAAGCCGACATAATCCTACTTTTTACTATCGAAACCAAGCACTACTTTAGGGGGTCTCATGGTCAACCGGAATGATGAGCAAACGAGACAAAGATAATCGCAATCCCAAGGAGAATTGGATATTCATGCCCTTTATCCTTAATAACTTCTTTGTTTGGTTGAGTAAGGTGGGTAAAGGGCCCGAGACCTCTCCATGATACAAAGGTGGATGATGATGACAGAAAAATTAATGAAAGGAAAATGAGAGTTGTCGAATTCATTGCCCGAAGGGATTCGGAAATTGGATCATACTCTTCTCCTTAACTCCTATGTCTGATATGGACGAAGAGTTTTTAAAAGGTCCAAGAAAATCTCATTTTGACGAAGCTTGCGAGGAACAGTTATGAGGTTGACCAAGCGGGCTCTTATGAGTTGTTGTCAACTTTAACAAGCATGTAAGATAGGACAAGTGTGGGTCCTAATCAAAATGTAATGAGACCTAGGAAAAAATGAGAGAATGTTGATGAAAAGATGAGTTATCTTGTTGTTCTACTGTGATATCAATTTGTAGGATGGAACAAGAATTTGAAGTTGAATATATTCCTTCAATCAACGTAGATTTAAATGAATATGATCAAGAGCTACAATCCACTTTCTGAAGGGGGAGGGGGGTCAAGGGTTGTCCCTGAATGAGAGTGCTCATGTGAAGCTTCTTGAAGGAAAGTCTATTGAGACTATGAGCTACATTGAAGTGAGAATCAAAGGAGCCCCCATGTTGGTTTCGGTGGACAAAAGTGTCATGAAATAAGATAAGAGAAAATAGAGATCATGATTATAGAGGAAACAATATCCAATAGTCAGATATGTCCAACAAAAGTCCAGAAAGTAGTGTTTAATTGTAGGGACCAAGTACTAAGCGCTTAGGCTCGGTTTTGAGCCTAAATGCGTCCATTTCCCTTGGCATTTTCCTCGATTTCGTGTATAAATAATAGTGTTCTTATGTTATTTTCCTTACTTTGTAGGTTTCTTCACCAATTATGTGCTTATGGAGGAAATGTGAACGAAACGAGGCCGAAACTGGGCCTATCAGAAGAAGGGATTGGGCTCCAATGCAAATCCCATGAAAAACCAGGCCGAGACGACAGAAAACCCGAGCCTTAGTCCCAGGGTGAATTAGTCCCAGGGTGAATCGAGAAAACAAGGGTCACCAGCAGGGCTGTCACATCCGTGATCCCCATCATACCTTGGCAGCAAAAGAGAGAAAGGAACTCGGGACAAAATGGATGTCCAGTCATGATACATGAAAAGCTGAGGAATTCTGGGTTTTGTGAGAAAGCAGCCTCACGGACGTGACCATAGTTTTCACAGCCGTGACTCCCAAGAAATGTCCAGACAGAAGGCCCCTCACGGCTGTGACGTTCCAGTGTTACACCCGTGAGGGAGTTGGAGCTCAAGTACAATTTCAGGCCTCACGGTCGTGACATTCAAAGAATCTCCATACCAAAAGACCCATTACGACCGTGACATCCACATGTCATGTCCATGAGGGAGGCGAGGCCACGTGTTCGGAGGTTTTCATGTGTTACTGCCTTGACAGACCATGTCTCGCCCGTAACGCCCCAGTTCTGCTGACTTATTTCAGGGTCAAATGACTTCGTTTTGGCCCTTTTCCCCCAAGTATATAATGTCTCTGGTTTTCATCAACAGCTAACCTTTAGAGAGTTTATACTTTGAGTTTTGAAGTTTTTATAGGTTTCCTTAATCATAATTACGAGTTGTTAAACACTTTTCTATTGAGATTAATGCAAATTTATGTTGTATATATGGAAGAGTTGGTATTATTTATTGCAATTTGAGATCTTTTTCCCCTTCTATGCCATTGAAACCCTAAATTGGTGAGTAGTACTTCTCTTTCTCTGATTTATATGTTTTAATTAGTGAATTTGTGCTAGTTTATGTGTAACGCCCCGACCCATCCGGGGCCGCGGACATTACCAATAACCACTTCAAGGATTGCTGACTGGCCCCACAAATCACCACGAGTCTTTCCAGCGTGCTTCGTCCTCGCTCACACGCTGCCTGGGAAAACTTCCCAAGAGGTCACCCATCCTGAGATTGCTCCCAGCCAAACACGCTTAACTGAGGAATTCCAAACGGATGAGTTACCATAAAAGAAGGTGCACCTTGGTGATATGAGTAATCATTTCAATCCTTTTACGCCACACTTAACCATACAACCCGGGGTGTTACATTATGCTTTTAATTACCTTGATTATTGCTTTTATGCTTGTGTTTAATTATTGTGTTAGAATTAGGTTAAACGTTGTTTTGATTTCTGAGTTTATATCTATAATGAGTATGATTAGCTAAGTTTCATAGGGTTAGGGGGTTTGTGCAGCTCTTGGGTTAGTGGGATTATGGTGATTAATTAGGTAATTAGGTGTTCCACCCTAGATTTTCATTTGATGATTGGGGGATTTTGGTGCCGGGAGGTTATGAATCATCCCCAAACATCGAATTGGGAATCTGGGGCAGAATCATTGGTTTCTATACCTAATTTTGGCGAGAGGGATTTTACGTGGGAAATATAGGATGATTATGGAATCGATGATAATAGTAGAAAGACAAGAACAAAGATATATGGGTGAGATAGTATTTTACGTGGGAAACCGAAGAACTCGGAGAAAAACCCACGGGCGACAACCAATATCCACTAGTAGAAAATGAGATATTACAAGAGGTAAAATATAATCTTTCATACACTCTCACAACCTAGGGTGAAGATGAGGAAATAACCCCTTACCTCCCTCATGGGGAGGTTTGGAGGCTCTCATATCGGCTAGGTCTACCACATATCACAAGGTAAATAAAGATATCTATTTTTAGGGGTAAACCTCCTATAGATCTGACTTCACTTCTACTCCAAATTCAATTAGATTTTAGTTAGAATGCTATTACAATTAGGAAACTAACCTAAATATAATTAGGAAATAAAATAATTTCATAATAGCAACCAGTAACTTGAAGTTTAAACAGGTTTAAGAAACTTACCAAATAATGAGTTTAGGAGAATTTGGGCTATTAACCCAACAATATAATAGTAGTATTTTGAGTTAGTCTAACTTTTAGCCCACTCATATAAGCTAGGAAGCAGTAGTCGACCTAATACTTTTCATTTTCGTTGTGGTCATGACTCATTTTTCCAAAAAGAAAATCACCAAATGCCAATGTTTGCAAGAGGGCAAAAGTGGTCTTTCTCACATTTACACCCATATATATATTTGGTTTCAAATTTGGATTCGGGGAAGTTTTTATCAGTCCACAATAATAAATGGTCAATTATACTCATTTTTGAATTGGTATAATATGGCTCTTTATTGTAAATACTCTTAAAATAGTTACAACATATTATTATTTGTCCATAATACATTCAAAAGAGAGTGATCCCTTAAAAAAAAATTGCTTGAAATGGGGGTATCTTCTAATAATTTTTCAGAATATTCAGCAGGTTAATTAAAGGGAATGCGAAGACGGAAGGGTTTCATGAATCACGCGATTAAGACACGGAAATGCTATAGATAACACCTTCCTCGTACACCACCGAAACAATACTCCAATAAAAGTCAAATTAATAATTATTTAATCTAATTTAATATATATAAAAATAAAAACAAATTGAAGGCAAAGACCACCCTCCAGAATCACCAACAAGAACACAAATTCCCAATTTGATTGAAGTATTGAACCCAACCAAATTCATCCCCCCACCACCTAATATGAGGAAAGAGAAGGATTGAATGAAAATTCAGCTACCCAGAATCTTATTTCTGTAAACCATCCTATATTTTTCTGCAAAAGCTTAATCTCTTTCCTTTTTCTTTTTCAATTGTTGAAAAGCTCTCTCTTTACATTTCCTACCACCCAAATAGGTTCTGGGCATTTCCCGAGTTTCTCGTCGTTGCCAATGGAAAAGTTTTAGATTTACTCCTTTGCTTGGGCTCTAATCAAACTATTATAATTAATAATAATAATTAATTTTGGGAAAATATGGACGGGTAATTTCCTTTTCTATCCCTATGTGTTTTTACACATTTTATTCTCTCTCCTTGATTGATGGTGGAAGATTGGAAGGGTTAATTCATTCATATAACTATCAGCCTGGTGGTCCTCTGAGTTTGTCTTTTGTTTGCGCTTGCACTTTAACCCCCCCAGTCTTTTCGATCTGTTAGCTCGAAGAGGATGAGGGTAACAAAGAGTCAGGTGTGGCAGCCTTGCAAGAAGAAGAGGTTGTGATTGCTTGCTTTTCATTTAATAACAACGAGATCACACTCAACAAAATTTATCATCACGTAGAAATTGGAAAATTAGATTTGGGTATTTTCTTGGATTTTGCAAAAAATGTCGTCAAGAGGATCAGCTAGTATTGGAAGAACAAGGGTTGGAAGGTATGAGCTTGGGAGAACGTTGGGTGAAGGAACTTTTGCTAAAGTCAAGTTTGCAAGGAACCTTGAAACGGGCGAGCATGTTGCAATCAAGATTTTGGACAAGGAGAAGGTTCTCAAGCATAAAATGATTGGACAGGTATCTGCAAATCAAAATTTTGTTTTTGTTTTTTTTAATGTCTGATTGAAGGAGTTGATTGTTGTATTTGGAATCAGATTTTTAGGTTGACTTTGAGGCTTTTTTGATGATGGGTTGGTTGAGAATCATTATGGTGGTATTGGATCTGCATTGTTTGATTTGATCTGTGTTTCAAGCTTTTTGTTGTGGTTTTCTAGTGTGCCATGCAGAGTTCTAGGTTGAGAATCAAATTCTTTGAATGGAAATGTTTGATGTGATTGGTGTGGAATGTTGGGTATGTATCAAATGTGATCAATGTGTTTCATGATTTGAGCACATGGGAATCATGTATTCTGTTGAAATAGCAAACATACGTGCAGTTTTCCTTTAATTGGTCTATTAGTGTCTTGCTTGCTGGACCCCAAATCATGATTTCTTTTGGGGAATTGTAAGGGCTCTAAGTTGAATCCAGAAGAAATCTTGTTTGAATTGTTTCTGTTCTTAATTGGTCTATGCTTAGTGGATGCTGGAAATCTTGGTGGGAGCAAATGTGCAGAATGAGTCCATTATAAGTTACAGCTGGTGTTGCTGTGTGCTAAAATATTTTCTGTCGAAAGTGGGGTGTAAAATAGACTGAGGTTGATTGTTAGCTTGTGCCTCAGACTCAGTTAGCGAGACTCAATGAACTAGTACTTCTTAAATCATGAACAACAGCAAGCCACACCAACCTGTGTGGATTCTTGCAATTAGGGAGTGTGGTCAATGCAATTTAAGAACCCACATCAAAATGAAATGGTCTCCTCTTACTTAATGGCTCATAGCCTTGTTTACTCTTTTGTGGTTGCATCTTATGTAGGGATAAACGATTGATTTGGTTGGTCCTTTGTTGCAGATTAAACGAGAGATCTCAACCATGAAACTGATTCGCCACCCGAATGTCATCCGCTTGTTTGAGGTTTGAAGCAAATTGATTGTGCTTGACGTTTAAATGTTCTTTAATCGTTGTTTTACTGTTATTTTGCCTCTGGGCCCCCTCCTCTTTCTAAATTTTGAATCATCATTTAAGACTTATTGAAGATTTGATCCTCATCTGATCACAAACTTATTGTTTTCTTTCTTCTTCTGCTGATGACAGTCGCAATTGTTGTGTTCTAATGACAGTTTTTCCCCTTTTCTGTCATCAATTTATGCTTTAGTGGTACTTGTAGGTCATGGCTAGCAAGACAAAGATATATATTGTTTTGGAGTTTGTCACGGGTGGTGAGCTTTTCGACAAAATTGTAAGATTCCTCACTCTTCAAGTTTTATTTGCCCCATGTTAGATTAATGTCAGATAGTTTAAATTGATCAATGGAAGTTGGACTTCACATGATTAAGTAATACCCTTGGGTTATGAATGTTGTTTGTACCAGGCAAGTAAGGGAAGGTT
Source organism: Portulaca oleracea (assembly GCA_029582165.1). Classification (NCBI taxonomy): domain Eukaryota; kingdom Viridiplantae; phylum Streptophyta; class Magnoliopsida; order Caryophyllales; family Portulacaceae; genus Portulaca; species Portulaca oleracea. The sequence goes on from CM055868.1 coordinate 15,253,193, forward strand.
AAAGGAAGATGAAGCAAGAAAGTATTTTCAACAGCTGATAAATGCCGTTGATTACTGCCATAGCAGAGGTGTATTCCATAGGGATCTGAAGGTGAGAGGAGTCTGTATTTATGAATCAGTAGATGATCTGCTGGCTGTAGAAAATGTTAATAATAGTGAAAAACATGTACTTGTAACCCGAGATTATAAACTATATTCAATGTCTTTGTGAACAGCCTGAGAACCTGTTGTTGGATGCAAATGGCGTTCTTAAAGTCTCAGACTTCGGACTGAGTGCTCTGGCTCAACAAGTTCGTGTAAGTGTTTGTATTCTACCTGTCCCCTTTTTTGGGATTTTGAAATGGTTTCGTAATGGGAATGCTAGGTGCTTCATAACTTCATTTTACCTTTGGATGTGAAAGTGGGGCCATGTTCTCCTTTACATGGTTTTGCTAATAACTTTGTCTGACCCTGTGGTGCTTTCCAGGAAGATGGATTGCTTCACACAACATGTGGGACTCCGAATTATGTAGCACCAGAGGTATCAATACTTTGACAATGTACAAGAGTTTTTGGTAACATGTTTTGATTGCTCTTATGATTTCACTTTTGAATTATCGAACTTCTAGGTGATTAACAACAAAGGCTATGATGGAGCTAAGGCTGATCTGTGGTCCTGTGGCGTAATTCTCTTTGTCCTAATGGCAGGCTATCTACCCTTTGAAGATTCTAACCTCATGTCATTATACAAAAAGGTATGACTAATCTCATTGTATCTTTGCTTAATTGTTCTGCAGTTGACACTTATTTTAAGGTCATGTCTGAAAAATGAAGGTAGTCTTTTCTGCTGTAGTTGGGTGAAACCTGTTTTATACCGCCTCTTATAAATCCCTATGTTGGCTTTTTTTCATGAATTTCTCCTTTTGCTATTCTGTTCTCTCAACTTCAGGTTTTAACCTATGTCACTCAGAATCTGGTGTCTGTTATGGACACATACAGGTGTCAAACATGACTATTTTAAAAATATTCTGCAGATTAGGAGTAACATAGGTGTCCAGGTGACAAGGATCCAACCCAGGTACCGTAGGGAAAATGAAGAGTAGGGGTAACGTAGGTTTTAGCATATAAAAGTCAACCAGATTTGCCATTCTTGTTACTCAACCCTTATTAAATATCCTTTTTATCACCACATCTTTCATCATGGTCTCTCTAATTGCTGTTATAATGTTCTTTATAAAACTTGCTTTTATGCTATTGGTAGGAGGGGAGGAGCAGGTAAACCTTTTAAAGATTTCAAGCTCTACTATTTGAGGATGTTGTATATTTGGAGTTAAGTGCTTAAGGATGATAGTAGTTTGAGTTTTGTGGATAATATTATTGATAAGACCTTTGACTACATAGTGTTTTTGCTTTTGCCTCGTTTCGTAAATGAGCAAAATCCCCTTGGTGTCCTTGCTATACATTTTTTGATTACTTACCCAAAAAAATAAGAATCCCTCAAGCTCAATGCAAAATCCTACTACAATGGACTAAAAAATTGCTGTGCTCATAATAAAATTTCATGAAATTAAGTGTCGACATAGTCAAGTAAGTTTATACACAATGAGAGTTTTGAGTTTTAACCAGGATCAATGGTAGAATGTTATGTAGAATCAGGAGTCAAGTGATCTGTGATCTGGGGGACTCCTGTTGTGGACAAGATTTATGAGGTAAGTGTTATATAGTCTACAGGTGAAGCAAAGATGGATGAGTTGTTCAGGTAGACGCATGGGAGGATTATGTTTGGTTGACTGCATTCGGGAAATTGAAAGAAAACTTGGAACTAGTGGAGACCTTCAGAGGCTTATTCAGAGCCGAATCCCCTTTTCTGTTTGTGCATCTTCTAGAAATAATCTTTAAATTGATCATATACACCATGTAGTGACTGGACTCAGGTCTTCTTTTTCCTGTGGTTATGCACTTGAGAGAACCTGTTTTGCTGATTTGGTTCTGTATATGTAGTCTTCTCTGTGAATGACTGGTTTCTCTCCATGAATTACAGATTTTCAAGGCCAGTTTTACCTGCCCCCCTTGGTTTTCCTCTGGTGCCAAAAAATTGATTCAGCGAATTCTAGATCCTAATCCTTCAACTGTAAGTTTGTGACTGTTCAAATTTTTTATTCTGTCCCTTTCAATTATGTATATACTTGTTGTAGTGTTAGTGTTTAACTGGATATATTTTCACGGTAATAGAAAAAGCTCTATGCTGTTTCTTCCACTTTTGTATTTTTATTTGTTTGTTTGCTGATTTGATAATCTCAAACAGCGCATTACAATTGCTGAAGTAATTGAGAATGATTGGTTTAAGAAAGGGTACAAGCCACCAGTTTTCGAGGAGCCTGACATAGCGGTTGACGATGTTGATGCTATTTTCGACCAGACGTTGGTGAGTCTCATGGTTTGCTTAAAATGCAGCATCCCTGATTTTCTTGATTTTCTTAGCAACTCTTCAGTATACATCGTTACATCAATCTTGCACTTTGTGTTGTTGTATCCAGCACTCTGGAAACCTTGTTGTGGAAAGGAGGGAAGAGCAGCCTGCCACCACATCTCAGAACCCGGTCACCATGAACGCATTTGAGCTGATTTCTACCTCTCAGGGTCTTAACCTCGGTACTCTCTTTGAGAAGCAGATGGTGAGCCTTTTCTTCTTTTTCTTTCTTCTACTTACCCTTTTATTTAACTATTGTTTTGGGGTTTTGGGACAAGGCTACATGCAAGAGTTGAAATATCACCTGGCACAACTATATAGGTCTGTGGAGTTTGATTGAATATTCGTTCGAGTTTGCTTTAGACTTCAGGTTGGGTCATTTTGGGTTTAGTATATGTTATTGCTGGATCCAATACACTTGTGTTGTTAATACAATACTATTTACAAGGAAGTTGTGGGTGTAGGTCCATTGGTCGGTTATGGTTAAAATGGGTCTTTCAGTTTGGTCACTGGACCTGGCTGATTTGGGTCAACTCCATTCATTCAGGTTGCACTAATGTGGTTAATTAATATTTATTAGGTTTCTGTAGCTTTATTTCTTTATTCGCGGTTAACTGAAAACCACATAATTGAACATTACATACTTTGTGGTGGTGCTGAATGAATTGTGACAGCTTTGAGTAATTCTCAGCTTCTACTTGCAGTTAAAGACGTCTTTCCATTTTAACTCCCTTTCCCATTTTCAGGGACTTGTGAAACGTGAAACAAGATTTACATCTAAATGTTCTGCACCTGAGATTATCACGAAGATCGAAGAAGCAGCTGGGCCTTTGGGTTTTGGAGTAAAGAAAAATAATTACAAGGTACTGTGGCCATTTCTCTCTTCTCAGATCTTGTGATTCTGTCGACCATTTATACTTCTTCAGTATAGTTTACTATGTTGGTTACTGTTTTATATGGTACAAGAATTTCTGATTAACTGTCCCATGGTAATATCCAGATGAAACTTCAAGGAGAAAAAACTGGTCGTAAAGGTCAGCTAGCTGTTACGTCAGAGGTATGCAACTCTAGTATAAAAAGGGTAGTAATAGTACAACCCCATTGACCCAAGAATAAATGTTGCTTGTTCTACATGTAGCTCTCTAGATTTTGGTCTTTCTTTTTTCCTTTCCTTGCTTCAGATCTCTTACAATTGGCAATGTGAATTCATAGTTTTCAGTCTAGTTTTTACGCAAGTTATATCACTTTTGTTGTACATCTCACCAAGGGGTGACCGTTGTTACAGATATTTGAAGTGGCACCCTCTCTTTATATGGTTGAGCTTCGCAAGTCTCGTGGGGATACTCTTGAGTTTCACAAGGTTTGTAAACCCATATGCTTTTGCTTCTCTCTGTACTGGTTAAATTCTGTGCTGAACTCATTTGATGGACACAGTTCTACAAGAGCCTTTCCACTGGGCTGAAGGATATCATCTGGAAGACCGGGGAAGAAATCAAAGAGGAAGAGGCTCCAACAAGCTTAGATTCTCTGTCCAGGTAATCTAGTTCCATATTCCTTTCTCAACAGTCTGTCTAAAATCTAAATGGCGAAGAACGAGTTTCTCAATTCTCATAATCATCTCTATTCTGCTCAATTGAGACGATGGTAATTTACCTTACAATATCATTTACCCCTAAAGTATAGTGTTTCCACTCTAACAACAGTTACATAAATTCAGAGGAACAAATTTATATGATGAATTGATCCTACATGAGCATGCCTTGGAAGAAAATGTATGTGTTAAAACATAAAACTAAGTTAGTCGCATACTCTTTTGAGCAAATTAACCTCACACTTTACTTTTCTTGCACCTCAGCATATTGGGTGTCCTCAATTCTTCTCATAACGGGTTCTTGAATTGCATGAGTGAAGAAGTGTTTTTTTGTTAAACCCTAAACCCTCCATCCTCGATGAAGATTGCTGTATGATATAATGTTAGTTTTCCCTCATGGCTAAAATTGCTCTTATTGACAGGTGATGGTGGATATTCTTCCGGAGTCTCTCAACACCTCAGGGCAGTGTCAGTACTAGGGCTTGTATAAACAGGAATACACCTTGATAGAATTTGTGGCTTCTTTTAGTGCTCTTTTCCTTTTTTTGTCTGAACTTTGAACCCAAAAAAAGAAACAAAAAAGAGGAAAGGAAACCAAAAAAAAAAAAAGTAAAGGAAAAAGGAGTGGGATATGGATGGAAGGAAGTTGTGTGTGTGTGGTTGGAGAGGAGAAGTTGTATTTGAGTTGGTCTTATCTATCCTTTGACTGAAGTGAAGTTTGATAATGAAAATTGAGGCCTTGTATCGTGAGACCTTCACATTCATCCCTATCCTGATTCACCTTTGTATACCTTCACTCTCTACATACATTAATATGAATAATATATGAAAGAAAAAGAGGAAAAAGGCATTGAATAAAAGTAAAAGGGGCTAATTTCACCTATTATTCTTATTCTGTCGCAAATTTTATCAACCTTGACTGCTGTAGACACTATGAAACACTTGTAAACTGTCTCTCTTCTTGTTTGGGTGGCAATCCATATTACTATTAGTAAATAGTAACCTTTCAGGGTGTCTTAACCCCTAGTTGGCAAAAAATTGTGTGTGTTCATATGATCCTAAATCAATTTGCAAAAGATGGCCATGTTGACAAATAGACCAATACTCAAATTGGAAACCAATGCCTATATTTTCAAGTTTCCTATTTAGGTTTAATTCTAGATAGAGGCAATAAAGTTAAGTGTGAAAATTGTGGGATTGGTATGTTGTACTCGTCATGGAACAAGTAAATTTGGTAGTTTCATTCAAAAGAAAAGCAATGATCTAGGATAATATATTGATCAAAGTTAAATTACTATATTCGCATAAAAATATAAATCTAATTTTGTTAGCGTTGTATTTGGCCCCGTTCATTTATGCGGCTGGCAGGCTGCGGTGCCGCACCGCACCACAACTTTTCATATTCCACTACAACCCACTACAATTTTTTTTTTGAAACTCAAAAACTCACAAACACTATATTAAGGAATTGTTCAAAAATTTACACAAGTCTAAGCTAGCCAGATCGATGACAAAATCTGGCACATCCGTCACCCAAATCCTATCCCCAAAATACATAGGTTGGATATGGGCAAGAACATGGGCAATCTCATTATTCTCCCTCCTAACAAAAGACCACCCAACAAAAACAAAAGACTTGCTCAAACTTAAGATATCCGCTATGATGAAACCAAGGAAGGAATTGGGAACCTCAGCTTTTTTTAACTTGGAAATAATAGCAAGGCAGTCCCCCTCCATGATGACTTTATCAAACCCAGCATCTTTAGCACATTTTAACCCAAAATAACAGGCCCATCTGGACCGGCCCGCGAATGCACCTGTTGGGCTCCAGCACATAAAACCTTCCCCTGCTCATCCCTAATAACAATACCTCTTCCTCCTCCCTTCATCTGCAACCGACCACCATCAAAATTAACATTCACCACTCCAGCTGGTGGAGGCACCCAAGGCGAATCAACCCTCAAATTTCCTCCTTGTTGGCGCAATTCCCTGAAACTCTCCACAAAACCAATGGCCCTCAACGCTGCTTCCTCTATTCTCCCTCTAGAATTCCCGAACAACCAATTATTTCGAACATTCCAAGCTTCCCAGATAATGGCTACAAACTCCTCAAAATCTTCCTTACACATCTTCCTATCCGCCTTCTCCAGGATATCGATAATTGAAGGCTCTTCATTTGCCCAGAAAGTCTCGTCTATGTTACTCTTGCTCCATACTTCCATAGCCAACGGACACCCAAATAACGCATGCTCCATCGATTTTAGAATGGCACCACAGATCTGGCATCCCATATGAATTTGAGGTAATCTCTTTGCTAAATTCAAGTTGGTGGGAAGCACTTTCTGCACAACTCTCCAAATGAAGACCTTAATTCTGGGAGGAATGTTTAAACCCCAGATTTTCCTCCAGAAACATTTCCACCAATCATTGTTTGAGCAACTAGCAACCCCTCGATCTAGCGCCATGACTAAGTGATAGGCAGAGCGAACACTAAATCTCCCATTAGCTTCAAAATGCCAAATTAATCTGTCTTCAGGCCACGAGGGCGCTAATGGAATATTGATAATTTCTTCAGCATCAAAATCGTGGAACCAAAGCTTAACTAGATCCGTTTTCCATTCCCCTTTGTCTTTGTCAATCAACATATCTACAGTTGCTTCGGCATTCGTTTGTGAAGGCCTGCTGACAGGCTTAAACGAATGAGGGCTGGGAAGCAATCTATCTTCCCAAACTTTCGTCAATTGACCATTCCCAATCAAATTTCTGGATCCAGCCTTAACAACTCTCTTTGCACTCTAAATACTCTTCCATGTGTAGCTCGGTTGAGCTCCCAACTCAGCCTCCAACAAGCTTTTGTTAGGGTAATATTTAGCTTTCAGCATTCTTGCCACTAAGGAGCTTTCATCTGAAATAAGCCTCCAGACTTGCTTAGCTAAAAGAGTCTCGTTAAAAGCCTCCATATCACGAAACCCCAGCCCACCATCTCCCTTCTTTTTGCACAGCTTACTGCTAGCAAGCCAATGAATTTTCTTTTTATCCCCTGAAGACCCCCACCAAAACTTGTTGATCAGGCCTTGTATGGAATGACAAAGGTTTTTTGGGAATCTGAATACACTCATAGTGTAGGTTGGAATTGCTTCGGCAACTGCCTTTATTAGCACTTCTCTTCCAGCCCATGAAATGAGATTATCCATCCACCCATTTAACCTCTTTGCTATTCTGTCTTTAATAGGGGAGAAAGCCTTGTTTTTTGACTTACCAATATTCATAGGAAACCCCAGATATTTTTCCTGCACTTGGATCTCCTTAATGTCTAGAAGCTGTGAGATTTGATCGCGAACTACTTCGGGGATGCCTTTTGAGAATTGCACACTGGACTTGTGTGCATTAATCTTCTACCCAGAAGCCTCTTCATAAATCTTTAAGATTTCCTTGATCTTTAGGGCTTGATTATCTTCAGCTTTACAAAACCGGATAGAGTCGTCCGCGAATAAAAGGTGAGATACACTGGGAGCCTGTATGCATATTTTATGACCCTGAATTTTGCCAACACTTTCCGCTGTTTTAAGTAGCCCTGTGAGCCCTTCAACTACAAAAGGAAACAAGAAGGTAGACAACGGATCCCCTTGCCGGAGTCCACGGCTCGGCTTAACCCAACCCTCAGCCTGCCCGTTAATCATAAAAGAGAAGGTTGTTGTTTCAACACACTTCATAACAACTTCCACCCAACTTTCTGAAAAACCCAGTTTAAGCAATATTCCCCTCAAAAAATTCCATTCAACTCTATCGTAGGCCTTCATCATATCCAGCTTCACCGCCATTGACCCCTTCCTTGCCGTTTGCCTTCCCATTGAGTGAAAAATCTCAAAAGCTGCTAAAATGTTGTCGGTGATGAGCCTCCCTTTTATAAATGCACTCTGATTCTCAGAAATTATTTGTGGTAGAAGGGGCTTCAATCTATTGGCAATGCATTTTGTGATCAGTTTATAGATTACATTACAGAGGCTTATCGGCTTGAATTCAGAAATTACTGTTGGGTTTGAGATCTTCGGGATTAGCACAATGTTCGTGTGATTAAGGTCTGGCGGCATGTTGCCACCGTTTAATATTCCAAGAACAACTTTACTTACATCTTCGCCAACAATATCCCAGTATTGTTGAAAGAAAAGAGGGTTGAGACCATCCGGGCCCGGCGCTTTTGTTGGGTGCATGGCATTTAGGGCTTCCTTCACCTCAAACACCTCATAAGGCTTCGTAAGAGAGTTGTTCATTTCCACTGTAACTTTTTCCTCTACACAATCCAAAACTTTGTTGCTGTTCACCGAACCTTCTGTGCAGAAGAGCGTTTCAAAGAAGTCTACTACCTCCTTCACTATCTCCTCCCGAGATTCCACTTTAGAACCATCACTTCTTACTAGGCTCGATATATAGTTGTTTGATCTTCTCATAGATTCCCTTGAGTGAAACCATTTAGTGTTGGCATCCCCATGTTTCAAAAACTCGACCTTAGCTCTTTGAGACCAATAAAGTTCCTCCTTACGTCTCCAAGAGCTAATCTCCTTCAGAGTCTTCCTCCTGTTTTTGATATCACTAGTCGATTTAAGAATTTCTTCAAAACTTTTGATTTTCTGCCGCACTTCACCAAAGTTTTCCTTGTGCCATTGCTGCAGATCCTGAGCACAATCAGCTATCTTAGACTCCAAATTTTTCCAGGGGTCAGAAAGCTTGTATCTGTTCCAAGAGCTTTCTATAACTTCTCTGCATCTATCATCTTGAGCCCACATGTTTTCAAATTGAAAGCGCTTTTTCCTAGCATTTCTAAGAATCCGAGGATCCTCAAGCTTAATCTGAATAGGTAGGTGGTCCGACATATCTTCGTCAAGATGAAAAACCTTTGCCTCTGGAAACAGCGAAATTCATTCCTCCGTTGCGCAGAACCTATCCAATCGTTCCTCAACCAGCTCTGCACCCCCTTGCATTGTTCCAAGTAAACTCGTAGCCTGAGAACCCCAAATCAAATAAACCGCACTCTTCCAGTGTGTCTCTAAAAGAATTGAGCACGTTTTCATTTTTCCTGGGACCGCCCTTCTTCTCTAAATTGTACAAGATCTCATTCAGATCACCACCGATCAACCAAGGAAGGTCCTCATGATCCTTTAAATCCCGAATCATTTCGCAGGTTTTCAGCTTATTTGAAGTTTCTGGCCACCCGTAAATGCCAGTCCACCGCTAAGTACGATCCCTCTTGTCTACAATGTTTACGTCAATGTGATGGGATTAATAGGACAAAATACTAACATTCATCTCCAACTTCCACATCATAGCCAAACCCCTCGATCTCCCTCTACAGTCTACTGCAATCCCAATGTAACCTTTAGTTTTACGACATATTACCTCCATATCTTTGGCTGTTTTCTTTGTTTCCGAAATGAACACCATACTGGGTGAAGATCTCCGAATAAGGCTCCGGAGGTCCTTCACTGCAGAGGCTTCACCCAACCCTCTGCAGTTGATACAAATAAGATTCATTGATGTAGGCGGGGTTGCTCCGCAACCTCCGCCTCTTGATTAATGTGGTATGTAGTGCTCTCCTCCCCTTCCACAATGTAAACTTTCTCCCTTATTTCATCTTCCATCGAATTGTGACTCATCTTCCTCTTGAAGACCGCGTTTCCTACTTCCAGCACCTCATTGTCTTCGATTATCATGTCAGACTCCCCATTCTCCGATCTTTTGATTAATTTGGACTCTTCTCCTTCGTTCTCCATAGAATTTGAGAAAGCAAGCTTCTATTTGACCCTTGGGTTCCTCTGTTGTCCTTTGAAGGTCATGTACATCTTCCGTTCTTCTTGGATTTCAGACTCTGCATTTCTTCTTCTTGATTTTAATGGGGATGCCTTGAGCCAACTTCCATACTGTAAATCGTCTTTCGGAGTTTCTGGGCTCACGGTAGTACATTCTTTCAGAATATGGCCCAATCTTCCACAGCCGTAGCAGAATTCTGGCAATTTTAGGTACTTAAAAGCGATCCAAATTGGTTTGTCATTCAGTTTGACCATCATTCCTCTACGAAGGGGTTGTGTAACATCGACTTCATCCCTAAAACACAATGTTTTATCAACCCCAAGCATATTTTCCTCCTCACATCCCAGAAAGACCCCAATCTTATCTCCAAGAATTTTTGTAAAACTCGGTGTTTGCCTTAGAGCTGGAATATCATAGGCTTTGATCCAGAATCTAACCGTTCTAAATTCGAACTCTGAGAATTGTTATGTTCCGTCCCATTCTTTAACAAGTAAAATCTTGCCATCAAAGGACCATGGGCCTTCGTTCAGAACAAAATCTTTATCCCTTGCTGAGAAGAACTGGAAGAGAAATGGATTCTCATCTAATTCTTTCGTCACAACTCCTTTTGAAGGTCTCCAAATGTTCTTGATGACAGTCATGAACACTCTTCGGTTGAAAGAATGTGTCGTCAATAGGTGCCCCACCAAGCTGAGCTTTATTTCTTCCTTCCTCTCTCCTGGGATATCTTCTTTAACTTCGATGATCTCTTCTGCATATGTTAATTTCAGTTTGTTCCAGTCTAACTCTGCTATATCCGCCAGTGCCGATCAATATCCTCCAACAAAACCTTTTCTTGTGATCCCCAACAACTTGCTCCTCCTCTAGCCCCGTCAGCGAAATTTCTCCGTCTCTCTTATCCGACATGCACTAGAAAGTGCCCAGCGATGCCTCATCCACAGGTGGAGAGGCTAAAGATTCTCTTCTACCACCGTCTCACCGAAGCTGGGAGACACCCTTTCCCTCACTGCGTCGCCTCAATTAGGCGTCGTAGGAGTACTTCAATTAAAAAATCACAACCCACTACAATTTACCACAACCCACCACAATCTACTTTTTAAATTTTAATTTATTTTTTTATTACTAAAAGTTAAACTTTATTTACCAACACATTTCCTAACACATTTACAATTATATAAACCACAACCCACGACAACTTTCCACAACCCACTACATTCCACCACAACTTTTCCCAACCCACCACAATCCACCATATTTCCTCCGGATCGCACCGCAACCAATCGTAGAAAAGAATGAGGGTAAAACTTGTAAAAGTTGATTCAACAGATAAAAGAGTATCAGAGGAAGTACCACACCATTGTATGTCTTACAATAAGTTTATGGTGAGACAGTCTTACCTAAGAATTATTGTTATCTATAAGAAAGTCGAAATTAATATATATTGACCAAAAGACTTATTATAATAAATAATCCAAGTTGTTGGGATATAAATTTTTAGAAAATTGAATAATTTTAAGGAGATTTTACCATAGTTTTTTTTTCCAACTATCATTGTTGAAACGTGCATGTATCATTGATTCTACCACATAAAAAAAAATCAAAATTAATGTATGTTGGTCAAAGTAACTTGTTATAATATATAAGGGATAAGCCCTTGAGTCTCCCTAGTTTATTTTCTTTGTGCTATTGCAAGTATCTTTGTCCCCTTGTGATTTTCAATTCCCTATTTGGGTTGTCATTGGTGTTAGTCTGTTGTTTGTTTGGATAAGTGAGTTCATAGAGTCAGCTTGGCTTTTTAGGTGTCCCTATCAAATGTTTGGTGTTTAGGTGCTTTTTAGTTGGTTGTTGCGGGTTTTTTTTTACCATTCTTAATTCAATGGATGTTGTTCTGATTTTGAATTGATGGGCTTGCCTAATAGGGGAGTTTGATGATGATGTGCTAGTCTCATCCAACACAGGCTTTCCTTAAACCTAAAGATCTCAAGGAAGAAGGTAATTCTTTGTTTCAGAAGAGGCTCTTCAAAGAAGTTGCTATATCATATAATAAAGCTTTCCAATTTTGGAGTGTTTGTGAACCTTTGAGTGGGGAAGAAGGGCAAGGATATACTACTGCGGGCTTATCACTGTGCTTGAACCTTGCTGCATTGGCTTCTTCTCTAGCAAATTTTGAAAAATCTAAGTCAAAGCAACCTCATTAGAATTACCAATGAAATATAGTAGAGCCGAAAAATGTTCCACAAGGTGAACTCTTCGGGGGTGTCTATAGAATTAGCTATTTCACTGCGAACTTATACTTAAGAGGGTAAAGCTTGAAAGGGTCAGATTATTTTTACTGGGCAGAAAAGAAAAATTGCGTTATTTCATTCTTTTAATAAGTTGCATTAGACATATGCATTTCTTAGACCCCTTTTGAGTCGAAATGATTTGGAAGCGCAAGTGGTGACAACAGGATTAGATCTAGAACCTTTGTCAACCCCCGTATGCCTGGGTATTGCTACTTCGGTGAGGCACTCCGTTGCTTAAGCCTGTAATCCCTACATAAGCTCACGCAGTACCTTGATTCTTCTAGGAAGCAAACGGGAAATATCCCCGACATTCTTCGCATGCTTCATGATTGCAGATGCAATGAGGCAATGTATGAGAATCTTGCTTCGAAACCCCGTTTGACACATTGTGCATACGCATGCTATCTGCTCCACTATGTATAATTGTTTACTTTGCTTGGCTTTTGAACTAGATCTGACTTTAGGATCCCCCGGGTGCTACTTTAGCCTGCTGAGACTCATAAGAACTACCCATGTCTAACCCAAAGCAATATAAACAGTAAAGGAACTTGGACTTTGTGATGAGCCTCAACCCAAGCAACTACAAGTGTGAATATAATTTACTGGTTATACTATGAAAGTGAGAAACAATAGGGTGAGTTCTCTTGGTTCTTCTCTATCCTTTCTAGAACTCATTTGCATCGTGGACCGTTTATCCAATCTTCAATATGTTTCTGAGTTCGAAGGGCTCTAATGACCTAACGTAACTCGAATCAGTTGATGTTTGATGATTGATCCCTCCTTTTGTTGTGTTTGACCTTGTCCTAGACCCCTTATCGGATCCAGAATCTATTTCGAAGTTCATTGGGCTTTATGGGCTTGACGCGACTCAATCCAGTGGGGGTTTGATGATTGGTTTTTGTTAGCATGTTCTGTGTATGTCCTTTCCTTGAGCCTCTTATTTAGCCCTAAACCTGTTTTTGAGTTCGAAAGGCTCATCAAGCCTCACATGACTCGATCCAGCAGAGGTTTTAAGATTGGTTTGTCCCGTTGTTATTATAAAGGTACATATGTCTTGCATCTGTCCTAGGATCATGTAGGTATAACATGTTAGCATACGAACCCAACAAGGGATGAGTTGAGGTTTGAGTCAGCATATGGGCGTGGAGTCTGCACTAGAAAGTCCGATATAGGTGTTGGGAATGTCCCGACAATGTTCGATATACATGGAGTTTAAACCAAAATAATATAGTGATTATATGTCATGCTAGAGACCTCTATAATTGATAATTGAATATGTTTAATTACAACTATATTATTTGGTCCTACTGGGTCACACAAATCAGTGCCCTGGAACAATGTATGTAACCTAAGTAATATCGTATTATGTTTAGGGATGTTGGGAGTTTATTTCTATGAGGAATCAACCCAACACGGACCAAATTGGACTCACCACGGACTGTGGTGATCCAACGCATTTCATGTTGGTGTCACCACGGACTGTGGTGGTCTGCCACATACCGTGGTGACTATGACCGACTTAAGAGATATTTTGGAGGCCAACACGGATCGTGTTGGATCAACACGGACCGTGTTGGGCCTCAGAATACGCCGTTGCGTAAGTCGGAAGGGTTTCTAATTACCCTTTCCCAAGCTATGTGAACCCTATAAAAGGGAGTCTCTCTGAGAGATTTATTATCATCAATTTCTTGAGACTCTCAGAGAGATACCAGGGTGATTTCATGAGTTTCTCTCTCTCTTAGTTTGTAGTTATTGTTTCCTGAAACAACCCTTATACTGAAACACATACATCTTACATTGAGATCTGTCTCGATTGGATCGATCTAGCAATCGAGTTCCCGGAGTGCTACGTGGACTTACAGTAGAAGACTTCTACATTGGAATTCCAAAGGTCAACGTCTGTATCAGTCGAATAAGCGATCAGGATAAGTTCTAAAACATCTGCAATTGTTTCTTTCTTGGTTGATTAATTGTTTTATTTTCTGGACCCCAAACTTTGGGGGTATTTATTTTCTGGACCCCCATACTTCAAAGTTTATATTTTGGACCCTATACTTTGTCTCTAACAACCATATGGACCCTATACTTTGTCTCCGGCAGCAATATGGACCCTCATATTTCAAAGCGATTATTGATTTTTTTTTTCTTTTGAAAATTTTCCAGCCGCAACTTCTTCTTCCTCTTCTTGCACGATTTCCAACCCCATATGAGCATGAATTTGCCAAAAAAATTACCAAAATTTACCAAAATTTACCAAAATTTAACTTTTACCATATTGTTTTTTACCCATGAATTTTACACACCCTTAGCTGTCAAAGTCTTGTCAATTTCAAAACAACAGTCAAAAGAAGGAAAAAAATGATAAAATGCCATGTCGGGAAGTTCAGGAAACAATTAGGTCATCGCCGGAGTCAAACATAACTTTGACCCACATTTTTTGGGTCCACAAATTATAAGGTCCAAAATATAAACTTTGAAATGTGGGGTCCAGAAAGTAAATAACCCAAAGTTCAGGGTCCAAAAAGCAAAAAACCCTATAAATATTCCATCAATTAATCTGTATCTGTTTAGGAAATAGATAATTTAAAATCTAACAGTGGTATCAGAGCCACTAATTGCATGCTAAAGTGTTATACCTTAATTCATAAATAATTTTGTCAATTGTTGAATTATTTTATGGAATTGCTAGAGTAGATTTAATGCCTAAATTTTAAAACTTTATGAAACTTTTAGTCTTTGTTGCTCAAAATAATAAATCTGAAAATTTTTATTGAAAAGTTTCATGCTTTTTATTATTATTATTATTGTTATTATTATTATTATTTCTCATTGCCTTCAATTAATCAGTTTATGCTTGTTTAATTGTTAAAATTAGCACGAACTTTGTATAATTTAAATTGTCTTAGAAACAATCTTGTTTTATGTTGTTAAACAATAGTTAATACATGAAATAAGTCTAATTCACAAAATAGGATTTTGTAGAATTATTTCTGATTTAGATTATTTACAGTAAATTTAATGAAAAATTGAAATAAAATATCAAACGAATTCGAAAATTTCATAGAGAATTACTGGAGTTTCATGAAATAAGTCTAAAAATGTTTAATTCACTAAAATTTTACAAATTTATGAAAATTGATAAAATTTTGGAAATTTTCATAGTAGGTTATTAGATAATACTATGATATGAGAATTTTAAATTTGATAAGTTTTGATATTTTATTTAAATTTTTGATACACGAAATATTCATCATTGGGAAGCAACATGGATCTTGTTGAGTAAACACAGACTGTGTTGAGTCAACAGTGATGATAATTTCGTGCTCTTTTAGTGTTTAAAATTAATTTTAGAAATTAATTATTGAATCCTATTATTACTAAATCAGTTGTTAGACATAAAATTTAATAATAATTTGTAAAGTTTAGGAAACTTGCAATATTTTAAAAGATATAGTATCTTTTAGATATCTTGATTTTAGGAAAATTGAATAACTTGTGTATAAAGGTATTTTATAAAATCATTAATCTGTTTAGATAACTAAGATAAAATTTGAAATTTTATTTATTCTGTCAATCAAGCAAACTGTTTAGGAAACTTTATTTAGTATTTGTTTCCTTATATGTGTTATATTGCAATTAAATATGCCTTTATATTTGTCGTTTAAAGTATGTGTTAAATCTAATTATTGTAATATTGCCTGTTTGCATGTTCTTCTAGTATGGCCATAGATAGTCGGTTTTACCGGTCCACATACTGGGTTGGGTGAAATATGGCCTGTGTGCCGTCATTGAATTATTTAAATTTAAATTTCAGTTGAGTTTATTTTAATACATGTAAGGCCTCTTTAGAGTGGTCCATTTTGTATTTTGTTGTACTTGGAGACATCAAGTCGAGTGGGAGCCCAACAACAATGGAGGTGTTGATCCGAGTGGGAGTCGTATCAGAGGAAGTTGCAAAATCCAAGAAGGAATTCTTGAAGACTGTCAAGACTTAGTTAAATTAGTTTGATTAAGTCTAAGTGGTCATACTAGGGGTTTTATTTTATGCTTTAATTTGTTATAGCATGTTATTTTATTATGCCTTTTATGCTTTTCGAAAGAGTTCACATATAATTGCATGCTTATGATAATAAAACCTACTCTCAAAATTGAATTATTACTGAACCTATCGGAACACCACTTAGATGGAGAATAACATCGGCAAAGCGAATTATTTGTCTGTCACTAATAAGTAGGGTGGGAGATAGGTTGATTCAAATTAGGTATCAAAACAATTTTGGGCTAAGAGTAGAGCAAGAGAAATATTGTATTCGATACAAATTTCTTGCCAAGAGTCAGTTTGAATGATCGATCATAAGATGATCCACCAAAGGTGATATGATCTCGAGTTTTGTTGGGCCAAAGTCCACTTGAGCCCATGAGTCTTGTGGGTCTTGGTTAATTAAAACACTAAATGAGAGTTGATAAAGTGTTTTGATTTGAAACTAAAATAGTTTAATTTCTTTTGATAAATAATAACTAAAATGAACCATTTTGTCTTACAGAATATTTTATGTCTTTTCACTCAAACATCCAACACTAATCAAATATTGTTTTCTCCTTGAGAAAGAGAAGAACAATTGCGCCAATTCTTTGATTGGCATCACCATCACAAAATTGTCTTGGAGGCGAAATAAAAAGAACATGTCTTTGATATAACATTGGGCTAGGCATCAATATTAGAGCATTACTGATCGCGTGGAGGGAGATTGATTAGCATGAGTGTGTGAATGGGAGCGAGGATCAACACGAACAAGGGCTTGAACACCCAAAGGAAGGACATGACATTGAGCAAGGAGGGTCCACAACTATAGGCCTCACACCCCACCATGATTATCATAGGTAATCCACTAAATAATCACTAAAGGAATGACTTGCTAACACCACTATTAACAAATGGATAAAGTAAGAACAAGATTTTTTGAGAGAGAATTTAGGGCAAACCCTAACATTGCATTAGCAAATCATTCATCAACATAAGCTATCTTGGGAAAGGGGAAAACAAGGTATTTCTACTAAACAGAAAATTAGGCTAAAACTCAGCAAAAATAAATCAGTCACGCGCGTGTTGCAGGGGGGTCGCGGGCGAGACGGGCTTCTGCCCGCCACAATCTGCCGTTGGCCGACGTGGGTCACGGGCGCGACAAGGGGTGTCGCAGGTGCGACCACCATCTTCCCCTAGTCTTCCTGGGCCGGCTGCCAAACGTTGCGGGCGCTACCGGGAGGGTCGCGGGCGCGAAGACCAGACCAGAACAAAGGCGCGGGCGTGACGGCGTTGACTCGGGCGTGACTGCCTGCTGTCAACCGACACTAGTTCCTCCATGACTTCAACGATTCCATGATCACTCCCGAACCCCGATTCCTCGATGTTTCTTGTCCCGAGACGGTCCAGTATGACACCGAGGCCTATGGGGTTGGTGGGGGAAAGCTCGAGCCTCTCCAAGCTCCAATGACGGACGACTCGCCTTAACCAAGCCAACCCGATACTCATTAATCCACCCTTTGAAAAGGTATATCGGTTTTTGAACATGCCCGGATGAGCGGGTTTAGTGTGGAAATGTCGGGTCGAGATCTTTTCCTTCTTGTCATCATCCATGAACCCGGCCAAGGAGGCTCGGACCCGAACCCGACACGGTTTATACTCTCCCTCTTGAAAAAGAGTTGCCCTCAACTCTTGGGGGTTAAAATTAAGGCTCACTTCGGGGCTCGGCCATCCGTTACATGAACCATTCAACTCACCGACCACGATCACGCTATGAACGCCACCCTGCTAGAAGAGATAGGAATTCTTGAAAGGCTTGGGGGTGAAGGACAAAGGACGGAAGGAGGAAATTTTTTACGAGTTAGGGAACGCTCAACCTCACTAAGCTTGCCACTCAGTAAAGACAAAGCTATGGTTCGCTTGTCCTCACCAAGAGCATACTCATCCCGTATTTCACTCAAAAGGAGGTTCCTCAACTCACTTCACACCTTGGTTTCGATTCGATGTTGGAGTTAAGGGATTCAAGTAATCACAGCCAAGTAAATGATCTTCATTCAATACACAATCCCATAAATATTGCATCTCGAACTTCCAATAGTACCCAATCAACAACGAATCCTCGAGTAACCAATGTCGCCCAAATATCATGTATGACATATTCAAATAGTTCACATCACAGCGACCAACATGCAAGCAATATTCGTTGATGGACGACTCAAACGACGAACTCATTAACATGAAAGGAACTAGAATATGGCTCCACCAAACCCAAACTTGTCAATAGACACCAAATGAACATCAAGATTCCTAGCATGCCACTCAAAATATAGAGACTTTTCCATCGTGGACATCACATGCTCATCATGCAACTTATCACGCCAACAAACATTCTCAAACAATCAATGCCTCCCAAAGATCTTGCACGACTCATCGAAAGACTCTATGTTGCAGCATCCAACATCCAAAAAAGTCTCAATGAATTTTATAGGTGAGTTTGAAATTACCTCATTCTTCTCATAGGAAGATCACAAATGACCAAGCCGTAGGAGGTGTTGGGGACAACTTCGTTGTTTCTTGGCTCCTCAAAAAGCGATGTTGAGATGATCATCGGAGCTTCTTGTTGGGGTTCTTCAATAGGGACGAGATGAGAGGCAAGATCGGTGTTCTCATCCTCCTCTTGGCATGGAGCTTAAACAATAACTCCGGAAGCCTCACAAGGTTCAATGGAAGCTCCCTCGTTGGCCATAAGATCGAACTTTGCTTGCTTAACTTCTCCGTTCCCACCAAGTGATCACTTGGTCTCATGGTTAACCTCTCGGTTGCAATAGTTAGGCAAGAATTTTCGATCCATCAATCGCTTTAGCCTTGTCCATAAAACGATTTCTGATCGACCCTCCATAGTCCTTTGCAATTTGACGCACGCAAACCAAAGAGATGTAGACTTAGTGAGTTTCGATCTTGCAATATTGAAGGCCAATTCATCGCTATACTCCGTAGTTGCAAAGAATCTCTCCAAGGTTTGGACCCATTCACGATAATCTTCCGGGACGGTATAGCCATTGAATTCCGGGAGTTTGGCCACGATATCATAGAATTCATTCCGCGGAGGCTTCTCAACCCTTCTCGTCGATGATGACGTATGTCGAAAGGAGCCTCTATCATCGTCACTCGACTCGTAGGAGGGAGGAGGGCGGATGGGACTTCATGCGGGTCTACGACGTTCGTCTCGGGGTTGTCTTTGATACTCTTGCGCTACGTTGTTGACTTTGACCTTAAGGTTCTCAAGAGTTCGCTCGATGGTGGAGAACCGACTGTCAAAGGTGGTTAGCCGGCTCTCGATAGCCCGAATGTGAGGGCTACTCCGGGGGCTTGGTTCCTCTCGATCGGAATTAACTTGTCCATCCATATCGAGGGAAGGGTAAAGGACGATATGTGTTTGGGATATTTTGTGGAGTTTGGGGTTTTCTTGTGGTTGGCTAGTGTTTGACTAAGGGTTCTTTGTGTTTTTCTTACTTGGGCATTTTATCGAACACCTTGCGGGCACTGATTTCCAACTTCACCTCAAAGCTCCAAATTGCTTTAAAATCACTAAATATAATAAACACAATACAAAGTATTCCAATACTCTTGGATTGCAAAGGGAATGGGGATCACCAATATTTGCAAACAATCCACAAAAACCAACACTAGAGAACACACTAGCAAGAACAATGAAAAAACTCAAGCTAAAAGAAAAACCAAAGCTCTGATACCAAATGGGGCGTTACCGATAGCGTGGAGGGAGATTGATTAGGTTGAGTGTGTGAATGGGAGCGATGATCAACACGAACAAGGGCTTGAACACCCAAAGGAAGGATATGACCTTGAGCAAGGAGGGTCCACAACTCTAGGCCTCACACCCCACCATGATTATCATAGGTAATCCACTAAATAATCATTAAAGGAATGACTTGCTAACACCACCATTAACAAATGGATAAAGTAAGAACAAGATTTTTTGAGAGAGAAACAAGGGGCAAACCCTAACATTGCATTAGCAAATCATTCATCAACATAAGCTATCTTGGGAAAGGGGAAAACAAGGTATTTATACTAAACAGAAAATTAGGCTACAACTCAGCAAAAATAAATCAGTCACGCGCGTGTCGTAGGGGGGGCCGTGGGCGCGATGGGCTTTTGTCCACCACAATCTGTCGCTGGCGGATGTGGGTCGCGGTTACGACGCGGACGGTCGCGGGCGCGATAGGCGGTGTCGCGGGTGCAACCACCATCTGCCCCAAGTCTTCCTGGGTCAGCTACCGAATGTTGCGGGCGCTACCGGGAGGGTCGCAGGCACGAAGACCAGACCAGAACAAAGGCGCGGGCGTGACGGCGCTGACTCGGGCGTGACTACCTGCTGTCAACCGGCGCTAGTTCCTCCGTGACTTCAACGATTCCATGATCACTCCCGAACCCCGATTCCTCGATGTTTCTTGTCCCGAGATGGTCCGGTATGACCCCGAGGCCTATGGGGTTGGTGAGGGAAAGCCCGAGCCTCTCCAAGCTCCAATGACGGACGACTCGCCTTAACTAAGCCAACCCGATACTCATCAATCCACCCTTTGAAAAGGTATATCGGTTTTTGAACATGCCCGGATGAGCGGGTTTAGTGTGGAAATGTCGGGTCGGGATCTTTTCCTTCTCGTCATCATCCATGAACCCGGCCAAGGAGGCTCGGATCCGAACCCGACACGGTTCAACTATTAAAAGACCAATCAAGGCAAATGGGTACATGTAATGTCATAGTATTCATGCGACTTTAACTTCAGAATATTTGAAGATTAAAGGAAGGATTTCAATATTACCAATTCAAAACCAAGTTCAACGAACTAGTTAGAGTTGATAAATATGAAACCAATAACCAAATAGTCTTGGTTAAGCTAGATTAAGGCCAATTGATGGTCCTCATGTTCTAAAATAATTTGACTATTTTAAAACATGAGAAACCTCATATCCCCTTTTAGCGAAAAGGTTGGCGATTAGAGATAATCTTGTAGTAAAAGGGAAAATAAGATTTAAGAAATCTATCGAAGACAAGATGTCAAAGGAAAGGTAAGGACAAACAGTTGTACATACCCAACTAATAACAACTACCGGTTAACAACTAGATCATTTATGGTTTTATTGTAAAGGTATATGACGCTAGAAGCATGAATGCCCAAACTATAAGGAAGGCTTGAAATGTAGTAATATGATTTAATTTCTAGGTCAATGCATATATGATACGCATTACCCTTATTAAACCCACTTTAGGTATTAGATACTGACTGTAAAACTCGCATTTATGCAAATGTGCAGGATCTATAGCAAAGTAGATGTGTTTTGGAAGGATGAGAGTCAACCTACAAATAGGAGCATGCAAATAGTTGTAGCTCCTCTTGTAGAGTTGGTTGTTTATCCATTTCTGATAACTGCGTTTTATGACTATGTTTTAAGGGGTTTTCGATAGTGAATTAGGGATAATTTTATGTGTGAACCTTGATTTTTATTCCGATTTCCCTACTACACTTACTGTTGTTGTTTTTGATGTGAATTTGTAGGTTTGAAGCCAAAACACCAATTTTCTCTTAACATTTGATAAGAATCGACACACCACAGACCTTCCAAACCATGGTACAAATTTTGAAGCAAATGGGACAGAAAATAGACGGACAGTTGCTACCACATACTGCCCGTGGTATATGCCACCGTCCATGGCTGCAGCAGCAACTTATTTGGGTCGTCTTTTCATTCGGTCCAACCAAACAAGAGGGAAGTGGGGAGGAATGGGATTTAATCCCTCATCCTTTCATGCGCCCACTTATGCGCCCAGTCACAAGAGGGAGATGTGAGGGGCCATTGACTTAATTTTATCACCATTTCGTTCGGCCCACACAAAGGAGAGAAGGAGAGGGTAATTGAATTCAGCCATTTATTGGGCCAATGACAAGAGAGGAAGTGGAGGATATTAATTCATTCGGTCAACCCTTGATTTGGCCCAGCAGAATTAGCGAAGGAAATAAGAGAAAGGCAAGGCAGTAGATACTAGATAGGGGTATTAACCGCTATTACGGTTAATCGCTTTGGCGGTTATCCGCTTTTGCGGTTTTAAGTTTTTCCAAACCTAAACCGTAACCGCCTAAAGCGGTTAACCGCTTTTGAAAATCATAAACCTAAAGCAAACCTAAACCGGCGGTTAATGCGGTTAACCGCGGTTAACCACCGTTTGGTCCAATTTCCGTTTTTTTTTAGGTTAGGGTTTAGGTTTTTTTGGGTTTTTTTTAAAAATTATATATAACCGGTTAACCGCGGCTAACCAATTTTCCAAAATTCGAACCGAAACCTAAACCGCATATACCGGTTTGGTTAACCGAAACCATAAAAATACAAACGCCAACCGGTTTGGTTTTACCGGTTTACGGTTTCGGTTTGCGGTTTAGGTTAACCATGGACACCCCTAGTAGTAGACACCAAGGGCTGGCCATGGTGACTGCCACAGCCCGCGGCATGCTGCGGAGTTGGCCGTGCTTCGCAAGATAGGAAGTGACGGTTATATTGGGGACTGGGCATTTCGTTCAGGGGATCGACCATCATTTTTTCATTCATCATCATTCATCCTTCCATCAAGAGAAAAGACAAAATCCTCCCATCTACTCCTCTCCATTAATCAAGACCAAAATTAAGATTAATTCAAGAAGGTTGAAGATCAAGAATCAAGAAGAAATCATCAACGCTCGCGAGGAATACTCCGCCCCGGGATCGAAAGGCTTGACGGTCGTATTCCTTGTAGTTTGTATCTCTTTTCGATTTCTTTATTTGTTTTGAAATTTAATCATGATGTTTGGAACTTGTGTCGTGCTTTTCTTGAACATGAGTGAGTAGTTTATCTGAATTCTAGGGTTTTGCAACGCGAAACAATGTAGTTTTGATTGATTGTTATTAGTTTGTGCATGAATTCTTGATTAGAATCAATAGAAGGTTGTGTTTTCTATGTTTATGAGTTTTCTTAAGGCCTTGAATATTTGTAAGTTTGAGATTAACCTAAGAAGTACTGAAAGGTGAATTATGGTAATCTGACTACCAGCCTGTCTAACTAGGTTTGCGAAAGTTGAGAAAGGAGTAGTGAACTAGGGAATCATTAGATAACCTGACTTTTTTTAGACCTTCAATTCTGTTTAACTTGAAAGGCATATGAAAGTTGTTGATTAGCTTGTTTATAATAATTCTATTTAGCATCGAAAGGGCGATAGAATTCAAAGGTTATCGATTCTTGATTCATTCTTGAATGTATGATTGTGCAGGCTAGGTTTTAGTAATCCAACTCGTTGATAGGTTAGCATCTCCCTAGAAGTCTTTCTCTATTGATAGATTCTTTGACTGAATTTTCCTGCTTTATTAGTTTTATTTAATTGTTAAACCATTACGAAAACCCAAATCCTGATTAGCTTAGCAATCGTGATAGAGATTAGTTTATTGAGCTGCTAATTGAGTTCCTGTGGGATCGACCTTGACGAGCTACTACGTACACCGTGCGCTTGCGGCCCTGTCAATTTC
The DNA here is from genome assembly GCA_029582165.1 of Portulaca oleracea. Taxonomy (NCBI): domain Eukaryota; kingdom Viridiplantae; phylum Streptophyta; class Magnoliopsida; order Caryophyllales; family Portulacaceae; genus Portulaca; species Portulaca oleracea. The sequence goes on from CM055868.1 coordinate 15,276,916, forward strand.
CTCAAAACTTATAACAGAAATTTATAGTTGAATCTATGTTCTCATTATAAGTAGAAATTTGATTTCAAACTCTCAATTAGAGAGAGGATCTTGGATAAACACATCTAACACATTGAAACCAAAAGGTTAAAAGGAAGAACTCATGTTCAAACATAACCTTGGAACTATTTATTAAGTCATGTCTGCGAAGCATGACTGTACCTTTTATAAGAAAAAGTGAACGTGCCAATAAACATTCATACATACAGATGTATGTAGACAATTGAGCACATGTACAAGGAATGAATTACTTCAAATCTTCAAAGATGAACTGCATGAGACATGGTGATTCTTGTCTATAAGATACATTTGGAGCTGGAATGTTAAAATAGCTTAAAGATTTCCAGAATGAAGTAGTCTTGGCAAGACAGCGAGATCACCCAGATACGATCGAAAGGGTGCTGATGATTGAGCCAAGAGTTTGAACAAATGAATCAAATGAAACTTATCTTTGGCATAGTGAGCTTAGTCATATTAATCAGAAATGCATTCAGAAATTGTAGAGTACTAGACTGTTGGAAACCTTAACTTTGAAAAGTCCTATGCTTTGTGAAGCATGTTTGATGGGAAAGATGACAAGATGACCTCTTACTAGAACTGGTGATCGAGCTAATGACTTGTTAGGATGCATACATACTGATGTATGTGAGCCTATGAGCACTATTGCTAGAAGAAGGTTTATCGTACGATTTCATCACTTTTAGTGACGATTTTAGTAGATATGGATATGTCTACTTAATAAGCCATGAGTCTTAATCCTTTTTGAAATGTTCAAAGAGTTTCAAAGTGAAGTACAAAACCAACTTGGCAAGAAAATCCAAACCCTTCAATTAGATTGAGAAGGTGAGTATTTCAGCCAAGATTCCACTAACCATCCCAGAGAGTGTGCAATTGTTCCACAACTCTCTCCTTCGGGAAAACCATATCACATTGGTGAGTTTCAAGTGAGGAATCACACCCTATTAGATATAGCGCGATCGATGGTGGTTAAGCCAGCATTACTAATTAACTTTTTTGGACACACGCTATTAACCACAACTCTAAATACTGAACAAGAATTATTTAAAGCACTAGAGAAGACACGATATATGATATGGAAAGGAAAGGTTCCTAAACTGTTTTCCGAAAGAAAGGGGTATTACTTCTACAAATTGTTGTAGAGCATAATGTTTGTATCTCAAAATGCTTTCTTCTTAGAGAGTACATTAGTCTCTAAGAGAAAGAGTGGTAGAGTTTTTGAACTTACCGAAGTTCAAGAGAAACAAACACTATAATCATCACCTCAAACTCCGCTACCTGATCCCAGTTTAAAATTTTCCTACTAGTTAGGAAATTGAATGAGGTTGAGATAGTAGAAGTTTCCGAAAAGTTGAGGAAGAGGTGCCATGGACCCTACTCTAAGCAAGGTCAGGTAAACAACTCCGTTAGCCACAGAGATATCGATCTCTATGGATGGGCACGTGTGAGATGTTGCTTTTAGAAAGTAATGACTCTACCTGCTACAAAGAAGCTTTTAGCATATCATGATTCTATGAAGTCCAAGATGGACTCCATGTATGAAACCAAGTTTAGAACTAAGATGACTTGCCTAAAGGCATGAGCCGTCAGTAATAAGGTAAAGCATGAGTTCATTAAGACATTTCTAGTCATAGTTTCATAGTATGACTATGAGATGTGGAAGATTGGTGTAACACCCCCAGGTTACTAACCACTAGATTAAGCAATGTTACACCTAACCCAATAATTAGCAGCGGATAGACATCTGGAAGTATTACCGTCATCCACGAAGGTGGACAAGGCTAAGACTAAACCCAACAACAGGAAAAACATAAACTAACTTCGAACCTACATCAACAAGGCATAACTTAACCTAACCACCTCAAAACAACATAACACAACCCAATAAAATTTATACAGTCAAAATATCACAAATTTCTCTTAAATCCGTCATAAAGAGCCTTTAACCACCTTCAATCCCCTTAAGAAGCGCTAGGGTTTCGTCCTTCCGGGCCTTTTTCCTTCTCCTTCGCCGAGATTCCTAAAACGAAAACATAAACTTTGAAAAGTGAGTTAAACTTAGTACGTATACCCCTAATAACGTAGAAATCTTTTCATAATTCGTTTTAGTTGTTTAGCGCGGTTCCAAAACATTAAAAACAATATAAATAGCAACAAACATTAAAAGCTAGCAAAACTTACACAACTTAATCGTACTTAACCTGTACATGGGAAATATAACTTCACCTGTATTTAAATAACAACTTCAATGAAAATACTTATGAGTTCTTCCTTTTAAAGATAACTAAATAACCGTAAACTTGTTTGAAATCAAAAAGGTCATGCATGAATTGACATAGACACACAACTGAAACCTTTCCATAAACATGACTTAGAAAGTGACAAGTAAATTACGTTACAAAACATGAGTTAAAACATATACCCAACACACAACCTAAACTGTTGTTTCAACCCAATCACAAAGTGTGACTTATTACATGTAAAATATACTTAAAAACTATAAACAAGTCCTATAATTAAGACTTAACCCTTAACTCAAATCCTTGAAGTACTTAATTACTTAAAACTTAGTTGCCGTACTATTATCCTGAAGGTCCCCTACTTGCGATCATCGGCTAAGCCTCTGTATGCGCATACCCGGACCGATCGGGAGATCCGGATGGTGGATAATTATCCTATACTGGCCAGGTTTCCATGGTGTGCAACTAAGGCACTACAGTTATATTTTCCTGGGTGCACTAAGGCACGTATATAATTAACTTGGGGTGCCCAAAGGCACATAAGCAAGTTTTTCCTTGGTGTGCACTAAGGCACCATAAACATGGGCGGGGCCTTTATAAATTTCTAAAATTTGAAAACTTAACCCTTGATACCTTAACCTTGGATTTTTAAAAAAACTAGTTCCTCAATCTACCCTGTTCCCATCATAACGTAAAGATATAATCTTGTAATTTTCTTGAATAAGACTTGTACTTATAAAAGGGAATCTATTCATGAAATGACTCAACCAACCAAAGCATAGAATTATCATAAAAGTTTCTAACAAAAAGGGTATGCAACCTAAGTACTTAAAAATAACTGTGAAATTATCCTGACAAATTGATTTAAATTACTTAAAAATCCATGAGAATTTACATATATTTTAAACATAAATCACGATACTTTACATATAAACATGGATAATATAAAATAGATTTAAAACTTAACATAAATGATTAATTCATGATATTATTCATAAAAGGTCGATAAAGATATCGTCTGAAGATTTAAAAGCACGACAATTTGGTGAGTGAGACTTGAACAGTAGCGCAAAAATCTCTTGGAGGGACTTGAAAGAAAAGAAATCTTGAATTAAGACTTAACTTAAACGGAGACATGGAGGGATAACTTAGTAACGTTTCTAAGAACATCAATAATAAATTCGATTTCCAAGGTGTACTCATAAGATCATAGTTTGTCCCTCAGTTATCGAATCAAGGCATAAAAGGACTTTTCGGAAAGCCTAAAGCACACACTCCAGCTTTGTAGTTAACCATGGAAGCTAGAAACGTGGCTAAGGAGGGTAAAACTAATTACTTTACAAGCTGCCCAGAAAATAAAAACGTCAACCAAGCCTTTTTCAAAAGGTCATAACTCGAGTTATACTAATCAGTTTTGGGCCCGTATGCTGTCCATGGAAAGCTCATGATTCATACTCCAACTTTCATTTTCACCAAAACTTGATTTAAGCTTGGGAAGAGGTCGATTTCAACCTAAAACAGATGCAGCCATATAATTTCTGGAAAAACCCAGATTTTTACCCTTCAATTAGAAGCTCATAACTCTCTCTCCTGATAGCCTATGGATGCATACCATACCATTCCGGAAAGCTCAGAATGTCCTCTAAAACTTTTATGTTCATCCCTTAAACCATACAAATCTCTAACTATCCGAAAAACAACCATCTTTACACTGACGTCAAAATTTCTCAAATTCGCGCGGCTTTACGATTTTGGTCATAAATCTTAATATACTTATCAAAACGACGAACTGTAAAAACCGAGTGTTAGCCAACAGTTTTGTCTACTTAATCATGCTATAAAGTAATCTAGATTCACATTCGTCATTTTCTGTAAAAACACTTTACCAACCAGATTGCAATACCACCTCTTAAACTCACTTGCATGCATGATTAATCTCATGATTTTCCATAATCACTAACTAACACATACTCTTCAATCATCAACGTAAATTTTCAGAAGCATAAACACCCAGAAAGTTATCATTTGAGTCCATTTTAGAGGCATGCAAAGCAAACACTTCATCTATTTCATGAATCTCATACCCAATTCAACATGCACCACTTAAAAACCTTCACTTTACTTACTCTAAGACAAATCCATATACATGCATTTCACCTTAATCGATTTTTCATCTCTTCACAGTGAATTTACCAATAAAAACACATGCATGTACATAATCCATCATCATCCATACCCATTTAATCATAAAATACAAGATTAACACAACTTACCCAAAATTTCTCTCCTTGATGCTTGAAATTCTTTCCTTTTTACTAGATGAACTTAGAAACACCCATTTTACCTATGAAATCACATAAAAGATCTACGAAAACTCAGATTATACTCATGATTTTTACTAGAAAGAGGAGAGAAGAGGGGTTATATTACACTTTCAAGAGGAGGAGGAAATGAAGGAAGATGATGATGATGGCGTGGGGGTGCGTCGGCGGCCGGAGGGTGGCCGGAAAAGTGGCCGGAGACGGCTGGACAGGGCGGCAGCCGGCAGGGGCTGGGCATGGCAGGTGGAGGGACACCAAGGATGAAGAGAGCAAGAGTTGTCTTGAGTGTTTAAAGTTTGAATGAAATAACCCCCCCTCCTTAAACTAATATCATATATATATATATATGTGCATTTTGATAGGGGCAGTTTTGGAAAGCTCTAAATGACTTTTTCTTTTTTTCAAAAACAAGTTTCTATATAAATATATATTAAAGAATGATTTGAGTTACTACTTACAATATATACATAACATGTCCATTTAAATTCTATATATAATAATTTATTAATGATCAATAAAATAGATATTAAACCCTTTTTTATCATAAAATAATTGGGTCACAACCTTTTTTTCGGAAAATTATATAAGTATATAGTATTTGAAAAATCAAACATGCTTCCATAAAAAATAAAAAAAGAAAAATCAAACATGCTTGAAAGTTTTTTTAAAATGTTTTTGAGATCTAAAAGAAAATTTAAAATGCTAATTATTAGATTGGTTATCCTCAATTAAGATGTATTATGAATAGTTTGAGTTACTACTTACAATATATACATCACATTCATGTCCATTTAAATTCTATATAAAATAATCTGTTAATCAATAAAATAGATATTAAATCCCTATTTTAAGCATAAAATAATTTGGCAACAACCAAACATGCTTCCATCAAAAACCAAAAAGAAAAATCAACATGCAATGTTGAAAGAATTTTTTAAATTTTTTTGAGATATAAAAGAAAATTTAAAATGCTAATTATTTGATTGGTTATGAGGTGGGTTAAAGTCTTCTAGATCGGTTACACATAACCTAATGGCCATTAAGATGATGATTTAATGATATTGAATGATATTCTATTTAAAACCCACATTATTCTCAATTAATAATTATAATTATAATTATTTGCCACTAATTAAAGATCTTTCTTTGACCCTATAAATTATGGGATGAAAACACAACAATGGTTTTTGTGAAAGATACAAAACATCATATAGTTTAAAGTCCTATTTTTTAATTATTGTCTTCATCATGGAAGTGTATAATATAAAGTATTTTTTGGTAACTTTCATTTTTTTCATCTATATGATATAATGATTTCAATTTGTTACATCTCTTGCAGGGTCAATAATAGGTATGCTTCGAAGAACTTTATGTCTACAAAAGAATGACCGAAGCAGTCATGACGATATTTTCTCTTCATAATAAAAAAATTCTAGGGTATTTCTATCCAATGCCACTTTTTATTAACTTATTCTTTTTAATAAAAGTAAAATCAAGATACATATAAGTGAAGTAATGTCTTCGAATAATTCCCATGGGATGAGCAGGATGAGCTGATATTCATTTTCTCCAAACACGATATTCATTTTATTACATTACTATATATGACATTTATTTTGTTATAACTTAAAATTCATTTTCCATACACAAAATATTCATTTTGTCATAACTAAAAATCGATTTTTCATATATTCACTTCTTTAATCATGATATTCATTTTGTATTACTATAATATCCATTTAGAAAATGATCATTACTATTTTTTCAAATGAATTTTATGTTGGAAGTAAATGAATTTTATGGGAGTAAATATGAGTGAAGGTGTATATTTTATTTTCTAAGTTTTTACTATATGTGTTAATTTAATTTCATATATATATATGTGTGTGTGTGTGTGTCAAAGTATTTTCATGTAAGTCTAATCATTTATATATCTCCTTTAAAATTATAGTATTTTCATAGGTATGTACATATTTACATATATATGTTTTTCTAACTAAGAATATCTCAATCTAATAAGAAGGGGAAAAAATTATACTCATGAAGCCTTTTGTAACAAATAACTTAATATTTACAATTTTAAATAGAACAGTATGAAATTAATATATATATATATATATATATATATATATATATATATATATATATATAGTACATTTTATTTCTTATTATGTGTCAAGTATGAAGTGATCCTTTGATGAGATCAATAAGTAATTCTCAAAGTTTAACAATATCAACTTTTTCTTTGATTGGTTATGATTTATGAATAATTGTAAATTGCTTGATTACACAATGTATCATATTTTTGATAAGACATCGTACTTTATTGATTAGCATTTTTCTTGAATGGTATTATATTATTTAGTGATCATCATTGTAACTTATGATATTATATTATTATATTATTTAGTAATAATAATAATAATAATAATTATTATTATTATTATTATTATTAAGCAATTAGATACCCTTCTTGACCTTCCATAAATTAGATAAAGAAGTGCATTGTTTTGTGCAACATATAGTGTATTATATTTTAAGCCTTATTTCTTGAATTATTTTAGTTTATGGTATATACACTGTTTCTTGGCTATTCAACTTTTTCTTCATATCACAATATTTTTTTTTATTCTTCAATAATTATGTTTGAGATTCATTTGCATAGATAATTGATTTGTTAATTTCTCTTCTAAGACTCAGTATTTAAAACAATTCAATAAATAGGTATAACTTGGGTATGCTTTTATTTACAAAAACATGACCTAAGTAGGGAATGTATTTTTCTTTTAATCAAATCTAACATATTTCAGTCCACCTCCATTCTTCTATAATTTTTCATAAACGATAATAATATACATACAAATGATGTCGTATACTGTTTTCTTTTAATATATGTAAGTTTCTCATTATATATTCATATGAGTTATTAATTAAACCTTTCTCTTATATAATAATTTTGTGGGTGTTTACATACACATATTGTTTTACTCAATTGTAAAAAAAACAAGGAAAAGTATATTTAATAAGTCATTGTCTCTCTTTGTAACAAATAAATTAAATGCCTAAATTCCATAAAAAAATATGAACAAAAAGAATTAATTAACAAATCATTTCGGAAAATAAATACAATTAATTAGATGAAACCATAATAATGGATAAGTTATTGTTGAAAATTCATATATAACTTCTTCTAATATATAACTTCTCCTAACATTAACTGAGTTTGTATCCAAAAATTAACTTATAATTTCATATTAACAATGCTTTCAAATCTATAAATTACAATACTATCTATTTTCTCCATATGAAAATAAAATATTGAACAATAAAAATATTTTAAATCACAAATGAATAACTGTTTTTTTAAATAAAAAGTAAATAATTCAAAGACTTTTAAAATATGTAATTTTATAGCGTCCCGTGCAACGCACGGGTCTATAGACTAGTACATACTAATAAGATTGAGGCCCAACTCCCCCTCCTCCTCCTTGGACCGGCCAAATGGCCCAAAACACCCTATATTTAACAAATTTAATTCCTCCCTCTTATACTTATATCTCTCTAATTTCCCAAATTAGCGATTTTTTTTAAACCGTAAAAAAATGTTATCGGAAACCCAAATAAATATATCCATACCCCTCCATAAAATTTCTCATAATTATAACCTTAAATTAGTTCGAATAAAAGAAGGACTCGGTACATCGGTCTCGATAAAAGAATTCCTGTATGATCAGAATCACTAACGATCGTTGCACTGTTCAAGTCCTGCAAAACATACACTTGGTTAGAAAAAAAAAAAAGAACACGCGCTTTAATTATTCGTGATTTATTTTTAACCTTGATTATTTAAACTAATAAATACGTATTAAGGGGCGATTTTCTTCGAGTTGTTACATCTTACTCCCCTTAAAAGAAGTTTCGTCCCCGAAACTTGAAAATACTAACCCCCTTATCTTCGGTGTCTTGTCTTAAAATAGATGGGGGTACTTCACATGTTCTTTTCGATTTTCCATGTAGCTTCCGTCGTGGGGTGATTAGTCCAAAGGACTTTCACTAAAAGGAATCTTTTTGGAGTGTAAGAACTTAACCCTCCGCCTAGAATCTGAATCGGTCCTGCATTTCCTAATGTAAAGGCTTCAAACAGTGTCATTTGAATTATAACTTGATGGCTGTTATTGTAGGAAAACTTTACTAACGGTAAATAATTTTCCCAGCTTCCCTGAAAGTCTAAAACACAAGCCCTAAGCAAGTTTTCTACTGTCTGATTCACCTTTTCTGTTTGGCCATCGGTTTTTTTGGGTGATACGAGCTATTGAAGCTCAGCTTTGTGCCAAACGCTCTTTGGAAAGCTGCCCAAAATCATGACTGGAACTTGGTATCTCGGTCAGAGACTATGTCTTTTGGAATGTCGTGTAGCCTCACTACTTTTTCGTTTCACATAAATATTGGCTAACTTGTCTATTTTCCAACTCTCATTTAGTTGAATAAAAGGGCCAGACTTGGTCAATCTCAATCTCATGTTTCCCTTCGGTATACCATCTCTATTTTCATGTTCTGCACAATTGGTGCCATTGGGGTCGGTATATTAGGCGTGCACTTGAACTATACTGAATCCCCTCTTAAGTCCTTGAAAAGTTTCCCCACATACCTCAATCAACACCATTTTTGGGGTTTCCCTCCACCATTTGGTCATGACAAAGAAACATTCAAACAAGTTTCTTGAGTGCATTGGCAACCACGATTTATTCTGCCTCAAATCCTCTTTCCTTGGGAATAATTGCAGCTCTGGATTAATTTATAACTATGCCCACTTTTTGTGGATCGATCTGGATTATCTTCTGGATCACTATATGTCCCCAGGATGTTATTTCTTTTAATCAAAGCCTATGCTTTGGCAACATAGTAAATGATTGACGCTGCTTTGAGGTTTGTGACTAATTCCTCACCTGTCGTTCATGTCCTTTTTGAGTCTTTAAGTGGACCAATATATTGCCAGAAGCGCAACTGTACATTTGCCTACACTCACCCATATGTTTAGTTCTTGAAACCCATAAATATTGTTAGCACGTTGGTAAGCTCTAGACATAACTATAGGCCCATAATATCAGTATCAAGTCTTAAAAGCATCCCTATGTACTCTTCCGACTGGATCCCTGTTTGATGTGACCCTAACCTCAAATCAACTTTCGAACCATTCCGACTCTAGGTGACTGATTAAACGGGTCGTCAACACGAGGAAGTGGATACTTATTTTTGATAGTAACCTTGTTCAATCCTTTATAATATATGCATAATCTGAAACGACCATCCCCCTTCTTTATAAAAAGTATAGGTGCCCTCCGAGGGGACATACTCTAGGTTATATGAACTTTCCTTATATCAGTTCACAACTTGGTTTTAGACCCCTTAAATTCCATGCGCACCACCCTATCTGGCGGTTTTGAAGTTAGGTTGCGTTCTTGGAACTTAAAGAAGATAGCTACACCAAAGAATGACTTCACATCATTTTAGGTACGATATGTCAACTTTACGATTTTCAGAGAGGTCATAACTTAACCTACCTTATCATATACTACCTGTCCTGCACTAGGGACATTACAGAGTCGCTAGTTTCCTTTATGGTTCACTTCTTGAGATTGGATAAATGTATTTATCTAACGCAACCATTTGGCTTGCCCATTCCTTCGGCTTATTTCCCTAATCTTGTCGACTTATCATATCTAACCCTAAGGTCATCATTCATGAATAAATAACTAAGTCGGTTGTTCATAGGACTATGGATTCATATCTCAAATACTTTCCGAATAAGCTTTTGCTAGTGAATGCAAATGTTTCCTATCTACCCCCTAAGCACTGGGTGTTACATCTTTTAATTATCTGAACCTTTTCATTCCCTCTCAAAACGATGGGTGACGACATGTACCCCCTTTTTAAATTTATCCATATGACTCTCATTCTTCCGTAAAACTAGCTACTCCTTCGAACATCATATATTCTTAAATTAATAAACAACTGAATCCACAAGAAGTCTAGACTCAAAGGTCTCTCGTATCTTTCTTTAGAAATTGTTTCTTATATTTTCCATCTTCACCTCATGAATCCTACTAATTCCATAAAGACTAATACTTTGCATTTTATTCCCCCTCTTCATTGAACTTACTCCATGACATTCATTTCCTATACAAGGGATAGGTAGGTACGGAGGGAAAATATGGTAATAGAAAGATACAATTGATAAGAGGTATAAACATGAATTTCCAAGTTAACGTGGAAGCAAGGATTTACAGCGATGGCTTTAATATTTCATGGTGGAATGTAGAATTTCATCCGTTCACTGACACGTATATATATTGGGCAAGAACAATGGTTACTACCAGTTAGAGCAATCGGTGCAGATAGAGATTACAATGATTTCCTGTATAAGGGGGCTCGTAAGGAACAATGAGATGAGCTTGGTTTGGAGAAAAGGATATTAGAATAACCTTTTGATTCCTGAATTAAGATAATCAATGACTAGGATGCATGAATATTTTGCAGAAGCTACCTTGAACAACAAGGCATAAGTTATTCGTTTCAAATGAATTAAGACCACTACTGGAACCAAACCGTAAATCCGAGGTGTAGATTCACCACAGAGAATGACGATTACTTATAAAAAGAAGAAATAGTCCAAATAAAAGGGCCTTAGGAATAAGTAAAGTCTATCTCTAATGAAATGTTGAGTGGGTCGTAGTTAAAAGAAAGACAATGGTCGCGAAGAAATTGATAGTAAATTGGTAATTAAATCGATAAGGACATATCATTAATGAGCTAGAATGATTGGCAGGTAACAATGATAGAATCTCATAAGAATTCTTGAAGATGAACACTGACAGAAAATAATAAACTTGGATTCAATATTGCGGTGATAAGGGAACATTTATTGTGAGGATGCATAATGCGACTGTGAGATAAGGGTTTGGTTCAAGTAATGAATTTGAAGTATGATAGTCATGCAGAAGAGGTTTGAACCTCATAATGGTTGTTCACTAACAATGGTTAAGTGGATTCCGGTATATGAACATTGGCAAAGGGGCAGAGGCTTCTAAATCCCCAAAGTCATGTCGGATATCTCTCCATGTAATTCACCCATACATATACATATAAGTATATTCACCTAATCTTACGACTCCCTTTTTCCCATTCTTAACAATAAGTTTCTAACTCTTTTATTTTCCCCTTCTCTCACTATAATTCCTTCCCCTACATTTTGCATTACATGTGAGTATAATAATAATGAGTATCATATCGACGAATGTCAGAATCTCTGCGTCCGTGCCCTTGCCCTCTATCATGGATACTGTATTCATAAAAACCTCTGTTCACCTTGTTGACCATCATTAATAAGCCGTGAAACCAAAATTAAATAATTGAGAACTCGTAACAACTTTTCTTCCCTACCACTTAGTAGTAATTTTCGTTGAGTTCCCTGAAATACGGCTACTTAAACTTGGAAGTACTTATGATAACCATACACACAACAGCTTAAACGTGGTCGGATACACTGAGATTACACGCCTATTTACACATTTTTCATGCCATTCATGGTTTCACAGACGTCTTTGACTACATAAAATCTTGCCATACAATGGTTCCTTTAGCAAAAAATCGAGGGGGCATACACTCATGTATATGTTCACTTCCCGTTTTAGAACCATCACGTGTACTTACACTTCCCATGAACATCCCTAGAGTCAGACCTACTTGTCCTAGTCCCAAAATTAACTCGGGCGGCACCTAAGCATAGTTTGGTTAGCAATATAGTCCTTTCTTATAATCACATCACAATTTCCAATTACATCTAAGTTAACTATACAAACATAATAAATACACATCATTATCCTCTTACCCTCATGTAACCACCTTTGTCTCTTCCAACCGTCCTAGGTGGAGGTGTAGACTTCATCGTCTGAGCCATTGCTTTCTTTAGCTCTTGGGTCACTCTTGGCCCATTTCTACCCTTACTTTCTACTTCTTGGTTCAACTAATTTTTGATGACCTTAGAACCCGGTGCTACTTATACCACACTTATTCATTAGAATCATACGATGTAGTGAGAGAAAAGATTGGGGGTCCTAAGAGGTCGATAAAGTAACATGGTATCTCCTATATGGAAATACCCTTGAAGTCCACGTACTCCTGAAGTTGCAACTTAAGGGTCATAATGGTCCATGCTCCTGACGTTTGGGACTTTTCCTCGTGTATATCCTAGTTAGTTGTGTAGGTGAAATCATGGCACTTGTCTTGGAACCATATCCATGGATGACTACCTGGGTGAGTCGCCAGAAAATGGTGAGCTCTCCTAACCTGATCATGATATTGAGACCATGGATTCTGCCTTAACACAACGAATACCTCTATAAACCTAGAATATGTGTGGAGACTAGCTCCCCTGGTTCCATAAGAATAACTTAAGGGTTTGGCAATTCCAAATCCGCCATTCAACATATCATATATCCGTTACGAATTAATAAAATAAAACAAACATTCTATCGGCATAAGCTTGTATCATAAACTTGCCCGGACGAAACCCATACGTACCTATATCAAATCCTAAACAACTTCAGCTATCGTAATTGATCCCAAACTTATAACATCACAACACTTTATACCTTACATCTCTCATAAACATGCATAGCATCATCATTTACCAATCTTTTTCAGATTTAATAACTTTTAGTAAATCTTGAACATAAACTTCAACATATACTCAACTCTTTCCCATATTCATACATAAATATTTATTCCGTAGACCTTTTCACACCACTATGCATATACCTAAACCTTTTTCATACCCCGAATTTCCTTGTTCAACTTAGAACAAAACTCAAGCATTTCTTCAAGTACCTTATGTACTTAAGTTCTAATAAATCACCTGCATATAAACTCTTATCGTATTCTTTATATTGCCTAATTACCTCTAATTTCATCATATACTTTTTCCCTCGAAATTTAAAGATATCTAAAAGGTGTTTCTCCAAGTTTGTTTTGCTCTGATACCACAACTGTAACGCCCCCAGGTTACTAACCACTAGATTAAGCTAATGTTACACCTAACCCAATGATTAGCAGCGGATAAACACCTGTAAGTATTACCGCCATCCACGGAGGTGGACAAGGCTAAGACTAAACCCAACAACAGGAAAAACATAAACTAACTTCGAACCTACATCAACAAGGCATAACTTAACCTAACCACCTCAAAACAACATAACACAACCCAATAAAATTTATACAGTCAAAATATCACAAATTTCTCTTAAATCCGTCATAAAGAGCCTTTAACCACCTTCAATCCCCTTAAGAAGCGCTAGGGTTTCGTCCTTCTGGGCCTTTTTCCTTCTCCTTCGCCGAGATTCCTAAAACGAAAACATAAACTTTGAAAAGTGAGTTAAACTCAGTACGTATACCCCTAATAACGTAGAAATCTTTTCATAATTCGTTTTAGTTGTTTAGCGCGGTTCCAAAACATTAAAAACAATATAAATAGCAACAAACATTAAAAGCTAGCAAAACATACACAACTTAATCGTACTTAACCTGTACATGGGAAATATAACTTCACTTGTATTTAAATCACAGCTTCAATGAAAATACTTATGAGTTCTTCCTTTTAAAAATAACTGAATAACCGTAAACTTGTTTGAAATAAAAAAGGTCATGCATGAATTGACATAGACACACAGCTGAAACCTTTCCATAAACATGACTTAGAAAGTGACAAGTAAATTACGTTACAAAACATGAGTTAAAACGTATACCCAACACACAACCTAAACTATTATTTCAACCCAATCACAAAGTGTGACTTATTACATGTAAAATATACTTAAAAACTATAAACAAGTCCTATAATTAAGACTTAACCCTTAACTCAAATCCTTGAAGTACTTAATTACTTAAAACTTAGTTGTCGTATTATTATCCTGAAGGTCCCCTACTTGCGATCATCGGCTAAGCCTCCGTATGCGCATACCTGGACCGATCGGGAGATCCGGATGGTGGATAATTATCCTATACTGGCCAGGTTTCCATGGTGTGCAACTAAGGCACTACAGTTAAATTTTCCTGGGGTGCACTAAGGCACGTATATAATTAACTTGGGGTGCCCAAAGGCACATAAGCATGTTTTTCCTTGGTGTGCACTAAGGCACCACAAACATGGGCGGGGCCTTTATAAATTTCTAAAATTTGAAAACTTAACCCTTGATACCTTAACCTTGGATTTTTAAAAAAACTAGTTCCTCAATCTACCCTGTTCCCATCATAACGTAAAGATATAATCTTGTAATCTTCTTGAATAAGACTTGTACTTATAAAAGGGAATTTATTCATGAAATGACTCAACCAACCAAAGCATAGAATTATCATAAAAGTTTCTAACAAAAAGGGTACGCAACCTAAGTACTTAAAAATAACTGTGAAATTATCCTGACAAATTGATCTAAATTACTTAAAAATCCATAAGAATTTACATTTATTTTAAACATAAATCACGATACTTTACATATAAACATGGATAATATAAAATAGATTTAAAACTTAACATAAATGATTAATTCATGATATTATTCTTAAAAGGTCAGGCAGTATACGTACCTGAAGACTTAAAAAGCACAGACTGGACGGGCAGAGACTTGAACAGTAGCGCAACGATCTCTTGGAGGGACTTGAAAGAAAAGAAATCATGAATTAAGACTTAACTTAAACGGAGACTTGGAGGGATAACTTAATAACGTTTCTAAGAACATCAATAATAAATTCGATTTCCAAGGTGTACTTATAAGATCATAGTTTGTCCCTCAGTTATCGAATCAAGGCATAAAAGGACTTTTCGGAAAGCCTAAAGCACACACTCCAACTTTGTAGCTAACCATGGAATCTAGAAACGTGGCTAAGGAGGGTAAAACTAATTACTTTACAAGCTGCCCAGAAAATAAAAACGTCAACCAAGCCTTTTTCAAAAGGTCATAACTTGAGTTATACTAATCGGTTTTGGGCCCGTAAGCTATCCATGGAAAGCTCATGATTCATACTCCAACTTTCATTTTCACCAAAACTTGATTTAAGCTTGGGAAGAGGTCGATTTCAGCCTAAAACAGATGCAGCGATACAATAGTTGATAAAAGCTAAGTGTAAATAGTTACATTGATGTTACATCTATGTCAAAAAGGTGTGATTATTTGAAAGGTCAGAGGAAATCGTACAATTTGTTTGAGTGGTTTTGAGGTGAAGGGGAAGAGGTTTCCAACATGACACGAGTTTGATTATACAAATAAGGCATGACTTTAGAAGCCGCGATAGAAACTATTAGGATTGTGAAGTTCATTTTCGAACTGGGTGTTGTTTCTAGCCTTGCGAGAGGAATGGAGCTTTGTTGATAGGATCCATCACACAAGCAAAGGAGCTGAAGCTCACTACGAATCCAAACATGAGTTCTGGAGATATCACCCCATACGAAAGGTCGTTAGTGGAGATGACATAAAAATGTGCGAGGTTCATTGTAAGTATTGTTGACTAAACCCCTATTGCAGTTAGAGCATGATAGACATCCATGAGCAATATGTATTAACCATATTCTGGAATGTGAACAAGTCAAGTTTACATGAATTTTTCATGAATTATGACCTTGTTGATTTATCAATATAAATAAATTTAAACTTTACATAAATTGTGGCTTAGAATTATGTAAGTGTCCAAAAGGTTAGCGAATTCAAAATGGGAAATTAGATGATGTCTCATTTCTGAAACCCCATTAGTGAACCTGATGACGCTAATCTTGGTTGACAATTGACCTGGTTCTTAATTGTATTATCACGTAGGGACAATGTTGATATCAACATAATTAGCATGTAGGATTGAGGTGATGATCTAGTTTCAT
Organism: Portulaca oleracea; assembly: GCA_029582165.1. Lineage (NCBI taxonomy): Eukaryota > Viridiplantae > Streptophyta > Magnoliopsida > Caryophyllales > Portulacaceae > Portulaca > Portulaca oleracea. The sequence goes on from CM055868.1 coordinate 15,293,454, forward strand.
GATCATGGTGAAGTGATGACATCATAAATCAATCACATGGGTATTGTTGAGAACAACTATCGAACTGACCCGCAGTGGGAGTTCTTTAAGTTGGGAATTTTCATAGGAGCTCTCACTACTCAAAGAAAATTTTTGAATCCTGAGTTCAGTACATAGACTGCAAGGTTTGTTGTAACTTTGGAGCGCGTCAAACGCCTTTCATAATAGTAGGCTATAAAGGCGGGGTCTGGGTTACAGTTGGATCATGTGAGAATGTGTATTTGATCAAGATGGCATTGTCTTCCCTGTTAGGGACGATTGTCGGGTTTTTTGCATTTTGGACCCCGAACTTTAGGGGTATTTATATTCTGTGCCCTTGGTTTTCAACTTTAACTTTTTGGACCCTAAAGTTTGTAGGCTGGAAAAAAAGGACCCTAAAGTTTGTGAGGTGAAAGAAAAGCTCGTTTCCCGTTTTTCTTTTTCTTTCCATGTTTGAATTTCTCTCCCGATTGGCATCAAACTTCAAAACTAAGGTTAAAACCGATATTAAAGTTATAATAAACCTCTTTTATTCATGTTGGTGCTACTTAAAACCATGTACTCAGGGGTCTAAGTAGCCCCGACATGAATAAGAGAAGTGTATTATAGCTTCAATATTAGTTTTAACCGTAGTCCTGAAGTTTGACGTCAATCAGGAGATAAACTCAAACATGGGAGGAAAATAAAGAATGGGACAAGGGCCTTTTTCTTTAGCCCACAAACTTTAAGGTCCTTTTTTATTCAACCTACAAACTTTAGGGTCTAAAAATTTAATGTTGAAAACCAAGGGTTCAGAATATAAATACCCCTAAAGTTCGGGGTCCAAAATGCAAAAAACCTACGGTTGTCTCGTTGGGCACTCGGTGAGTTTCAACTGAAAATGCTTGGCCGAGCTCAGATGAATCAATAGATGATCATTTTCTTTTCAGAGTCTAACACGGAGATCAAGGAACGTTCAGGTCTTACATAAGGATTACTTCCGCTTACCTTATCCGAACTTGAGACAGTAAGTGACAAGGGAATTCAAGGAATCGAACACTTGTAGGACAAGTGGGAGATTGTTGGGAATGTCCCGACAATGTTCGATATACATGGAGTTTAAACCAAAATAATATAGTGATTATATGTCATGCTAGATACCTCTATTATTGGTAATTGAATATGTTTAATTACAACTAAAATAATTGGTCCTACTAGGTCACACAAGTCAGTGCCCTGGAACAATGTATGCAACCTAAGTAATATTATTATGTTTAGGGATGTTGGGAGTTGATTTCTATGAGGAATCAACCCAACACGGACCAAGTTGGACTCACTACGGACTGTGGTGATCCAACATGGTCTGTGTTGGTGTCACCACGGAACACGAACCGTGGTGACTATGGCCGACTTAAGGGACATTTTGGAGACCAACATGAATCGTGTTGGATCAACACGGACTGTGTTGGGCCTCAGAATGTGTCGTTGCGTAAGTCGGTCATTAGGGTTTCTAATTACCCTTTCCCCAAGCTATGTAAATCCTATAAAAGGGAGTCTCTTTGAGAGATTTATTATCATCAACTGCTTGAGACTCTCAGAGAGATACCAGGGTGATTTCCTGAGTTCCTCTCTCTCTCTCTTAGTTTGTAATTATTGTTTCCTGAAACAACCCTTATACTGAAACACATACATCTTATATTGAGATTTGTCTCGATCAGGTCGATCTAGCAATCGAGTTCCTGAAGTGTTGCGTGGATTTACAGTGGTTGATTTCTACATTGGAATCTCAAAGGTCAACCTCTATATAGTGATCAGGTATAATTACTAAAGCCTTTGCAATTGTTTCTTTGTTGGTTGATTAATTATTTTATAATCGTTATAAATTAATATTCCATCAATTAATCTATATCTGTTTAGGTAATAGATAACTTAAAACCTAACAATAGGTCATTAGACCATACATGCATGGGTAGTTCAGTGTTGAGATCAGTTCTTGAAGGTTTGATTATTCATATATGCAAAATAGGGAACCTGAGTTCAAGCTCGCATCCACAACCCGACTACAGGAAGAATCATTCACAACCTGGACTATGTCTCTCCACCGCCTTCCAAGTCTCATCGCAATTTGAGTTTCAATATGTCGAACGACCCTTTAGAGAACTGATGTATCACCGCCAAAGATTTAGACCAACTCTTCTTAGAAATACAAAATCTTGTGATTGTTGTTACTTCACTAAAGCAAGAGAAAATGTTGGATGAATAACACCGTCTAATTGAAGAGTTGAGGCTCGACAAAAGAAAGTGATTGAAGAAATTGAGGTATGCTAGGCTAAAAGGGCTGAGCAACAACAAACATTATCGATGATGTCATCGAAGTGGTTAAGCAAGTGAGCAAGTACATAAGCCTAAGCTTAGAAGATGAAGAGGATGAGGGCGTGCCTGAGACCTCTAGTCGCCTAGCTAAGCTCACTCCAGAGCTGAAGAGATGTTCAAAGTCTGGGAGAACCTCCTCAGTCCACTTTCCAAACAGAAGATAACCATCAACTTAAAGGATGAACTACCTCTTGTCAGCACTGAGACTTCTCTGCCCAAAAGTAGCAGAAGCACCCGCTATATATGCTTCCATCAAAGCCAGAGTTTCTTAAAGCGCGAAGATGAAGAAGGTCATGGCAGAGTTGGCCAGGTTCAAACAAGCACTCAACAAGTATGTGAATTAGAACCTCTTATCAAGTCATTAATCAAACCCCCCCCCCCCAAAAAAAATCTTGATATTTCGCTGAAGAAGTTTGCACCATCAGGGAATCCCATACACCATATATGGGAATTCCTTCGCACCATGTTGATCAAGGGAGTAGAAACGTATTTCTAAGAAACAATATTCCCTTCTACTTTAAATGATGAAGCTTCGGACTAGTATTACACTTTACCAGTAAAAACTCAGAATAACTGGACAACGCTCTACAAGGTCTTCTTAAACCATTATAACCCAATTTAAAAGAAGAGGACATCCCTCGAGGACATAGTGTTTCTCAAGCTATGAGAAGATGAAATCTTGGGTATTTTGAGAAATGGCATTCCATGGTGTCCAAGATAACAGCACCATTCCACATGGCGTTGCAACTATCCACATTCATATAGCGGTTAAAAAAATCTGAAGCAACAACTAGAAATCTATATGATAGAGGACTTTGAATATTTGAAGAAGCTCTGCATAAACTCCAGGCCAGGAACGAGTGAAGAGCAACCAACTAGGGATGGAAAGGACTGAGTGCCAACAGAAGGACTATTGGCACCACCAGAAATCCCACCAAACATGTTAGGGCAAACACTGTCCAATACTCAAGTATAATGTTTTCCCTCCTAAGTATGACAGTTATACCCTGTTAGAGACCACCCACGCTACAGCGCTGGAGCGTTTGGTCAAGAAAGGGATAATTCATCTACCCTTCTCGAAAGTAGAGCTAGAGGTTAAAGGCAAGAACTGGAACCTAGAGCACATTTTATTATCCCTTATTTTTGTAGTTATAACCACCTTCAATATTTGATTTTTTTTTTCAATTCTAACTCTTTACATTTATCCACAACAACAGAGATAGGTTTCTAAGCAGTTTTAGAGTCGTCTCCCCATCTCTATCCTTTCACGCCCCTCTTTGTCTCGCTCTTCTTTTCAGACTTGCCAAAACGCCAATTCGAAACCATCCATCCCATTTTATGAAATAAAGTCATCGTCATTGTTTGATTGTCGATGCTTATTCGCGTTCTGCATCATCATTGCCTAATGACACGATGAGGTTTGGTGAAGGCGATAATGACGACTTCCCTAATACAACTCCCAAATTATAAGTGCTGAAATTAAAGTCGTAAACTACTTCCATTTTGTTGGATAATCTTGAAGGCAATTAGTCTAGCTTAATAAATTGTCAAACATCAGTGATGTTTTGAACGGGTTTGACAAACAAAATTTCGTAAGATTTTGGTGCTTACACATAGTTTTATTTTTGTTTTCTTCTTAGTTTTTTTTTTTTTTTGCGTGATTTTTCTTTTAATTTGTTATTTTAAGAGTGTTGATTCTTGCATGTCTCATGCATCCTGATAGTGGGTATATATGCTTTTATGGTTCGTAAATTTGTGCTAATTCTCTTTTACTTTTAGTATTTGAAGCAAATTCCCTATTATCATTCGACGAATTTTTGAGCATTAAGCACTTGAACTCATTTAAGATTTGTTCATTTATAACATTAGTATGGTAATTGGCTCAAGATTGGGAGGAAAAATAATTTCACAAAGAGGTATATAACTTTCACACATTAAATTCAATTTATATAATTTATTTAATGTATTATATAACTGAATAAATGATAAGTTTTGATTGCAGGTGCAAGAAGTATGACATGATTCATCATTGGCGCCATATTATTCAACATTCATAGCATATAATTTTCTTTGGAATATTTTATTATGTCATTATTTTATGTGGTGATATTATTTTTACTTTTCTCCTTCAAAATTTATACATAGATTATATGTTAACCCGTGTCTAATGATATTATTTATGTATTTTAACTTTATAATGTCAATGAATATTTATATTGTTGTTGTCTTTTTATTATTAAATTTGTACTTTTTAATACACCTGTAAATCACGAGTATTGTTATACTTATTGCGAGTAAACATGTATTATACAATTTACACCTATGAGTTTTCATTATAATTTTATATACATCTATATTATAATTGTCTTTTTAATTAATAGACACTTACTTTTTAATATACTCATGCATAGCACGGGTTTAACACTAGTATTATTATAAAAATATAATATTGCAATTGTTAATAACATATAATGTAAGAAATTATCAATCAAAGAGTTAAAGCAAAATTATGACAATTAATATGGAACGGAGGAATTATATTGTTTGATTATAATAATGTTAAAGCAACAACACCAATATCCCTATAAAGAGGATCAAACCCAGAAGAACTGAGACCCACTTAGCGGCTGGCAAGCTGCGATGTCACATCGCACCGTAACTTTCCATATTCCACCACAACCCACCACAATCTACCACAACCCACTACAATATACTTTTTCTAATTTAATTTATCTTTTTATTAAAAGTTAAACTTTCCATATTCCACCAAAACTCACCACAACTTTCCCCAACCCACCACGATCCACCACAACTTTTCCCAACCCACCACAATCCACCACATTCCGTCCACACCGCACCGCAGCCAGCCGAATAAAAGAACGGGGCCTCCCGTTCTTTTATTCGGCTGGCTGGTTGCGGTGCCACACCACCCCACGACTTGTCACATTCCACCACAACCCGCCACAATTTACGACAATCTACCACAACCCACAACAACCCACTTTTTCTAATTATTTTATCTCACTTTTTCCAATTACAATTTCACATTTTCCAACATATTTACAATTATTAAAAGCAAAATCCACCACAACTTTCAACAACTCACCAGAATCCACCACAACTTTACCAAACCTTCCACAATTCATCACAATTCCATCACACCGCATCGCGCCACACCGCAGCCGGCCATATAAAAGAATGGGGCCTTTAGAGATTCGCCTTCGAACCAGGCCCTGGAAATTTGCAGTTAGACGTTGTATCTCTTATGCGACCCCTCCCCCAAATATTCAAGCTATAATGGACCATCAAGGATGACCCATCAACTCAGATTTTAGTCTGCCACCATTTTCTTGTCTCAATACTTCAATTCAAGGTTAAGCAAGTGAATGTGAAGGAGATCCAGTTCAAGTTGTGAGATACAAATTCAATAACTCATATCATAAAACAGACATTTGTGACCAAGAGAGAATGTGGATGGTGTATTTCCTCAATGAAACGTGAAAGTAAATAGGATGGTGAAGTGGGAGAAGAGAAAAGAAAAAGATGTTGGCTTGGATATACTTTCATGGCTAACCCTTTCTCAATTTCCAACCTTTCATTTGAGTTTCTGTAAAGAACTTACAAAGAAAAAGACATTTTCAGTTGCAAAGAAGTTACTCTAATATTAAAGACATGTGAGAGATTAAATTAATGACTGGGATAATTAAAGATTTTTTTTCTAATGGAAAGGAGAATTAAGAAAGTCAAAAAGGATAATATAGTTAGTGACGTCTCACATGATGTGAGAGAAAGAGACGTGATAGAATGTAGTTGTGGAGTCAAGATAATTTTTTGATAAAAAAATGTCGTATTTAATTAATCCAACGGTTGAGATTAGTTACACCATTGCATTAAGGGTGGAATGCTTTCAAAGCCCCGCAAATTGTTATGGTTTTGGTTAAAGGTATTTTGTTATTTTTGTAGTAGTGTATATATAAATATATATATATATATATATATATATATATATATATATATATATATATATATATATATATATATATATATATATATACTCTCTTGCACTCTCTGTCTGTCTGTCTCTCAACGCGCGCGCGCGCGCGCGCATACACACACATATATATATATATATATGTATGTATGTATGTATGTATGTATGTATGTATGTATTGCATATCCGAATTAAATTTGATCCTCTATTCTTGCCCAAAACAAATTGAAGGCCTTGATAGTCTGACAAAAGAAAAGAGTTTGCAAAATAAATAAGTAACATGTATTACAACAAAATGAAGCTAAGGAAGATAAAGAGAGGTGTAGGGTATGAAAGCTAACCTTATCTATTTCCAATGGCCTATTCAACAATTTTAAAAATAGCGATGGCAAAATCAACCGAGACAACACACAAGAATTAACATTTTGATTCATTTATATGTAAAAAGAATCCCTTCAAATTCCTGACGTAAAACAAATCCCCCAATTTTAGACAACCATCACCATTTAACAGATCCTCAATTTTCCATAACTTGAAATAATAATGTCGTTCTTATTAGAAATTCTAAGATTCAACTTTGAAACTGCTATTTCGTTGCTAACTAGATAATTCATTATACACATACCTAATACCAGAACTCTTTCTTTACAATCAATAAGTTGACACAAAACAATCCGATCATACTAACCATGAAATTCATACTTTGAAACCAACCACAAACTCCCTAATCAGCGAAGTGAATTTTTACAACCCATAATTTGCAATAAAGCTCGAAATCAATCAACCCAAGTCACAAAATAACAATTCGAACGACACATATAGTTTTAAATGGAATGTTCGAAGGTGGGAATAACAATTTGCAATAAAGTTTTGAATAGAGATGGAAAAAGTCTGATAAAGTTGGTTAGTCAAGCATGGCTTATTGTTACTGAGATAACAACCTACTTATTCATAACCACCGTGCATTCGTGCAATGCGTGCAGTTATTGATTTACAGAAGGATTATAACATGCACTTTCGTGTATTAGCGTTACATTTATTTGGTAGAGATTATATTCATGTTAGTACCGTAGTATGAAAGCTTGAAGGGGAAAGAAATATCACTTTGGAGAGAGAAGAGTTTGGAATTCAATCACCCGTTATGATTTAGAAGAAACTAGGGATCTTCATGTGCATTAGCGTTACTAAAAATTTGGGTTAAGGCCATCTCGCGTTCGGATGATAGGACATCAAAGTTGATGTTCGATACCTACTATTTTGGATATTTTATTGGTCAGACAAGCCTGAATTCGGGTCAATATCGGGTTTCTTTAATAGGAAAATGGAAAACATTGTGTCTGGAGTTGCAGCTAAATCGCTCGAAGTTGAAATTCAAACGAAAAATCTTTAATCACACCCAGTTTTTCTAAATCGGGGTGAACCAAATATTCATATCAGACAATACTTTGACTGCCCTAATACGCATATATTATTTATCCCAATGAATAGTGCACAACTAGTAACAAATGAACAACCTATATTAACATCCGACTCATAGTCCATGAATTAGCCCATTGGATACTCAATCCAGTGCCTATACCTAATGGAAAGCAAGGAACATAACACCATGCAGCCGTATTAAGGCAATATTATACTACTGTGAACGAGTGCTTGGATAGAAATGCCACTCAACTTTGTAAAAATTGTAAATTTGCCTCCCGAAAAAAGCATGTTATGAAAATGCCATTAATTTATGTGAACAGTTGCAAAAATACCACTTTACCTTGTGTTTACCTGCAGTAGCCGGTAACTTCTTCATTAAACATATAACCTACCCTATTAATATTTACCCAACAAAATTAATTACCCTCCCCCCTTAAATTTTTTTACCGCCTTCATTTTCTTCATCTTCTTCTTCCTCTTCTCCGCCATAACTGAGCTCCCCTCCAATTCTTCTTCTTTAATTAGGGCATAAAAATTAGGGCTTCCTTATTTCTTCTTACTTTGTCACTTCGAAAAACCATAATTTCAACCCAAAATCAGCAAGGACTTCATCCTCTTCATCCTCATCTGTGTCGAACACCCCAAGAGATTGAATCTTGGATCCTGGAGAAATTTTCGATGATTTCCTAAGGTTGAATTGCTGCGAATTGGATACCCAATTGGGTAAATTAGAAGACCCAGAAGCAAGGTTGTGGATTGAAAGGGTTGTAGTAGGTTTTAATGGAGGATAGGATGGGTTGAAGATGAAATTAGGGTTTGAGAGTGCTTGAAGACTCATATCAATGTCTGTATTATGTAGAGAGGGGCAGAGGAGATTGAAGAGGAGAGTTGAGGGAGGAAGAAGAAGATTAACATCCTAAACCTAATTTGACTAAAAATCCTAATTTTTTTTTTGTCCAGAAAATGAAGAAGAAGAGATGAGGAAGAGGTGAGTTATGGTGGACAAAGCAGAGAAGATTGAAGAGGAGAGTTGAGGAAGAAGAAGATGTACTGGGTTGGGGAGGAGGGGGCAGTAAAAAAATTTGGGAGATAATTAATTTGGGTGGAAAATTGATTTGAAGATATTAAACCCTAAACCTGTGTTTAACCGACTGTTGTAGGTAAAAAACAGGTAAAGTGGCATTTTTGTAACTGTTAACATAATTTAGTGGCATTTTCATTACATGTTTTTTTCCAAGAACTCTACTGTGAACACATATTGTACAAACCACGTATATAAAAGTACAATCATAAAAGAATGTATTATGTGTCAATTAGGTCAAATTCTTGGAGTAAATATTAAGGAGCATATGATATCATATGAATGAGCTTTCAAATGTAATGCGTGAATGGGAATGTTATTAATTAATTAACTTAAAAGCTAAACATTAACCACCGCGCTTGAACTTGAAGCCTAATTAATAACGAAAATGATAAATATTTTGAGCAAGACACGTATTAATTGTCTTGTGATGGTATAAAACCTAAATTTTTATAAATTAAATTGAAAAAACATTACATGCATGATTGGTTTTTATAACTATAACAAAATATATAAAAGGTATAAAATTTCGCTTTTATCTATATTTTTTTTTAAATTTACAAAAAGACGTTTAAAATATGTCCAATCAGTGGCGGATCTAGACTACGAAATTAACGGCGTCCACTTAATAATATTTTGGATAGTTTGATTGTCGTATTGAATTAGACACCCTTTATTAATATTTTTGGCTTTTTTTAGGGTGTCCACTTAACGTAAATATACAACAAACTTATAAAATATAATAGGTTACTTAAATTTTTTGCCAAGCTTGGGGTGTCCGTGGACACCCTCGGTGTTAATGGAGATCCGTCCATGTGCTCAACGGATGAGGTTCATTCGTTAAAGTGTCAATTTTAATTATTGACGTAGCCAACACATTCAAAGCTTTTTATAATTAATAATTAATAATATTTGTCAAAAAAATTAAAATTAAAAATAATAATAAATATTAATTTCATCGCTCAATAAATAATAGCTGAAAGCCATGATAGGAGGCTTATGATACACACACACACCAAGCCTCCTGTGCCTGTCCAGAAGCCCCAGTTTTCCCTCCTTTTTCCCCTTTCTGTCTATCTTTCTCTTTGTTTGTTTGTTTGTGTGATCGGCGAAGATGGAGAATGGGAGCGTGGTAGAAAATGAGGGGCAATCGAGTTTGATATTCTTGGGGACAGGGTGTTCCAGTGCAGTCCCCAATGCTATGTGCCTAATTCAGCCTTCCGATCCTCCTTGCCCTGTTTGTTCTCAATCCTTGTCACTCCCCCCTCACCTAAACCCTAATTACAGGTATTCATTCCAAAAATGCATTCTGGATTGTATTCTCTACAGCTGCACTCCTGCTTTTCTCACTTAGTTATTATGATCTATCTGTTAAATGCAATGTAATGCACAATTGTACTTGCCAGAAACCTTGTGAGGAATTCCATGGATTGGTTTAGGATTAGGTCTGAGGTAGATCAACAAGCCGCTGGAGAATTATATATTACTAATGCGCCAAATGCTTGTTTTGGGGTCTCCATTGGAGGTGTCGATTTGTCTATTTGAAGCCTGAAGTTGGGGATGGTGGAGGGAAGGCATCATATTAGGGCACTATGGTGGGAATTAGTCTTGATTAAGGCCCGCCCTCATTCTTAATCTTAAACAAATTTAAATAAAATAAATACTTCATATGAAATTAATATGTGAGACAGTAATGGAATTGCAATGGGGATGATGTTGATTAGGAAAGTGGATTTGATATTAAAAAGAAATGAAATGGACATTATGCTGATGTTATCTTATAGAGGGCATATGTGTGATGATTTCAATGGAATATGCTTGCTGTTCTATTTATCTAGTTCATTTTGTGACTTGTTTCTGATCTTGGCTTCTGGGTAATGTATGTTAAAACATTTGATCACTGTAGGGTTTATGATACAGTTGTGTAACAAGCTTTGGGGATAATGATCTGACTGCTGAGTGCCCTTATGTTTGAAAAGAGGCTCATATTCTTCTTGAGTCTTGTGTTTGATTGTTTTAGTTTTGATGAACTGTTAGCTGGATCATGTGTGGTCCCTTCTGACTGAGTTCACTCTTTTCATCTTCTGGGTCATTTAGAGTTTGGATTGTTTTATGGTTAAACTACAGGAGTCTATATGGATGCTTAGAGTGTGAGGCAGGAAATATTGTAGGTTAGACAAAATGTGTTTAATGAGAAACAAAATGCTTCCTGTTGCAGTCTATGTGAAGCATACGACATGAAAAGCAGTTGGGAATTTTAGGGTTAATAGATGATTGGCTAGGGCATTTGGGACATATGGACAAGTTTGGTAAGTGAAAATGTTTTGGCTACATATCAAGGAGGGTTGGTAGATGATTGGCAAGAAGGTTGCAGTTAGATTTTAAGAGCGTTGCTGAGTTCATTGTAGTTAGAATCTAAAACATTCCCCAAAAATGATTATAACATGTCTATTTGCTTTATATTATATAGGGTTCAGTGTCGTCTACATCACGAGAAGTAAGGAGGCAACAACTGTCTCTGAGAATTATGAGGACTGTGTGGGTTTGGATCTTTCTGTTGGATAAGATGTCATTATGACGGAGCTCAATGTATAGACAAGCGTGTATACTACCTGGTGACTAATAAATGATGAATTTGATGATCCACTATGTATCTATTCTTGTGATTTGTCCTTGACTGAGGGAAGGAAAGCACTGGGAGGAATGGATGGGGCATTGGGATACTTTCATTATGGACAAGGATCTATAACACATTACGGTGTATACATACGTGCTAGTACCATTAGGACTGCACCTACAATGAAAGATAAGTTTAAAGTCATTAAGTTTATTAACTTAGTTGGGAGTTTGACGGCATAATGTTTTTTCTATTTGACTCTTTTATGTATGGGCGACATCCATTTGGTTTCTTTTCATTAGATCTTTTGATTACTAAAAAAGTTTAATTTCTTAGCCGTGAATTATTTTTCTCTGTAGGAATATATAGGCCCTGTTTGGTAAACAACCTATTCAATAACCTATTACCAAAGTTGGCTTATTGGGATATCAAATAGGCTGTTTGGGTGTTTGATAAACAACCTATTTTGTTGGATGTTTGGTCCCAATCAACCAATTTTTAATAGGTTGGTTAGAGTAGCCTATTGAAAATGGCTTATTGTGAAAAGACCCTTTGGTCCAAAAATTGTCTAAATTTTTACACATGTCATCCTATCCTAAAAGTATTATTTATAAAGGGATTATAAATGGAATTTCAACAAATACTTTTTTAGAAACAACTAATTTTACCAAACATAACTTTTCCAAATAGCCCATCTAAACAGTCGATACAAACAACCAATAGTAAACAACCAATGCAAATAGCTAATAGCGAACAACTGTTTACCAAACAGAGCCATAGATTGGACATTGCATGCACATTTCTTTGGTATTTTTCGTCTACTAATTAGACTATGCATAAGTGGCAATCTTCACCTTCTTGTGTTTTCCAAGGCAATTTCTATAGCTTATTAAAATTCCCAGACTTAATTTTCCCTATTTTCACTCACTTAGTCACTTTACAACGACAAACTCTAGTATAATCCCCCTAACGCAGGGTCTGAGGGGATCCAGATGTAGGCAACCAGTATAGTCATGCTAACGTGGAGTTTGAGGGAATCCAGATATGGGCAACCTTCCCTTCATGTACGAGAGTGCATGAAGAGGTTGATTCTGGCAGACCCAAGAACAAAGCACGCATTCCCACAAGTGCCTTGGGGAAGGGTCTCACCACAAAGGTGTAATATAGGCAAACTAAGCCTTGCATTTCTGCAAGAGGCTGCTTCTAGGACTCGCACATGTGACCTCACGATCACATGGCAATAACTGAACCGTTGCGCCAAAGCTCCCCTTCCTGTTTTTTCACTCACTTTGCAACTGAAAATGATAGAGAAATCAATACTTTACATATAACCTAAAGAATTTACACGTCATGTGTAGATTAACTTCCTCTGGCCATGAGTTACTGTTACTTTATTTACTACCTCCGTTCCAAATTAATTGTCGCTTTGACTAAATTTTGACTGTTAATTACTCACATATTATAATGTATTACAATATAAAATTACTGCCATCAGAAAGATAGTTTCATAACAATTATAATGGAGATAATTTTATATTGTAACTCATTGTAATTTGTGAATAATTAATGGTCAAAATTAGTCCAAAATGACAATTAATTTGGAACGGAGGGAGTATTTATTTACTTTGTTTCACTCCTTGTGGTGAGTGTAGCTATTCTCCAAGTGGAACTATAGCTTGTTTTATTGGAATTTTCATCTTACAAGAAGTCTTGCTGAATTGTGTTGTTTGAACTTGTGATGTACAGGTGCAATACATCTCTTCTTATTGACTATTGCAATAGCAATGGTGAGCACAATTATATATTGATTGATGTTGGCAAGACATTCCGTGAGCAAGTACTCCGCTGGTTCACCTTCCATAAAATTCCACGGGTTGACTCTGTGAGTTTCAAGCCTTTCATTTTTCTCAAAAGAAGCTATTAGAGTGAAGGGAAACTTGTTGAAGAACTTTGTTGTCAGGTGGATTAGTGAATCAATGGTGTCATTGTAGTTGCAATTTGGAGGCTTGTTTTTTGCTTTTTTTTTTTTTTTTTTGTTGTGGGGGGGTGGGGGTTTCCTCAGATGTGGCAGAGTACCAGCTATACTTGTTTTAACAGTGACGGTTTGTCTTCTAATGTTTTCTGTAAATCCCCATGTAGAGGATACCAAACAAAACCAAGGCATTACTTTACATATGGAATGTAAAGAGGGTGGGTTGCCAAATGTTATCATCCTCACAATTGCATTGGTGGGGGTTGCTTTCTGTTGGGTCCTATACTTAGGAGGGGTTAATGATAGTGTTGCTCGATCTTTTCAACTGACTTTAGGGCGTTATTGATGTGGATTTTCCCTGAAGTACTATCAATGATATTTTGGATTTAGGCCAATTGTTAATTGGTAGTCCATCATTATGGAAATAGTTATGCCCTTCAACATTTGTGAAGTTCAAGTCTAATTTTAATCATTACTTTCAATCACTGTAGGCTAGCAGAAGTTGTGAAAAGCTATAGAATGCTTTCCTATTGTAACATAATCTTTTGATTACTTATAAAAAAAAAAGGTGTCAAAAGTAAGTAAACTTAGCAGTTAGCATTAGAATATTAAAGAAGATGTTGAAGCCAAAATGCTACAACATCAAATTCAGTATGGACTGGGATTTTACAACATCAGCTTTGCTCATCGTTTTCAAGAATAATATTAGTAATTGTACACAAATGCATTCTCACTCTCTCAGAGTGCAGAAGAGAGGTTAGGGGAGACCAAATAAGAGTTTGCTCATCCTTTTCAGGATTGCAACATCAGCTTTGCTCATCTTATAAATATATTAATATATATTTCCATCAGGTAATCTTGCCCAAATCTGGATTTTCCAGCCCATAACATGAAATTACACAACTATAATATGATGGGGTGATAAAAGGGATGCTAAATTAGAATATACTCTTTTGCTGATGATTGACAGTTTCTAAAGCATTTGCTACCCTAAGATTCGCCATTCTGCTTTTCTTATTTGATATATTTCATTGCTTGTCTTATGACATAGCTGTGCTTTGTTTAGTTTACCATACAAAGTTTAAGTATGCTTTCATCTTGTGGATGGCAAAACTACAAGGAGCTGTATTACATTTGTACGCAGTACATATAAATGGAGACTTTGAGTTGACTTCTATTTTTCTGATTTTGGGCACCAGTCTTTGGTGCTATCAGTCAATATGTTAGAATTGTCTTCCATAGGCATGATTTACAATTTTGGAAAACTAAATTTTAAGAATCTCCTGCTGGGCAAAATGCAGATAATTTTGACCCATGAGCATGCTGATGCTGTCCTTGGTCTGGATGACATACGTGCTGTGCAGCCCTTCAGCGCTATAAATGATATCAGTCCAACTCCGATTTACCTCGCCGAAGATTCCATGAGCAGGTAAGATGCTTTCTCAAGTACCTTTTTACCTTTTTCTTTGGTCCTATGTTAAGTTTTTTATAACAGTTAGCAGAATATATATCTGTCACCTTTAGGGACCCATTCACGCACAGGGTCTGGCCCTTGGGATCTTCTCTTGTTTTATGGATGCTTCCTGCTTCAGATCTTTCAGAACTTCAATGAATTTCTATAAAGTACTTGTGCTGAGGGGGATTTACCTGATGCTTATATGTTTCGTTTATTTTCTCTGGAGGATGCTGGCCCACGTGTTCACAGTTTACAATTTGCTACTTTGCTCTCAATGTGATTTTTCTATTTCCTTCATATGAGAAACAGAAGCAAATGTTCTATCAAACATATCTGATCCATTTAATTATCATGCTACTTTTAGTTTTACTTTTTTGGTATTAGTACATGATATTTTTTCCTCCTTCAAACATGATTTCATATTTGGTTGTTTGTCATTGTCATCTTGGCAATGAAAAATGTTACTTACTAATGGCATAGCTTCCATATTGTTAGTCAACATAATGAGATACCCTTGTTTTACTGATCACACTAGTGCAAAAAGCTCTATCTTATGTCATGCATAGATTCTAGCAATTTCTTTTCTTACTCATCTGGTTGTGTTGGCACTCATTGTTTACTGTTCCCTGACAGTATTGCAGTGAAATTTCCTTATCTCGTCCAGAAAAAACTTAAAGAGGGCCAAGAGATACGACGAGTAGCCCAGCTAGATTGGAGGATAATTGAAGGCAATCATGAGAAACCATTTATTGCATCAGGCCTGCAATTTTTGCCTTTACCGGTAACTTACTCTGATTTTTATTTTATATTTTCAACTTCTTGTCAATATCCCTTATATCCTTTCTGTGTGATATATCTTCATCACGATAATTATGCTACAATTGTGCAGGTGATGCATGGTGAGGACTATGTGGCGTTAGGTTTTGCTTTTGGTGAAAAATGCAGAGTAGCTTACATATCAGATATCTCACGTTTTCTTCCTGAGACTGAGTCTGGTAAGTCTCTAACACTTGTGTCACTGACAACTGCCCGCCCTGGCCCGACACCCATTTCATTTGCTTTTCTTCCCCTTTTTTGGAAGATTGGAAGATTCTTTTTTTCTTTTTTGGGGGTGGGATTTTTTTTTTTTTGGGTGGGGGGGGGGGGGTGTTGATCCGAAATCCAGTAGAAAATGTGGCTACTTCCTTAATACACAGACAAGCTAGAGGACATTCTTCTGTCTTGGATCTGTCTGAAGGCATCAGGCAGCAATTTGGACAACATTTGAATTCTGAAGAGCATTATTAATCCCCCTGTTAGATTACATCTATGCATTTTGACCACTGACATTGCTGCTTTTCAAATTAAACCTCATAGTAGTAAATGACTACTCTCTTAGCTTATGCATATTTCTTTAGCTTGCTTGTGTGAGGAGTCCTGCTTGTTAAATGGGACAACAAGAACTTGGCTTTTGAAATAGTTAAGAGCAGAGAGGGTTGCAGCTTCTATAATATTGGCTTCCTGATGCCCCGCGTGCTCGCGCGGCGGGGGGTGGGGGGGGGGGGCATTGAGGAAAAGCTATCTGCCTATCCATTATGTATAGAGTAGAGCAAATGAAACTCGGTCAAATTTATACCCTAGTATGCACCCTCTCGCCCATAAAATGTATCTTACATATGCACCCTCTCTCCCATAAAAAGATCTTACAAAAAAGGAAATACAAAACTAACTGGGAGAGGTCTGAGAAAGACTTTCTTCTCTCTCTCTGCCTTTGTTCCCACCTTATCACGCCAATCTTGTTACAACTTCTGTACCAATTCGGTCAATCCGGAATGGATCGGTTAAACATTCTAATGCTGATGATTGGTTTCCATGTTGTCTCATGCATTTCAGCTTCTTAGTATGCCTTGTATGATAAAAAGATGGTTTGATACTATGGAGATATTTGGAGTAAAAAACTTCGGAATTGACCAGATTAAGATAGATCAGCACATCCAGCCAGGAAAGCGCATGAACATTGTCACTATAAGGGAGGCTAATTGTGTCGAAAGGAGCTTTGGTAAACTGAGAAGCTACCCTGGATTATCTTTGGAACCTATTGTTGATTGCAGAGATAAGATATATTAAATGGATTGCATTTAGGGTTTCTTTAGCAAATAATGAGAAGATAACCCTCAATTATCTTTGGAACCTATTGTTGATTGCAGCACATAAGATACATTATGGTTATTTAAATAGGCGGTTTGATCATGCATCCTTGGTTACTGCGCAAACTTTGCCTGAACCTGTCTTTTCCAGGCCATTGCTATTTGCGTACTTTCTAGGATAAATGTATGGCACTGACTAGTAACATACCTTGGCATGAACAGAACCTAAGACGACTCAAATTGATGCAATAAAAACTTCAGTCAAACATTTGATTGGTCTATTTTTATGGTTATTTAAATAGATTTTTTGACCCATAGCTTAGTCACCTTGCCTATCATACGCATGTTTAGTTTCATCCCTTGTGTTCTCAATGGTCTACAAATGAAAGTTCCCGATGCCTTTTTGGAAGAATGTGTTAACAAGTTTGGGTTTTCATTTAGGGCTAAGTTTTATGTTTTGTGTTTTTTCGATCATGTTTATATGCTTGTATGGCAGTTATTTCAAAGGCTGGTGGTGGGCAGCTGGACCTTCTCATCTTAGACACACTATACAAGGTCAGAAAGACCGGGTTTCCTCTACCTTTTTCTTTTCAATCACTGTTGTGCATCCAGCTGTGCTGATTTCTGTACAAACACAACTGTGTGTTTAAAATTCTCTCGAATTGGGGAGCTACTCCTTTTCTGGATACATGATCAAACCGCCCAAGTCTAGTCTCCCATTTTTATCTAGATCGGGGAATTTTACTTTTTTTTTTAATACAATGGCAAGTGGCCTGCCTACTGGGCGTTAGCTACAGGGTGTAAATCTTGTGGGCTAATGGGCGGGGAAGGGGAAGGGGAAGGGGAAGGGGCCAAGACAAGCACCAAACTAAGCCCTATGGAGACTTATCTTTGAATGTAGGCCACAAGGAGCCCCAGGAGTACCACAATAGCCACCATACAAATTGTGGCAACCAGGATTGGAGCCCTGAGAAGAAGGTGAAATTTTTAAATCCCATGACCTAGTGCACAAGGCTCTTGGTGGATTTCACCTTTGAATAAGACGGAATGGGTATGCACATGTATTTGTCTAGGGATTGTTGAATCCTTCTCTGTGAGGGGACTTTTTCTACATCCTTTTATGTATGGGGGAAGATGCATGTATTTATTAGAACAACATCGACCCAAGTTCTTTCTCCAACAATTTTTGATTAAGTTTATTTGACATTCAATACCTAAACACTGGAAGGGTAATTTAAAAAATAAATGTAAAGCAGTACAAAATGACACAAACGAGCTGCAGTTGATAATTGTAAATGCCACGCAATTCCTAGGGCAATTTTGGAAAGATAAATGAAAATAGTTTTCATAATCAAGGTTGTGAATTGTGAGCAGTAATTTTGCAGTTTGCTGATCACTCAACTTTCATAAAAGGATCTTACTGATCGTTTTTCCTTTTTTATATTTTTTGTTTGCAGAATGGGTCTCATAATACCCACTTTTGCTTCCCTCAGGTAAACCATATGATTCAGTGCGGTATTTATACTTTATCTGGGTTTTGTGCATATTTGTATTCAATCTGACAGCAGTCGTTGTTTTTTTCCAAAGACTCTTGATGCAGTGAAAAGAATTTGCCCAAAGCGTGCTCTATTGATTGGGATGACCCATGAATTTGATCACCACAAGGATAATGAATTTCTTGCTGATTGGTCAAAAAGGTATCAACCATTACCCTTTCTATATGTTATGAAATATGTATGCATCACTGTGCCTACTTGACTGCTGGTTGGATGCCAAACCTTTCCTATGACTAAGGCAACAAATTGTATACAGAAACACTAATTGCTTCAAAATATTCAATGTTTTTAACCAATGCTTTGTTATGAAGTGGACCAGTCCACTAGGTCCTTTTTTAAGGGTGACCATCAGCAAACTCTGCAAGACAGAGGTAAGAGGGGGGGGGGGGTGAGGAAACCCAAGCACTAGGCCCGCGAAGGCGGGAACCAAAGCCAACAAGATAACAACTTATCTTTCCTTTTACTTTTGGTTTTTTTTGGGCTACTTGATGGATGTTAGTGTATGTTTCTGCCAAGTCCTTTGAGAAATTAGAAATCTCTCAACTACCTTTTCTCCTTCATGTTTCTTTGGTACTTGGGTTTGCTTATTTGTTATTTGAGGTGTCAAAAATAGCCTCAGGACTAGATTCCAGAATATCAACCGGTTTGCGCCAATGTCTTGATGAGTTTACAGCAGCAATTGCTGCTAGTGTAGCGTGGGTCTTGCTTTAACAAGGGCGCGGGCATTTGATATTATCCCTACATATCAGACATCTGATTGTTTCAACTTGATATATACATATATCAGGGAAGGCATTCCAGTTCAGCTAGCACATGACGGCCTAAGAGTTGCCATAAATCTTTGATAAGGTAAAAAGCTTATTCCTGTGCTGTCCTGAAATTGATACCCATCCATTTTCCACACTGCAACTTTGATACAACAGTAAATATGCTTACTGTTTTCTTCTCTTATTAGCCAATTTGATATCCCTTCAACAGTTGAGCTCACAGCATTGGCAACTGGTGACTACTACATTCAAATTCAAGTTGAATTTGAATAGGGACTCTGACATGCAGATTGTTGTACTCATCAATGCTTGCATATCCATTGTTTTGTTTCCCCCATTTCTCTTTGTTGGCTTGAGTGGGGATTATATCCCTTTCAAGGCTGATATAGTAAATACTAGTACTAGACTACTAGTCATGTATACCAACCAAATTTTCGATGAATAGAGAGGTCTACTGTTTCTTTGTTTCTAGATCTCTTACATGTAACAATAACCACTCGTTGCTTGTTTTTCTTTTACATGCATTTGAGGGCACTCTCCTCTGATTCCTGCTATTTGTATTTGCTTTTCAAGGCAATCATAAGAGCAACCATTTCAAATTCTTTTCAAAAGACTGTAAATGCATTATTCCTATGCCATTATGTGGTATTCCTTTCCACTTTATCTATTACTTAGTTCAACTTTAAAATTGTGATGGGTAATTTATCAACATATATATAATGATACAACAGTATTATATATAACTATTGCTATTAAATTCTTATCGGAGATACTATCCTAAACTTTAAAAAATTTATGTCAAAAACGGTTGATGAAATGACAGTAAGGTCATGTTCTTTTATGCGGCAAGTTGGTACCGCACCGCACTCTTTAATTTTCTACCATACTTCACCACAATACACCACAATTATTACCAATATATCCTTTTATTTTTCTCTTTCCTCACTTTCTTCTCTACTTTTCACATTTTCTCTCTTTAATCTACCCTACCAACCATAACTTTCACCACGACTCACCACACCTTTTCAAATTCCACTACATCGCAACCAACCGCACCGCGTAAAAAAACGGGACAGCAAAAAAAAGCCAACATTGAAAGCCAAATTGAGGGGGGTGTTCATGGGAGGATAAGGTGTGGTTTTGTTTTGTACAACAGCTCCTTGTAATGTCTTGAATTGGTCAGCACTTAAACACCATCAGAGTCCGAAGTGGTTGAACTTGAACCACATTCGCAATGTTGGATTTTTCAAAAAAGATATGCAATGCTTTTGATGGAAAAGTATACATTCATGTATTTTACTCCTTGTGTCAATTTATTTATTAATTTAATTGACTTTTTTGTTCTTTAATATTTGTCATTCTATATTTTGAATTACAATAATAACCATTTTGTCAATTTGGCCGTATAAGTTGGATTGTTGAAAAATTATTTTACCCTTTGTGTTATGTTGTTACAATTTTAATGACATTAATTATAGAAGTAACTTATAATTGAATTTAAAATTTGTTAAGACTTGTTTTATGCAAGGAATTTTCCAAAATCTTAGTTTTGCCTTAAAATTTGTCCTCTGTTTACCATTCTAATAACATTAATTAAAACAGTAGTTTAGTCATTGAATTTAAAATTCTCTCAAAATTGATTGTTTTCTAATCGATAGTCGATAACGTTAGCTTTTGCTAGAGTTTAGTATGTATCTTAGGTGTTCATTTCAAATTATTTGTAGCCTTGTAGGATAATTTTGTTGGCTTGCCTTTATAAAAGTTTGTACGGTCTAATTTTACTAAATTAATAATCAAAATCAATACGAGCAATAATTAAATTGTCTTACTAAGATGGGTTTAGTAAAGTTTCAACAAATATTTGTGGCATGGACTTTTCAAAACAAAATTTTTATTATTTCCCTGGCTTTTTGGTGCTGGGTTAGCAACCCACTCCCCCGTGACCATAATGAGGCCCTGTTCTTTTCTGCGGTATTTTGCAGTATGGTGTGGTGTGGTGGTGGAATTGTGGTGGGTGTGGTGGAATTGTTGTAGGTTATTGGTATGTGGGGTAGGTGAAGAGAGAGAATGTAAAAAGTAGAGAAGAAAAGTGAGGAGAGAGAAAAGTAATGATTTGTGGTAAAGTGTGGTGAATTGTGGCCAATCGCAGAAAAGAAAAGTAATGAATCAAGCTATTTTGGTTGAGGTACTTCTTTCCCTACCATGCCAACAAAGGTAGTCTTTTATAGAATTAGTTTAGCTAGATTTCGTTTCATTCCATGTCCGAGTCTCCTAAAAAAGGTGAGAGACCTCTTCTAAAGTGATTGTTACTCCCTCCTTTCCTCAATATGGGAAATTGTATAACCAATTTCTAAAAATTTTGATTGTAAATTTCTTAGTAGTATGTAATGATTTATCTTATGAAACTATTAATTAGATTCATAGTGAAAAATATTTTCACAAAAATATAATTTATGATTTTTTAAGAATATATTGTTAGAAAATAATGGTTAACATTTTATATGGAAGACTATAGAAGGTCAAAAATGACAAAAATTTAAGGAATAAAGGGAGTATTCCCAAGAAACAACTTAATATTTTGGACTTTCTTAACGGAACTCACTCAATATAAATATACAATATCTTACCATATCTTTCGATTTATAATAGACTATTAAAAAACTTTTTCTAGACTTGTGGTGTTCTTGGACACCATTGGATTATATACAAATCCATCCATGGACCTACCAAAGCACTTTTAATAACAAGCGACCATACAATGGGTTAAATAGGACGTCTCATAGCCACAACTTGAATCATGACAACTATCATAATTAAAAGGGAAATTGGATTCTAATAATATGAACTTTTGGCTAATATCTGAACTTTCGATTAGGTTACGAATAATATGAACTTTATTACTCATTAATAAGAATACGACACCGAGTTAGGGTTATATTGACTCGTCGGAAAGTCTAGTTGGCGGTTGCCGCATGTGTCTTTGCTGTTTGACATTGCCAGGTCAGCCTTTGACATTGCTCTCTCTCTCTCTCCCCGTTGCAATTTTCCAGCTAGCCCTTTTCTTCCTCCCTCTTTCTCTTTCCTCCCTCTGTAACAATGGAGGATGAAGAAGAAGAAGATTGGGAGAGTTTCTACACTGCAACTGCAAATCCAAACCACCATCCTCCCTTCTCCTCCTCCTTCTCCGATACCTTCTCTCTGCCTTCGGCCACCGCCTCCGGCCGTCACCACAACCACCACCCCCACGACGTCTCAATCTTCCCTCCGATCAACCACGAGGGCCTCCACCCAATTCCGCCCTCTCCTCCGCCGCCCCGGGCCCCACTTTCTCTCTCTAGGTCCGACTCCAATTCCGATTTTCGGCCGTCTTCTCCTTCCCAGAAACCCCACTTCGCCACTTGGGTCGATTTCGCCGTCCATGTTTGGAACTCGAAGCTCAAAGGTTTTGTTACACGCGTTGGATCTGTAGGGTTAGTTTGCTCTTGCTGTCAAAGGTTTTAGAATTTTAATGGCAGTATGAGAAGCTCAAGAAGATGGCCAAACAGGAGAAACAAATCCAACCCATCTTAGCATACCCACGAAGCATCATGTTGTAAACTTTGGTCTGATTCACAAACTTAACACAACATCTTTGCTCAACCCAGAAAGATTCAGCTTCAATCACATGTTTATACTCACACAATGCATCGATTAAATCACAAAACGAAGTATCATCCTTCAAATTAAACTTACCCAGAATGTCAATCATGGAGTTGTATGTCTCTGTGTTGTGTTTGAACCCGGAATCAGATTCGACCCAGGTGAAAAACTCGAGTGCCCTCTTGTAGTCGTTGCTGTAGGATGTTAGGGTTTCGCATACTGTGAAGAAATCCAGAGATTTTGGATTTGAATTTGGATTTGAAGTAGATTTGGGGTTGAAAAAGGGAGTTTTGATGGTGGGATTTGTGGGATTTGCAGCAAATTGATGGAAATGGTGGGATTTGAGGGAGATTTTGGGAGGGATTGGATGATGGAAGGAGAATTTTGAAGGGTTTGATCGATAGGAGAGAAGAGTGGAAAGAATTTTCAGTTTTTCAACAAGTGAGAGACAAATATTCTGGGTTTGATTCTGATGGAGGAGGAAAGAGAGGGGGAGGATTGAAGAAGATGAAGAAATAAAAAAGATTTTGGATTTGATTCATTGTGCTGGAATTGATTGGGGTTGTTTTGCTTTTGTCTTTTGATTTTTGATTTGGGTTTCACTTGGGTATTTCTGGGTTTGGGCATGGGGAGAGGAGGAGGAAAAGCCAGGCTATGGCCATGGTTGTCTGGTGGATCGAAGAAGAGGAGGGGAAGAGAGAGAGAGGAGAGAGAAAGAGAGTTGGTGCTGACGTGGCTTTTTTTTTAAGACAAATGCTGACCTAGCAATGTCAAACAACAAAGGCACATCCTGCAACCGCCAACTAGATTTTCCGACGAGTCAATATAACCCTAACTCGGCGTCATGTTACTGGGAGCAACAGAGGGTCAAAGTTCATATTATTCAAAACCTAATCGAAAGTTCGTATTATTATGTCTTATATGGCCAAAAGTTCGTATTATTATAATCCAATTTCCCTAATTAAAATGACTCTCATTTATATATGTGGTAAATCTTATCGTGATGACTGGTAATTTTTTATTTAGTACAAAATTATAAAATATATTTTTTGAATCATAAATTTATTTACAAAAATTTTAAAAATTAAATACCTTAATTCTAAGTTTTAGTTTAATAAATAAACATATCTTAAAAAATATTTAACTTTAAAATTTTTGGAAATAAAATTATAGTTAGAAAAATATATTTTATACTTTTATATCAATTGAAAAGTTAAATGATGAAAATGAAAATTAACACATATACAAATAAAATTTATTTTATTTACGATGATGGTTATAACTTATAATTAATAACCACCATAAATACATATATAAGATATAGCCATGATTGATGGCACCAAAAGCTACAAAAATAAGCTTCATATTCCCATTTTGACCACCAGGAATTAATGTACAAAGAGAAATGCAAAAATGACACACATAAAATAAGTTATGATATTTGAAAATGTACTTGATAACTTATTAATAACGTGGATCGCCTCTATCTCTACCAAATTCTTCCCTTTCACACTTGGACAAAATTGTTGACTCAACTACTACTGAATTTGACATTTGTTTGTTCACTTTTAATAAATTACAAGTGTGAATCGAATTTTTTTTAAATTTTAAAAATTGGGATACTCCGTACTAGGATTCTTATTTTCCATATGTTGTACTTGTACATGAGATAATTGGATCACATCCACGGCAAACAAACCAGTCAAAGTTATGAATGTTATGCAACACAACTATGAACATTGAACTATACAATACAAGAGGACTTCTCTTTTTTCTTTTTTCTTTTTATTTTTGTTTGGTGGCCTTGTGGAGGTCTGAATAGTGAATGCCCAAGGGTACGTATGTATGTACATTGAAGAGGAATCCAGGACGCCACATTACTGTCAAATTCACAAGATTTAGGGCCTGTTTGGTTGGAAGAAAGGGAATGGAATTAGATATCTTTCGGTATCAACTTCTCAATTTTTATGTTTGTTTGAGCCTTTTAGGCTTTGGGACTTGATACACAGGGATTTCAAGTTCCTCCCTTTTGAGAGGAATCACATATCTCTTATATTTGGGGAGAATGAGATCTAATTCCCAAAAATAATACAAAGATAGAAAAGAAAATATTATCATAATATTCTCACACCTCCTACCAAGAACCCTAACCCTTCTCCTTCATAGTATTGACATTGCCGTCTAAAGAACAAACCTCACCGGGAAATTTTGACCATTAGTATATTAATTTATATAATAATTCATTACATAAAATTAATGTCGTTAGATTTGTAATACAAAATACTATTAGAAAAGTATAATATTATATTTTTTTAAAAAAAAAATCTTATATGAGAAATTATTGATTAAAGATTGACATTGAAAAACGTAAGTGATAGATAAAAAAATTATTACAAGAATGTTATAATTAATGGTAATTCAAATAATTAATATTAAAGAAATTTCAATTTTTATAATTATAATATTCAAATAAATTAAGGGTTGATTCCATTCCATTACTATACCAAATGACCGGAACTAGGTACTGATTTCATTCTTTAACTACACCAAATAACTGATTTCAAGTATATAGTTCCATTCCTTTTTTTTCAGGAATCAAGTTTCATTCCATTCCATTCCTGAATTGGTGAACCAAATAGGCCCTAAAAGAGTGTCTAATTTAATAGAACAACCCAATGATCCTTAAAAAAGTTTAAAGAACCTATTATATATAGGAGGATTATCTTTTCAAATATATGTAATCGTAGCCATTATTAAGTGGGTACCCCTAACTTAAATGTCTGGATCCACCATTGTGTAAGTCCTAATCCCTTTGAAACATTAAAAAAATGCTATGAGTTCTAGTTGACAAATTGTACTATGCCCCATGTTTACGTAGCTGAGTAATTATGAATCTTTAACTTTTAAATTAGTATCTTATTCATATATATAATAACTTATTATATGAACTATCATTATTAAATTTGTAATAAAAATTCAATCATATTATTTTTATTTTAATAAATATAATAGATATGATAAATTATCAATAAAAAATATTAGAAACAATGACATATTTAATGATGATAGATAAATGAAAAAATGAGAGCATTTGTTTAATGTATTCATTGCTGTTGATTTGGTTATAAATTACTCAAATACTTTAATCTTATGAATTTCAATTGAACTTTGTTGGATTGTTGCATCTAAAAATATTAAATAAATATGGATGTAAAACTAAATTTCAAATGTTAATTATGAAAAGATGTAATTATATAATTTCTTGTCAGTGTCTAAACTAACTAACTTTTAAATTCATGTATTAAAAAGAACATCTTATACAAATATAATTTATTAATATTTAATATAATATTTATGATTATTACATATTATTAAATGTGAATTTCAAATATTATATTAGAGAAGTTAAAAAGATGGTTTTATTAATGAACTGGGAAACACTTAAAGAGTGAAGACAAGGAGTAAAAAAAAATCAAAAAAGGTCAAAATTGTCAATTTATAATAAAAATCACCTTTCATCGGAAAATACAAATAAAAATTAATAGAAGAAAATCTAAGGACATACAAAGAACCTACATTTGAAAATAGAGTAAAAATCATTTTACAAAGGTTGGATATCATGAAAATATATTATTACTCTACCTATGAAGGTCATCATCTTTAAATTACTCTACATTTGAAGGATAGGCATAGGTTGGCAAAGTGAGAGGCCAAGAAAAGTGTTGCAAAGGCGAAGACAACTGTTTTTGATATTTTGTATGAGAAGTTGAGCACTAAAGAAAGAGAAAGAGATATTATTGAGCTGTCAAGGATACGAGAAAAGAAGTCCAAAGACTTGGTGAGTGTTAGGTATATTGAAGACGGCGAGGGGAGAGTCCTGGTGGAGGACACCTACATAAAGGAGAGGTGGAGGAACTACGTACTTTGACGCACTTTTTAATGAGGGAAGAAGTGTGATTTTTTTTGGGGAGGGCCTATGACAAACCATACAACCCAACATGTCCCATAATTTCGATAGAGGAGGTTAAGGGGCCCTGACGAACATGAAGAGGGACAAAGCAGTAAGTTCAACGCCGAGTTCATTTCTTTTTACTTTGGTTATGGATGAGTTGACTAAGGACATTCTGGACAACTTACTGTGGTGCATGTTTTTTGCGGATGATATTGTGCTTATAGATGAGTCGAGGGGAAGATTAAATGACAAGCGTTGGAGAGACACTCTAGGGTCCAAGGGTTTTAGAATGAGTAGGTCAAAGGAAGGATACATGATGTGTCGCTTTAGTGGACGGGAGATTGACAATCACTTACAAGAAGTAACCATTGGAGGGGTGACCATACCTCGGATAGAAAAGTTCAAATACTTAGGTTCTATCGTACATAGTGAAGGCAAAATCAATGATGATGTTATACATCGAATTATAGTTAAACTTAAGGTCAGGTGTGGGAATTAGCTTCAGGTGTTCTATTTGATAAGCAAATTTCACTTAAACTTAAGGTCAAGTGTATCGCAAGGTGGTTAGACTAGCGATATTGTATACCGTTGAGTGTTGGGCAGTCAAGAAGATGCATTGTCAAAGGATAAAGATTGCGGAGATGTGGATGGTTTGGTCGATTTGCAGTTAGACTAGTATGGATCGAATTAGTAATGACGTTTGTTGAGCTAAACTTGGGGTATCACCCATTGAGGAAAAGTTGCGAGAGACTAGAATGAGATGGTTTGGGCATGCCCTTTGAGAAGCGAAGATGCTTCTGTTGGGAAGTGCGAAGGGACTGACATACCCCTTGAGCGTCGTGGGCGTGGGAGACCTAAAAGTTTATGAGAGAGGTGATAAGAGATGATCTAAGACACCAAGGTTTAGCGGATCGAGGACATGACTCTAGAAAAAAAGGGGGGGGGGGAGGGTTTGCGGGCTAGTATTAAGGTCACAAGGTGAGTAAGGGTGTTGTGCTTCAATCTAGTTTATTATCTTTTGGCCTATGTTTTTCATGTGCTGGTACTTTATAGTGTCTCCTAAATCACACACAACACACTAGTATATAGTTTCTTACCTTAGCAAGTTTCTCCTTTGTTTTACTGCAGATCATCGGAATCAATCTCTCCATAAACTTATGTTCATGGGGTAAGGCTGCCTATATTAGGGTCCCCCCAGACCGCACTCAAATGTGTTACCTGGGAGGTTGTTGTTGTAAATATTTTTGGGCAAATGATTTTTAGGACCCATATTTTGGAAACTAATTCTAAGGTCTCCATATTTATGTGTTAATAATTATCAAGACCCTATATTTTAATAGAAACTCATTAAGAAGGGTACTAATTTTTTTATATATATATATTTATAGAGAAAAGTTTAAAACAGGAACCTTATTGTAAAAATAGAATTTTTTGAAGTTTCTATGCAAATAAGTTAAAATAAATAATCTCAACTCTTTATAATTACTTTAATGCTACTTATCACAATCGACCACAATCTATCACTATATCTTAAATATTATATTTGATGGTTACAGGCGCAACATGCTAAGTAAATATTATATTTTTTGTTGTTCTACGTCATTAATTTTTTTATTAAAGGATTAATTATTTTGTTGTTTATAAATAACAAAAATATTGATTTGTGACTCCGATATTAAATGAAAAAGGACCAAATATAATATAGGAAGCATAAATTACCACATGTGGAAACATAATTTTTCAACAGTAAGTTTTTAATTATTTAAGATCAAAATAAAAATATTATTAAACAGTATAGGGTTGATTTGCAAATTTGAAAAGTTAAACATCAATTACCAATGTTTGGGAGATCCAAAGCGGGAGGCGGGAATCCACGTTAATGAAGGGTCAGTTAATAAGTTAATTGAAATTTCATCTTAAAACCAATTTGTGTTAGAGAAGTAGCCCATTTGACTTATATATCATGCTCCTTCACCTTAATCTTTCAATGTGGGGCTTCAAACTCATGGGTGAGTTTCAACGATAATAATATAAAAAAAAAAGAGCAGTACTTGTATTTTTTCTTTTGAAATTATAGGGATTTAGTAATTATTTTCAAAAAACATAGGTACTTGAAAGTTATCGATGGCTAGAAAATGGTTCTACATATCACAATGATATATAGGAATAATTTTAGATTGAACAGAACAAATAACTATATGCTTATTCTTTTCTATTTATTTTGCTTAAATTTATTATGTATTGAACTTCTCGAACTTCATTTCTATCTTAAATTTATTTGTTGGATATACTTCCATTTATTTCCTATACTTATTCATGAGTCATGACATATTAATTATATGTATTCTTCTGAATTTATTTTAAACTTAATTTATTGTAAAAAATTTAATTAAGTAGAATAAGCTTGAGTTATACTTTAAATATAAATTATTTCAATTATGCAATACTAGTCTTACACCCGTGCTATGCACGGGATTAAATAAAATAGTTATTTTTATTTTAAAAAGTTAAAATGATAAATATAATACAATTTAGAAATAACAAAACATCATACTATCAAATAAAAATATACCATAAGAGATTGATATCTTGAGCAACAACCAAACACTCCACACATAAATTATAAGCGTATCATGTAACACTCCTTAAATATATATTTTTTTTCCAAGATTAGTGGTCTATAGTGATCCCTATTTTCAGATTTTATATGTTAGTATTCTTTACTTTTTCTTGTATTCTGGTAGTCCTAAAAAAATTAAAAATGTATTGTGGAACCAAATCTATCTCCCTGTTATGCCTTCTAAACAAAGAAAGCTCAACACCTAGAAGATTAAAAAAATACAAACTATTGGCCGATCTATCTACAATGAAAACTCAAGCATGAAGCCAAAATGTAAACCATCGTGTCACTTTATTACCCACCAAGTCCTAGTATTGTTCAATCTAAAGGAGGATTATATCAATTCTTCAAAGAGTAATTACACATGCTTACACATCTTTAACTTGGAAAATCTTATCATGCCTTTATCATTTGCAAGTGCCCTTAGTTCTGCTAGCTTCATCGCATTCAAATCCTTGAGTTCAATATGAGGATTTATTGCCTATTTCTCAACAAAATTATACACTTCAGTCTTCAAATAACATGGAAAGCTGGAAACTCAAAACATAGAAAGTATTACTGAACCTAACCGGATGAGAATGAAACTGTAATTATTCATATGTTAGTTGATGAACCTTTTATACTAAACATTATTGGAACTGAAGGTAAATTCTAAAATTAAAGACATGAAGATATGGATACAAACTAAATATTAAAGCATAACAGACCAAATCGGCCAACACTGCTGGTTTGGAAACAAAGTGAAACAAAACCAATATATAGCAACTGAAAAATTGAAATCGCATAAAACAACACCAAATTAGGTCACGATTGAATCAAAAAGCAAGAAAGCGGTAGAATTAAATACCAACCAAAACCCCAAAATAAAATCAAGAAATACCAAAAATCAATACAAATACCAACCAAAACCCCAAGATGGAACAAAGAAGCACAAAATCAAAGTTGGAAACATTAACTCGTCAAGGGATATACAGACTAAAACAACGATTTAAATGTGTAAAAGAAAAATTAAATCAAATCAGAACACTAAAATCTTACCAATCAAGCTCCTTTCTCAACATCTTCGTTAAGATCGCTAGCGCCTTATAGCCGCCAAACTGTAATTTGCATCTGGTATCCGTGAACTTGATGCTAATAGAAACTAAAAACAGCCCACAGTTAAATAAAAAAGAACCTTGATATATATGTAAATCTAAATTTAAGTGACAAATATGGAGATAATAGATATATATACATCTATTAAAATACGCCATTGTAGCACCTTAATATATTTTAATATATATTTACCTTATCTAGGGGTTAGTTACCGAAATAATAAGAAGACGGTAGAGGTAGTTTTACTAAAAATTAAAAATAATAAAAGGTTTACTAATAATTGGAGTTCATTAACTGGATATTATTTAGAGATAATAATAAACTAAAAATTAAAAATATTAAAATATTTGCTAAAAGATTTTTGCATTAAATTAATAATTATATACCACACACTGTCATTTTGTACTTACTAGGCTTCAACCCGTGCATCGCACGGAGCGAACTCAATTAGTTACTTTGGAAATTTTATAAAAGCCATGGATAAGTAACTGTCCATACAAATAAACCAAAAGAAATATTAATGGAATTGTTATATGAAAAACATCATGATAAATTGTTCCGGCAAAACATGTAATTCAGTAATAGACAATTTCAGAATGTATATATATATATTTTTTGAGAATCAGTTTAATCTTTAACTTCTTTTTTGGATTTATTTCAGAGTGTATTTTGTTAGAAATCATTTTTTGGTTCTATTTAACTTCTTTTTGGGATTATTTGAATTGGTCAATTTTTGGATTAATTTCAGAATATATTTTTCTTTAGTGTATGGAGCAGTTGTAAGGATGATGTTGATTGTGAATGTATTGTATTTATATATTCTAAAATCCCAAACACAATCTTTAACTTCTTTTTGGGTTTAATTTCAGAATGTATATATATATATATTTTTTTTTTGAGAATCAGTTTAATCTTTAACTTCTTTTTGGGATTTATTTCAGTATGTATTTATAAAAAAAAAAAAAAAACAGTCTTTGGTTCTACCTTCTTCTTAGGATTATTTGCTTTGGTCGGTTTTGGTTATTGATGTTAAATCTTTACAGGTTTAGTTTTTTCTTGTCTTTATCTCAGTAATCGTAATTAACATAGGCATTTAAAAGTATATAAAGTACACAGAATCAGATACACTTTTTAAGGAAAAAATGTTAGACAAACTTGGTCTATTTTTAGTTTTAAAATCAGTTTTTTAATTATTTTGTTAGAATTTTAATGAGAATTAGTTTGCAAATTCTAATGAAAAAAAATCAGTTTTTACTTATTCAAAGTTATCCATCAATGAATCTTTTAGAGTATATTTTGTTTTTGGGATTAATTTTAGAATATATATTTTTTGGGTTATGGAATTGTTGTAATGATGATGATCGTGGTGAATGTATTGTATTAATAAATTCAAAAATCTCAAAAAAAATCTTTAACTTCTTTTTGGAATTAATTCCAGAATGTATATATATATTTTTTGAAAATCAGTTTAATCATTAACTTTTTTTGGGGATTTATTTCAGAATGTATTTTTTTTTAAAATCAGTTATTGCTTCTATTTAACTTCTATTTGGGATTAGTTGCATTGGTCGGTTTTGGTTATTGATGTTAAATCTATACAGGTTTAATTTTTTTTTTCTTGCCTTTATCTCAATAATTGTGATCTACAGAGACATCTTATCAAAAAGCTAAAATTTGATTAATATCCCTAAACCATAAAAACCCCACATGTTTTATTTGTGATTATATAGTTTCTAGCGCTGTGCATTAAGAAGTGTATAAAGTACACATTGTCTTTATCTCAGTAATTGTAATTAACATAGGCATCTTACCTAAAAGCTAAAATTTGATTAATGTCCCTAAACCATGAAAATCCCACAGGTTTAATTTGTGATTATATAGTTTTAACATAACGATTTAGAAGTGTATAAAGTACACATAATTGGATACTTTTTTAAGGAAAAAATATTAGACATAAAATAAAGGCTTTGTTTTTGCATATATATATTTTGTTTATCAAAAGTCATTGTTAATATTTGTAATTAATTGTGTTCGTTGATGTTTGCAAACTTAGTCTGTTTTTAGTTTTAAAATCAGTTTTTTAATTATTTTGTTAGAAGTTTAATGAGAAATAGTTTGTAACTTTTAATTTGAAAATCAGTTTTTTACTTATTCAAAATTTGCTTGCTAGAAACTGTGAACTCTATATAATATCCCTAAACCCTAAAAATCAGTTTTATCTTTATCTTCTTTTTTGGATTTATTTCATAATGTATTTTTTTTAAAATCAGTTTTAGGTTTTATTTAACTTCTTTTTAAGTTTATTTGCATTGGTCAGTTTTTGTTATTGATGTTAAGTAGTCTTTATCTCAGTAATTGTAATTAACATAGGCATCTTATATAAAAACTAAAATTTTATTAATATCCCTAAACCCTAAAAATTGATCTGGTTTAATTTGCGATTATATATTTTTAAGCCAAATTTTAAGCAACTAATGACTTATTATTATTTGAGATTAAAAGTAAATTTTCTAAGATGAGCATAGTCTTGTATGTTATTGCTTGTATCTGCAACTAAAACAATCTAAGTTTGATATAGATGTGCTTTCCTTGTTTTTTAATATGGTAACCATTTGTTACAGGTATTTTCATGTATTTTCATGTCTTTGGATTCAATGGTTTTTGTTTTTGGAGGCTATAAAGTTGGTGGACGCGATAGAGGTTTAGGCAGTTTGGTTTGTATATGTAATTTTAATGATATAACAATTGTAATGTATGTATTTTCTTTTGTAATTCCATTGTAATATGGGGAATGGACTTGTGAATAATGGTGTTGTGGGTAAGGGGGCTACAGTTTGGGGGGAGGACCCTATGGGTTCTGCGCTAATGTTCAAGCATTCTGCTGTTGGCTTCAAATTGGAGCTACATCAGAAACGTTTCTCAATTGTGAAGGTAAGTATGTCTATCTAATTTAGTTGGGAAGGTGCAATGCAATGAAATAAATAACGGGACAATGTAATGAAATAACAAAGAAGAATAAAAAGTGGAGATTAAAAATAAAATGAAATACTCAAAGGAGAAAGCGAGTATAGTGAATGCAATTAAACAAAGGTATATGCGACTTACTTTAATGACGATAACTTGACTGTATGAAATTGAATCTGCAGAATTCAAAGTAGTTTTTGAATATGTCAATTACAATGAATGCAATCAATGTAGAACCCAATAGATTTGAATATCTATATAAAATTGACTTGAAACTTACTTTAAAGAGAGTATGAAAAGTGTATGTGAATAATCAATTAAGACGAATTTGGTGTAGATCAATTGTGATTCTATCTTGCTTGTGAAAGTATTGTATTCATATGTTTTGAAAAAAGTAATGAACATGATTGACCTAGCCGTAGTAGCGCAGGATTTTTTAGTGATTAGTTGATATATGGAACAGCTGTAAACGTGATCAAAGTCCAAAGCTGTATGGGATTCGTAATAGTTTTTTTAACTCTAAAATAAAATTGAATCCAAAACAGAATTTGTGAATCAGTCGAGTCCAATGCAACTTAGGTTTATAATAAAATCCAGATGAAAGAAAAATAAAAAATTATTAAAAATGGGGTCGTTTTTTTCTTAATCGTGATTGGTTGAAACTCCTTAAAACGCTCTCGCAAAGATTTTCTTCGCCCACATGTATCACATTATAAGTATATAGATTTCATGGAGTTAGGGTTAGTCCACGCACACGTGCATAAATTAAATCATTCTCAATAATAATTAAATATATAAATGATAATTAAATCTTGAATTCCTAATTGTCACATATTTGCTTGTATTTGTAGGTTTGCCCAGAATTCACTGGTTGCTTCAAATGTTGATAGTTGACAGATGGGAAGAGAATGAAAGATGCATTGATGTTTATATATTAGGTTGAGAGGTAGAATCCTAATTAGATTTGAGTGAGAAATAGATTATTAATTAGATTTGGGTGGGAGTTAGACTTCCAATTGGGTTGGGAATTAGATTTCTAATTAGATAAGGTAGACTTTTAATCTGATTGAACTTTTTGTTTATTATTTTTTTAAATAGATTTTTTTATTATTCATGGGCGGGAATTTTTTTACTGTATTTTTAAATCGGTTTTTTTCTTTAATGTGATTGGTCAATAGCCCCTACAATTACTCTGGGTTGAGTATTTCAAATTTTGAATATATTACTTTTATATTATTATAGATTCAGCGACAGATCTAAGTTTTTTGATTAGGGGTATTGATTTGATATACAAAAAATTCATGATTGTTATTCCAAATAATACTGAATTATTATTTTTTTCGTGTTATCGATGGACTTGACCTCCTTTGACTTAGTTCCAAATCTGCCAGTGACAATATTAAAAATGAGACGAAATCAATGTAAATTTTTAGTATTATGAACCTAAATGAGGGTCTGGTTCCGTCCAACACACCTATAATAGTGACAGAGAGGGAAAAATATTCAAATTTTCTTGTTCGATAAGAGGGGTTGGGCATTAATAGTTCACAACTGCAATAATAAATAATCAAGCTTAAATTTGAAATACTTGTTCGATAAGAGGGGTTGGCCATGCCGTAGATAATGCCACATATGCATACGACTGAAGGCCGCAAATATTTTTGTAGTTGTGGCCAATATCATACTCCCTCCGTTCCAAATTAATTGTCACTTTGATTAAATTTTATCTGTTAATTACTCACACATTATAATGAGTTACAATATAAAATTACATCCATTATAATTATTAGGAAAATATCTTTCTAATGACAGTAATTTCATATAGTAACTCATTATAATGTGTGAGTAATTAACAGTCAAAATTTAGTCAAAGTGACAATTAATTTAGAACCGGAGGTAGTAATCCGAATGTTATTATATTTTTATCGAAAAAAGTGAGATAATTCATTACTTAACGTACAATAGCATCTTGCAAAGAGCATCCAAACTCGAAAGTCTGAGTTGGTTTCAATTTACTTTAATTAGACTAATTGCTATTTATAGGGGAAGGTTTTTATTTATTCACTTTTTTTTGAGAGAAGGGAAAACTTAGGATGATTTTGTCATTTTTTGGTGTTTTTCCAAGAAATTGATTTTCTCACACCCCTTTGTAAATTATTTTCTTGACTCCAAACTAAGGAAAATCATTTTTTCCCTTATCTTTCTCTCTCTCGTTTTTCTCTCTTCCACCACTCTCTCTCCTGTACCTGTTTTAATATTTATCTCTCTACTTTCTCTCTCTCGACCACTCTATCTAATTACACCCGTTTTAATTATCTCTTTCTCCACCACTCTCTCTCTCAGGCACCATATTTTAATATTTCTCTCTCTCTCTCTCTCCCTCTCCCTCTCCCTCTCCCTCTCCCTCTCCACCACTCTCTTTCACAAACGCATTTTAATCTCTGTGTACCAAATACGGGAAAATATCAAATGAAAATTCATTTTCTAAAAAAAACTAAGACCAATTGACTTAACAACACATTGGGAGGGGGGAAACCTAAGACCAAGCCCAAATGTTTGGTTACAATAATGCCAAGTGAACTATTAGCTCATTGGCTTTCTACCTTTTGGTATACTCCTAACATTCAGGAGTATATACAAGTTTAATGAGTTAAATAAGTGAAGCTTTGTAAACCACTCATTTTTGTCACAAAATGATGTTGATAATTTCAATGGTTTGGTCTGATTAGTTTAAATTGTTGTGGACATTAACTAAAAAGTTTTTGTTTTTTAAAAAATGTATCATGAGCTATCATTGATCGAACTTCTTCATTTTATGTAAGAGATTCTCAAAGCATAGAATATATATTCAAAATAGAGTCAAGGAATAGTGAGAATGTTGCAATCTCTAATTATCTTCAACTACAAATTAAAATATTTTATAATAAAGTAGAACATAATAGGAATATTAATTATGAACATTATTTTGTTCCCTCTTCCTTAATTTCTCTCAAGTTTTTTCTCCCCCATCCTTTCTCTCTCTTCTTTGGTTCTCACTCCCACATGCGTGTTGCTGGAATTTGTTCACTAGTTTAGCAATTATCATTTTTTCTTAATTACTCAAAGCCCAAATTTAGCTACAGAATTCACAACACAAATTACAAAAACTACACAACAATAACTTTACAACTGCTTCCTCCTTCCCGTTATATTTTTCCATTTACCTAACTTGAGAAGACCAATGCATATTGAAAATTTAGGTAAAAAGTTTGTAATTTACCCAAACTACCACCACTTTAATTGAAGATAATAGTTGTTAGAATTGTAAAACGTGATAAGTAAATTTATTAATTAGGGGTAGAAAATGAATTACAGTTGTTGGGTTGTAAATGAGACAAATATTTTGGGACAGAAAATTAGGTAAAAGGACAAATAATTTAGGATGGAGGTATTACATTACTTAATCACAATAACTCAATTAGCTATTCTCTCAATTATATATAACAATCTTTTTTACCTCAAACAATGTGAAATTTATTTTCCATAAAAAAACTGCCCACAAAATATTTTCCAGAAAAAGCAGTTTAGGTATTCTGCATCAAAATTAGAGCTGGGATAATCTGACCCGGCACGATTACTGACTCGAAACCAACACGAAGTTAAATGGGTTTGAGTATATATTTTCAACCCATTTAATTAAATGGGTTGACACGATAAACTCGTTTAATTAATTGGGTTAGGTTTGGGTTGAGAATATCGACACGAAAAATGACACATTAAACCCGTTTAATAATTGGGTTAGTGAGAAAGTCGACATGAAAAATGATACATTTATCCAGTTTAATTAAATAATGTTTTTTTACTTTCACTTGGGCTTGTTATGTACTCCCTCCGTTCCATACTAACTGTCGTCTTTGGAAATTGTGCAGTCAAACTTCAAAAATTTTGACCGTAAATTTCTCAATATATAATGAGTTGCTATATAAAATTACCACCATTAGATTTGTAATGAAAAATACTATCATAAAAGTATAATATTGCATTTGTTAATAACATATTATGCAAGAAATTATCAATCGAAGAATGATATTGGAGATCTTGAAAGTCAAAACTATGACAATTAATATGGAACGGAGGGAGTATTGTTTAGCGTAACTTTAAGGGCCTGTTTGATGAACAAAACAGGAATGGAATTGAATAGGAATGGGTTCCGATTCCTGTTTTTTCTGTTTGGAGAGAAGTTTCTGGAATAGATTTGCAATCTCTAGGGATTTGCTATCCCTTCCAAATAGGGGGATTAGAAACCTCCCCAAATGTGGGGGGAATAGGTTATCCCTTTTCTTTCACAACGACAAAACCAATAATAATAATAATAATAATAACAATAATAATAATTATTATTATTATTATTATTATTACTAATAAATATAATTTATAATATTATAATTATTAATAATTATAATAATAATTATAATTATTAATAATTATTATTATTAATTATAATTATAATTATAATTATAATTATAATTATAATTAAAATAATTAATAAATAATAATGAATTTTATAATAATTAATAATAATTATTATTATAATAATAATTATAATAATTATTGTAATAAATAATGATAATGATAATTATAGTTATAGTTATAGTTTTTATTATTATGATTAATTAATAAATATAATTATTATTATAATTATAATAATAATTAATGATTATAATAATAATAATTATTATTATTATTATAATAATTATAATAATTATAATTATTAATAATAATTATTATTATAAATTTAAATAATAATAATTATTACTAATAATTAATTATTAAATTTTATTAATTAATAATAATTTATAATAATTAGTAATTTAGTAATATAAAAATTAGTAATTAATAGTTAATGTTTAACAATAAACATATATATTAATAATTAATAAACAATTATAATTATTAATAATTAATAAATAATTATAATTATTAATAATTAATATAATAAAATTACTAATTGATAAAAATGTCAACAATTAAAATTAGTTAATAATTATAATAGTTAATTATTTGCCATTGATAATAATTATTAATTAATAAAAAATAATAATTTATAATTTATAGTAATAATATTATTAATTAATATGTAATAATAACTAATTAATAATTGATAATTATTAATTATTAATTATTAAAATTTTATTATTGTCATAATAATGATAATAATAATAATAATGATAATAATAATAATAATAATAACAAATACTATAACTATTGCTTTGATTCCATTCCACTGGTCACCAAACACTTTCATTTCAGGGTTCTAATTCCATACCCAACCTCCTAGGATTCTAATTTCATAACCAACTCATTCCACTTTTCTCTCCAAACAAGCCCTTAATACTCACAAGTATAACTTTCAGACCTAAAATACCAAGAAAATTACCATAGAAATCCATTTGAACACCATGCAACACCACTACATCATTCTTTCAAAAATCCAACACTTAATACAACATGCATCACTTAAAAACCTTCATTTTACTTATTCAATAGCTAATCCATAAACATGCACTTCAATTTAAGCAAGCTTTCATACCTTCACAGAAAATTAACTCACTAAAAATCACATGCATGCTCGTTATTTGCAAAAATTTCACTTACTAAACACTAAGATAACAAAGGCTCATTAAAACTTACCCAACTTCCTTCCTTTGAAACTTAGATCCTTCATCTTTCCTTGGCTACTTACTAGAACCTCAAAATCACCTCTGGAAACAACACAAAATCCTCAAAAATTCATATTCTAACTATGATTTAATTGTAAGAAAAGATGAGGAACAAGGTGAAGAGAGTTACACTTGCAAAGAAGATGAAAAGGAGTGAGAAGATGTGGTGGAGATGGTGTGGTGGCCGGCGATGGGTGACGACTGGCCGGAGACGACGCCGGCGACGCTGGCGGTGGTCGGCGGCAGGCTGGCAGACAGAGAGGAGGGCACGGGGGAGGTGAGGAGCCACAAGAGAAGTGAGAGTAAGTGTTGAGTTTTGTGTTTGAATGTGTAAGAATACTCCTCCCTCCATACTAATATGTACATGTATATCTTTCATCAAAACATTAAGGCCCAAAATTTAAGCTCCCTCCTCTTTCTTCTTGGGGTGGCCGACCACTTGGCCCAATTTACCCGAAATTTTGTAAATTTTATTTCCTCCTCATATACACATATCTCCCAAATTCTTAAATTACCTAAATTTTCA
The DNA here is from genome assembly GCA_029582165.1 of Portulaca oleracea. Taxonomy (NCBI): domain Eukaryota; kingdom Viridiplantae; phylum Streptophyta; class Magnoliopsida; order Caryophyllales; family Portulacaceae; genus Portulaca; species Portulaca oleracea. Next base: position 15,333,307 of record CM055868.1, read on the forward strand.
TAACCGTACAATATCCATGGTGACCTAAAGAAAATAAATATAAACCACCTCATAATTTTCTCATACTTATCCCTTAATTCACCAACAAAAATAAAATCCTAAGAATAGAGACCCCGATAGACAAGATTCATAATCGAACTAGAATATCTTGAAAATTATCAAAAAGAACATCTCGAAGAAATCAAACTTAAAAAGGATTTAAGTCGATCGTTGTGTTGTTCAAGTCTTGCAAAACATACATTGGTTAATAAAATAAAGGAGCGCACGCTTTATTTATTTTGTGAGCTATCTTTAAACTTGATTAATTACACTAATTGACATGTATTTAAGGAGAGGTTTTCCTTGGGTTATTATAGGTAAAGATTGCTTCCTTTGAAGATGCGTTATAGAAGACCTCTTCCTGTATGAATGCAGAGAGAGAAATGAAGAATACTGCAATTGCTCAACTGAAATGTGAGAAGAGTAGTTTACATGAGAAAGTGGTACTTCAAGAGGAGTCTTTGTCTCATTTAAAACAATCACATAAAGACCTCGAAGTAGTGGTTAAGGATAAGAATTTGGAGATGGAAAAGCTGGCGCGCCAATTACTGGATGAGCAGACGAAGGTGAAGAAATTGGTTAAGGATCTCAAGGTAGAAAAAGAGCTTACAACAAACACTATCAAAAGCTTGTCTTCAGAAAGAGACAACTTGCTTCTTTACATTGAAGGTATGTGTGATAGGATTGGTGAATTTTGTGCTCAAGATGTGAAACTTGAGGGTATGTTTTAGAAAATGTTGCATAAGTGTGAAGAAGACGGTGGATCTGCCTTAGAAATAACGTCAGAAAACCAATGCGAGTTAAAGCAGAAGGATTTCGATTCCAAAATCCTCATAAAGGAAGCCAAAGCCAGTCTAGATTTGTTCAATCCAAAAGGATCTTTTTATTTGGGCAACAACGGGAATTGCGGGATTCAAGGGAAAGATCAAATGGGATCCAAATTGAGCCTCAGATTCTTGCATTTTCAGTCTTTAGAAGGTTTTGAATTTCTTGGTTTATGAAATTATAGAGACATAGTCACTGGGGTTCCTTTGGGATGGGTTGGGTTGGGTTGGGTTGGATATAATCGGCATTAAATTGCTGTGTTTTTAACCATGTATGAATATAATCAAGATGAAGTGGGTTTGGGTTTCAACATGGTAGAGAAATGGAACCATTTTGAGTGTCAACCAATTTGTTTGACAGGGAATAAAGTAGAAAGGGAGGCTTTTGCAGAGGGAAAATGGCCCTTTGCTTGGGAAAACATAATTATCTTTTCTTATCTTTTTTTTTGTTATGAAATTTTTTGGTTATTAAACCTAACATTTGGAATATATTAAAAAGGTGTTAACAATTTGGAATACCCAATAGTTGATACCTACCATTTGAAATTTCACTTTTTTTTTTTTTTTTAATTGGCTCTCATTGGATGGGACTATGGCGGGCTTGCTAAAAGTGATTAATGGATCATGCCTTCTTGAATTATCCAACGAATGAGCGTTTTTTATTTTAAAATGAAAATAGTTAATAGGTTGAGCCCTAACCCAAGTGAAGCTACAGCCACAGTGCCACCTATTAAGATGAATAAACTTTGTACATGAATGTCAATGAAGGTGCACTGTACTGGTCCAAGTTATGTTCACTGGTCCTCCTCATTCACTCCCTGTACTGGTGCAACATCCAAAGCAAAGCATTCGCCTCTTACAAAGGATGATGAGGAAATCAAAGGAAGCCCGAATTAATTATAGAATGTTGATGAAGCCATATATTGCCATCTTTATCTCGGTGCACCAAGATCTGAGTTCGATTTTATGGTGATACTGATGTGGATTTGTGTGATCTTCATATGGGTGTAATGTAGTCTAATCAACAGATGATGATATTTTTATTTTTTTTGGGCTTTCATGAAGGAACCAATGGCAAGCCATTAATCTAATTTCATGCTCTGATTCCCTTTTCTTCGGAGGTACACTAGGTAAGAGGACAATTTTTCCAACTCTTGTCACCAATGTTGTTTGGCCACCTCAGTCTGCTCTTCAATAACAAGTGCTTTGCCCCTATTTTCATTATCCTTTTTTTATTTGTATTCTCTTTTATTGTTATGCCTTCTTTTTTTTCAAGGCTTTTTGGGCGCTAAACCGCTAATATACTGAATTTTTGGGGTATTGGACAATAATACACTGAACTTTGACTTTGCACGATAATACACTGTACTATGGGGGTGTTGGACAATAATGCACCAAAAACAATTCCGGCATTGGCTGATTCGATGGCGATCCTACGTGGTCGGCCTGCCACGCATAGTTATTAAAATTTCGATCCTGATTTATGATCCTACAATTTTATGGTCCAAAATCCTCGAAACGATTCTACAATTTACACACGATCCACGATCCTACATGGGCTAAATTCCGATCCTAACTTCCCCATAGTTTCGAGTTAGGATCCCGATTTTAACAACCTTGCTGCCACGTAGGATTGCCACCGTCTCAGCCACCCTCAAATTCCTTTCGGGTGCATTATTGTCCAATATCACCTAAAATACAGCGTATTGTTCAAGGTCAAAGTTCGGTGCATTATTATCCAATACCCCAAAAGTGCAGTATATTAGCGTTCAAAATTCCTCTTTTCAATGACATTTTTATTATTTGGATGCCAATGCAAATGTACAATGGTGATATAAAATACGTAAATTTTAGGTTTGTTGTTTCCATGTGCTCACTTGACCCTTTTTTTCATGTACAAATTCACATTTTGATGGGAAAGGGCTTGTACACTTGGATAAATGATAGTAATCCCAAGGTGAAATTTGTAGATTTGAATGATGTCGAGCCTTTGATTGTCCTCCTCAACAGGGGACATAAATTCAGCTCGTCTTGAGTATATCTTGGCGATCAAAAGACAAGCGATGATCTTTGATTGTCCTCCTTAGTCGGGGACATCAGTTCAACCCGTCTTGAGCATATCTTGGCGATCATAAGACAAGCAGTGACCTTTCATTGGACTCCTCAGTTGGGGAAATCAATTCGGCTCCTCTAGAGCATATCTTGGCGATTAGAAGACAAGCAGTGATCTTTGATTGTCCTCCTCAGTTAGGGATATCAATTCGGCCCGTCTTGAGCATATCTTGGTGATAAAAAAACAAGCGGTGACCTTTGATTGTCCTGCTCAGTTGGGGACATCAATTCGGCCCGTCTTGAACATATCTTGGCTATCAAATCACAAACGGTGACCTTTGATTGTCCTCTTCGGTTGGGAACATCAATTCAACCCGTCTTGAGCATATCTTGCCCCCATGGATCTATTGTTAAAAGAATTCTTTAACTTGAAGGAGGGTGTCTGCATTACGCCTTTAACAACTTGACACTCTTGATCTTTGATGTCTCGAACGTCTCAACTTTGGAAATTCAACATTCTTTGATGACTTTAATGTTAAACTTTGTTGGCTGGATAATATTTGACTTAAGAGTCTTGAGTTTTGGCTCATGGACTTGGGAGTTTTTCACTTTGATGACTTGAATCTTGAACTTTGTTGACTTGATAGTATTTGACTTCAGAGTCTTGAGTTTTGGCTACTTGAAAATCTTGTATCCAATTAACTTGTAAGCCATGGACTTGGGAATGTTTAACTTTGATGACTTGAGAGTATTTTTATTAAAAATCTTGAATTTCGACTTGTTAGTCTTGATTTTAATGACTTGAGCTTGGACTTGAGAGTATTGAATTTCGACTTGTGTGTCTTTAACTTTGACCACTTGAGAGTCTTTTTGTCTTGAAAATCTTGAATTTGGACTTGTGAGTCTTTGGTGTTGATGACTTGGAAGTCTTGTATTTTGACTTGGGAGTCTTTAATTTTGATGACTTGGAAGTCTTGGATTTTGACTTGGAAGTCTTTAATTTTGGTGACTTGAGAGTATTTCTATTGAAAGTTTTGAATTTGGACTTGTGAATCTTTAGTGTCGTTGACTTGGAAGTCTTAGATTTTGAATTGAGAGTATTTAACTTGATGAGTTGAGAGTCATTGACTTGAAAATTTGAAATTGAACTTGTAAGTCTTGATTTGATGACTTGGAAATCTTGATTTTGGATTTGTGAGTCTTTTTTTTTAACTCGACTTAAAAACTTGCAATAAGTTCAATCGAATTCATCAGTCTCGTCTTCATCAGATACGATCTTGCCTTCATTTTAAAGCTTCATCACAAGCTCCTTAAAAGTTTGACACTTCTCCAATGGATGGCTAATGATCCTATGGTACTTGCAGTATTTAGGGTCATTGATTCTTCCAACTTCATTTGGACGCTTTAACTCTGGAAGTTTAATAATTCTTTTTCAAGAAGTTTATCGAGTATTTCAGGTGTATCACTGCGGGAAAAAGGATATTCTCTCTTCAAAAATCATGGATGAAGGAATCACTGCGAGAAAAAGGTTGTTAGCTTGATCATATGCAAAACATAAAGTAGATCTCATTCCATGTCTTGTATACACATTTCGACAGTGGAGGCTTCGGACATCGATCTTGGCACTCAAGGCTGAGTGACCTCCATATAGTCCAAGACTAGCTCCCGGCACCATAACTTCGTGTTTGTCAACTCCGTCATACTGATGGTGCGTTGAGTGCTATATAATCTATTAAGGAACTCTTGTTCCATTTATCCCCAACTATTGATGGACTTCGAATTCAAGTTCGTATACCAATCAAAGGCGATTCCTTTCATGGTTATAACGAGTTGCTTCACTAGTCGATCTCCCTCATTCCCATCATTGTTGCAAGTCTCAATATGAAATGGGCTATATATGTTGCTTTAAGGAACTCTTGTTCCATTTCTCCCCAATTGTTGATGGACATCGGCTTCAAGTACGTATAAGCGATTCCTTTCATGGTTATAACGAGCTGCTTCACTAGTCGATCTCCCTCAGTCCCATCATTGTTGCAAGTCTCGATATGAAATGGGCTATATATGTTGCTTAGGATTCCCTTTACCATCGAAGTAAGTGAATTTTGGTGGCGGATAACCATGAGGCATGCAAAGGGCATCACTCTTCTTCGTGTAAGGCTCCGTTACATTTGAGGTTTACAAGAGCCTTTCCTTATTTGAGCTTTTATCGCATTGGTTACCAGTTTTTGGATCTACTCTACCGACAATTAGCCCGAGTCGGGACCTTCTTCATATTTCTCTTCTTCGTCAGAATCCACGTGATTGCACCCTCTGTCAGAATCTTTATCTCCCCAACCCTCATCGAAGTTGCTAGCGAGTCGCTTCTCTAATTTTGTTCATCAATTTCTTGATCCGTTCATCTTGTAGCTTGATATGCTTAGTCTTTTCCTCGCTTTCTTTCTCAAGTCTAGCCAGCGTAGCCTTTATATTCTTGAATTCCTCTTCATAGTTAATAGCATCTGTGACCATGATAGGCATAGTAACAGTGTTGATAGAGTCGGTATTGGAATCGAAAGAGAACGAATCCCTTGGAGACCTTGAAATCTCCTCGCCGTCTTCATAGTCTTCACGTTCTTGCCTCAATGGTTGATGACAGATTTCATACGTCCATTGAGGGACCATCTCCTTGGGATCATAAACTTGAGTGGAAGTAGTTTGGTTTGTCCTGAACAAGTTGGAGTCTAAGATTTGCAACAGAGCACTCGCACCAACTTCTTTGTTGGCCTCCATAGCGGTGATCTTCGCCATCCTTCTAGTGATTAATCCACTGGATGTCATACAAGTTGTTGACCCTTGTGACTTAGATTGAATAACTTTCTTTGAAGCACGAGAGATATTTTTCTTAGGCGCCATATTCTTTGAATAATGAGAGGTTCGTTCTGGAGCAAGAGATGAGAGGTAGAGATGTCCCACCGAGCGTGCCAAAATTTGTAAACACACATTTTCGTCTCTAAAATAAATAAAGACTAGAAATTAGTGAACAAATATAATTGTATTAATTTCAAAGGATTTATGGGTGCAATCTCTGTATATTTGTTACAAAATGAAAATGTAACTCCTCCGATTTGATCCCCTTGAGTGAACTTGAACGAGTCTTGAATGAGTATGGTTTTGGATGAATGTAGTCTTGAACGAGGGTCGTAGAGACTTGATCTCAATCAAGATGAAGCGGTTTGATCTCCCACGAATAGACGACATGAACTTAGACTTTATTGTGCTTCTTGTCTTCGAGAGAGAGAATGTGAGCTTTAGAGTCTTCTTTGGATTTATTTTGAACTCTTTAAAATGGAGGTGGATGGTCTCTATTTATAGAAAAATTGGGCTGACATCTGGGATCATTTAATTTCTTTTAAATAAAAATGATAAATATTTATTATATGTGTCACCCTTGACACATGACATAATTTAATTGAAAAAAAATATGATATCATTTAATTTATAATTAAATGATCTACCATAATTAATTTTGACGCAGGTTATAATTGGCAACAAATTAAACATCTCTTTAATTTCCACGTGGCAAATCCTAATTGATCAACAATTTTTTACTTTCTACAAATATATACACCTACAACTTACTTGATTATCCAAGTAAATTCAATCTTACAATCTCCTATTTTCAATAAGGAGTACCTGATTTATACTATAGTAGTTTGTCGATTCCATAGTAGAGGACCAAAAGGGGTTACAGTTCATAACTTAAGTATTAAATTTGGTCTTTAACTTGGTCGTAAATTTTCAGCTATTTAGCTGTGAACAATTGGAAAAAAAAAAAAAAAAAACCAATATTTACTACTTTAGGTGTGTCAATTATTGGTTCTATTGAATTACACAGACAATATAATTTAACCTGATAATTGGATTGGATTCCTTGTTTGCAGATGGTAAAAAATGATGAGCATGTGATCACACTGCCCAAAGTAATTAGGAGTATAAAAACATCCCTAATCCATTTTTAGGTTCCACACCCCAATACCAAAGTCTCTTGACCCACTACCCCACTTTTTGTAAAAGCTTCAATTAGACAATTCCTTTTCTTATTGTTTTATTTTATTTTTCTAGTTTTAGTATACTCTTGTTTTATTTTCCTGGATTATATATGCAGTAATCTTTTGCTTTTTCATTATTAGTAGGGTAATCTTTTTAGTCTATGGACCAGTAAAATTCAATGGTAAATAAAATGTGTCATAATAAACACTACTTTTTGAAAAGTTTCAATAAATTTTTAGTAAATTTATGTATATTTAGCTAAGTTTTGGATAATTTTGGCAAAATGTCATGTTTTTATATAATGGTAAATATATATGAATTATATTTCAAAAACTAGAAATGAAGAATAATATATAGATCGAGATTCAATTTTTAAACTTTATTTATTTATTCATTCAATTTAATTTTTATGTTATTATTTTTTAATTTTTTGATTTTTATTTTTTTAAAAGTTTTTGTTTTAAAATTTTCATTATTTATTCCTTTAATTTTAAAAAAATAAAAATAAAGAATAAAAATATATCAAATTAAAAATTATAAAAAATATAAAAAATATAAAAAAATTGAATTTAAAAAATTTATAATATTATTTTCATTGTCTTTGTAATTTTCATTTTGTAATTTAAAACTTTTTTAAATATAACTTTTCAGATTTTTGAAAAAATTATTTCTGAAAATGTATTAAAATAATCCTGAATTCTCAAATTTAAAATTTTATTTTACTATTTTTTTGTAATTTTGATAAATTTTAATAATTTTATAGTAAATTTCATTAAATTTCGATATTTGTGTATATTCCTAATTTTTCTGTGAAATTTACAAGGCCTTGGTAGAAAGAGATGCCCTAATCCTAGAAAAAAGCTAGACGTTTATCAATCACGCTTCTTTTGACTAGGGGTCTTTATTCCTAAATTTGTGTTTTAATCACACGTAAATGTACTGGCAAATAGCCAATCAAGTCTTTTGTGGGGAGTTAATCACCTTTTAATTTGTCCTACATCATCCCCCACCTCATAGGAAAGAAATAAGGATGTATTTTGATTAGAGCTGGGTAATAGGTCATGTCGTGTCATTTTTGTGTTCGTGTTGGAGTTAAATGGGTTGAAGAACCCAAAACCTGAAACCTACCTAGTTAATAAACGGGTTGGAATTCCTTGACCTGAACCGTTTATCAAATAAACGTGTTGACCTAAATGTAACCCATTTAATTAAATGGGTTATACGGGTCAGCTTCGAGTAACCTATTTACCGCTTAATAAACATATATTATATAATAATCATAAACTTAGGAAGACAAAATACAGAGGTTTCGACCATTTATTTATTATCTACCAACTCATTTATTTATGGTTTTTGTAATATTTATCACAACCCAAGTTAAATTATGTTTCAAGGAGGATTTATGCTAAATCACAAAGGTTTAAGTGTGTATGTTAACAATTTGCAAGGAGGATTGCAATCTGGTTGGTATTTTATTTTTTCAGAGGATAAGGGACGTAATTCTAGGTGATTTTATGATATTATTAGGTAGATAAAATTGTTAACTAACACTCGGATGTTACGGTTCGTCATTTCGATAAGTATATTAGGAGTTATGGCCAAAATCGTAGAGTCGCGCGAATTTGGGAATTTCGAACGTCAGTTTAAAGATAGACGTTTTTCGAATAATTGGAGGTTTCTATGGTTTAAGAGTTGTGCATAAACGTTTTAGAGGACATTCTGATCTTTCCAGAATGGTATGGTATGCATTCATAGAATATCGGGAGAGAGAGTTATGAGCTTCTAATTGAAGGACAAAAATCTGTGTTTTTCCAGAAATTATATTGTTGTGGCTGCCTCTGTTATAGGTTGAAAATTGACCTTTTCCCAAACTTAAATCAAATGATGATGAAAATAAAGATTCGAGTATGAACCATGAGCTTTCCGTGGACAGCTTATCAGCCTTAAACCGATTAGGATAACTCAAGTTATGACTTCTCGAAAAAGTTTAGTCGACATTTTTATATTCTGGACAGATTGGGAAAATGAAGATTTTGACCCTCTTAACCATGTTTTTAGTCTTTGGAGCAAACTATAAAGTTGTAGAGGGTGTTTTAAGCTTTTCGAAAAATCTTTTTATGCGTTGATGCGATATCTATGGAGATAGTTATGACCTTTTCATGGCGACTTAGGAACTTAAATTAGTTCTCAAGTCTCGTTTTTTTTTTTATTAAAGTTACCCCTCCATTCTCCTATCTAGGTAGGGTTCTAATTCATATTCTCTTCTCTTTTCCAAGTCCCTTCAAGAGATCGTTGTCTTTCCATTGTTCAAGTCCCTGCTCGTTCGGTAGTGATTTCTAAAGTATTTGGTACGTGTACTACTTGTTCCTTTATGCAATCCTTGTATTCAATTAATTACTCTTGTTTATAATCCGATCAAGTATTAAGGTAGTCGTTGTCTATTCTACCGAAATTATATAAGGTTTATGTCTAATAACACCTCTCTCATAAGTTAATTATTTTCCTTATATATTATAAAAGAGTTACCATATTATTTGTTATCAAGGGGTTGTTTTATTTGTTATATTATGTCCATGCATGATATAAGAACCAACTTTTAAGTCTTAGTTGTGAAGAGCCAAGAGTTGTTCCTTGAAAAGCTTTTATGAAATTCAAACATCATTCAAGAAAGGGTCTTATATTGTACTTAAGTTCGTTAAGGAAAGTTAGTTTTTATAAGTAAAACTTCCGAAATTTTCTAAAACTAATAAAGCCCCGCCCATGGTTTATCGTGCTTAGAAGCACACCAAGAAGTTAGTGTCATAATACACACCATGTTCACGTGCCTTGTGCACCCCAAGTAAATTATGTACGTGCCTTGTGCACCCCAAGTAAATTATGTACGTGCCTTGTGCACCCTAAGTAAATTATGTATGTACTTTAGTGCACCCAAGGAATTATAGCTTTAGTGTCTTAGATGCACACCACGAAAACCTAGCCAGTAGGATAATTATCCACCATCCGGATCTCCCGATCGGTCCAGATATGTGCATATGGAAGCCTAGCCGATGATCGCAAGTAGGGGCATTTATGTTAGTGTCCATACTGAAATCCTTTTTACTTCCACGTTTCTTAAATCCAAGGATGATGGCTCAATGGTTGGTTTTGAATCCTTTAAGTGTGATTCTCTTAAGCTATCTCTTTTTGTTTTGCTTGTTATGATTAAGTACCTCTTTTCTCATGTAATTTACTTCTTTAGCTAATCATTCATTTGTTTAGTCATTGGTTATTCAAGGATAATCAAAGTAAGGAGTTATTTATATGGGTAACTTTGTGGTTCCAGTTTGTTAAAACAAGTTGGATAGAAGTATCCCGTAAGTATATTTTATTTATCCTTATCTTTACGGTCTTACTTTTATGGTATAAATACCGGAGCCGCGCTTAAACTAAATTGTTAACTTATTTTACTGTTTTTGTCTTTCTAGGACTGTAATATACGTACTGAGTTAACCTCACTCTTTATGTTTTATTGTTGTCTCAGGAAATCCAGGAAAGGGCAAGGGTAAGCTTCCAGAGGGTCGGAACCTGAAGACTTCGTGAGGGTATTTCAAGAATTGGAGACCCCTTTTTTAGGACAGTTAAGGCCGATTGTTGGTGGATTGTGATATTTTAGGTGAATGACTTTTGGTTTCGGTGGTTATATGTTTTTATAATTCGAATATCATGTATGTTTAAAGTCATGTGTCTTGGAGGGTTGTATAACTAAAGGTGTCTTGCTTGTTGTGTTGAGTTTCTCTAAGCCTTGTCCATATTTGATGGACGGCGGTAATACCCTTGGGAAAGTAATTCCGTTGCGCTAATTGTTAGGTTAAGTTGATGTTTAGCTTAATATGATGATTAATATCCTTGAGGTGTTACATTACCAAATTCATCAGTTGATGTGGATTGTTACTTGTGAGATGGCTTCTTCACTCAACAAGACCCCTAGAACCCAGGGTTGCTTTGTAAACAAGATGTGAATTTCGTTATCAAAGTAACACCCCATCTCTAATTGACATCATAAGAAACTACCATTAGGGACTGTGGTCGGAGATGGCAAATGATGGCAGTCAGGGCAAAAGTTGGGCTTGTTGTTTCAGGGGAGGAGATGGCATTCTTTCTAATTGTAATTCTCACTTCAAAAGACACAATTTCCTTTTTCTTTTTTCGCCCCTAACGGCAGTTTCAAACCATGACTACATGATGAAATTTTTTTGTTATTAAGCCTACCATTTGGAATATGATAAAAAGGTGTTGACAACTGGGAACACCCAATAATTGATGTCTACCATTTGGAATTTTCCAAAAAAAAAAAAATTACTTGAATATGTCCATAAAATCAGTTCCTGTATTTGATTAATGTTGTTTAAGCTCAAACAATTTAGATTGCTCCACTACTCTTGTTCAATATTCGAATATGGAATCAACTTGCGACCAAAGCAATCCAACAAATCAAGTTGCGAGCCCACTATCAGAGCAATTCACAGTGTTAAACTCTCATTAACTTTCAAGTTTCGAGACTCGACCACGACCAGTACTACCAAATTGTAAGCCCGACCAACTCTCGAGGGGGCATTTGTAGAAGGTAAAAAATTGTTGACCAATTAAAATTCGCCACGCGGAAGTTAAAGGGATTGTTAATTCGACCAATTATAACCCGCCATGTGTCAAAATTAATTATGGTGGATCATTTAATTATAAATTAAATGATATTATATTTTTTTTGCCGATTAAATTATGCCATATGTCAAAGGTGACACATAGGATAAATATTTGTCCTTTTTATTTAAAAGGAATTAAATGAGCCTAGATGTCAGTATCTATAAATAGAGACCATACACCTCCATTTGAAGAGTTCAAAAACATCTAAAGAAGATTTTAAAGCTTACATACTCTCTCTCTCTAAGACAAGAAGTACAAAGTTTAAACTCGTATTGTTCATTCGTGGGAGATCAAACCGCTTTCTCTCTATGACCCTTGTTTAGGACAACATTCATCCAAGATTATATTCACTCTATGTTCATCCAAAACCATACTCATTCAAAACTTGTTCAAGTTCACTCAAGGAGATCGAATCGGGGGAGTTAAATTTTCATTTTGTAACAAATATACAAAGATTATACCCATAAATTCTTTGAATTAATGCAATTATATTTGTTCACTAATTTCTTGTCTTTATTTATTTTAGCCCCGGAAATTTGTGTTTATAATATTATCCAATAATTTATATATCTACTGTATATAGCCACAGGAAAAAACATTGTCCTCACAGAAGAAAAAAAAATTAACAAACTCTTTAATAATCTTAAGAAGCGTAGGAGACACAATTTAAGAGAATGTGCTTTAAAGTTGGAATCGAGTATTCAAGCATGGTAATGAAACCCATATACATAGTGCATCCAAGAGACACTTCATAGGGTGGTTAAGATAGGAACACACTGATTGAATGTTGGATAACCCATAACCAAGTTAGATAAAAGGGATAATAACGAGTACTATCCAGATACTCTACTTTATGAGCCAAGGAACTGAGCTCATCCAAAGTAGAATAAGAATGCAATTCCACCACATTCCTTATACCTTCATTCAGACCTGCCAGAAACCTCATCAAGACATGTGTTTTATTCTCCTTGAGATCACACCTCCACAGCAAATGCTCAAACTCCTTTGTGTACTCTTCTACAGACTTACTGCCTTGCACTAGCTGTTGCAGCTTGCCATAATTCTCGCTGAGGTAATTACCAGGCAGAAATTTAGCCACCAGCTTCTTCCTCATCTTTTCCCAAGTTCTCACCTTCTCCTTTCCCTTCTCTACTATTCTTTTTTGCATGTTGGTCCACCAAATCGATGCATGTTTCTTCACCTTCAATGCAATGAGCTTCACCTTCTTCTCATCATTGACCTCTTTCAAATAAAAGACTCTCTCCACAGTCTGAAGCCAATCCAGGAACACTTCAACATCTAATTGACCTTCAAACTCAAGAATATCCACCTTGAAATCTAATTTTTCATCCATTCCAGCCTTCTTCTTCCTCGACCCGACTTTTGTTCTTCCAGAGTAGCCCTCCTCTTCAGTAAAAGGATTGCTGGAAGAAGAATTCTCCTCTTCATATTTAGAGTCTCCTTTCAGACTATTCTTCGTTATATAGAGATAGTGCTTGAGCTGGTCATTTAGCTATTTGACCTGTCTTTCCAATTCACCTTTCTCCCTTAGAGTTTGCTCGTCCACCTCCTCTACAGTCCTGCTACTAGACATCCTTCCTTTCAGCAAGAAGCTCACCAAGAAAGTTATACAACTCTGATCCCAAAGCTGATGTATGTGCAGATCAAAGATAATCAGAGTGCACTGATATGGAATACTAAGCGGCCCTCCTGACCTATTTGTTCAACTTAAGCTTTCCCTAGGGATGGAAAATCATCAAGGAACGAAAGACAAATAAGCAACAAAGATAAACTTGTGATCCTAGCTCCACACTAAAGCAAGAATGCACAAGGGTTGTACTCAATTTACACTAGAAGCTACAGACCACACCACTCCTAATGCAAATCAAGCTCTACTATCACCTTCTAAGCCTGCCACAGCTTAGTTACAGACAAGTAGAATGCTTGAGAGTAGTTAGATAATCACAAACAACAGGAGCCAAGCTCGACTGATTCATAAACTCACACATAATGAATGTCATTACAAGGAGCTGGCTTTTATATGCTGCTTTAAGCAAGCAGCTGGCTTTACCTCGAGCAAATGAGGTTTTCTAGGGTGGAAGAAACCTCAAACATGCTTCTAAACTAGATTAACAAACATAAGTGAGTTGGTTAAGGCTAATGTTACAAGTAATTGCATCATATTACATCAATAAAAGACATATGAAAATGGATGATGGCTGATTGTGATTGGGCCAGCAATTGTTTCTTTGTTGCCTTAGTCACTTCTCCGCTTGCTATTAACTAGCCTTAGTTGTTGCTGAGTGTGGGTAGTAATAGGATTTAACTGTGGTACTCAATCATAGAAGGAAAATGATCAAATGACCTTGATAAAACCAAAAATCCCAAAACTGTCCCATATGATTGATCATAACCATCCCAAGATTGTGTTACTGCCATAGAAAATGCCCTAGAATTTCAGTAACCTGCACTCCTCGATCATAGGTAGTAGATAGACCAAGGAATACATAGAATCCACAAAATGCCATTGCCTTCACACACAGCTTATTCAGACCTTAGGAAAACATGAACCTTAATTTCGCAGGTTGGGGTTCTGCCAAGGTTCAACCGCATGAACTGAACTTTAGTTCTAAGGCCAAGCTGCCCTCCTCAACGGCTCCCTAGGTGATCAACTGCCTCTCTTCAAATGCTATCAAACTCCCCTAGGGCCTGTCTCCACCGTTGTAGCTCAATCTTGCTAGATGAGGGACTTGATCCCTCCTGAAATCCCAGCTAGATCCCAATATGAACTGGATCTGCTTTGGACTTCGAGAAAGAAAGTCCTCCCTGGTTGCACAACTGACTCAGATAGTAATATAGGTTGAGATGGACCTCCATCATATGCACCATCTTCTTTGCGTTGCAGAAAAATGTAGTTTCCTAGGCATGTTGGTCAGCGTTGATTGCATGCATTGCGAGTGGGACAGATGTCCTGTGGCATGGCAAGGCCAATACTAAGGTGGCTACCAGGGCACAACCATATTAGTGCTCGAAGCAGTTGCTTCATTCAACACATGAATATGACATGCATTCTTTGGTGTTGCTGGATCAAACAATGACAATAAATGTGCTAGAGAAATAACCATTGTTTGACGATTTACTCAAAGGTCGACCATCGGAAGTTCAACTCACTGATATTGGTGAACATTGTAAATATGGATATTATCTTACTGATGGAATTTATCCATACAGACCTACCTTAGTCAAATCGATATCCAAACCACAATTGTCAAAGCACAAGTTATTTGTAGCTCACCAAGAAGGAGCTAAAAAAGATGTTGAGCGAGCATTTGGGGTGTTGAAAGCACGATTCGCTATATATAGTTCGATACCTATCTCGGTTTTGGGAAGTCCCAACAATGCAAAAAGTTATAAGTATGTGTAATACTCCATAACATGATCGTCAAAGATGAACGACATACATTCAAGTATTCAACTATAGCTTCGGTACACCACAATATGATCAACCACTGGACAAAAGAACACTTAGACCACCAACCATCGGTCAAATTTTCGTATTTGAAGAATGGGCGAAAATGAAATTGAAGACATATGATAAAAAAAAGAAGGTATGAGGCTTCAAAATGCATTGGTTGGGCGAAAATGAAACCGTTATGGAGGTATTTACAATCAAAATTGACCTCTTCCTTTACGCTTGGTTACTATTTTGTTTTAATTTTCATTGGTGAACTCATTACTTTATGTTGTCTTTTTATTTTGTATCTTTAATTATTGATGTATGTTTTGTTTCAGTTTTTTTGTTGTATTTTCAATGGCGTTTATTTTTGTATTTATTTTATCTTTTTTATTTTATTTATATGGAAATTAATACAATTTTTTATATTATATGAGGCTTTATTGAGTGTACGCGGTTTCATTTTTGTATGTTGTATTTACGTTTCCTATTTCATATTAAATTATTAAAGATATCTTAATTGATTTATGATTACTTTTTCATAATATATCCATTTTAAAGTTATTCAATATCATTATATTATTATTTCATAAAAAAATACATTTTTAAATTATATAAATTATCTTTATTATTTTATTCTAATTTTATCTATTGTTAATTATTCACAATTATTAACTCATATAAATAACATCTAAATATATAAATGGGTCCAAAAATACAATTAAAATATTATCATCTGCCCTACTTATTTCTTACTTCATCTCATACTCCATTAGAAAATGACACGTGGAAAATAATTTAAATTTATTTAGCTGCCACATGTTAAATTAATTACGGAGGTCCATTTAATTAAATTTTAAATGGAAATATATTATGGCCAATAGCGTCGCGACACGTGTCAATTATGATGCAGAAAATCATAATTATTTCTTTATTTTAAATAAAGGGATAATTAATTAATTTGGGCCCAAGCCCAAAGCCGACTCAAACTCTAGGCAACCCTAGGCCTCCAGAGCCTATAAATAGGGGTCTTCTCCCTCATTTTCAACACACGCTGCAGTCTACACCCGACGGCATTCGGCATTTTGCACTCCAGAGGCTTCAGAAGATCAAACTGCCAGCAGTCTCCAGCTACCAAGCGCCAAGGATCGAAGTCTGCAAAAGCTCAAGATCGATTCTCCGAGCCTCTACCGCATCAAGATCAAAATCGCCCGAGTTCTCCGCAAGACTGCGAAACCTTCAAGATTGAGCTGGCGACATCCGGCTACTGCCGCCAAGGACCAACGCCGCTAGTTCAACAACTTCTTCACGCCAAAGATGTAGTCATCTTCTTCATCCGTTCATCGATCGAGACCAAGCACTCAAGCCCTCGATCGAAGAACTCAAGAATCGCAACCAACAGTCAACCCGCAAACGGTCAACCTTCGAGCAAGCCTCCAGCTACCAAGCACTAAGGAGATCAACGCTCAAGAACTGCTACAGAGTTCTTCAGCTAAACCTACATTCGAGATCGAGATCAAGCGTCCGCGCCCTCGGCTCACCCAAATTTCAGGAGATCGAATCAGAGGACTACTTTATTGTATTTAATACAGAGATTGTACCTACATACATTTGAATATTAATACAAATTATATTTGTTTCTCAATTTCTTGTCTTTATTTATTTCAGGCTAGATGTGTTTACAAATTTGGCACGCTCGGTGGGACATCTCTGCCTCTCATCTCTTTCTCCAAGAAGTCAAATTCGACATTCGATTCAAGTGACGTAATGGCCGTCAACATGGAAGAAAAGATAGCTCAACTTGAGGCTATGCTAAACAAGCTCGCCATGGAAAGTGAAGAGAAAGACAAGAAGATCAGCAAACAAAGTGAGCAGATCGTAAAACTGATGAAGCAGATAGAGAAGCAACTGTACCAAGACTCCAATGGAGATTCTGACAAAGAGGAATCTTACAAAGAGTCTTCCAAAGGTGATGGCGATGGGGATGACAAGAAGAGTAACTCATCTTCAGAATCACTAACTGTGGAGCAAATTCAAAACTTAGTGGCGAATGCAGTGCGGGCTCAACTCGGAGAGGGATCAAACAAGACTCACTTGTACATGAAGCCATACACAAAGAGGATCGACGCCCTTCGAATGCCACGAAGATATCAGCCCCCAAAGTTTAACCAGTTTGATGGAAAGGGTAATCCTAAGCAGCACATCGCTCACTTCATCGAAACTTATAGCAATGCCGGCACGGAAGGAGATCGGCTAGTGAAGCAATTCGTTCGTTCTTTGAAAGGGATCGCATTCGACTGGTATACGAACTTAGGGCCTGAATCTATCAACAGCTGGGAGGAAATGGAACAAGAGTTTCTCAACAGGTTCTATTGCACTCAACGGGTCGTCAGTATGATAGAACTTACAATCACAAAACAGTGGGAGGGCGAGCCAGTCCTTGACTATATCCATCGTTAAAGACTTTCAAGTCACCAAAGTTAAAGACTCCCAAGTCGAAATTGAAGTCTTTCGAGTCAAGGACTCCCAAGTCAATAAAAAAAAGACTCTCAAGTCACCAGATTCACCGACTTCCAAGTCAACAAAATTTAAAGATTTCCAAGTAGAAAAAAAAAATCAAGACTTTCAAATCAATAAATTTCAAGACTCTTAAGTCACCAGGTCCCTTGACTGCCAAGTCAACAACAAGACAAAGACTTCCAAGTCAGTCAAATCTCGCATCAATAAGTCTCCTGACTCCCAAGTTGATAAAATGAAGACCTAAATCAAATCAACAAAACACAAGGACTCACAAGTCAAGAGAAAAAAAAAAAGATCACAACTCCCAAGTCTATAAAGTTTGAGATTTCCATGACAACAATGCATATGACTCCCAAGTCAACAAAGTCAACAAACTTCAAGACTCTTAAGTCATCAAACCCACTGACTTCCAAGTCATCAAAAGTTGAAGACTTCCAAGTCAGACAAAATCAAGACTACCAAGTCGTCAAAATCAAATTTAAAGACTTTTACGTCATCACAATGAAAACTCTCAAGTAAAAAAAATGCAAGAAATTGACCAACTTCTAGGTCATCGAATTGTTGGCTTTCAAGTCGCACTCTGGCTTACCAAGATCTTCATGTCAGTGGTATGCTTCAAGTCAGCATTATCAATGAAATACTCTTCAAACATGCAACATGGGGGCATCTTAGTCGTGTTGGTTGAATTCCGCTCCAAGACGACGTCATCGTCCTCAAATCAGGCGCACTCCTTTACTTAAGTGGTGGACTCTTTCAAGCTGGCGACATTGACTTTCATTCAGGTCAATAGTGGGGGCAAGCCAGCTAGCGGTGTCCTCTCTGTTAATCGATGACGCTTGTGGTCGAGAACGGATCAGGTGGCTTATCGGTCGATGCTTAGAAGAAAGTATGGTGGTTCATCATGACTCGATAGAGAGTTCAAGTCCTCTCTTCATAACCTGTAGACGACGGAAAGTCCAGGAGTAGTAAGCCATGCGACGACGCTGTCGACTCGGTTCTGAAAAGAGACACCTTAAAGATTTCTAATACATCAGAACGTTTCCGAGGAGTAAACACGATGACGACTCTGTCGACCCAGGTCAGTTCTGAAAAGAGACACCTCAAAGATGTCTAATACATCAGAATGTCCCCGAGGAGTAAACACGATGACAGCTTTGTCGGCCCAGGTCAGTTCTGAAAAGAGACACCTCAAAGATGTCTAATACATCAGAACGTCCCCGAGAAGTAAACACGATGACAACTCTGTCGACCCAGGTCAGTTCTAAAAAGAGACACCTCAAAGATGTCTAATAGATCATAACGTCCCTGAGGAGTAAATGCGATGGCGGCTCTGTCGACCCAGACAGTTCTGAAGAGAGTAGTTTAGGACTACTCTACGTCAGTATGCTGAGGAGTAGTCCACGAAAGCAAATATGGCAACACCGTCGACCCAGACAGTTCTGAAGATAGTAGTTTAGGACTACTCTACGTCAGTACGCTGAGGAGTAGCTCAAGGAAGCGAGATGGCGACACTGTCAACCCAGACAGTCCTGAAGAGAATAGTCTAAGACTATTCTACGTCAGCACGTAAGCAAGACTGTGACGGTGACGAAGGACAACTTCAAGCACACGATGACAATTAATCTCATCTCTCTGTACAGAAAACATGGCAAAAAAAAATTGAACAAGAAAAAGAAAAGGTCAAATTATATGGAAAAAAAAATAAAAAGAAGAAGAAAGAAAGAAAGAAAGAAAGAAAGAAAGAAAGAAAGAAAGAAAGAAAGGATACTGTAAAACCTGCGAGTTTGCAGATTCAGGGAGAAGATGAGGGACAACAGATGAATGGAAGAGGCGAGAATGGTGCATTTATATAGTATCTGATTGGCCAAGTTTCAGGATACTACTAGAATTCTCAGTCAAGCCTCCAACTCCATCACCATCACCATCTCCAACTCAAACTCAAACTCAAACTCAAACTCCAACTCCAATTCCAATTCCAATTCTAACTCCAACTCCAATTCCAACTCCTTCTCCAACTCCAATTCCAACTCCAACTCCAACTCCAACTCCAACTATGACTGCCAAAAATTAATCCGACTAAATTTCTGATGAAATTTTTATCCAAACTGAAAGTTGTGATAAAAAAATTATTTTCCTTAAATATTCGAGACTCAATCGCTTAAAACACCCAAAATTTGTGTCTACGGATGACTCTCGAAGGGGGCATCTGTAGGAGGCAAAAATTTGTCGGCAAATCAGAAAATGACACGTGGAAAATAATTTAAATTTATTTAGCTGCCACGTGTTAAATTAATTACGGAGGTCCATTTAATTAAATTTTAAATGGAAATATATTATGGCCAATAGGGTCGCGACACGTGTCAATTATGATGCAGAAAATCATAATTATTTCTTTAATTTAAATAAAGGGATAATTAATTAATTTGGGCCCAAGCCCAAAGCCGACTCAAACTCTAGGCAACCCTAGGCCTCCGGAGCCTATAAATAGGGGTCTTCTCCCTCATTTTCAACACACGCTGCAGTCTACACCCGACGGCATTCGGCATTCTGCACTCCAGAGGCTTCAGAAGATCAAACTACCAGCAGTTTCCAGCTACCAAGCGCCAAGGATCGAAGTCTGCAAAAGCTCAAGATCGATTCTCCGAGCCTCTACCGCATCAAGATCAAGAACTGCTTCAGAGCTCTCCGGCAAGACCTGCGAAACCTTCGGAAGATTGAACTACAAGCGACATCCAGCTACCAAGCGCCAAGGACCAACGTCTGCTAGTTCAACAACTTCTGTTCTTCACGTCAAAGACTGCAGTCATCTTCTTCATCTGGTTTATCGATCGAGACCAAGCACTCAAGCCCTCGCATCGAAGAACTTGAAGAACTGCAACCAACAGTCAACCCGCAAACGGTCAACCTTCGAGCAAGCCTCCAGCTACCAAGCACTAAGGAGATCAACGCTCAAGAACTGCTACAGAGTTCTTCAGCTAAACCTACATTCGAGATCGAGATCAAGCGTCCGCGCCCTCGACTCACCCAAATTTCAGGAGATCGAATTAGAGGACTACTTTATTGTATTTAATACAGAGATTGTACCTACATACATTTGAATATTAATACAAATTATATTTGTTTCTCAATTTCTTGTCTTTATTTACTTCAGGATAGAAATTTGTGTTTACAAATACATATATCCAACCACCCACTAAAATAATAGTATTTGTACTATAATTGTATCATCCATACTCTTCCAACCAGTATGTCATACAACATATATAGCTTTATAGTTGTACTCCCTCCGTCCCAAATTAATTGGCGGAATTGAATTTTTCACACATACCAATATATAACTATAATAACTATCAAAGCTCAATTGTATTTGACTTTTCTCTCACTAATAATAATGT
The DNA here is from genome assembly GCA_029582165.1 of Portulaca oleracea. Classification (NCBI taxonomy): domain Eukaryota; kingdom Viridiplantae; phylum Streptophyta; class Magnoliopsida; order Caryophyllales; family Portulacaceae; genus Portulaca; species Portulaca oleracea. Next base: position 15,354,300 of record CM055868.1, read on the forward strand.
AAAATAATTTAATTAGGTATTGGGAATAGAAAAGTAACAATTATTTTGAAATAAAATAAGTTATTTAAAATGTCAATTAAAATGAGACAGATGGAGTATCAATTATTGTAGGACGTTGTGTGTTTGTCAACTTGTGATTCAAATCTGAGTTGAAATTGCCTTCAAATATTATTGGAAAAACTTTATTGGGATCATACTTAGGATTAATCTATAGTAATTGTTGTTATCATCCAATACTACCAAGGGTTGAACTGTTGGCATTCAAAAATATTTAACAACAACAACAACAATAATAATAATAATAATAATAATAATAATAAGCAGTTGTCATTTGTAATTTTCCCCTCATCAAATGTTACTAGATCCGTCAACATGACAAGCACCTTTCTCCCAGAGTACGTGCAAGGTAAAAACAATGCAATGGTTGCTGCCACGAGTAAAAATGTTACGAAAATGAGGTTTAATTTTCCTAAAATATTATCAAATAATTAAAGGTGACGTGCTGTTTTCTGAACTGACAGAAAAATGTGAAATTTACAGTGATATACAGTACTACGTACAGAGAAAGAGTAAAAGAGAGGAGAAGAAGTAGAAAGATAATAAGATAATAAGATATGGTGGTGGCTGCAATAATATATCATAATCAATTCTGTCAACCGTATAATATAATATAAAAAAAAAACTCTGCAGCTTCATCAGATTGTCAGAACAAGTACATACTTAACTGGGTTAGAATTAAATTTGAGAAGAAATGAAAGAAAAAAATATGAATTCAGAAACCTAGAAAAAGGAAGAAGAAGAGAATGATTGTTTCTAGGTTTGATTTTGAACTGCGAATGAGGGAGAAAGACAGGAGTTGGATTGGATAAGGAAGTAAGCAATCCCCGAGCAATAATGGGGTTGAAAGCTACAACTGATGAAGTGAGGGTGGAGAACTTCTTGTGCATGGGTCTTTGTTTAATGACTAGTTGGTTGGATCAATCCCATGCAAAACCAACTTTATTTAGACTTTGTGGTTTTATACCGCTGGTGCGGGAGAATTTGAAAAAGTGTGGTGCAATGTGGTGACTCGTGAGTAGGGATGGGTGTGGAATACCGAAACCGAAAACCAAACCACAAAACTGTAAAACCGAACCGGTATGTAAACTGTTTTAGATTTTTGAATTTAGGTTAACCTTTCTAAAACGGTTAACTATGGTTAACCGGTTTTGATTAATTTAGTAGTAAAATGTAAAATTTCAAAGTAGAATGTTAATTCTTTTTTTTATGTAGTTGTTACTTCAAGGTTGTGTTCGACAATAGCGTTTGGGATAACGTTTAGCGTCTTGACCAAGTCAAAACTCTAATTGCATAAATATTAGCGTTCAGTAAGCTAGTGTTTTGCGGAGCGTTTAGCGTTTTGAGGAGCGTTTTGTGAAACGGTAATAAAGATAACGTTTAGCGTTTAGAGTAGTGTTTCATATTTTTCGGTCCAAAAATACCATTTGTAAATTTTATCTTTGGAAATTATTGATACCCTTTTATGTCAATTCACGTTAATCTGTTAATTGAACTGCTAAATTTACCGAACAGAATTCATATTTGAACAGTCATCCACTATCCGCTACTTAAAACGTTATCCGCTATTTAAACCGCTATACGCTACATAAACCGTTATCAGCTATCTAAAACACTAATTTTGCCGAACAAGACCCAAATCTCCAAAAACTAGCGGTTAACTGTGTTGTCAATACGGTTAACTAGCAGTTTTGGTTTTGGTTTTGGTTTCCAAGTCTCGCTTGCGGTTAATCAGTGTGCAGTTAACTGCATAAAACATGTTTAGGTTTAGATTCACAAAATCAAAAGTCGCGGCAAAAGCGGTTAACCGAAAAAATGTGGTTAACCGGTTATGCCCACCCTTTGGTGAGAGTTGTGATGAGTGGGGTTGGTGAGGAGAGAGAATGTGAAAAGTAGAAGAGCAACGTGAGGAGAGAGAAAAGTGTAGAAATATAATGGTAATGATTGTGGTGTGGTATGGTGAAATGAAATGTGTAAAAATTAAAGAGTGCAGTGCGATACGATGTGGTGTCGTACCACACCATAACTTACCGCATAAAAGAACGGAGTCTTAGTCTAGTCAGGCTTCGCATTTTGATCCCAAAAAAAAAAGTCCGGCTTCAATTGTGTCGCAAAAAAAGAATCATATTGTGTTTACAACAATTTGATAAGCAATCTTCTCAAAATTTACATTTACCTAATTTGAAGTTTAGTGTAAAAATCTTTATACACCATATTTTTGTATTTTTACCCTACTCCACTAAAGCTATAAGTGTTTTTTACACTACCTGGGATTTGTTGTAACAATTTTTACATGTTTCACCTTTGTGAAATAATGTTTTATCCTACCTCATCGGAGATGTAAGTAAGTTTTACCTTGTTTAAGGTTTATTTCAACTGTTACTACATGAGTATTCTTTTTTTATTTCATGTTTCATCTTTATGAAATAATTTTTATCCTACCTCATCAGAGATGTAAGTAATTTCTACCTTGTCTAAGGTTTGTTGCAACTGTTACTACATGAGTATTCTTTATTTATTACTTTTTTTAGTATTTCATATTGAGTAGCTTAGACCATATAGTGTTTGAATCAATAATTATGTATTAATATTTTCTGTTAATTTGATTTAATTTAAGTTTATTTCTATAAACTTTATTTAGTTGAAAAGTATATTTCACCTTTATAAAGTCAAAATTAATATATATTGATCAAAGTGACATGTTATAATAAGTAAACAATGTTGATTGAGATACAATTTTGTAATACTTTTAAGAATATTGTATCATAATTGGAACTTTTTCAACTATCATAGTTGAAAAGTGTGATGTACTATTGATTCTACCCTAAAATATTGAAATTAATACATCTTTATCGAAATAACTTGTTGCAATAGCTAATGATCTATTGACGCACAAATCTTTTTAACATATGTCATTTATCTTAGTGAAATTAATAATAATGAACTTTCAACTACCATACTTGGAAAAAAAAATCAACTATAATAGAATTTTCATTACGATTGAGGCTAATTGCAATTGTTTTGTTTATGTGCATCGTTTTGAAATGGTACTCCCTCCGTTTTTATTTATCTTTCGTCTAGGAAATTATGTTAAAAAATTTAACTGTTAATATTTTAATTTGTATAATGATTCATCATACAAAATTTATGTCATTAAATTCGTAATAAAAAATACTATTAAAAATTATAATATTATCTTTCTTTAGTAATTATTTTTTAATTTATGATTATTAGTTTTTTTTTGGGAAAACAGTGAGAATTTTCTATTAACAAAACAAGAATACAACTAAAACACAAGAAGGGGAGAGACAAACCCCACAACCCCGAAGCAAAAGCCAACTAAGCAACACCGAATGAAAAAAGCAAAACAAGAATAACAAAACAAAGACTCAGCTAAGCCGAATGTATACACCATGAGACATTATAAGATCCAAAATCTTGTAATCTCGTTCCAAATCTTGAAAAGCACAACGGTTATACTCATGCCAGATGTGATGTACTATAACAACAAGAGTAGATGTATGTCGAGTCTTCTGAGGCTTCTGAAGACCATCAAATTGAATCTGCTCACAAACCAAGTCAGGTTGATCCAAATTCACCTTCTGATACACTTCATAACAAAGCAATTGAGTGCAGGAGTATTGAATTAACCTACGCTGGTTCGATTTCTCCTAAGACTTGCAAAGAAAACACCTATTTGCAAGGGAGAATCGAAATTTTTAAACCCTATCTAGAGTTAGAAGCATGATTATTAGTTATTAACAATTATATATTAATACTTTATAAATTTTTTTAACCCTTTCTATTTTAATTATTTTCATAAAACGTTCACATTTATTTAATTAAAAAAGCGTTTCCAACAAAATTGTTTTTACAATGTATATACATAGTTTCGACTATCTTAATCATTTATTTTGATGCTTAAGATCAAGTGTTTTCTAGGATGTTATTGACAAATATTTGAAAGTATATATAGAGTTGCTTGCGTTTATTCAAATTGACTAATAAAAAAATTTACTATTTCATCGAAAAAAATAACACATCATTCTTGATTTTATTTTCATATTCATAATAATACTTAATTATATATATATATATATATTATATATATATATATATATATATATATATATATAACCCCGAAAAATCCAAAGGTGTTGACCGTTAGAACGTTAGTCAATTAGGTTTGACTCCGTTAATTGTTAAATGTTCGTTGTGATTATTTTGCTAACACTTGAGCTCGTAGGATCGTTGAGGGACTAACAAAGGTATATCGGTAATTTCATGGGTTTTATTATTATTAGTATTACTCTTATTGTTATTAGTATTACTACTAATATTATTGTGATGATTATAATTGTTATATGATTAATTACGTTAATATTATTTGTTATGTGATTATTATTATTATTATTATCATTAATATTATTATTATTACTTTCCGAAAATCTGATTTTATTGGGTTGGATTAGGATTAAGAGTAGTATTAGTTGGGCCTTATAAATTGTTTAATATAAAAACTCTCTCCTCTCAAAACCCTAACTTCAAGAACCCTAACCCTACATCTCTTTCTCTCTCCCGTTACTCTTCCTTCCTCTCTGTTGTGCACCACCGGCCATCGTCATCGCCGACTTCAGTCGTCGGAAAACCGGCCAACACCGCCCCACCATCGTCGGACCTTTCCCTCTCTTTCTTTTCTTTCTCCTTTCCTCGCTGCTCTGTTTTCGAGCCCCTTTCTCGGTGCGATTTCCGCTGCCGCCGCGCCATTGCTGCACCACTAGAGTCGTCGTTGCCGCCTTACCGACCCCAAAAAAACCACCCAGCACTGTCATCGACTCACCGGAAACCCCTCACGCCCGAGCTAATTCACGTCGTTAGTGAGCTCAAGTGTGTTCGTTTTTGCTGTGAAGTGAAGCTAATCAAGTAATGTCAATGCCCTAATCCCGATTGGGATGCTCTTTAAATGTGTTTTAATGTTTTCTAATTTGTTTTGAGAATCGCATCCCGAAAGGGGACTTTTTGTGGAAAATGTGGCCATCTATTTTTCATATTTGTTTGTAATGGTTGATTTATGAGTTATTGAATTTGAGATAGTCTTTTGTAAGTAGTTTTGCTTTTGGTTTTGATAACATGGGTTGGGTTTGACTTGAGAGCTGTGAGCTGAACTTTGCATAAAACACTAATAATTCAAAGTGAAACGTTAAGCGGGTTTACTGTTTTGATGTCTTTGGTAGGCTAATGTTTTTGCGGACAATAACCCAGAGACCAGGATTTGGTATCTTGTATGGGTTATGTGCCAGGAGATCAGGGTTTCACCTCTGATATAGGATAGATAATTTTTGATGCCTTTGGTAGCCGATTGTTTTGATGCCTTTGGTAGGCGATTGTTTTGATGCCTATTATAGGCTAATGTTTTTGCGGGCGATAACCCAGAGACCAGGATTTGGTATCCTGTATGGGTTATGTGTCAGGAGATCATGGTTTCACCTCTGATATAGGATAGATGATTTTTTATGCCTTTGGTAGGCGATTGTTTTGATGCCTTTGATAGGCTAATGATTTTGCGGGCGATTACCCGGAGACCAGGATTTGGTATCCTGTATGGGTTATGTGCCAGGTGACCAGGGTTTCATCCCTGATATAGGATAGAAGATATGTATTGATGACTTTGGTAGGCGAATGTTACTATAAGGGATTTGATATCCCGCCCGTGTAACAAAATACGGATTGGTTGGGTTGAGGAAAACAGTTATAAGGGTTAAATGTTTGTGAAATGGTTTGACTTGTTCTCTCTCCCTTAAATGAATTGAAATGGATTTGGATTGCTTTTAACGGTAGGGGTAGACATTATTGAGATTTCCCCCTCATTTTTTGAAATATTTTGTTTTCAGGTGAACATCCATATGCTGGGGACGGGAATTAGCAGTGAGGCTTGACATGTGTAGTTTTTTATTAGTTGTGTGATGTTTCAATTCAGAAAGACTTGAAGTTAGTTATGTTGAGTTTGATTTCTAAGTTTGAGTTTGTTGGTTTGGTTTACCATTGTCAAACAGTTGTAGTCTTCCCTTCTCGCCTTGTATTTACGGCAGTAACGCGCAGTTGAAAAGAAAAAAAATGAGACTTCCGTTGAGTTTTCCGTTAACGTTAGTTTGACTTTGACTTTTTATAATTGAATTTTCGAGGCGTTACAATATATATATATATATATATATATATATGTATATGTATATATATATATATATAAAAACTAAATATTTCGATTTTTTAATACATATTCTATCAAACACAGTTTAACACACATAATTATCGATAATTTAGTAATTGGCAATCTTCACATGCATCGCACAGATATATTCCACTAATTACATATAGTAAATAAAAGTAACTTTTGGTAATAAAAGTTTAAGAATTTCAACATCAAAAGTCAATCATCAATCATATTTTTTAGGATAGAAGAGTATAATGTTTAATTTGATCCAAACAAATTTTTAAAATGGTTAATTGGTTATTGAATACAATATCGACTACCCCTGCACTCCACAATATTAATAAGTTTGACTTTTTCATGACCACTTTTGCATTATTTTGACCATAAATTATAAATATAATATTCCTTCATCTCTTAATAAATGTCAATTTTTCTTAACATATATTGTCCCTTTTCATCAGTTAATTTTATAATTTCAATAATTAGAATATTCATATTATCTTTAATTAATGAATGAGATTTTTATTTTACCTTTTAAAATTCTCTTTCATTCCTCTTTTGAATCAAAATTTGTATTTGACTAAAATAGTATAAATAAGAGGGGTATATTTGTTCATGCATAACTTTTTTACTTTATTTCCCAAGGACATTGGCTTTGTAAAATTAATTATCATGATGTTATAAAGGAAAGGAAGGAGTATTTATCAATTGAAAGTTGTAACACTAAACTTTTGTGAAATTATTGTTTATTATTAATCTAATGATTGTAATTTTATAAAATAATAATTACATATATGAAGAAGTTTGTAGTCAACATTTTTAAACTTTAAATACACGCATACCAAAGTGACTAATATTAATGGTCATGTTCTTTTATACGATGGATGAAGTACAGTGATGGTGTCGTACAGTAAAAATTGAAAAAGTGTGGTGAAAAGTAATGAAGTGTGGTGAGTTGTGGTGGGAGTTGTGGCTGGTGGGGTAGATGTTTTTTATTTTTAAATTGGATAAAGTAAATTGGTTTTTTAAGTTAAAAAATTAAGTGAAAAACAATCAATTATAAATGTAGAAATGGAAAAAATAAATTTCAAATATATGGTGTTAATTACTTTTTCAAACATATATTAATCATAATCTTGCCAAAACAATCAATTACATGATAAAAGAAATGGAAAAAATAAATTTAAAAAGTTTTTGCCATTTATATAAAAAGTTTTAAAATTTATTATAAAAGTGGAAATAATATGATGTGGTGAGATGTGGTAGAAATTAAAGTGTGTGGTGTGATACCGTACCACATCGCATAAAAGAATATAACCATGATAGAAAGAGCAGTGCATCATTTTCATCAAGCTAATTAACCATGTACTATAGTATCATTCTTTAAAAGAGACACTGACTACTTAGACCTAATTAAAATCACAACTACTAATTAAATATATATATATATTATATTGCTTTGTCTTATGAAATTTAAGAATTCAAAAACATGCTCTGTGAAACATCCCAAAACCTTACCTAAAGTCATCCAAATTTCTACCTCTACTCACAAAGGCGTTGAATTTTGCTCTTCTTTTTCTTCATGTTAAGTGATTACAATTTAATTATATGGAACAAGGTCATGCACAAGGGACCACCATTGAAAGAAATTTAACAAAGGGAATTGAAAAGTAGGTAGTTAGACACCATAGATTGAAAATCTGGAAAAAAAAAAAGAAAATGAGAGGGGGTTTCTAAAAAACATTTGATCTAAATTTCCCTCGACAAAAAGTCATTGTCTAAATTCTTCAATTGTCACTTGAAAATGACCTAAATTTTCGTTATTTATTTTTGAAAATCTTAAATTGAATTGAATTTGCCCACCTTCTCTCAATTTCTTAGACACCCCACCCAGAAGTGTAGTCAAAAAAGTTGTCTCTTAAAAGACAAAATATGTATCATGCATGCAGGGATGCTACCGATCATGCATATGATTACTATGGAAGATATATATATCAAAAGTGGAAAAGAAAACACACCCAAAACAATGTTTGTGTTTTGTTTTTTTGAAGCTTTGTCTGCTGCCTTGTATTTAGATATAAATTTATTCTTTAATCATTAAATATAATAATAAATTACTCCCTCCATTCCATGTTAATTGACACTTCAACTAACTTTTTTTTGTTCCAAGATAATTATCACCTTTTATTTTCCAATACCTAATTTAATTATTTTACCTTTAATAATTATGTTAACTTTTTACTTTTCCAATCAATAAAACTACTCATACTCACATTCTCTCACTACTCACACTTTGATATGCGAAAAATACCTTGGAAAATAGTGATATTTAATTATCTAGGTAGTTTTTTTAGTTAAAACATTGGTATATGCAAAATTATGAAACATGACAATTAATTTGGAACGGATGGAGTAGCATGTTACTATTTTATCTTTAAATATATAATAGCAAGGAGTTTACCTTGGAGCTTATGTTCACATTTAAATTTACCATTTTGTCATCAAATACAATAGGATAACAAATGACTTGCTTTGTATGTAGCTTACATTCACGTACATTTGAATTTATTGTTTTGCCCTCGAGGTCCGAATAAAATAACTAAGGATCTAACATCAATTGAAAATTATGTTATTAGATCTATCAATTCGGACAGAGGGGTTGAATACAGATTATGTATATTTGGTAAAGACCACTACAAGTCATGTGTATTTTTTGTCGAACAATTTTGACATTAAAAATACGACAGTGTATCTACATTCAGGTAACAACTGATAATTTTAATAGTTGTAAAACTTGGGCATGATCTTTTAGAGTGTAAGATAGTTGGAGGGTTGGAAAAGTGGGATGAGATGAGTAGATATGATAGTGTTTGGAAACGTAAGTCACACATTTAAATACATGAATTTTTAAATATAGTTTATAATTTTTAATAAAGTATTGTGAGTAAGGAAAGTGACATCATTCATAATATTTATTAAATATATGAATTTTTAAATATATACTGTCTTCGTTCCAAATTAATTGACATATTTCATAATTTTGTTCATACCAAAGTTTAACTAAAATAACTACTCACACAATTAAATAACACTATTGTCCAAGTTGTTTTTTTCGAATACCACTGTGTGAGTAGTGAGAGAATGTGAGTAGAAGTAGTTTTATTGATTGAAAAAGTAAAAAAACTAACATAATCATTAAAGTTAAAATAATTAAATTAGCTATTGGAAAATGGAAAATTACAATTATTTTGGGATAGAAAAAATTAGTTTAAGTGTCAATTAATATAAAACGGCAGGAGTATTATGTAAAGCATGTAAGAAAACATGAATAATATGAAAAAAGGTGGGGTAAAAGTATGATAAATAAAATAAATTTATCATACATAAGAAAATAACAAAGCCTCACCCGTCCGTAGGATGGGCATAATAGCTAGTCTTGAAGACAATTATAATTTTTAAAAATTTTTTTTTTCCTTCACTTAACTTTAAAGGGATTTCTTTTTATCATTTCCTTTAATTAAACCAAAAAGGTAAGGTAATTTTCAGCTTTTGGCAATTACGGCAATTACGGTAATTCCCGTGATGTTTACCGTACATGTGGCATGATCGAATCTCATACGTCGATTTTATTTATTTTCAAAAATATTAAATTTTGATTTTTAAATTGTGAAAATTATGTATAATTAATTAAAATTTAATTTTTTCAAGGACTTATTTATTAACTATGAACTAATCTATAATATCCTATTTCAATAATTTTATGCTATTTATTTTCTAGAGTAATTTTATAATAATTATTAATCCAATCTTATAGAAATATTATTTTTATGGATTAAACTATCATTTGAATTTATTTTATTTCATAACCATAACGATTATGGATAAATACTTTAAGTTTATTTTTCATCTTAAAAAGGATGCTTGTTTTTTTGAATAAAAAATGTTACAACAACAACTACGTGACAGTTCTATTTTCTTATTATTTTCCATTATATATTACATGGCTTAATTTTAACCTCTTATTCAACTTTTTAATATATATTTATTCCAATTTCTTATTCTTATTTTGGTAGCTTGCATATAGTTTGAATTTTTTTATTGTTAAAAGTATATATAGTAGTTTCAATCAAAAAATTTTATTTTCTAAGATAGTTATTAAAAATAATACGAAACAATTTTTTCATGAAACTTTTATTTTAGTATCTATTATTATATTTTATTTCTAAGGTTCTGGTCATAATATTATAATAGTAAATTAATGAAAGGAAAAATAAAAATTGCTATATTTGTAATTTATGTAGGTATGACCTTATGTATTTCTTTTTTTTTTTTTGAAAAAATTAAAATGTTCTAATTTTGTATGCATTAAATATTGGTAACTTATGAATGACATTAGGTATTTCTTTTTCGTTTTTATTAATATTATTCTTATGTTCTAAATTATTTCTTTTAGGTTTAGATTTTCCTTAGGAGTTAATTGGGAGCTTGTGTTTTAATATATTTAATAGATTATGATGGATACTGGATGAAAAGATTGAAACAAATTCACCGACCTCCATTGTTTTCGACGACCTTTCGCTGGAGATACAACTATCGCGAGAATTATTCTCGTGGCCAAGTGTCCCTCGCTCAGATGTAATCCCGAGACCAACCACTCCCGATCTGCTACCCTCGCCGCCATCCAAAACCAATTGTGGAAAAAAACAAAATGAAATCGCACTCTACATGGCAGGTGTTTTAGAACATCGTTGTTCTTCGGCACTGCTAGTGACATCCGGTCGTTCGGAAATTGGTACTGAAAAATTGGTCGGCAACGGCGGTGAGTAGGGGTGTCCAAAACTGGTTAACTGCAATTTTGGTTAACCGCATTTGTGGTTTATGAATTTTATAAACCTAACCTAAACCGTTTTATGCGGTTAACCGGTTTTGGAAACTAGAAACCGAAACCGCATTGATAACATGGTTAATCGCCGGTTTCAAAAAATTTTAAGTAATAACTAAGGAAGAAAAATTAACATTTTGCTTTAAAATTTCAAATTTTACACCTAATTTAATCAAGATCGGTTAACCGTGGTTAAGCATTTCACAAAAATGCAAAACTGAAACTTAAACCGCTTATACCAGTTTGGTTAACCTAAACAGCAATTTTCAAAAAATCAAAATGGTTAATCGCTTTTACCGGTTTGTTTTTTGCGGTTTGGTTTTTTGTTTAGGTTTTAGTTGGACACCCTTAGCGGTGAGAAGTTGTGCTACGTCAAACGGCGGAGGCGATTACAAGGGGCATCGCCAATCGTGGAAGGCAGAAGGGTTTTGTAACTTAAATTTCAAGGTATGCTGTATACAACACCAAAATACTGCAAAAATAATTAGTGAAAGACACATGGTAGAATGGGTAGGGATTTGTTTATTATAAGATAGGTTGCAAGTTCAAATATCATAGTTTTAACTTTTTCCAGAATTTGAAAATAAATAAAATTGATGTATGACATTTAATCATGCCACATATATGGTACACATCGCGGGAATTACCGTAATTACCATAATTGCCAAAAGCTGGAAATCACTATACATGCTTCCTTACATAGAGAAGTTTTCTCGTATTAATTTACAGCTTGTCTTCTACCTTATGTTCAGACATGAATTTACTCTTTCGTCCTTGAATATAATAATTAATTAGCAACTTGCCTTGTAACTTATTTTCACATACGAATTTTCTCTTTCTCCCTTGAACATAATAATTAATAAGCAACTTGATCTTTAATGTTTATTCAAACACAAATTTACTTTTTTGCCCTCGAGCACAAGAACCAAGGATTTCATATACAAATTCACTCTTTTGCCCTCCAATACAATAACCAAGTATCATAGCGCAAATGAAAATTAAGTTACTAAACCTATCAATTTGGACGAGTGGGTTAAATTCATAGGTCATATGTATATCTGGTTAGGTCAAATACAGGTCAGACATATTTCAAGTACATGTAAATTCGACATTAAAATTATGAGTCATGTGTATTTCGAGTTGAAGTAAATATTTATATTTTTTATTCATACGCTACAATAATCAAGAATCATAACATCAAATGAAAGTTAAGCTACTAGGCGTCTAGGCCTATCAATTTGAATGGATAAGTTAAATATAGGTACGTTGAGTGTATATTTGATTTGGGCAAATACAGGCCAGGTGTAGGGGTGTTCACGGGGCGGGTACCCGAACCGATTGGATAATTTTTCCGGGTACCCGAAAATTCGGGGTGGGCGAACCCTCGAACCGTATCCGTAATCGAAACTACCAGGTACCTGAAAACTGGGTACCCGAAAGTTTCGGGGGGATATCGGTTAACCGAAAAAACCGATTAATTATAATCATATGAGTTTCCAATAGTAATTATTAATTAACACTCCGGTAACAAAAAACGTTTCAAAATTATTCTAAAACTAGGCCAGCGTCACCACAGGCACTGAGTTTCCATACATTTTGAGTTTTTGGAGGATTTGTAATTGGAGCACTGAGCGCCAACATTGACGTAAATTAGAGAACTTTCCAGATTAAAATTTGGGCCTAGACAGTAGACTAGAGATTGGAAAAAGATAAGCAAAAATTAAATCTGGACCTAAATGTTAAATTTAATTTCGGGTAATTCGGGTACCCGAAAAGTCTAGGAGTCGATTCGTAACCGAACCGATTAACCGAAAAATATTCTAGGGCGGGTACCTGACCCAATTAAAATTGATTTTTCCGGGGCGGGTACCCTAAATTAGTGACCGGGTAGCGGATTTTCGGATCGGGTTTTTCGGGGCGGTTATTTATGAACACCCCTAGCCAGGTGTATTTCAAGTTCATGCAAATTTAGCTAAAAATATGAGTTATGTGTGTTTTAGATTTTAGTAAATACACGTTGGATGTATTTAACACATCCATAAGGTTGGCCAGCCGATTAACAGTATTAATAGCAAAGGCTATAGAGTTACTTCGTTGTTCCTTGAATTGCCATGTTAGGCTATTGATATAGCATATAACTAACGATGTCATCTTAATTTACCAAAGTACATAGAGAGAACATAGGGTTACTTTTCCACCAAGTTTATCAAAATAGTTTTCCAATAAATAATTCTTAGAGGTTATGCTAAGACCTACTCTAAGCTTTACTTGGAGAAGGATTTGGGCGGCAGAGTCTCTTATTCTAAGGAAGTGTTATTGTTGAGGCTCTTGAGAGGGGTGAAGTTCATAATTAAGATCTACACACTAGGTAAGGACGTTAGAGCAAACTTCCTTGGTTTCAAGCCAAGGATCAAAACACAGTGTAACTGAAATACCTCATTATTTATAACAATCAAAGAACAAGTTACACTTACAAAACAAAACAAGAAGTAACAGCCCGAAGGCAGTTACTGATAGGATCACTAACCAAGACTGAATGTCCTTGAGTCAGCTACAAATAAGGATCGTCGTAGGAAAAACCCTAGCGGCGATTCGGAACACGATGGATTACATTGAAGCACAAACTTACACAGCCTTAGTCCGTCAAGGCTCTGTTATACACCATCTCTCCACCACATGTGGACACAACGAATGCTCACCAAGGTCCTTGGCTATACCTTCACCAGAGGTCCTTTACTGGCTACCTTCACCACCGAACCATTGGTTACACACTCGGAGAAATCCCACCGGATTTCTTACTCCGCGATTACTTCCGTGGAATCGCCTAAGTTCTCAGTTCTTCAATCGCCTTTTTATAGAGGGCTTTGGATGCTTGAACTTGAGTCATTCCAACGGTAACTTGCCTTCATTGTTGATTCTTCCCTTTTGTGTTGATGCTTTCTCAATCATCAATCATCCAACGGATTCTTTCCTTTTGGGTTTGTATTTGATTGCACAATCCTCTTGATTTGTTTTCCTTATGCTTTCCTTATGATTTATATCTACAAATAAATCATACAATCAAAATATATTGGAATATATATTATATAATCAGAATATATAATATAAGGCAACTTCCCTTTTCCATATTTTGGCTTTCATCAAAACCTAAGGTCCTTCGCAGATGCGCGGTGAAGGACCTTGACCCTGTCTTCAACAATCTCCCCCTTTTTGATGAAAGATAAAATTCAGCAACAATAAATCCTTTTTCCCTTTTTGGATTATCACAAGGTCAATAGGGAATCTCCCCCTTGATATAACATCTAGTATGTTTGAGAGGTTGTCTAGAAACCTGCAACGCTTAATAAACTTGTCAGTACTAAAAGAGAGTCCTCCCCCTCAATTCATGCTATAGTTCAATTTGATCAATGAATGGTTTGCAGATGAGATACCTCATGGTTTATGCCAGATGAAGGACATAAGAAATATGATTTAATTTTTTTTACCTCATCAATGTCCTTATGGTTGAATGCATCTACGTCCGCAACTTACCTTGTTGTTTTCACTATCCCCCATGATCTTTACCACAGAGCGGCTAGTCTCTTCTTGAGTGGACTTGCTCTGATACCACTTGTTGAGGCCCTTGAGAGGGGTGAAGTTCACAATTAAGATCTACACACTAGGTAAGGACGTTAGAGCAAACTTCCTTGGTTTCAAGCCAAGGATCAAAACACAGTGTAACTGAAATACCTCATTATTTATAACAATCAAAGAACAAGTTACACTTACAAAACAAAACAAGAAGTAACAGCCCGAAGGCAGTTACTGATAGGATCACTAACCAAGACTGAATGTCCTTGAGTCAGCTACAAATAAGGATCGTCGTAGGAAAAACCCTAGCGGCGATTCGGAACACGATGGATTACATTGAAGCACAAACTTACACAGCCTTAGTCCGTCAAGGCTCTGTTATACACCATCTCTCCACCACATGTGGACACAATGAATGCTCACCAAGGTCCTTGGCTATACCTTCACCAGAGGTCCTTTACTGGCTACCTTCACCACCGAACCATTGGTTACACACTCGGAGAAATCCCACCGGATTTCTTACTCCGCGATTACTTCCGTGGAATCGCCTAAGTTCTCAGTTCTTCAATCATCCTTTTTATAGAGGGCTTTGGATGCTTGAACTTGAGTCATTCCAACGGTAACTTGCCTTCATTGTTGATTCTTCCCTTTTGTGTTGATGCTTCCTCAATCATCAATCATCCAACGGATTCTTTCCTTTTGGGTTTGTATTTGATTGCACAATCATCTTGATTTGTTTTCCTTATGCTTTCCTTATAATTTATATCTACAAATAAATCACACCATCAAAATATATCGGAATATATATTATATATCAGAATATATAATTAGAATATATAATATAAGGCAACTTCCCTTTTCCAGATTTTGGCTTTCATCAAAACCTAAGGTCCTTCGCAAATGCGCGGTGAAGGACCTTGACCCTGTCTTCAACAATCTCCCCCTTTTTGATGAAAGATAAAATTCAGCAACAATAAATCATTTTTCCCTTTTTGGATTATCACAAGGTCAATAGGGAATCTCCCCCTTGATATAACATCTAGTATGTTTGAGAGGTTGTCTAGAAATCTGCAACGCTTAATAAACTTGTCAGTACTAAAAGAGAGTCCTCCCCCTCAATTCATGCTATAGTTCAATTTGATCAATGAATGGTTTGCAGATGACATACCTCATGGTTTGTGCCAGATGAAGGACATAAGATCTGTGATTTGATCAATTTTGATGGTTGTACCTAGAACTCTAGAAGGTTAGTTTGATTGAGAGTATTTCAATACCCGAGACAGAGAACTAATCTTAGCTATACGCCTAAGTTCCATATGAGGACAATACAGTTTGACATGGTGCTATAGCAATAACGATGTCTTTATTGTCAACACAACGTACTTTCTTGGCACAAACATAAATCTTGACAAGTTCGAGATGTTTTGACCTGAATTGTGGGATGCAGATATCATGCTGAAGGTCAAATTCTTCTGGTGGCTATGGTATGCAAAGGTCCTCCCAACTACTGTCCTGCTTAATTATAGACATGTTCCCTCCTCAAATGTTCGTTCTAGGTCTGAGGAAAATGCAGAAGATGGAGTTCGCGTTGTGTTTCAGTGTAGGTTTGGTTTTCTCGTGATGTTTGGACTTAGATAAGGGAAGATATTGATCAATTGGGATTGCCCGAGGTCACACCTGAACATATTCTGATGTGTCATAATGAACTCTATGGTGTTGTTGCTCTCTCGGTTCATCTTTTAGCAGCGTGGCTGAGGTAGGGTTCAAGGAATGAGCATGTGTTCAATAGAGCATGTGTTCAATAACATTCAGACTCCTTTAGAATTAATAGTAACCAGAGCCCATAATGAAGTTGAAGAGTATAATAAGCAAAAGAACCTGAAAGCCTAACTGGCGCCTGCAATAAAGGTGGCAAGCACTACTGTGTGGTCACCACTTATTGACGGGTGTGGTGGCAATAGATAAGAATGTTGAGCTCTTATTGGTAGCAACTCATAGTAAGAACCATCTAGTCACCTATTATTACAAAGGCGAGGCCTGGTCAATTTTCTGTATATTGGCGTGAAGATTTTCTTATAGCAATGTTCGCTTGAGTCAGATTGCCTTACTTTAGTTCAACGTTTAAATACATTATCTTCTTTCTTAGTGACTTAGATACAATTTTGGAGGATATTCACTCTTTGGTTCAGTTTTTTTTTTTTATAGTTATAATTAGGTGCATACTGAGCGTGATGGGAATCTTATAGCCTACTACATAACTAAGGTTAATTTGTTTTTTTTGGGGGGGGGGGGGAGGGCTGGAAGAAGTGAAGAACAAGTCTGGTTAGGAACTTGTTCTAATCGGATTGCTCCTTATTTATTGATGTACAAGTTATTAATTTAAGTTCTTTTCGATTGTCCCCTCAAGAAAAAAAGTATATAGTGAGAGAGAGAGAGAGAGAGAGAGAGAGAGAGAGGCAGGCTTTGTAGACTGGCAACTGAATCCTCAGCCCCATCTACCTAAATTACCGCCCACCGTTTAGGGCAACCATGAAAAAAATCACCTGATATATGATGGGTTATAAGGGTTCCCTTGGGCCCAAATTCAATCTAAGCCCTAAAGGGTGGTAGGCCCAATCGAGTTGGGCCCACCCGACTAGGGGCGGAAGAAGTCGTAACACTTAGGACTTCATCTAATCTACCCTAACCCCAAACAATAAATAATAGGAAAGAAACAGATAGTAGAGAATTAGCTATTTACCTGGCAGTCTCTCGAACAGACAAGCCTCGGCCGACCTTCAATTCTTGAACGCATCTCTTCAAATGTTGAATGCATCACTCCGGGACTCCAAGTGGGAAGTCTTCAAAATAGGAGACCTCTACAACAGTCCACGCAACACTTGAGACACCGGCTGCTAGACCACCGATCTCGATCTAATTGAGACCGGATGAGTATGTGGTCCGTATCAAATACGACCGATCTTTCCTACTCCAGGACCTCGAGGAATCACCCTCGTAATTCTGAACTGGAAGCTATCTAATAGACAGTTTTCCTGGTTTCCCAAAATCTCTAAAGGGAGACTACCCATAGGGGTCTCATGGGATGGAAAGACAATTCTGTCATTCCATGGGTCACATATATATAGGGGAGAGAAAGGGGGAGGAAGAGTTCCTCCACCGATGTGGGACGCGCGCCTAGTGCTCACCACGGACCGTGGTGGACAGCAGAACAAACTCTGCTGAATCCAGGCCCTCCAGGGACTGTGGTAACCCACCATGGACCTTGTTAGGATAACCACGGGTTGTACGTGGTCGTACGTGGTGGTCCTGGTTTCTCCAAAACAGACTCCGTGCTTCCCTCTTGTCCAATTCCATTTTGTCCTGGACCTTTTTCCACATGCACATTGCCTTCAAGACGTTGACTTGTGTGACCCTGTGAGATCAAATAACTCGGTTGTAATCGAACCTATTCGATCACTAATTTAGGGGACTTCTAGCAAAGTCATTAACCACCGAATCAACTTGGCTAGCGTACTTGGATGAAATTAAACATTGTCGGGACATTTCCAACAATCTCCCACTTGTCCTACAAGTGTTCAATTTTCAAAACTCCCTTGTCACTTAATATCTCGCACTCGGATAATGTAAGATAATGTCATCCTTATTGAGTCCGAACGTTTCTCGACCTCCGAGCTAGACTTACAAACCGGATGATAAGCTTTTGATCCATCCACGTCTGGCCAGACATTTCCAAGTCCAATCTCGTCGAGTGGCCCGTGAGACACTTACCCCTCAAAGAGGGAGGACAATGTCATTTTGTTCAACTACAAATCACTACATGACCAAAAAAAAAATGATTTTCCTCCAGTTGACACATAAGATCTCTAGTGAATCATTGTCACACGGAACTCATTCTCAGTGGACAGATGTCACACAACCCCATATTAGTATATTACAGTGTATTAGAGTCCAAAAAAAATAATACAATGCATGATTGTCCAATACTCTTAAAATACAGTGTATTATATTACAATAATCATTTTTGTTAAATGATCGATACCTTATAATAATTTCCACTAATGGCCTGTCAAATTTATGGGTAAATTCAGTTTGCTAAAATTTATGAGTTTTTGCTTAAATTTACCAAAGTTAAAAAAATAAAAAATAATTTTGATATATTAGCCTAAATTTGACAAAAATTATCAAAATTTACCAAAAATCACAAAAAAATATTAAATGTTACAATAATTTAACTTTTATCTAATTACTTTTTATCAATGAGAGTGATACCTCGGGTCTAAAATTTTGTAAGTATGGATAGATTACTACATAAACTCAAGATGTTATCTGATTAGGAGTGGTAATGTCAAATATTGGATGATGAATCAAAAGGTAGAACAAATCCAAGCAAAGAAACCAAATCCACAGTAACTCCAATAACTCCAAGAACTGGGAAAATGGACGGAGGATTGGAGGAATAATGTGGATGGCGGTCAGAGCGTGATGTATTCGGTCAAAACATCGCCATCCGCTTCCTTCATGGGTCCCCACACTCTCTCTCTCTCTCTCTCTCTCTCTCTCTCTCTCTGTCACTCTTCGTCTTGTCTTCACTGTTACTACTAATTACTAGTACAATACGCCACTCACACCTTTCACAAACTACCAAAACTCTCTCTCTCTCTCTCCCTCCAGCAACAGAAGAAGAAAGAGGTAGAGTTATGGAGTATGAGAGGATTAATGACAAGCCTCAGGTAACCTTTCAACATATCCCAACCTTCTGATCTCATCCTTTCTCTGCTTTAATGCCAATTATTTCTTACAATCCCCCTTTCCTTTTTCTTTTTTTTTTTTGGTGGGAAATCAACGATATGTTGGAGCCTTTTTTTATTTGGGTTTTTCAATGGTGTGAAGGGGGAAATTGTTTTTTGAAAAACAAAATGTGCGAGTGAGGGGGGAAATGATCTTGGTTGTTGCATTGTTGATTAATTCCTGGAGTAGATTGAAGATGGTAGCTGCTCATTTTTTTTGAGATAAATTAAAGATCCATAAATTTAAGGGCATGTGATTGGTTATACTCATTTGAATTATGTTTAGCGCAAAGGCAGAATGTGTTTCCCTCTACTTTCCCCCCTTTTTTTTTCTAAAACATTATATTTTCTGGGTTGATTTTGGGGCACTCCATAATTGATTTTGTTAGGCTGGTGTTAATTGGGTGTTCATACTTTTTGGTATGTAGAATGGAATCATATCTCCAAGTAAATTAAGAATGAAACTAATGGGAATATCCCCAAAAAAGAGAAAAGAAGGTTCAAATTGTAATTCTTCAAGAACATCTCCTGCAAGAGTTGAAGATTCTGAATTTGTCAAGAGCAGCTTGCTTGCCTCCAATAATGAAGATTTTGATGACTCAGGTATACATATCTTTTAACTTTTGATTTGATTACTCTGCTTGAAATTTTCTCAGGGTCACTTTAGTTTTTCTCTTGTATTTTTGGGGTACTGTTTTGGCCCTACATCTTGAACCAAAGTTTTTAATGAAAATGTGGGTATAGGTTAACTTAGCTCAACTGGAAATGGATACTGAATACTTGGGTTAAATACTCCCTACATTTGATTTGTGTCTTGTTTGCTTGTCTAATGCTGGGTGAATTTGAACACAAACTTCTACCCATTCAATTTGGCTTTTTGAAATGGTGAGATAAATACTGATTTAGTCTATAAAATGGTTTCACAGTTACTTAGGCTAAAGTTATTAAACCCATGTTCTAGTGTTGAGTTTCAAAGACAGGTGCTGGTGTTTTTACAATTGTACTAGGTATTTTTACAAAAAAGTATGTGTGGTTTTAGCCTGAACTGGAGGTTTTACTGTACACGTTGGTTGTTTTACTGTGTCAATTTTTTGACTTGGGTACTTGATGTGAACTAGAACACCCTCATATGATTGATGGAGTGTGTTTTTGTTTTCCATTTGGTGTGCTGATTGTATTGCAGCTTCAAGTGCAGGACCTGTGCCTGTAAAATCATGTGGACATACAGTTCCAAGTAGTGTACAGAAGCAAAGCCATTGGCCTCAAAAGGAAAACAATAACACAGATGGCATTCATGTTAAGGTGCAGCAAAGCTCATCAAGAGGTGACAGCAGCAACTCGAGTGCAGTCCATCCTTTGAAATCCTATGAAGAGGACAACCTTGATTACGACAGCAATGCGAGTTCATCGAGCTTCGAGTTCCACAAAGGGGAGAGAATGGGGGCACACAGATCCCTGACACGCTCCCTCTCTCGGCCTACTTCCTACAAGTGGAACGATGCCGAGAAATGGATTATGAATAAGCAAGCAGTCCAGGCCAGTTACTCTAATAAAAACCATGTTGTGCCCGGGTTCAATACCGTTAGAGTTGCACCAGAGGCTTCTGGGTATGAGTATCGGCCGCCTCTTAGAGTTCCTGACACTAAGAGGATTGATTTATGCCAATCTACGGCTCAGAATAACTTTGAGAGGTTCAATCCTGGGGCAGAACCTGCTCTGGGTCAGTCAAATGGTGTTAATGTGCAGATAGATTTGTATCCTCGGAATAAGGATCTCAGAGAAGTTGGTAATCCGAAGAATTTCCCAGATGATGTTGCAGGTAGCCATCTGTCTTAGTATTTTCTGCTTGAATTCTTGCACTTTTAGTGCCAGCAGCAACTGAAAGACTAAATCAAATTTTACTTCAGTTTGCATTAAGGGTAGCTCCCTAATTGCTAAGTAATCCATAGACAAGTATTTGCTGTTGAAATACACGTATGATCTGCGAGTATTAACTAAGAGCTGAGGACATCAATGAACCCGTTATCATTTTCTGGCTAATAATTTGGTTTAATGGTGGTAAATAGTAAATACTTACTGAGAATTTCAATTTTCCTAGATATCATTCTATTCATTTCTCTTGGCTCTTAATCATGCCATTGGCTATCCTTGAAACTTGAAAGTTGGGGCTATTTAGGTAATACCTATCATAATTCTTTTGAGTAAAAAAGATTCAAAAAAAAAAAAACACTTGGCTGTTTTCATACATTCCTGCTTGATATAGAAGTTATGTCAAACAAAGAAAAAGGAAAAAAACATTTAACAGTGCACCAAAAACTAGTTCATGATAAAGTTGAGATATGTTGCAAACTCAATTTACCAATATGTTCCAATGATTCAAAAGTGGTGGCGTCGTTCACTACTTCACTGGAAATATAAATCAAGTAGAGACTTTATGAATCCTCAATATTGGTCAATCCAAATTAAAGGGTTATCACGCTTATGCTTTTGATTATTGTCCTAATATGTTCTTCATGGCATCTCTCATTTCGGAACATGTACTAATATTTGTCTGGAGGGCTTACATATTGTCTAATTGTCCTGAACTCAGGTACACCTGCTATTAGAGCAATATCAATGAGGGACATGGGGACAGAGATGACACCCGTGCCAAGTCAAGAACCTTCGAGGACTGCGACGCCTGTGGGGGCCACAACCCCTCTTCGTAGTCCAACATCTTCAATTCCATCTACTCCCCGAAGAGGAGCGGAATCTCCAGTGGAGTTTACAACAGATAGCAACCCCAGGAATCAGACACACAAGGGGGATAAAGAACTGTCAGAGCAAGAGCTGAAGCAGAAGACCAGGAGAGAAATTGTAGCCCTCGGTGTCCAGCTTGGCAAGATGAGTATCGCTGCATGGGCAAGTAAAGATGAAAAGGATAAGGAAAATGAAAACAGCCCTTCCCCAAAACAAGTTCCTGAGACAGAGGAACTTGAACGTATTGAATTTGAAAAGCGGGCTGCTGCATGGGAGGAAGCTGAAAAATCCAAACACGCCGCAAGGTCTACTTTGCATTTTGATTTTCTTTTCTCAGTTAGAGCTATTTGGCTGCCAAATATTCATTCTCTTACAAGCAATATCTTATTTGGTTGCAGTTACAAGCGCGAGGAAATCAAAATTCAAGCTTGGGAAAGTCAACAAAAAGTGAAATTGGAGGAAGAATTGAGTAGAATAGAGGTACATGACTGCTACATAATTTTTATGTCAACCTCATGTTGCCCCAACCATATCACTGTGTGGAATGAATTTGAGGGTCCAGGATGTTTCATTAAGCTCATGACTAAATATCCCTTGTTTACATTGGTGTGTGGATACAATGATCAGGCAAAAGTTGAGCAACTGAGAAGCAAAACTCAAGCAAAGATGGTGAAAAGGATCGCGTTAGCAAGGAAAAGATCGGAAGAAAAAAGAGCTGCTGCGGAGGCCAGAAAGAAGCGGGAGGCTGAGAAAACAGCAGCTCAAGCAGAGTATATTAGGCAAACAGGTCGTGTCCCGTCATCCGAGTTTGTATGTTGTGGTTTATTCTCATAGACTAGGCGTCAGATTTCGGTACAAATTTGGGTGAGCTTCTATTCAGGATCACTCATGCTGATGATCTGTTTGTAACTTATTACCTTTGTTTCAGTTTTTATGAAACGGGTGTTTAGAGTATGCGCTTGTTTGTTATACCAAATTTCATGCTCTTACTTTCCTCAATACTTCATTTTACTGCAGTAATCTTTGAAGTGGACTAAACTATTGAGTCTGTTTGGGACGGGAGATGGTTAGGGAAGTAAAATAAGGGTGAGAGAAAGGAGTGAAAACACTTCACTGCATGCTTATTAGAGTTTTAGTGAGAGTAAGAGTAGATAAAATTAGACCATTTACACATTTGAATCAGCATCAAAATTAATCCATTTGTCTTATATTTAAAGTACATTCTAGGAAATGAAAATTTTTTAGGGAACATTATTTAATAAGATATCTTAATTTTAGATGAGAGAGAATAAATTTAATAGGATTTTTGAACGTTAACATACTGAACTTTTGGAGTATTGGACAATAATGCACTGAACTTTGACATTGGACAATGATACACTGAACTTGAGGAGTGTTGGACAATAATGCATCCGAAATCATTTCGACGGTGGTAAACTTGGTGACGATCTTACGTGGCAGACCGAGGATGAATAGGCTAAATAATATCTAAATTTATGACATGTCAGCTAATTTATATAAGCAAAGGTGATTTTATACAACTACAACAACAATCTCCTAGTAGAAATATGTTTAAACATATGTGATTTTATGTTTCTTTTACTTTGTTCAAAGTTGATTCTCTTTGCTTATGTGTAGATTAGCTGACATGTCATAAATTTAAATATTTTTGGACAAATTCGTCTCTTCCTGCTATTACATAGGATTCACGAAATCAGTCACTACCGAAATCGTATTGAATGCATCATTGTTCAACATCTCTCAAAATACAATATATTAGCATCCAAAAACCCAATTTAATGTTGTTAAATATTAATAGTTAACTGGATAATAATTTTAAAATTATCATAAAAAGAAAGATGGATTATAGATATAGGACATTAGGAACATTAGCCATTAGGTGAAAGAATATTAAAATATATTTTGATATATTGATAAGAAGGGTTTAGAAAATCATTTTAGTAAAATGATGTTTATTTATAATTCAATAAATAGTCTTATCCTTGAACCCAAATTGAGGTCTTAATTCAATAAATACTCTTTCACTATTATTTTTCATACCCACAAGAGTAATCTTACATACCCACAATCCTGTCATGAAATCTAATTGTTAAAGTTATATATAAAAGTAGGCCCAAAGTTTGTTGCTTATACCGTTTGTCAAATAATAAACAACCGTTGTTCTGCTGATATCATGTTTACTTTTATATAAATTGGAGTTATATGCATAATCCTGCAATTCTAGCAATATGGAACTCTTTTAGGTACTTTAAACACCAAAACAGGTTGGATGGACAAAAGAAAGAAATGAAAAAGTTGGACTTATAAGTGTGTGTGTGTGTGTAAGCTTTATAAAGCTGCTCAAAACAAAACGCGAGTGTGAAATGTACTGGGAGTTAACAGAAGTCGGTTAGGGGCGCAAAGCAAAAAGTATAGTCAAACTTGGAAATCTTTCATGAAATTCCTCAACTCCACCATGCGTTTGTACCATGGATGGGTCAAATTGACCATCATTAACTAATCCAACTGTTATCTGCTCCCAACTCGAGGCATCTATTCAATACCTTCAAAGCCCCGCAATTAGCACTAACAAAAATTTGGGTCCGGGTAAATTTGTGTCGGACAAATTCAGGTAATGTCAAAATTTGGACGAGAAATTCATTTTTATACTCGGTTTTATTTCGAGTTGAATCAGATTGGACAATTCGGACGGAACTAAAATCGGGTTTAGACAATGGAAAAAAGATAATTTTATGTCTGAATATTCGGTCATTTTAGTTAATATCAAAATTCAAACGAAAAATCTATGTCCAGATCCGGTTTTTTCCAAGTCAGACAATTCAAGTAATTCCGGTCGAACAAAATTTTACCAGCTCTACTCGCAATTTATTTATTGTTTATTTGTCATATTTAAATATCTTTAGTCACTTGTTCTCCTTTTTAAAAGATAAATAGATAGAAATTACTACTAATCATCAACAATAAGAGCTCAAATCAATTTGTATGGAAGTAATTGCCACCCACATCTTAATTGTGGTGGGACAAAATTTCTCAAATCCAAATTTAATTTCAAATGTGAGATTGAATTTGAGTTTGCCCACATCAAGTTCACAATAGCCTTTTCAAAGATAAATTAATGAATAATGAAAACTGACATCACTTACAGCCCAATCCCAATGCATACCCTTCATTGGCACTGCAGTGTCTACAACCTTTGTTCCATATTAATTGTTATATTAGAAAATTGTATAGTCAAATGTTGAAAATTTTGACCATAAATTTTTCAATATATACGATGACTTATTATATAAATTATAAAATGATTATCATTTGATTCGTAATGAAAAGTACTTTCATATAAGTATAATATTGCTGTAGGAGGTAAAAAAAATTGTCAACCAATCAGAAAATAACACGTGTAAAATAAATAAAATTTATTTGGTCATTTATTATTTGCCACGTGTTAAATTAATTACGGCGATCCATTTAATTAAATTTTAAATGGGAATTCATATGGCCAATAACGCCGTGGCATGAGTCAATTATGATACAGAAAATAGTAATTATTTCTTTATTTTAAATAAAGGGATGATTAATTAATTTGAGCTCAACCTCAAAGCCAACTCAAACCCTAGGCAACCCTAAGCCTTCAGAGCCTATAAATAAGTCCTCTCCCTCATTTTCAACATACTCTGCAGTCGACGTTCGACACCCGCGCATTCTGCACTCCAGAGGTTTCAGAGGATCAAACTGTCAGCAGCCTCCAGCTACTAAGCGCCAAGGATCGAAGTCTGCAAAAGCTCAAGATTGAGTCTCACAGCCTCTATCGCGTCAAGATCAAGAACTGCTACAAAGTTCTTCGACGAGACCTGCAAAGCCTTCAGAAGATCGAACTACAGACGCTCTCCAGCTACAAGCGACAAGGATTAACGTTGGCTAGTTCAACAACTTCTGTTCTTCGCATCAAAGACTACAGTCGTCTTCCTCGTCTAGTTCATCGGTCGAGACCAAGCACTCAAGCCCTCGCATCCAAGAACTTGAAGAACTGCAACCAACAATTAACTTACTAACTGTTAAACTCCGAGCAGCCTCCAGCTACCAAACACTAAGGGGATCAACGCTCAAAACCTTCAATTAAAAAACTACTGCAAGAATTCTTCAGCTAAACCTGCGTTCAAGATCGAGATCAAGCGTCCGCGCCCTCGGCTCACCCTAAGTTTCAGGAGATCGAATCAGAGGACTACTTTATTATATTTAATGCAGAGATTGTACCCGCATACATTCGAGTATTAATACAAATTAATTTGTTTCGCAATTTCCTGTCTTTATTTATTTTAAACTCGAAATTTGTGTTTACAAATCTGGCACGCTCGGTGGGACCTCTCTGCCTCTCATCTCCTTCTCCAAGAAATCAAGTTCAACCTTCGACTCAAGCGATGCGATGACACCCAAGAAAGTTGTCTCTCAACTCTCAACAAGGAGGATGACTCAAGTTTCATCCTAGAGGCCAACAACTACATGTGTCACATCAAGCGGAATAACGACTCGAAGGATTGCAACTGTCCCCGCTTCTATTTCTACAGCGCTAGAAAAACCAACGGTGAATGCACCAACTCAATTACTGAAGAATCCAACTATTGACTCCATCACACTGGGGGCAACTCAAAGGACTCCTCGCTCTTGGAAGCCAACTACGATTACTTTCGGCTCAAATCAGACTACACCTCGCGTACTTTCCGATTGAGGGCTTTAAAGACCACGGCTACTCCAGTGAAGATTCTTCCCCAATCTCTGAAGAAGAATTTATCTTCTCGCAAGCAGAGACTGAATCTACCCATACCGTCGTCATGGCGGTGATGACAATTGGAGTTGTTAACATGGAAGAAAAGATCGCCAAGTTAGAAGCTACGTTGAGAAGGTTTGCTAAGGAAAGCAAAGAGAAAGACAAAAGAATCAACGAGTAAGATAAGTAGATCGCAAAGTTGACGAAAAAAATTGAGAAGCTCCTGAGCAAGAGCCTAAAATGTTCACAAAAAAAAAAGGAGTTAATTTTCATTTTAGTTCCTTTCATATCATTGTAATACTTCTGGCCCGCAAGAGTATAAACTGTGTACTACTAAAATAAAAATAATTTTTTTTGTTTACCTTCTTCGAACTACATTTGGCTTGATCCTTGTGGGTATTCCATCCCTTAAGGTACGTAGGCAATTTGGGTCTAGACTCAGAAACAACCATACTGGAAAAAAATCTCCTTCTCAGGTCAACAAACTTTGAAAACTTTCCTGGTAAAAAATTTAAGACTTCCAAGCCATCCACATAAAGACTCACAAGTCAAAATTCAAGGCTTCCAAGTCATCCGCATCAAGACTCACAAGTCTAAAATTCAAGACTTTCAAGTCATCCAAAAAAAAAATGAAAGGACTCACAAGTCAAAAATTCAAAACTTTCAAGTCACCAAAATTAAAGGCTCCCAAGTCAAAATCCAAGACTTCCAAGTCATCATCACGAAAGACTCGTAAAAGTCCAAACCCAAGGTTTTCAAGTCAAACTCTTAAGTCACCAATGTTAAAGACTCCCAAGTCGAAATTAAAAAATTTGAAGCTAAAGACTCACAAGTCATCCAAATTTAAATCAACAAAATGAAAGACTCATAAGTCATCTAAATTCATATCAACAAAATGAAATACTCTAAAATCAAGAAGAAAAAAAAAGGCAATGACTTCCAAGGCAGCAATCTTCAAGATTCGCAAGTCAGCAAAAATTCAAGACTCTCAAACCAATAAATTTCAAGACTCCCAAGTCACTAAATTCATCGATTTCCAAATTAACAAAAATTAAAGACTTCAAAGTCAACAAAAATTCGAGACCTTCAAATCAACAAACTTCAAGACTCTTAAACTTCAAGACTCTTCCAAGTCAACGACACGACAAAGACATCCAAGTCAGTCAAACTCCCGTATCAACAAGTCTCCTGACTCCCAAGTCAATCAAATTCAAATTAACAAAATGAAAGGGCTCATAAGTCAAGATCAGATTTCCGAATCAACACGAGATTCCCATGTCAACGATGCATACGAGTATACGACTCTTACGTCAGCAAATCCAAAGACTTTCAAGTCAACAAACTTTAGACTCTCAAGTCATCAAACCAACCGACTACCAAGTCAGCCAAATTCAAGGCTACCAAGTTGTCAAAATCAAACTTTAAGGTTAAGAAAATCAATCACTCTTGGATCACCAAAGAAAAGACTCCCAAGTCACCCGCGATAAAAGATTCATGAGTTCACAACTCCCAAGTCAAAATGAATGACTCATGCTAGCAAAATTCAATGACTCACAAGTCAACAGGATGCAAGACTCCCAAATCAAGAAATTTAAAGACACATAGGTCAACAAGATGAAGGATCAGACTCCCAAGTCAAGATAGATAAAGACTCACAAATTAATAAGCGAGACTCTTAAGTCAGTAAAGTCCATAGCTCACTCGTGCAAGACTCCAAAGTCGACAAGGTTAAAGACTTTTACGTCACCACAACAAAGACTCTCAAGTCAAAAGTGGAAAAAAAATGGATCGACTTCCAAGTAATCAAAATTTTGGGCTTTCAAGTTGCACTCTGGCTTGCCAAGATCTTCATCTCGGTGGTTTGCTTCAAGTCATCGCCATCAATGGAATACTCAGATTAGTTGACAATTTTATTTTAAGCATGAAACGTGGGGGCATCCTAATTGAGTTGGCTGACTTCTGCTCGACGACGGCGTCATCATCCTTCAAATCAACGGCACACTCCTTTGGCTAAGTGGTAGACTCTTTCAAGATGATGGCATCGACTTCTCATTCAGGTCAATATTGGGGGCAAACCAACTGGTGATGTCCTTTCTATCAATCGATGATGCTTGTAGCCGAGAACATGTTAGCTGGCTTGTTGTGGATCTTTAGAAGAAAATCTTGCTGACTCGTCACGCCTCAGTAGAGAAGACAAGTTTGCTCTTCATTGCCCATAAATAGCAAAAAAAAAATATAATAAAATAAAAAAAAACTCTAGAGGCACTTGTGGTGAGATGATGACTCCGTCGACCCAGTTTAGTTCTGAAAAGAGACACCTCAAGATGTCTAATACATCAGAACGTCAGTAAGTTGAGGAGTATTCCATTTGAATCCAAGCGATCACTCTGTCGACCCAGACAGTCCTGAAGAGAGTAGTCTGAGGCTACTCTAGGTCATTACACTGAGGAGTGTTCCAATGAAGCAATGACCCAGTTGACCCCTAGCTGTACTGCCGTTAGGGTGGATGAAAAATCCGGAACCGGCACACCGAACCGGAAACCGGATAAAAAAAATCGGGAACGGGCAACACCGAACCGGTTTAAAAATCCGGTGCACTGCACCGGAAAAACCGGATACTAAACGGGGCGGTTCTGGTTTGGGATATTCACACCGCCGGGGAACCGGCACCGCACCGTTAATAATTAAATACATATATATATATAAAAATTTTGGTTAAAAAAAATTCTACCAAAAAATTAATACAAAAATAATATAAATTAACTAGTTAAAAAAAAAAAGAACATTAAGTGTTAATGTGTTATTGGGTTGGGCTTATGGGCTAGTAAATTTGGCTATCTGGCTCACACTCCTCACAATCTCACTGAGACACTGACCGTCGAGCAAGGGGAGGGGGGAATTAGGTTTTAGTATTTCAAATTTTCATTTTCCAGTTTAGGGTTTAGGGTTTTCACTTTTTTGTTTGATTAAATAGAGATTATTTTTTTTATTAAATAGAGATTTTTTGATGTTTGATAGAAATTTATGCGATTCCGGTTCACCGGTGAAACCGCACCGTTAAAGCCGGTGCACCGGTTTTTAAAACTGGGTGATTTGGTTCCGGTACCGGTTTATGGTTTTGTGCACCGCTTCGGCGCACCGAAACCGCACCGCACCGCACCGTTTCCACCCCTAACTGCCGTTTTTGAGAGAGTTGTCTAGGACAACTCTACGCCAACAGCCAAGGGAATAATCCACCTAAGGCAAAGTGATGACCCAGTCGACATTGGCTATAATGCCATTTTTGAGAGAGTTGTCTAGGACAACTCTATGCCAGCAGCCAAGGGAGTAATCCACCTAAAGTAAAGCTATGACCCAGCTGACCTTCGTTGTACTGTCGTTTTTGAGAGAGTTGTCTAGGACAACTCTACGTCAGCAACCAAGGGAGTGTTCCGCTCAAGGCCAAGCGGTGACTCAGTCGACCCAGAGAGTCTTGAAGAGAGTAAGTGTGTGACCACTCTACGTCAGTACGTTGAGGAGTGTTCCACTTACGACGAGGCGATGACTCCGTCGACCCAGGCTGTATTGTCGTTTATGAAAGAGTTGTCTAGGAAAACTCTACGACAATAAGTTGAGGAGTATTCCACTCAAGGTCAGGCGATGACTCAATCGACCCAGACTGTACTAACGTTTTTGAGAGAGTTGTCTATGACAACTCTATGTCAGTAAACTGAGGAGTAATCCATGAAAGACGAGATCTCCATGCGGCAAGAAATTGTTAAAAAAAAGGAGGTTCACGAGCTGAATCATAGTAATTGGTGGATATGTCCCAGATTGCAGCTCCAACCCTACTCTAAATCCAAGTCCAATTCAAGCCCAATTTCAACTCTAATTGATGTTAAGAATTTTATCTTTTAAGTAAATTCTTGATAAAATTCTATGTGGTTTGAAGACTTGTGACAAAGCAAAGAGAGAGAAAGAAAAAGGGGCATGCTTGGCTCAATTCGCAGGGATGATTAATGAAAAGGCATATGCTCCTTAAGTCATTATCTTAATCTAAGCCCACGATTGAATTGGACCAGATCCTCATTGAACCAGTTAGCTGACACCCAACCAAGTCAAAATTGATGAGAATTTTGGGGAGCCTCAAAGAAAAAGTTATGTCAAGCTCGAATTAGTAAAAATTCATCAAATATATTCGAGATCTAACCGCTACAAACACTTAAGATTCGTATTTGCGGCTAACTCTCAAAGGGGGCATCTGTAGGAGGTAAAAATTGTCGACCAATCAGAAAATGACACGTGTAAAATAAATAAAATTCGTTTGGCCATTTATTATTCGTCACATGTTAAATTAATTATGGCGATCTATTTATTTAAATTTTAAATGGAAATCCATATGGTCAATAACGTCGTGACACATGTCAATTACGATACAGAAAATAGTAATTATTTCTGTATTTTAAATAAATGGATGATTAATTAATTTGGGCCCAAGCCCAAAGCCGACTCAAACCCTAGGCAACCCTAGGCCTCCAGAGCCTATAAATAAGGGGTCTTCACCCTCATTTTCAACACACTTTGCAGTCGACATTCGACACCCGGGCATTCTGCACTCCAGAGGCTTCAGAAGATCAAACTGCTAGCAGCCTCCAGCTACTAAGCGCCAAGGATCAAAGTCTGCAAAAGTGCCAAGGATCAAAGTCTGCAAAAGATCAAACTACACACGCTCTCCAGCTACAAGCGACAAGGATTAACGTCGGCTAGTTCAACAACTTATGTTCTTCACATCAAATACTACAGTTGTCTTCCTCGTCTAGTTCATCAGTCGAAACCAAGCACTCAAGCTCTCGCATCCAAGAACTTGAAGAACTGCAACCAACAATTAACCTGCAAACTGTTAAACTCCGAGTAGCCTCCAGCTACCAAGCACTAAGGGGATCAACGCTCAAAACCTTCAATTAAAAAACTACTGCAAGAATTCTTCAGCTAAACCTGCGTTCGAGATCGAGATCAAGCGTCCGCGCTCTCGGCTCACCCAAGTTTCAGGAGATCGAATCAGATGACTACTTTATTATATTTAATACATAGATTGTACCTGCATACATTCGAATATTAATACAAATTAATTTGTTTCGTAATTTCCTTTATTCATTTATTTTAGACTCGAAATTTGTGTTTACTATTGCAATTATTAATAAAATATTTTATAAGAAATTATTATTAATTAAAGAGTGATATTGGAGACTTTAACAGTCAATAAAACGACAATTAATATGGAATGGAGAGAGTATTTCTGAGTATACATATATCGTTTCTAAAATATTATAGTTACAAATTAGACAATTTATTTAGAATAGAATTATTCGTAAAAAAGTATAGGAAAAAACTATTTATGACAAAATTTATTTAGAAGTGTGGTTTCATCCTCCAACTATTAATAATTATAATTATAAAAAGGAATAAGATATTTAATATGATTACTAAACTTAATTATTATATCAATCATAATTAAGTTAGTAATTAAAAATGAAAAACAAAAATATAATTAATTAGGATTGTTCAACTTAATTATTAAATTTACAATAAATAAATTAGTTATTGAAAATTGAAGCACATCTATTAATAAATTTATAATAAAAAGGGAAAAATAATATGTATTAAGGACAAAAGTTTGATGATTGTTGTGGGTAGACCTTTCAATTCGGGGAACAGGTCGGTTCCTAGTCGAATTTGGTACATGTCGGTTTTGAGTTTATTTAAGTTTTGGGTTCAGAAATCATGTTCTAAACGCTAAACTTTTAAGTGGGTTTGGGTCGAGTCAAATTCTGTCAGGTCTAATTGTGAAGTCCATATGTAATGTTGCAGTTATTCCCTTTACCATGAGATTATGTGTCCTTTTGAGTATTAATTAGTGTTTTAATTATTACTCCCTCAGTTTCATATTGATTGTCGTCTTTGGAAATTGTGCAGTCAAACCTACAGAATTTTGACCATAATTTTTTCAATATATACAATGACTTGTTATATAAAATTATTATCATTATATTTGTAACGAAAAATACTATCATAAAAGTATAATATTGCAATTGTTAATAAAAATTATGTAAGAGATTATCAATCAAATAGTGTTATTGGAGACCGTAATAGTCAACAAAATGACAATTAATATGGAACGGAGGGAGTAATTTTGATGATATGAAAGTAGACATGTTCAACGGGTCGAGGACCTGCCCGGCCCGAAAAAATGCAGGTGAAGGTCACAATTTTAGAAGGTGACGCGGCCCAGCCTGAAAAAGTCAGGGCCCCGAAGTATGTTAAGGTCGGGCTCGAGGCAAGGGTAGGTGACCCGGCTCGACTCGACGACCCGACTAAATACAAACTTTTTTTATAAAAAAAAATTTTAAATCAAGTTTAAGTTTTTTGTGACTCGACCCGGCCCAGCCCGACAACTCGACTAAATGCATAAAAAAATTGGTGAATTATTAGGCTTTTTTAACAAAAAAAAAATTCATCTTCTATAGTCGTCGTCCCGTTGACCCGACCCCTGGCCTGTAGGATAAGCGCTCGGGCGGAAGGTGTCTGGCCTGAAGGTCGGGCCGGGTCAGGGTCAGACAAACGAGTCAAAAGCTTCTGACCCGACTAATGACATGGCCTGACGTTTGAACGGGTCTATATGGGTGTGCTCATTGTGGATAACCTTAAGTGAATCTATTTAAATAAGACAACGATAATTAACACTTTCCTTCCTCTTAATTTTCTCATTAATCTTCATGTCTCTCTAGTTCTTATCTACTACATACATACATACATACATACATGAAAATTACATTGCAGTGTACTGTACTGTTAGGATCAAATTCAGATTTGTTGTCAGTTGTTAGGGGTGTAAAATAGAGCAATATACGCAATAACGCAACGGAAGGAAAATAATAGAGAGGCAAGATAAAAAAAAAATAATGGGGAGACAATTTGACATGCATAACGCAATAACTTGATTAACATTATATAGTTACTTTTGAACTTGTCATGTCTCGAACATAAATAAAAATCTATAACATGATCTATTGACAGTTCGATATGCATACTCATACTTGAAACTTAGATCAACCAAGACGTTTTATCAAGGCAAACTTGCATAAGTGCTAACCAAACTATATAACGACATATATATTTAAACAACTATAATCATGATCACTTGTCAAGCACTTATAAACACATGATTGTCAATACTTTAAGCATCGTAAACATGAACTCACATTAGACAATCAACTTAAACTTGAGAGAAACATGCAAAGACTTAAGACATATGAGCAAACATATAAACCTTCTTTGCATGATCAACTAATTAGGAAATTAATCACATGAATTCATCTTGAAATAAATTGTCATGAATCCATATTCTCACAACTTATCAATTTCCATGTCAAACTCATATATGTCATGAACACTTTCACATCATTCACATTATGTATGCTTAACAAGACATGAACACATATGACACTTAAAAATATTCATGTTTGTCATTCCATCAATTAACAAGAAATTGATAATGCCAAGTATAGATAATCATGATAAACTTAACCAAACAATTATCAGGATTTATATTCAACAAGACAATCCATATATAAACAACACATATATGTACTTAACAATGAGAAAAAACCATCCCATAAAAATCATAAACTCACTTAACATGGCATTTTGTGATTTATTTGACAATAATAAAATCACACTTAACATTTTGGCAATAGGAATAATAACGAAGAAACATGTATACAACACCTTAACACACCACTTTCTTGAAAACTTGTAAGTGGTGACTTAACAAGCCGTATACATAAAACTCAACATGTTTCTAATTAATCCTTCTATTTGAATTAACCCAATTCAAACTAAGATAACTTATGCCACTTAAAACCAAATGCCAATTAAAAATAAATAATTTATCTCGATGAAGGCAATCTCGTCATACTCCTTGAACCTCTTGAATACAAACACCAACCACCATTGCTAATAATAACAATCAAGATTATAACTACACCAATCAAAGAAATTACGAGTTATTAATAATCTTGATAAATAAAATTAATAAACTTGAATAAACAAAAACTTGTGTAAAGAAACATAAACTTATCGTTCTTCATTCCATAGCATCTTTATCTTGAAATTTCATCCCTCAAATTGCCCGGTATAATCCTCAACTTAATCATCCATGGTGATAATAAGTCCTAAGATTGTTGGAAATATGGAGAAACACGGTCACTTGCACAAGATGATGGATCACTTGGCTAGCTAGGAGTCGAAGGTAAACCCGTCTCCCCTTAAGATTTATTCACCAGACCGTGAATAGACTCAAGGGTAAAACATAACCTCTTGTGATCAAAGTACAAGATCTCTCAAGGACTCTTAAAGAATGTTGTTGTAGTCAATACCTAAAAGAGTGTGTTGAAACTCTCTAGGAACTTGAAGAAGATGAGAAGAGGTGTGTGGATGAATAAGGAATTCATCCTCCTTTTATACTAATGCATGGAGCAATATAGTCATTCAACCAAGAGGTATGATTCATGGGATATGTCTTTGAATCACTAAGGATATATCTTGACTGAATTCTCAGTCAACAATCATCCCAATTCATGACCAAATCATATTAATCTCGAGGCTTAAATCAAGGGATTTCGAATAGAAATCTAACTGAGCTTCACCACAAACCGTGTTGGATCAACATGGTTCGTGTTGACCTCACCACGGAGCGTGGTGATCAGCTACGGTCCGTGTTGCCCCAGTGCATGATTTCTATGCTCTCTGGAAGTCAGCATGGTCTGTGTCAAACTAGACACAGTCCGTGTTGGTCTTGAATTCCTTGTTAAGTCGGTTTTTGACCTTCCCAGTCAATCCCAAGCTTAAACCTTATTCCCTTATGCCTCTTAACTCTCGAAATACTCCAACAATATATATATATATATATATATATATATTTCATAATGAGTGAGGCTAATTTAAATTAGAACGTACTTGATTTGAATTTTGGATTTATGTATAAGTTTTTGTGCTTCTTACTTTTAGTTGCTGATCCATGCTCCCAACATTGGTACTCTCAACAAAAGAAAGTTGAATCACCTAATTTTTTATCTCTTGTTTAGTTGTTTGAGCAATGATATTTCTTTGTTGGTTTTTTTTTCTTTTCTACTGTTATGTTTATCTTGCTATTTGCGCTGTTTTAACCATGTTGTTTTAGACTCAGCCTTTTCAGGCTTTGGAAAAAAAAAAAAAAAAATCACCTTCAGTTTGTTTTAATCTCACCCATGGACATCACATCTTGACTATTCCTATAACCATGTTAGAAAATTATAACATTTTGCCACCCTTTATTGCAATAACACACATTGGAGAAATCAACCTACAACACTCATAATGAAAAATTCACCTCATATTTGGTGAATGAAGGTGGCATTGAAGTGTTGGCTACCGTAAGCAATCCACACAAATAAGACACGACTATTAACCTAAGACCATCACCAAAACAGCTAAACAAGTATACAAATTTTACAGAACTCATGAACCAAGTGAAACTCAGATTGACTGTTTCCTGAAGGCGGTTACCGGGGACAAACAGCTAAAATGAGTCCTATACAGTAGCATGTGGTTGTGACCCCAAATGCTACTATATTGATCTGCCTGGCCAATTCATGGTTGTTGTCCCTTGGTTGGATCCAAGAACCTCAAAACAGTAAGCACATCTCAATTAGTCGAACAGTCCTTGCCCTGATATTCCATTGTAAGCAAATCAGAGCGAAAAGTGCAGCAACAGCAAATCAAGGCCACAACCATTCTTCTTTCTTCATAATATCCACACTGCCTTGAAGCCATTAGCCATGCAAAATTTCGACACATCTGGTCTGTATCCTGTAAAGAAGCAAAGACACATCAAGTTGTTAGCTGTAACACAAGATGGTCTATTCCTCCTAGTTGATGTAGTAAATAATTATTTACAGCACCACTTCACGGAGAAGCTTCATTTCAAAGTAAATATGACCAACAAGTACCTCCCTGTTTGCACCCATTCAGTCCAACGTAAAAAAAAAGAACAGTATCTGACAAGTCGTAACAGAACATGAGCTTGTAGCAATAGATCAATCGGGTAACCACCCATATCCCAGGTCAGGAAGGTTTTCTGGTCTAATTAATTGAGTGGAACATCAGTATTCAGTAGCAAAAGACCCAATGGCTGTAACCCCAGAATAGCCCGGACAGCACTGCAGAACTACCATGTTTTTGAGGAGATTGCACATATAGATATAATGTGGTGCCATTGGATTAATTTAAGAAGACTATAGTAGCAACATCTTATCACTGAAGTGAACTTGTGAGAAAATACATATGGTGCATGAGAGCTAGTGTCATACCATCAGAAGCTGGGAGTTCCAGTCCTAGGTGCGCTGTTCATTCCTCCTCAAAATCCATCAGAAAATCAGTCAGGTTCTCTGAATCATCTATGGCCTCCTCCAAAGACATGGAATCTTTCTTCTTCTTAGGCTTATCCTGCAAACAGCATGGACATAGAGTGCACATTGTTATAGTATCAAATCATATGAATTCACCAAAACATCTCTGCTTCATTTTCATAGAGATCAAAATGTCCTTGCATTGTGTAGTTGTTGAGGCCAGAAAAGGTTTTAAAGAGGGTCAATGATTTGACGATTCTTGTAGTACATTACTACATTCATGTCGGAGTGCTTCTCTACTCTCATCCTCTAATCGCCATGATAAAAACAGAAGTGGCTCAGGCAATAAAAAAATATATATATTTAAAACAACTCCCATTTAAAGTCCCGCATATTGTAGGTTTGGGAAAGATTTTACTGTGAGCAGAAGTATCACTGCTTATATAGAGAACGATTGCAAGAGACCCACAAAAAAAAAAAAAAAAAAAAACCTTCGTGACATGATTTCAAGTATATAACCTTTTGAACACAATTAGACAATAGTAAAGAGAAAACAGACAAACCCTGGCACAGAGGGGGGGGGGGGGGAGAGAGAGATGGAACGGCTGTATCAGAAACGTTTCAGAGTTTGGCGATCCCTGTTTTCAGCAACAGCAATATGGAATGTGATTGCCATATTTTCGTGATCTATCTGTACCATGACCAAAACTGAAATTGTGACCCTAACTGGATTTTGATCCCTGACCAAACCCCAATGACTCAAAGGAAAAACTACCAAGGCAACATCCTGAATACCCTATTTGGATAAATCTCATTGATCTGACTGAAGCCTACCAAACGTTTATAACCAACATGGCTTGTATTTACAAGACTTGAGTCCATTGGACCAATAGACAGCAACACCAAACTTGACTCATACACAAAATGGTTAGACCCAAACCAGAACCCAACTGAAAATTCATCAACCTGAACCTGAAGAGAACCAAATATACCAAACTTTTCCAACGTTTGACTATCCACTCAAGTTTTTCCTTATTAGCGAGAAAGAGATTAGAAAGGCATTAAAGAAGCATTAGAGAATTATGGTTGCCACGGCCCTATTAGCAAGGAGGAGATTAAAGAGGCATTAAAGAATAAGAAGATTGAAAAGGTAGTGGGCCCATGTGACATCCCAATGAAAATCTGGAAGTGTTTGGGTGAAGATTGCAATAACTATATTGGAATTAAACTACTTAATCACACTATTTAGTAGTGGCAGTGAGCGATAGAGAGGATATTGAGGAAGGATATACCTACTACTAAGGACCAGATCGGTCTTTACATCAGTAATGTGAACTATGGAGGCTATTTGTCTTCTACTTAAGCTCATGGAGATGTGCAGGGATGGGAAAAAGGACCTACACATGGTACTCATGTATCTAGCGAAGGTTTACAATAAGTCCCTAGGAGTGTTTTATGGTGATGCTTAGGGAAGAAAAGAGCCCCATGAGTACATCAAAGTCATCAAGGATATCTATGACAAAGATAAGAGGTTGCTCAGACGAGTTTTTGATAGAAATTGGGTTCCATTGAGGATCAGGTCGCCCTTTCCTTTTCACTTTATTAAGGATGAGTTGACTAAGGGGATTCAATGAGAGCTACCGTGGTGCATGCTTTGTGCGGATAATATTGTCCTGATTGTCGAGACCAAAGAAGGGTTTGATGAAAAGCTTGAGAGATGGCTAAGTACCTTGGAATCAGAATATTTTAAGGTGAGGCTGGTGAGCAGGTTTAAAGCTAAACCCTAAGCCCTTAAAAATGTGGATTCAATGGAGCAGCCAAGCAGATGTAGGTAGGGAAGACGAGGTTATTATCAATGGTGTGGCAATACCAAGGATTCAAAAGTTCAAATACTTGGGCTAAATCAACCAAGAAAACAGGGATATTGATGAGGAATTAATCAATGAATTCAGGTGGGATGGACGAAAAGGAAGGCGTCCTGGGTGTTGTGCGATTAGATGATTCCAAATAAGATTAAATGTAGATTTACCATGCTGTGGTTAGACCAATGTTTGGTCGGGAATCAAGCCTATTTGATGCCCTTAGATAGATTGCTTTTACTTGTTTTAACCGTTAGATTGTAGTTATATATTATGTTTTTGTGTTTTTGTAGGTTTGATAAAAGTTGAGAGAAAATGACGCCAAAGGTGCAAGATTGAGCTCACTTCCGATGCAATTCAAAGCCCAAGACTGAAGTTAGACCTCTCGAGTATTATCGAGCGAGATCGAGACCAAAAGGGGGCAAAAACCAAGCCAAGGAGGGCTGAATGGCATTGCACGCCCATGCCAGAAAGTTGGCACAATCGTGCCAAAAACGGAAGAGGAAGTGAAGAAGGGTCGAGCCTCGGCCCTCCCGCAACGAAGGTTGGTAGGACCTGTGCCAGAACTTCGGCACACCCGTGCCAAGAACGGAGCAAGAATTGAAGGGAAGTGGCGAGCGGATACTCCCGCGACAAGAAGTTGGCACGGCCGTGCCAAGCTTGGCACCCCCGTGCCAGCCATGGGATCAGCCACTGCTCATGTTATTTGTACGACACGTTTTGGGATTATGTTTTTGCCTATAAATACTCTTGTAAACGTCATTAGCAGAGATTAAGCAATCATTAGGGCTTAGTGATTATCTTTGCTAGTTTTCTCTCTAGTTTTCATTAGTTTTGATTAGTTGTTAACACTTTCGATTACGAAGTTAATACAAGTTCAAGTTTACATTAATCTCTTGTTTCTCTTCTCTTTTGTTCTAGATTGTAGTTATTTGCAAATTCAATTCTTGTCTTTAGTTTTCACCCCAAATCCCCATTTTTAGTGAAAAAAGAGGATTAAGGTTCCTTGAATCATCTTCTCAAGTGAGGATTTGAGCAGCCTTAGTAATCCGAATCACACCTTTTCTTGTTTGTTCGGAAGAATTCGTGATTCAAGTGCATGAGAGGTAGAGTGAAGAGAGGACTACAGGTATACTTGTTTCGCCTTAGGTTAATTCATTGTTAGTTCAATAGTTTAATCGCATATTAGTTTAGTAGATCTCAACGTCTGCAGTTTCTCAGGTTAAATTTTGTTCGAATTCGTAGTTAGGTTAAATTAGTTGTTATTGCTTATTTACTACTTTGGACTTGGAAAACCTTACCAAACCGATGTTTCATTTGCCCAAACACCATCCCTGTGTATACAACAATCCTACCTCAATCCTAAATCAACCCCGAACAACCAACATCGTCGTATGGTGCTAAGTGTTGGTCGATCAAGAAAGCTTTACAAGTTACACCTTAGAAGCCAATGGTAGTGGTGATGAGGATGATTAGGTGGAAGGCAGGCCCACAAGACTAAAGACTAAACAGAATAAAGAGCCAAGTGATTAGAGAGATAGTAAGGGTGGCACTTATAGCGGATGACCTAAGAGTGACTAGACTTAGATGGCTTGGCCATGTATCAAGAAGAAGGAGTTCAGATGCTCCAATAAGGTGTGAGGGGATAAAACTGCCCAAGTGTAGAAGTCGCGGGAGGTCTAAGAAGAGCTTAAGGAAGTAATTAGACAAAATTTAAAATACCTATCATTATCGACTGACATGGCTCAGGATAGGAGTTTGTGCAGGTTTAGCATTAAAGTTGCAGACCATAAATAATTAGTTTCTTATTTTTACTTTCTCAAAGGACATTCATGTTTTCCTCGTTCTACCTTTGTAATGTCTATTTAGGATCTTATAGTTTTTCTATTAAAAATACAAAGATAACAAAACCCATTGGAAATTGTAGGTAAACAATAAGCAAGGAGCTGAAGAAGAAAGCTGAGTTACCTTTGATTTGCGAAGTTGAGGAGTACTTTTAAGAACACTCCAGTTTCTAGAAACCTTCTCTTGCTCTTCCTCCTCATCCTCGTTACCCTCAAGGTCGCTATCTTCCTCCTCATCCTATAGCAAGAAAGAAAAGACACATAGTGTTTCAGAATTTATTATGTCACAATAAATTCAGCTTTTAAAGCAGGCTGCAACACGTGCACATTGCTCCCTGAATTCACCATGCGGAAGAAGATGTATATGCATGCATAATTGTAGTACTTACACAGATAATATAATGGTGTTTTACAGAAAAAAGACTTACTTCATTTTCACCAATGTCAACAGCACGTGCCATAGCATCATCGATATCGGTCACCTGGTCATTCATTGCAGTGCAAAATCAGAAATCATATTCAAATATTTAACCAATGGTTGTAGACTAATAAGGAACAGAATAGATCCTAGTCAATATTCACTTCTGTTCTCAATTCATTATGCAGTGATATACTGATTCTAACATCAATTTTTTCCGCATAGATTAACACTTGTACGGTAGCAGAAGCAGATGGTAGAACGATATCAGAGTCAGCAGAAACTACAAATGCCCTGGTGACAGCCCACTGCTCATTTATTACGCTTTTCACAAGGACACCATCAATCAATGAAAGGAACTGTAGGACAAAACAAAGGGAGAGAGCAATATTGATGAAGTAGGATTATTAATGAGTATCAAACAGCAAGTATTGTTTAGCTGACTGAGGCAAGTGTTTCCAACTACCCTTGTCTAGGAGATACAGAATAAGTGAATAACAAGTGATTTAGTCCCTATCCAAGAACATATTAAAACTGCCGCCAAAGAAAAAGCAGCAGACATACAGAATAACAAGTGATTTAGTCCCTAAAGTATATAAACCATATGAAAGAATCAGGAAAAAGAATGAAGATATTGGTAACAATCATATAGATTCACAGTCTATTACCTCGAGCTCCTCAGTTTTATCTTTGGCCAAAAGCTTCTCTAGCTCTTCCCTTGAAATGATTTTTCCATGCTGATTTAAAGAGTCCAAAGAGA
This sequence comes from Portulaca oleracea, assembly GCA_029582165.1. Taxonomy (NCBI): domain Eukaryota; kingdom Viridiplantae; phylum Streptophyta; class Magnoliopsida; order Caryophyllales; family Portulacaceae; genus Portulaca; species Portulaca oleracea. The sequence continues at coordinate 15,396,631 of CM055868.1, forward strand.
GCAATGGAGATCATGTTAAAGAAATTATATTGCAAAACAAACGTAAAAGGAGGGGGGGGACCTCACCAAAAGAAAAGAGCTCATGCGATAAACGGCATAAAGGCAGGTGAAAAAAAATGAGAAAAAGAAAAGGAAACAATGCAAGAGCAATAAACTCAACAAAAAACAAGAGCAAGACTGTAACGCCCCAGCCCCTCCTGAGCCGCGGACATTACTAATAACTGCTTCAAGGATCGCTGACTGGCCCCACAAATCACCACGAGTCTTTCCAGCGTGCTTCGTCCTCACTCACACGCTGCCTGGGAAAACTTCCCAGGAGGTCACCCATCCTTTTTTTGACTACTCCCAACCAAGCACGCTTAACTGAGGAGTTCCCAATGGATGAGCTACCATAAAAGAAGGTGCACCTTGGTGATATGAGTAGTCATTTCAATCCTTTTAAGCCACACTTAACCATATACCCGGGGTATTACAATCCCGAGCCGCGGACATTACTAATAACTGCTTCAAGGATCGCTGACTGGCCCCATAAATCACCACGAGTCTTTCCAACGTGCTTCGTCCTCGCTCACACGCTGCCTGGGAAAACTTCCCAGGAGGTCACCCATCCTTTTTTTGACTACTCCCAACCAAGCACGCTTAACTGAGGAGTTCCCAATGGATGAACTACCATAAAAGAAGGTGCACCTTGGTGATATGAGTAGTCATTTCAATCCTTTTAAGCCACACTTAACCATATACCCGGGGTATTACAAAGACATTTATAAATGTACTCAATATGCAACACCTCATTGACGATCTTCACATATACAGTATCCTATTAAGAGTGTGAAAAGAACAAGTCTAGTTAAAAGGCTTCACATACTTGAAGGGGAAATATGCTTTATCTTTGTGCGTGTGTGTGGTGGGGGGGGGGGGACACTTTTACATAGGTTGCCATTTTTGGACTTCGTAGATGACATTATGCACAAGAGTCTAGAGGCATGATTATTTTGTAATTTCCCCTTCGTAAAGGGTGACATTTCCTGTGTCGTCAAAAATATAAATCTTTAAATTACTCACCAGACCAGGAAAATAAGAAAGGACATATTTCATGAACAATGAATAGACTATAAAGTGTCACCATATGGTGGACACTCATTCACTGGTTACTACTTTCTTACACTGTCCTCTAAGCTAGGTTAGTAGTAATGAAACTAACCTCGTGGATTAGGTTTACTAGATAATACTTCTTTTCAAAAATAATACACATGGCTTTGTAATGAGTAACGTGTTAAATACAAACAAGATCAAACCTAAAACGCCCTCGGTATCACGCAGAGCAGTAACCAGCAATCATTTAATTACTAGTGTAACAGTAACAATAGCATGGCAAAATGAAACACCATAGCAGGTATCACATAACTTGAGGAAGCTCATCAGAATCAACAGATCAATATGCCAACAGTTATGATGAAAGCCATTGTTCTGAATAATTTTGGGAGTTTTTGTTTCACTGGCACATTTAGAATTATATTTATTAATTGTGTTTCACTTGACCATATGATTTAATGACCAAAATTTTATCTACACTCAAAAACTTACCTCTTTTAGAAATGATAGCATATTTGGCGTTGGCTCGTGGAAATCTGGACCTCTGAAGTCAATTGTTTCATTAGGATCTTGAATATAATTAATAGTTGGATAAACTGGATCTCCTCCCCATACTGCAAGCAAGAAAGATGCTCAAGAATCAGAATGTATACTTAGTATTGACAAGTGAGACATCTCGGCCACTGAAGAATCAAAACTGAGAAATTTGACACAAGGCTCCTACCTTTGAGAAAGCATAGCAGATAACATTAATAAATAAAATAATAGCAACAACTATGGGAGTGATAAAAATGCAAGCAGAGAAGAAAGCAAGAATACAAGCAATAATTATGTACATATACCAAGAGCAGATAAGCAAACCGACAATTCCTCGTTTCTGATGAATTAAGAGGAAATTTGACGCTCTTTTACAGAAAATCCCTCCCTGGCTATATATGGATAATTATTTTGGCTTTGACCCCTATGTCTTTGACATGGAGGATTTCAATACCCACTTGACTTCGCTCAGTGTGTTGACCTTTCTCTGTTTGACGCTTAAGCATGCAAGAAAGCTCACAATTTGAACACTAACACTTAAGAGGAAAACATTGTTGTCTCCATTCCCAGATCCCTTTAGGATGATGCAAGGGCAACATGATTCAGTGCAAGATGTGCTATCTTGGAATGGTAATCAAAACCCTCGGAACTTAACTTTCTTAAGAAGCTTCAATGATTGGGAAGAGGAAAGTGTCTTCAATCGGTTGCCATTGTTGTGTAATATTAAGGTAGCTCTTGAAGGTAATGATGATATCATTTGGTAGCCTAATTCTCGTAGACATTTTACCACGAGTAGTTTCTACAGAAAGATGTTTAAGGAGTTACCTTCAAGCGACTTTCCATATTAGGTTACTTGGAAGTCTAAAGCTCCCACTAAAGCTTGTTTTCTTGCTTAGGTGGCCACCAATGGAAAGACAGCCATCAATGACTAGCTCAAAAGGAGAAAATTTGCTAGGTGTTTTTTATGTGAGGGGGAAGAGAACATTAACTGCCTATTCATTTATTGTCGTTGGGTATCCACCTTTTGGATTTTTGGCGTTGCATTGATGGGGGTTAGTTGGCTGCAACCTCTAGGTGTACGAGACATCTTAGTGGCATGGAGAACGAGATTGAAGAAAACCAGAGCTCTTAATGTGTGGAAGTTGATCCCTTTGACTATTTGGTGGTGCAGTGTGCACTTGGAAGAAAAGAAATTCTAAGATTTTTTTAGGACAAGACTAGAATGCTTAGTGACTTCCAACTTTATTTTTGAGAACGCTGTGTAGTTGGTGTCAACGTTTTCATCATGGTAAAGAGTTGAATATTTTGGATTTTGGGGATAAGGTTACTGTAGAGAGCTAAAGAGGTTGAGGTGTTTTGTATTTTTTGTTCAAGCCTCCTTTTACAAATGGACGACATCCCCTCGGAGTCCTTTAATATATATTTTGATTACTTATATCAAACTAAGGGCCATAGCAAGAGGCCAGGAGCGACGTTAGACATACACAGAGATATGGATAACTATTAATGGTTTTTACACAAATGTGATTCAGTACTCCCAAACCTTCATCAGGCTATGAGAATTTGCTGGACACTATGACATACTAGTGTCAACCAATTGTTGCAGGAAACAAAAATCTTAAGTCCGCAGCCTTCCTCAAGAGATGGATGTAAGCACTAAACAGATGATATAAATTGACTAATCCAAGTTATCAGTGTTCCAAATGGCAGTACTAGACCAGCCTCATGCTAAATGAACTCATCAAGATCAGAATATTACAGATGAGACATACTTTCTTTTATTTGGTCCTCACGCAAACGCATGGCCAAAGGATCTCTACGAATACGGAGGTCTGTCCCCATCATTATGCGATACTCTCGATCTGTCTGGTGAGAGAACATTTCAATGAGTTGTGTGTTCTCATCTTCACCAGTCTCTTCAAAATGTTTCTGGACTGCTTCTCGTGAAGTGTCCCTCTTCCATTCTTTAACCCATTCTGAGTAATAAGCCATTGGACCTATCTTCTCCAATTTTTCCTGCTCAGCTTTCAGCCTACAATTACACCCATTTGAGAGCCAGATAACAAGTGATCTCTGAACATGCTCAGCTAGAAATGCGAAGTTAACATAACATGCTTTTTAACAAATCCAAATCTAACTAAAATTCCAGCTGTTACTCAGTGTCTTGCCTGGTAAAGAGAGGCATCAGACACAAGAAGCTAACCCCTGAATAGCAGAAAGGGGTTTCTGTCGAACCTTAAACTAAAATAAATAAATAAACAATTCTAAGAAAGGAGTCAACTGTCACTTTACAGGGAAAAGGGAGAAAGAAAGAGTAGATCCGCACCAAAAAAGAAAACAAAGAAAGCAAATTTAAAATAACCCATGGGCAATGACAGAAGTCAACATAAAAGGTGTGTGGTTAATGCAAGACCAATTGTTGGCATATACTGCTGCGACAATTGACAAAGCACAAGCAAGACTATAGCTATCCTCCACAAAACAGAGGAGGTATCTTTGTTATTAGTAATTATACCAACATAAAAAGTGTGTGGGCAATGCAAGATGTTGGCATATACTGCTGCGACAATTTGCAAGGCACAAGCAAGACTATAGCTATCCTTCGCAAAACAAAGGAGGTATCTTTGTTATTAGTAATTAAATTAACCATTCTTCAGTTAATAGTTATGTTTGTATTAAATAATATGGCATGGAATGCTACCCATGTACCATGGGGCTTGGAGCCAACTACACAAGGCGCCATGTTCAAAGCTCTCCTAAATAATTTTACAAGTGAAATTAAAACACGGAGCAGTTTCCAAATTTGAATAACCCAACTATTTTTCATTGTTCTTCAACAAGTCCCAACACATCTTCGACAGTTTTTGGGTCAAGCCAAATAAACCCCATGAGGAAGGCAGAGAAAGAAAGAAAGAAAGAAACAAATGCCAAAGTAAGCAAAGCCATGGCAAGAAAGTAGAAACAGAGAGGCCATAGGCTGGTTCTTCAAAGGGTGAAGACTGAAGACATATACTCCAGAAGAAATTTGTCACCTTTAGGGAATTGTGTTGACAGACGAAGTGCATATACCTTCTGCAAAACTCACATCTTTTAGCTTTAACTCAAGTAGGCATGAGAATCCTCCCCAAAGGGGCCCAAGGTTCGGAGGGAAACATTGTTAATTGGGAATGGAGAAGATGGTGGCATAAGAAGCCTAGGTTTCTGTTGGCCTAGGTTTCCCACCTTCCAAATCCCCTTGGCCTGTCCTTGGATGGTAGTGGAGCACTCAGCTAACCAATATACACCCCCCCCCCCCCAAAAAAAAAAAATTAATAAATAAAGAAAGAAAGAAAGAAAGGAAAACCATTACCAGACTAAGCCAGATAATTAGCAAATTGGTACACAATGATTTCCTTGGAGTACTAGGACCTCCAAAGAGGACTACTCTCCTAAACCCTCTTACTATACCTTCATAGTCTGGTCAACAGTCACAGTTACTGAGAGCGCATGCAGAGAGGCTAGAATTCTTGCAGCTAGGATTGGTGCTGGTTTTCTAGTTAGTTAAATGGATCTAATTGATCATAAGGGTACATGAATAAGGGTGGCTATGGACCTATAGCGTAAGTGTTGCAGGATTGGTACATATTGCATTACATCAGCAACAACTCTCCACAATCAAAACCAAACGGATTAAGGATGGCATTCAATCAGCGCAAGTCCTACTGTGCTACAAACTAAGGAGACTGGAGATCTTCCAAAACTACATAATGTAAGCATAATAAATTATGAAAATAAACTGACAAGTACTCATGGCCATAAAGAACACCCATGTTCAATCCGCAAATAATATTAGACCTGAAAAATTCAACTATTTGTTTGAATTATGAAATGGCACTATATGATATCAATCCCTTGCTCCTCTTTTCTTATGACTCACATTTGAAACCCTTTGACTTAAAAAATCATTCATGAGAATCAGCTTGTAACCCACCAGTAACCAACATCTCCTAAAATGTGCCTCTAAGCAATTTTAATTGACAAGAGAACAATGTGCTGGATATAACGATGTAGTGCGCCTTTTTGTTTGCTGGCCAGAAAGGAAACTAATAAATCTTGTTATTTGCCAGTTGAAAAGCTGAGTACAAATATCTAGCATTCATCAGAGTCAAGAAAGCATAGCAATCAAGAACTGATGTCCGTGTCAAAAGAAAAAGGGTTTAACTTTACTTATACAGTAGACTTTCATACAATGAATGCATGTAACTCAGTTTGGATTACTTTTCAGAAAAAATTAACAATTTTGTGAGTTGTGCAAGAGGAATACTTTTGTACTCACTCTTTTCCATAGCCATATGGCTGCGTTAACGTCTTTAAATTCAATGCACCAACATAGTGGCATGGAAAAAGAAAGTTTACTTCTCCATATCCTTCCTCCATCTAAAGTTCAGCTAACAAGATACAATAATACCCTATCAAAACAAGAATCAAGTAAACTCCACTTATAGCTGAAATGCTTCATCGCTGAAAAGCAACTGTGTCTCCCGATGCACAGAAGTAGGTCGAGAAATTACAGCTGGAGACCAAGTTAGCAAGGATCCACAAAAATTGATTGCTTCTCTAATAGCACTACCCAAAACTTATAATTATAAGGTCAAGTAACATAGTAGTCCATCAGAGTTCTTAACATATAACCTTGGAATTACATGTTTTAGCATCATTATCTCCTTAGCCTTAAGAGTAAGTAATACATGTTATCCCTCCATCATTATCACTACCAAAACAAATTGTTTACGCCTCCATAGAAAAGGGGCTGTATTAGCCTTCAATAACTAATAAAATACTAGTTGTCCTACATTGCTCAACACATTTACTGAGAGTATGCAGCATGCAACTTCAAATCATGGTATCTTTCCTCCACAATTGCATATTACAAGGTTATTACTTATTAGTAAAAAAGTCAACAGATCCCCAAGCATATTTTCCTGATACCTTTCCTCTTTAAAAAGATGGCGTCTAGCTCTGTAAAGCGAAGTCTCTGTTCGTGTTGGATGCTCACCATAAAGCTTCACCTGTCCAGTCTCAGCCATAGCTTTCAAAAAGACCTGAAAATGGGTAACAAAGTCATATACGGAGAGGGTTGTACTTATAAGCACACAGCGCACTAATCTGCAAGTCCACATGCAAAGTTAAGAACACCCCATACCCCAAAAAAAAACAAATAATTGGAAACTTTTCAATATATTTGACACATGCTTACTTTCAGTTTCCACTAACCGTTTCAACATCGGGTTTCCTCCTTTGCCATCTAGACCATTGTTCCTTGTCGGGTTTTCGCCAATTCCACCAGAGTTCTTCACTTGTGATAGGTTCATCAATCGGCTTCTTCACTTTAGGATCAATAAAAGGATGTGGCCGTCCAAGTTTCTTATCCAGATCATAGTCACTTAGCTCCTCTTTTTCAGGTTCCTCCTGATACACCACATATTCTGAAGAGAAATCCTGTGGCTCATCGAGATTGTCATCTGATGTTTCTGATACATCATGGTCGAGAGTCACAGAACTTGTTTGCTGACTACTCGCAGCAGCTACTGATCCTTTGTAGCTTTTGCGCCTGCTGCCGGGCCTTTTTCCAAAAGACGGAGAGCTCGATGACTCTTCCGTGGGTTCACGAGCTCTAGCAGCTCTAACTCGATCAGCTGTGCCCTCAGGCCAGTATTCCTGTCCTGGGATACTTGCACGGGCACCAGATGCAGGTTCAATCTTCCCAGATGTGGAGTCAAGATAGCTATAATACGGTGCACGTTCGACAGACACTTCCTCAAAAGATTCATCGTCTTTCTTACATTTTATGCACTGTGATCTCAACTTTACAGGCACAGAATACCGTCCCCCTCTATTCATCAACAAAGGGTTTGGAAATGAGGCAACAAATGAGGCCTGCCAGCATCACAAATATTCATAGATCAATGGCACATACATGGAAGACAAAACTGGCAGAAGACAGAAGCATTCAATAACTTTACTCTCTATGAAAAACCCACAAACCACCAAAAAGTTCCGCGCATACTGCACTAAACTAACCTCAAATTACTCAAACCAACCAAAATACACCATCTACCATTTCTAAATACAAATGGGTATTTTGCACATGACCAGAATAAAGCAAAACCAAACCCCAAAAAAATTAGTAAAAAGAAGCATATCATGCAAACAAGATAGCCATAATTCACGAGTTCTTCATGACTTCATCTGCCTGTCATGCTAAGGAAAATTAGTGCTGGTGATACTATGAATTAACAGAGAAGAATTGATGCACCCACCCCGAACTAAGTACAACCCGCTCTCTTATCACTTGAGAAACTAATGAATAAGTTTTCCAGACTCATAGTGTAACTAACATCACTGCACCCATTTGAATTGCAGCTAAGAAAGTGGAATAATTCACAAATAACTTCCATACTCGCTGCTAAGGTGGAATGAATCAATTGCAGAAAGCAAATTAGGTAGAAAGAACATGGAAGTGGAGAAGATATGAAATGAAAATAAATGTAGTTATTATCTCACCATTTTCAGAACAAAATGGCCGAGGAGTGACAGGCGATGATGGGTGGAGGGAAGGTTGAATGCTTATGGTTAAGCAACAGAGCGGATAAGGCCAAACAGTGAGTAAGAGTAACCAAGTTTGAGTTTGAGAGGGAGAGAAAGTGGTCTCCCCGTTTACTCGAACCACAGCGAATTAGTATTATATTTGTGAGTTTTTGGGTCAAAATAATCGAAGGCGGAGGTCATTGGTTGAAAATAATCCAAATTAATTGGGGTCTATATAAGCTGACCGGTCAGCATTCTGACGTCAGAAATCGATTTCTGTTTAGTCCGAGTAAATAGGTTAAAAGTTTGGATTATTTTCAGTCAATGACCCCCGACTTCGGATTATTTTGAGCCAAAAACCCTATATTTATCTATGTAACTAAATCACAATTACAATGTCATAACTCATAACTAATCTTCTCCGCATCTTTCCAATTTTATCGGACATAATCTTTTGAAAAAAAAATTACTTCCTCAGTTCCAAAATATTTATCAATTTTTGTAAAGTTTGATGGCTAATTCATCAAATTATATATTGAGTTATTGTAGACAACTATCATTATTAGTTAAATATAATATTAAAGATTTTGTTAAGATACAATATAAAAAATTAACGGTTAAAGTATTGCATTGATCGTGAAAAAGTAAAGTGGACAATCTTTTTTGAGACAAAGGTAGTATATAATATTCCTTATCCTTTACTAATACTAAATGTCGGAATAACCAAGCAGGCAGGCTTCACACGAAACCTACTTCTCCTTTGTAGCTGCTTGCTTTCCTTCCTCCTTTCTTCTGCCTTCATTGTTGCTTCTCCTGTGTAGCTGCCTGCTTTCCTTCCTCTTTTCTTCTGCCTTCACTGTTTCTCCTCCTATGTGGCTGCCTGCTTGCCTTTGCTGGAAGAATGACACAAAGATCATTCTCTATTATCATTCACAGTGGTCCAATTGCATGCATCCACAGTTGATCCACAGTTGTTGTTCAACAAGGAATCCAATTGCATGCATCCACCATGTAGTTTATTACATGCTCCTGGAGCACGTGCTCCGAATATGATCATTGTTCACTTATAATAGTATAATTGTTCACTTATACTTAGTCATTGTTCACTTTCAATAACACCATTGTTCACTCGTATCTACCCGGAGCACATACTCTAAGTGCATGTAATATGTATTGCACCCACCAAGAAGACACGTTTTCTTATTCTCTTTGCTCCTGGAGACAATGTCTTACGGATTGTCTAAAACTGAAATTTGCACATGTTGTTCTCATAACCAAACAAGCAAATTTTTGGATGGTTTTGTGAGGTATGTCTTCTTCAATTCCATCTTGAATTATTTCAAACAAATTATATAGTAATCTGCATCTTTATAATAGTTTTGTTTAATGGACTAAGTAAATTATGGTTATATAAACTAATAAAATTATATTAAACTCTATGCTTTCGTTTAAATGTGAAGAAGAGTATATATCGAGTTTATAAATCTATATAATAATATATAATGGAAAAGTATGTGGGGCCCACTAAATAAAGGCCTCATATTGATTTGCGGAAATCTGACCAATCAAAACACAGAGAATTATTTAATTTTTCATTAATTTAGGGAAATAAAAATGCCTAAAAATAAAAATCCTGCCAATTTACATATACATTTTGATACGTGACTGGAGGTTTCTCGGCGGTTTTCAAATAACTCCCAAGTTTTAGACTATGTACAGTCTAAACCCACGATTTGCAGTTTCCAAAAAAATCTCAACTGAACAATCTACCGAAGCATACTCCAACTCAACATCGAAAAGGCCCAAAACCCTAGCAAATATGACTATATATATAGTCATTCTCCAATACCACACCGTTTGCCTGTCTGAATTACTGTAATCCATTTCTCTGTTGCAGTTGATTCAAATCACTTCCATAATTGTTTGTTGTTATTCCATTCGTGCTTTCACCATTAGTAATTCTGCTCCAATTATTTCTACCTTGCTTTTTTTTATTTTAAATTTGTTCAGGGTTTCGCAACAGTAAGTTCTGGGAACCTTTTTAACATGTACTCAATTTCAAGTTTATATTATATATGTGTCAACTACTCGGTTAATCAAATCCATTGTATGTTTATCAAACCCAGATTTGCAGAAACAGAAACTCATCTTTTTTGCAGAAACAAGAACTATCATAATCGTCATTACCATCACATTCACGGCAGGTAAATTCATAAATTTTTTGACACTACATTTAATTTTCAATCTTTATTTGCCTATTTGAAGTAAGCATAAGTTTCACGATTATACCAATTTATATACATATGTGAATTAGGTTTGTAGATTATCCTAAATGATTATCATGACTATTCCAATTTATACATGTTTATAGATTAGGGTTTGTAGATTATCCTAAATGATTATCTAAGACCATATAAGCATATAATTGAATTTCCTACAATTTTTGGCTAGTAAGTCATGTTTCTAAGTATAAATGAGAAAAGAATGATCAAAATGCTTACCATCAGCCTTGAGATGTGTAGTCCCGCTCTAGCCAAATTTGTTGTATGCACCTCTTTCCCTCTTTGGACAGCACCAAAACCCCAGCCCCAATACATCAATCACCCCTCAATATACAAACATCCACCCACACTCCAAATCTAATACATAAGTCAACTCTCAACACTATATGCAAACATCCATGCACACCCTCGCTCTAATTAATACATAAGTCACCCCTCAGAATTACATACCATCCCTTGAAATTACATTGCACTCAATCAAATGTCCCATATAAATAACCCCAAATTTAGAAACATTACACACATAGACAACCAAACTAAACTTTACTCTTAACTAATACACACCAATCTTAGATGAAAACATTAAATTGCATGATATGGTACATACTGGAATATGTCCTTCATACTATGAAAACCTGAAACAACAATTAAGCTAAACTGTTGAAATCGAAAAGCAAAATTAGGCAGACAAAAATCTCAACAAGAATGCCATGAAAGTAAATTGGTTATCATAAGAAAGACTTTTTGACTAAATTTTAGATAACTCTTGAAAATTGCATTGAAAAATTAGTATTTAAGTTTAAATCATTTCTTTGAATAAAAAACTTATAAATATTAAGCACACCCCATTAATGACACTAACACACACTGTTTGATTACCCATTTAACATTATATATGTAAGAAAACAAACATCTTCCAGTAACTATCCCATGTAAAGTATAAATTTAATCTTTCCTTTTTCTTTTTTAATAAAACCGATACTCAAATTGCCCAGATCTGAAAAATGTTACATGCTCAAATAAATAATTTCGAATGATATATTAGTTCAAAAGGGACAAGAAACTCCATAAATATATTGACAAAAAAACATTACAGAAATGGTCGCCAGTTTACATATTTGCATAAAAGCATCAATATTTAATACAGTATATCCAACCCATAACCTGCCCAGAAAAGCAACAAAATTGACAAGTTTGACGATGAAAAAAACTCATATTTGTAGTAATTAACAGAAACACATATAACGGTCTTCAACTCCTGAATCAGAATTCACAGGCATCAGAATCAAAGGAGAGTCAAATGAAGATTTTTTGAAGTGGCTTCAACAAAGCTTGGTCTGTACATCGGAGGCCCCTAGAGATATAGATGCTCTTTCGTCTATAATCAAAGATAACTTTGGTTCCATATCAAAGATCACGGCTCTTAGCGGTGTCAAGTTTTTGCTCACCTTTACCTCTGTCCAAGAAAGGGACGGAGTGCTCGCAAATCCTTCAAAGCTATGGGATTGGTTCATAGACATAAAGCCTTGGTCTCAGTATGAAACAGTAGATTCTAGACGGGTTTGGCTTGATATAATTGCAGTTCCCCCACAAGGATGGGTGTGGAAAAATTTTGAAAAAGGCTCTCAACCTTGGGGCAAGCTGCTGTCTTTAGCAAGATGTATAGCATCAACAAATCAGTTTGAGGTTATGAGAGCGTTAATCCAAACTGATATTTTCAGAAGAATTGAGGGTGAAGTGCTGCTTGACATTCAAAATTGCTCTTTTAGGGTATTCGTACATGAAGTAAATTCTCATATGATTCCTCCATCCATTACTCAAGAATTCAGCCATGACAAGCTCCCCAATCAGCATGTTCCCAGTGAAAATGATGAACTGAAGATGAAGATGAAGAGGTTGGTCAAGATAGTCTGAGTAAAGTTCAAGAAACTCCTAATCTCTCCAACATGGGATTGTCCAACTTGCCAAATTGGGAAGGAATTCAAAAGTCAGAGTGCAATAATTACAATTCTAATAGAAAAGTGGATGAGTTGCACAATAAAAAGATGTTGAGGCTGGATACCGAGAATGGGTTGGAGTCTGTGAATGAGTCAGTTCTAGCTTCGGTGCCTATAGTTAATGATGATCAGCTTATTATGGCAACAACTACATTGGGAGTCAAAGCATCAATTGGATTGGAAAAATCAGTGAAATTTGTCTCTGACATTGATTCCCACACTAATGTTGGCGGCCCCTCGTTGACTAGATCTTAAAAGCCCAATTCAATTCCAGATAATCTTGACAGCGGTGAGTCTTTGAATGAGCTCAACTCCATTGCTTCGGATGATGACTCTGTGGTCAAAGCCAATGAATATATTGCTGAGAAGGTGATAAAATTTGGTGACAAATCGGGTTTTATGAGAGCCAAGAAGAACTTTAATGCAAAGAAATATTTTGTAGACAAGCTCTCGGTTAGAAAGAAGAAAAAGATAAAGGAGAGTGCAAGGAGGAAGAAGAGTTTGGCCATATCTAGGGCACTTTCATCTGAAAGTGAAAGCTTTTAAAGTTGTGAATCTGTGCCCTGAATGTGAGGAGTTTTGAAGCACTGGAGAGGAAGTGCTTTGTGTCTTCATTTGAGCTGTGTGAGAGTTGCAATTTCCAATTTTGTTGTTTCGAATCTGTTTATGTGAAGTGTGAGTCGGAATTGGGAGAAAGTTTTTTGGCGTATTGAAGGTTCAAATATTGTACTCGGATGGACAGAATTCGACAAGGTGCTTCTGAGGAGATGATGCATTGGATGTCTTGGAGTGTTTTTGAATTTTGGTTGTTTATCATTGGTTGGGTCTGAAGTATGTCTTGGTGTTGTGTTTGGTTGAATACTATGTTTGGTTTGTTGTTGACCTCAGTGACTACTATCATCTGCTTTACATTTTCATATGCTGAGACTTCTTGGCTGGGACTGTTTGCCTCAATCACTGCTCTTGGCATTGTATCTCATGGGAGACGATTATAGAGCAATTTGATTGAAGTGAGTTCAGTTAAGGAAATGATTGTAGATCAAGTAATGGTTGAAAGTTGGGGGCTGCTACTTTTAGTCTGATGCCATACAATGGGTGTGTGTTCTGATGCAACAATGTTGCCTGACCTTCTAATCACTGTTATGTTTAATCTTCAAGAGGAGGACAATTTTGGTTCTGCAAAGCATCATATTATGGTCTACTATTTCAATGTTGGTTCTGCAAGACCAAAGTCTAGTGTTTGACATTGAGTGTTATGTTGTTCTCTCAATTTATCGACTACAAAGTGCAGTTGTTATGGTTGGAAGTTGGGGGTAGTTTCTTCTAGGCTGAAATCAAGCATTGGTAGTGCATTATGTGTTGCAGTAGTAGTCTGTTCAAGTGGAAATCAATTTGTGGTTGTTGGGTGGAAGGCATCCGTTCACTCTCTGATGAGATTTTAGTCAAAATTTTTAACCGTTTTAACTTTCAGTTCTCAGTTGGTCTCAGTAGTATTGGTTGTATAGCTTTCCTTGCAATGGTTTCAGGTATCATGGTTTTCACTTCTCATATTGTAGCCAGTGAATGGCTTTTGCTGCCTTTCTAACTCCATTGGTTTCAGTTTGGCTTTGCTAATAAAAGGGTCCTATGACCGCTAATTATTAAAAAACAAAATCATAGACCTGATACAAAGAAACTGAGATTACACTTACAAATGAAAGTCGTTGTCTCCAAAAATTACCGATAAAGAACCCGAGATTTCACCGAAAATCACCGTCGCCGATTCAAGTGCATGTCAAACATTTCAAAAATAGACATCAAATTAGTACCCAAATAGTTAAATATAGTTAAGGAATATTAGCCGATTGATGTGAATCTCAAAGATTTCAAGAATAAACACCAAATTAATATACCACACAGTTAGAAATACTTTGCATTAAGGGGTATTAGTTATATATTTTATGCTTTTGATTTTATTTTCTTATTTTTTTGCTAATGCATTTAAATAATTATTAAAATTGTTAATGTGTTTGTAAAAATTTCCAATCAAAGTAATTTTTGATTTTTTACTACATATATTGCAGAATAATTATAACCACATTTTCTATAAATGAAAATACCAGTGAACTCAGAACATTAATATACACTACATTTGTTCAACTGCATCGAGGAAAAGAGAGGGTTGTTTATCATGCAGTATCATAAGGCCTTAGCAACAAACGTGTCATGCACGTCCATAATTGTTGTTCAACAAACGACAACGCCCCAAAATAAAATAGTTGTTCTACATTCAAAGTTATAAATATATTATTGTCATCAACTGAGTAGCTATGTATTAGTTAGAATAAAGTTATAACGATTTTGGACCGGTTTATCTTTTTCACAACTTAATTCTTGGCCCTGTGTGTTTTTGGATATATATATTTTTGCAGACGAAACAAGGCTATATTATTCCTCACCAAACAAAGACTGAAACAACCAGATTTACAACAGGGAAATTTCAGAACACATGTTGCAGCTAGATCCTAAGAACTATATCAATGCAATTTTTGTATTTGGTTCCTTTCTTCCCAAGTGTGATTATTCTGTTTCTTACGTCCTCCTTAATATGCTGAACAATTGTCATGGCCTGTCTTCTTTGCTTTCCATGATTTATGTTATTTCTCTCCCTCCACACATGATATACAAAAGCCCCATAAACACCCCAAACGAGCTGTCTGATTTTGCAGGGAGGGCGTTCGTCTTCCATTTCCCCCCTCCAGTTCCTATGATATGGTGTGGCGAGAACACTACAGTAGGGCCAAGAGCTCATTTCTGCAAGAATTTCTTTGGCCAGATCACACTCATGGAACAGGTGTCGGTGGGTTTCCTCTTCTCGGCCGTAGACTAGGCAAGTTGAGTTGCCTTCCTGTTGCCATCTTTGGGTATGACTCCGGACCGGAAGGCATTCCTGAAAATGCAACCAGAGAATGAAGGCATGCCTCGGGGTAACAAACCTATTCCACATAGCTTCCGTCCACCATGGATTTCCTACATGAGGGAGGAGTGATCCATATTTCCTAGGGGTACCTCACTTCGGAAATAATAACAGCGGAGGGTTCAAACTCAATTTTTCCCCAAGCCGATTTGAGTTGCTTTTCGGGTCAACAACGTCCGTTTCGGGAGCCAAGGAAGGTTAGGAAGAAGTCAAGAGGGTCGAGTTCAAGCCAAGGGGCATTTTGGTAATTTCACAAGGGACGCACTCGGGCCTATGGAACATCAAGGAGGAGCACGGGAGAAACTGAGACCATAACAGAACAAAGAAAAACCGAAGAAGGAAAAAAAGGAAAGCGAAAGAAAGTGGGCAAATTGGATGACAAGAAAAGACATGTCTTCACACTTTTGATCATAATTCCTTCAATATAACTCCGATGGACTTCAAATTTTGGGAGCTTAAATTACACACCGAGAGCTTTCTACGATATCTTATGAGCCTAAAACAGAGTTCGGATGAAGAAGTTATGCAGTTTGAAGTCGGCAGAAATTTTGCCCAGATGGTCATGCCCGTGACCTTTATTGTCACGCCCCTGACCTCCTACGGCAAGTTTGTTTTGGCTCCAGAAATCATGTCACACCCGTGACCAAGAGGGTAATGCCCGTGACCCCGATTGTCACGCCCGTGACCGTTCTGCACAACACGCGTTTTCTTCCGCCGTTTTTTATTTTCTTTTCTCCTTTTCCCCCTTTCCTTTATATACTTGTTTCTCCCTCCATTAGAGAGACTTTTTTTTGAATGTTTAGGATTTAGATTCAAAATTCCTCTCACTTGGAGAGTTTGTAATTGTGGGTTTTCAAACCCTAATCAATGAAAGCTAATCCTTTGGGTGGAAATTGCTTGGTGATTTCTCTTCTTGGTGAGTGGGTATTCTTCCTGCACTCTTTGTGAGATTTCTTGGGTGTTTCAAGACTCTTTGCTTGTGGAAGGTCCTTGTGCAAGTGATTGAACATCTTACTTCAATTGGGTGAGTGATTACTCTTTACAATTGTCCATATCCCTTTTAATTCTTGTTGTGTTTGTTGTTCATCTCCAAAACCCCAAAACCCTAAAAATTAGTGTAGTTTTATGAGTTCTAAATTGGGGTTTTCTCAAACCCTAAGTAGTTAGTAGATCCTTCGCCTCCCATATTTATCCATTCTAAGGACCTCCAGGTTTTCAGGATCAAGGAGCCATCGGTATCTGCTGGAGACAGAGTATTGTCCCTCTTCCGCCCACTGCCATCTTTCTCTCGGTTTTGAGCCCCATTTGATTATATCCTTGATCTCGAGATAGGGGCAGACATCATAGGGGGGACGGTAATCCCACCAGGACCGATTCTTAATGTATTTGGAGTGTATCCATTTGACCTACAAAATATCTTTCCTTGCTTGAATGTCCCATACTAGTTTGGCAATGGAAGTTTGATTCTAAATGGCTAGGTTTCGACAACCCAACCCTCCCTGATTCTTCGATCTGCAAGTGTTGGCCCATGAAACCGAGGGAGGAATTTTGTACTCGGCAGTGCCCCCCCCCCCACAAGAAGTTTCTGCAATATTTGTTTATGGTGTGCACCACTTTGTCGGGCAGAACAATAATCCTTGCCCAGAATCCATACATTCCAAATAGAACAGAGTTGATAAGCATGGCTCGACCTGCATAAGAGATGTTGCGGGACGACCAAAGTCTGATCTTAGCGAGAATCTTCTCAACTAGAGCATTGCAATCGACTGTCGAGAGTTTACAAGTAGAGATTGGCATCCCGAGATACTTAAAAGGAAGTACTCCAGGAGCGAACCCAGTCTCTCGATACAGTTCCGTCAGGTCCTGGACGCCCCCAAGATAACCTCAGATTTTTTCGGGTTTGCTTCCAGACCAGTCACCTCAGAAAAGTGGCGAAAAGCATCCATTAAGGTCTTAATGGATGTATTGTTTGTTGAGGTGAAGAGGATTAGATCGTCCGTAAACATGAGATGCGAGAGCTTCAGTTTGGTACAGTTTAGGTGATATTTGTATCTCTTGGACTGATGTATATATTGCTCGATGAAACGCGATAAGTACTCCATGGTTAAAATGAAGAGCAGGGGGGACATTGGATCATCTTGCCACAGCCCACGACCTCCAAGAAAGCTTACAGAGACAGTCCCATTAACATTGATAGCGAAAACTGGGGTTGTGATGCATGCCATAATACATTTAATGAGCCAACCAGGAAATTTATATGTGTGGAGGGCTTCCACGATGTAGCTCCAGTGGACAGAGTCGAACGCCTTCTTTAAGTCAATCTTCATCATACATCTGGGAGATATTGTGGTTCTGGAATATCCCCTCGCGATTTCTTGGCACAGTAAGACATTGTGCAGCAATTCTCGACTCGGGATAAAAGCGGCTTGACTGTGATTGATCAGAGATGGCAGGACCTCCCTAATTCTAGAAGCTAGAATTTTTGTGATCCCTTTGTAAAAGGTGTTGCAACAAGAGATTGGTCTAAACTCCAATGCCTTACTCAGGTTTGGAACTTTTGGGATGAGAACAAGGTGTGTAGCGTTGAAAAATTTCAGCAGGACTCCTTTTGTAGCTTCACAAACTAGACCCCCAATCTGATTGCAAGCATTTTTGTAGAAGCCGCTCATATATCCAACTGGGTCGGGAGTCTTCTCGTTTGAAATGGAGTGGAAGGCCTTCTTGATCTCATCATCGGTTATGGGTTTACTCATGCCAAGTTGTTTTTCAATCGTTAGGCATGGGCCACAACCATATACCTCTACTTTCCCTCTACTTCTGGTCGTTTGTTGTTGTCCTAATAATCCCATATAGAAGTCCCTGAGGCATTTGTTCACGTTCTCCAAACCCGTAATTTTGTTGCCGTCAGTATCCTCTATCTCATGAACATATTACGGATCTTTTCTGTCGCGTTTTAGCAAAAAATAACCTGGTGCAACTATCTCCCATCTCACTCCAATCAAGTTTGTTTTGTTGTTTCTTGAGCTACAGAGTCGAGTGAAATATCTTCCAGTAATGTTCTCTGGCTTGTCGTTCTCTGGTTATCAGCTGTTGATCTGTAAGATTCGTATGCAGCTCATCTTGAAGTCTGATGAGATTAGCCCTGCTATTTTCTTCCTGAGCATAGATATCAGCGTATTTTTCCCTGTGCAGTGCTTAAAATTAATTTGCATCTGTTTTTGGGCAGTAGACAGTCTGTACATAGCGTACCCCTGGGTAACTGATCGCAGACCTTTAGAAATGATATCGACAAATTTTGGGTCCTGAATCCACATATTGCAGAACCGAAAGGGTTGCTTGATTCTGGGACTCTCAAGAAAGGTGATTATGAGGGTTGTATGATTGGATAATCCAACTTGTTGGAAAGAGACATGCATATTGGAGGCGATAAGGTACCATTCCGTATTCACCAGCAACCTATCTAATCTTGATCGGACGTGATTGTTTGTCCAGGTGAAATGACCCACTGTGAAGGGAGGTTCATGAAGCTGACAGTCTCTTATGCATTGATTGAAGGCCCGAGTGATGAAATCTTCGACTTCCACTCCTCCCTCTCTATCTTGTGGCCCGGTAATAGCATTGAAATCTCCTAGCACTCCCCAGGGACCATCCATTGACTCTGCAATTTCTCGGAGGTCATCCCAAAGAAAATCTCTTTCTTCTGCAGAGTTACTGCCATAAATCTAGGAAGCATAAAAAACAAAGGCATCTGTCAATCTAGTGATTTTTGTGCGGACCATTTGTGCAGTCGCTTTAATCTTGTTCACGGTGTATCTTCGAGGATCCCAAGCAACTAGGACCCTTATCCGATTGCAATGTTCTTCATTTGTTATAAAACTCTAATTCAGAGATATTCTTCGCATCATATAATCAATATTCTTGGAGTGGATTTTAGTCTTGTATAGTCCTGCAATTCCAACCCCCCTCGTTTGCATCTTGCTTCTCCGGGCTATTAATCCCCCTCATGTACCAGCTGAGGAGATTCATGGGATGAATCAGAGGCCACTGTATCTGTGTCATTTTCATTCGACTCGTCCTCTATTAGTCTTTCAAAACGGTTATAATGATCTGTTTGTTGCTGGTTGGCTGATTCCCTTTGTTTAACTATCTTCCTTGGCTGAATGAAGCCTTGCTCATCTACAACACGCTGCCTGAGGGTGATTTTTGTTGTTTGCTTGCTCTCATTCCTGTTCTGATCTCCCTGTTTTTTCCTACAATTCTCTTCCCCATGGCCTGATTTCTTGCAGTAGTTGCAGATAATCTTTTTCTTGCAATTACTATCATCGTGACCATACATCTTACAGTGAAGACAATGAATTGGTTTCCAGTCATACTGTATTTGTTGTCATTGAACATTGCCATGATGGTCAACATAGTCCACATAATCAGGAAATGGACCCTTGATCGGCATCTCTACCAAGATCTTGGCGTACCTGAATTTCGTTCTCTCTTGGGTCTGTCGGTCTATCTTAATTGAAACCCCAATTAGACTTGCAATCTTGCTCAAACTATCTACACTCCAAAATTAAAACGGCAAATGGTGAAGTGTGACCCAGGCAGGGAGGGTCGTGATGCTCTCAATGCCTAAGTCCAAATCTTCATTCCATGCTCTAACTATTAAGGGCTTTCCATCAAAGAAATGAAAGCTATGATGGAGAGATTTGTCTCTGTGTTCCTCAGTTTTGAAACGGATTAAAAAGGTACCTCTTTTGATATCTTCGATGTGATCAATTTCTAATTGCCTCCATATACGTTTGAGGTATCCGCACATCACTTCCTACGGAGGGTTTGCCCTCAATACGCAGCAAAGTACCGAATTACTCCATTAATTTATGGCTTCTACCACGTCTTCTTGTTCAATTTTTGCACAGGGAGTACCATTGATAATTTCAGGCTTGACATACCTCAAACTCATCCCATCCAACTCTTTAAATAAGTCTGCATATGAACTCTGTTTTACCTCTGGCTGTGGTGCACTCATAGCCGCTTGCCTGGAATTGTTTGATCCATCATTCGATTTCTCAGATTGCTCTATTATACATCTTTGTTGCGACACCCTATTTTGCTGTTTTTTACTATCCGCTCCTTTGCTAGCAGACGAGTTGCTTTTGCCTGCCGGCGACTGTGGCGGCTGTCGCCCCCCCTTCCTCGTCGACACCATTCGGAGAGGAAAGTAGGGCAAACCAGATCTAAATATACAATATACAATTCACAAATATATATATATATATATATATATATGTATGTATGTAAACACAGATTATGATGTCTTTTCATTTTGTTCTTTTTTAATTGTATCAACAATTATAATTTAATTATTCTTTTTAAATTAAAATAACTATTTTAATAGCAATTTATTATGATAACTTTCATGTAACAATTTCATTAATATTTTGTTTAGTTTAATTTGTATGGACAATTACTTATTCTTGATTTTTATATAATTTCAAATGTAACTAATTTAGTTCACTCCGTGCATCGCACGGGTTGAGGGCTAGTTATAATAAAATCATTTGCTATACAATCAACATTTTGTTTTATTGATTAAAAATGTCTAACGACTGACAAGTGATAACAATGCAAGATATCAAATGTCCTACAAGACATTGT
This sequence comes from Portulaca oleracea, assembly GCA_029582165.1. NCBI lineage: Eukaryota > Viridiplantae > Streptophyta > Magnoliopsida > Caryophyllales > Portulacaceae > Portulaca > Portulaca oleracea. The sequence goes on from CM055868.1 coordinate 15,417,711, forward strand.
CCAAAAGCCAAAATCTAGAATCCAACAACTAAAATCCAAAATATTATGCAAGCTCAATATGACCGATCATCGCCGTAAAAAAACAATAGATTCTTCTAGTTTTAGGCCCTAGTCTACCATCATGATCAAAGGCGAATTTAACGTGGGCTCACGTGGGGTCAAGTGACTCCGCTTTTTTATTAAAAAACTGTATTTTTTTTCTTTTCAGCAAAATGTGGATGATTAATTTAAAGAATATATAATACAACTGACAAGGAAGTGGTATAAATGTTGATTGGTTTAACTGGCGAGGGCTTTGTTTGTTTTGATGTGAAAGAACCAGCCACCTTCGTCTATTGTACCGATACCCGGTAAATTTTCTTATATTTAATTATGATCAATTCTATTTCAATTTTATTGTCATTGTTCAATTTTATTGTCATTGTTATATTTAATATGGATTGGTTTAACTATGATTATATATGTAGTTATAATTATTAGAAATATTTGTCTATTTGCTATTAGTTAGTTGATTTAATCGAATTTGCCTATTAAACTTGAAAATTCAACTATGTAAGTTTTTCAGGTTACATTTTGTTCATATCTTTGAATATTTAGTTTAATTAATTCAATTTTTAATTTGGGTTGATTTAAATTTAATTAGTCATAATCAAATTTGCTTGAATAATTGTAGTAGTTTTATTTTCAGTTCAAATGGAAAGATATTTGATTTTGAACCCACTTGATTTTATTTCTAGATTCGCAACTGACCATGGCAACCTTTTTTATATGAAACTTCACATTTTACTTTCTTTTCTCCACTTATTCATGTCCTTTTCATCTCGTTAAAAACACCATCACTTGCTGTAACACCCCCAGATTCATAATCACTGGATTATCACTAAACAACTCATAACCCAATGATTAGCGCAGCGGAAAAAAATCTGAAGGTATTACCGTCGTCCACAAATATGGACAAGGCTTGTCAATCACAACTAAACACCAACTATATATGTATGACTCTAAACAATGCACAACAATCCCAAAAAGGAGGTTTGAACAACATACATAACCTTAACTTTCCATACAAAACCTTAAATCCCTTATAATTTACACAAGCAAATAGAGGAATCACCTCCACCTCAAACCCTTATAAATAAGTATGTCAACCATATCCCCTTTATTGCTTAACTGACTTCTTTATTGGAGCTTGCCTTATTCGCCTTACTCTTAGAGGCACCACCTAAAACAAAACATAAAACAATTCGCAAATGAGTCGAAACTCAATACACATACCCCTATACAGTCAATTCATTTTGCAACCAATAAAACAGTAAAACCATAAAACGATAAATAACAATGAACAACAATAAACATGCTTGCCATATTATTATCTTTAATGGTCCTCTGCTTTGCGATCATCGGTCTAAGCCTCCGTATGCGCATACCCGGACCGATCGGGAGATCCGGATGGGTTGACACTAGGTCAGGTATTTATTGTGGGAGTGCTCAAAGGCACAAATAACAATAGGTCGGGGCCATAGTTACGTGATAAAAAAAGTAAACCTTATTTATTCACAATATCATTACACTTGCTTATTAAACTCAAATAAAAGAGTTTAAGAAGGGTATAGGCAATATGCGTACCTTTGAACCCGCAAATAAAGCGATTTGAAACCTTTACTAGACTTGAATAGGGAGCAGCAACGACCTCTTGGATCATACTTGAGATAAGAACACTAAAGCGAATTAATTGGGATTCTTGGTAAGGAGGAAGTCTCCTAATTAACTTAGTGAAAGTAAACTTTAACTAACGATTGGAGAAATTTTGGGATTTTACAGTAAATTGCGGAAGACATAATTTCCTCTATAGACCTCCAAAAATTTCATAAGAGGACTTTTCGGAAAGCTAAAAATAAATTCTACAACTCTCTAGTTAAGAGTTAAGGCCAAAAACGAGTGTAAAGGCTTGAAAATGAGCAAACACGACGGCTGACCCACATATCAGAAGTTTGGGAAGGGTACTTTGAGAACTCATAACTTAAGATGTAAATATCATATACTTATGGGCGAGTAGTCTATGGAAAGTTTGAATCAAGTACTACAACTCCTATGTTGACCAAAATCTTATATAAGTCTTGGAAAACCTTCAAAGAGTGGCTTGAACATGACACAACAACTTTATAATTCTGGTTTAAACATGGTCACAGGTCTGCTTTTGACAGGTCATAACTCATTATCCCAACATCCGATGGACGCATAAGACCCCATTCTGGAAAGCTTGCAAAGCGTGCTACAACTTTCATGTTGAACACTTGGGCTAATAAAACCTCCTTAGTACCGTAAAATGGTCATGAATATACTGTCCCAGAAAACGTATGAAAACAGGGCACCCAAATTAAAATCGCTAAAACTCGAGTTATACACATCGAAATCCCGAAATTCAAAAATCGGGTTAAAACTATTACTTAAACCTATCATTCCACATAGTTATTTGGTCCCGAGACATACCTATTATCCCGGTAAGTTCTAAACATTAGACCATAATTTAATCTTGACAACATTGAGATCTCCATTAATCAAGAGACGTATATCAACATTTTAGGTCATTCCAACAAAAATGATTATCACCAATATCTCTCACAACAACAAATTATCATCAAGAATACCCATTTTCATTCTCCTAAAATGACTTACAATGCCCAAACCACAATATATCAACAACCTTCGTCAATATACCAATTAATACCCATTTCTACACTCAATTTCTATCGCTTGACTTAATTAAACATCAACACAATTGCATGCGGCAAAATTCCAGCAACAAACTGTTACTTAAAGAGCACCTTGAATCTCAAAGACTACATGCATGTCATAATCTACCGTAATCTAACATAATCCAACCTTTATACATCAAAATCTACCAATTTCCTCCCCAAATTTGCATCAATTAACTCCCAAATTGATTAATTAAAGCGAGGATACAACTGCTAACTAAAATAAGGAAAACATTTAAACTTGAGAATCAATTTGTAAAACCTGATTTGAAAAGAGTTAGGTTAGGGTTTTACCTTCAGTAGAGAGGTGAGAGGAACACAAGGATTGAGGGAGAAAGACGGTGTCGTGGGGTTGCTAGCGGTTGTCCGACGAGGTAGCAATGAATGACGGTCGACGGAGGGCTCGACAGTGGTCAGCCGGCGTAACTAGGGGGAACAACATAGAGGCAGTGAGAGGAAGAATAAAGAGAGAAGGGGAGGTTATAATTTTGTTTACTTTGGTTTTGATGTATCTGATTAATCTATCAAGGGGGAGTAATAAAAGAGTTTTGGATTGCACTTTAAGGTCCCTCACTCTAAATATAATCAATTCCTCCCTTCTCAATAATAAAATACTAATTTCATTCCCACTAAAATCCAATAATACTAATTTATAGACACGCGATAAAATTTAAGGAGACTTGAAATAAAATGGGAAGGTGAAATAATTTAAAAATTAATTAAATTAAGGAATGAAGAGGCATGACTATAATAAAATTATTATTACTATTGATAATACTGTTGAATCGGTCTACTCGATAAAACTTGGTCAGGTAAGTAATCTGAATATCCCGAGAGTAATTGAATAGCGGAAATTGTCACATAAATAATTTATATAAATAACCTACTAAGTTGATGTATAACGGTCGTTGCTCTACTCGAGTTCTGCAAAAACACAAACAGTTAGCTGAATTGAAATGCACGATTTTTATTAATTAAACTCATTAACTAACTTAATTACATTGCGTTAGAGTCGGGTTGTTACACTTGCACAACCACCTATATCCATCATTGCTCTCTTACCCTCTTGACGTCATGATTTGCTTTAAATAAATCTTCATCACTTGCAAGCCTTGTATCAGTACTCTTCCTTTTTTTATTAATCAAAGGTTGAGAGTTCGAGGCAAGAATGTAGCTTAAAATCAAAATAGATCCACAAGATATTGCACATCTCAAAGTAGTGTTCTGCTTTAATTTGAGAACCAATCAACTCTAACTATAGTTAAAATTAAGCAAATACCAACAAGTAAAGGTAAAGACCACCAATTCCCTTCATTTCCTCATCCAATCCTTCCCCATCAAATTGTAGAGTAATATGCGTTTACTACCTCACTTGTGCACTCCTGGTTCTTCCAACAACAAATTCTGTCAACCCGCTAGTTTATAAGTACAACTTGTACATAAAAACATCTCAGCCTGGTTTAATTTGCTACTTTTCACATGTATCCATCTTTGCTACTTATCCTCTATTTCTTGAAATGTATCTTTTGGCTCCACGTGAATATCAACCCATGATCTTTCTACCATTGAAATGTTCACGAACCAACGTACTCCAACTCTCAACATCTTTTCAAGTTCCAGTCAATAAAGTTGGTATGTTTGGTCTTTGTTAGACTAAATATCTCAAGGTACTCTTGCTTCACTAATCTTCTTACATATTTCTATCCTGCAATGCCTCTGACATTCCTAGTAACTATACGCATTTCAATTACGTTTTGCCTTTTCTCATTCCCCCCCCCCTATTTACTTCATTTCCTTATCTTTCTTCTGTGTTTGATTTCTTTTTTTTTTCCAATCTATTGATACTCATAAGTTGGTTTACCTAATCTCAAGAAGCCCAATATGCATCACACATCAATGGTTTTTCATGCAAACATTTTTCTTCCCATTATTGAACTTGAACTACTAATTAAGTTATTGGACTCATGAATGCCGCCTTGAGACTCCTTCATTTCCTCTTCTCCAATTATTTATTAGACTACTCTACTTATACCATCATAACCATTCTCCATGAAGTAAATTGATTATTAATGTTGTTTGCAATTTCAAACAACTCAGGTTTCCTCCAGCCTTGTGTTCTTTCAGCACCACACTGTTGGTAGATATCATTATGGTATATGACATTTGTGAATTGTGAGAACTGCCTAACTCATCAATTTCCTTTTGTACGTCTTGCTGGCTCTTTGGCTTCTTTCTAAATCTCATCTCCATTTTCAACCCCTGTTAAGTATGGAGTATCTTGAACAATCTCATTATTTTCCTATGTGTCATTTTTTTTTACCGAACTAACTTGGACCCTCCATTTACGGTCACATCTAACAAAGAGCCCTATGGTTGCACAACTTTTGCGAATTTTCCTATCATCCATCCATGTGGAGGAACTCTAAATATGTTCAATTAAACACTCATGGACTTGCTAGTTACATAGTTTGGCCATCTCTTAATTTCCTGGAACAACTCTTGCAAATCTTTTCGTTTTCCTTCATGAATTCTGTTTAATTAGGCTCATTTTGAGCCTAAACATCGCTCTTTTACTTAAAATTTTGTGATCGTTTCCTTAATAAAAGGGTTAATCTTATGTGTGTTTTGTTTCTTTTGTAGGTTTTATCCCCCGAAAATTATACATTTGGTTGATTTGTGCAAAATAAGTCGAAAAGAGGTCGGGTTCGAAGACAATCAACCAAAACCCAACCCGGGTCTAAGTCCTGGGGGACATTTGAGACACCCCCAGCCAAAGATGAGGGAATCAGGCTTAAGATTAAGAAAAATCTCAAAAGAGGTTTTATCAAGGACGTCATGGTCGTGATAGGACTGTCACGCCCGTGACTCCTTCTCCTCTTTCATGGCCAAAGTGACCGAGGGATGTCAAGCTCGTGACCTGTGTCTCACGACCATGACATTTGTGGATACATTTTCACCAGCAGGGGACGTCGCGATCGTGACTTCACTGTCAACCCCATGACTCCCTTAACACATCTTAGGGCCAGATTAACCGAGAGCAGTCACGCTCGTGACCTGCGTGTCACGACGTGACGCCCAGGAAGCCAACAGCAGCGTCACGACCACGATAGAGAGTGTCACGACCATGATACCCCGAGAAGAAGAATTTGAATTTCACCCTGTCACGATCGTGACACATCAAGTCGCAACTGTGACTCCTGAAGGGATGAGACGTCACGGCCGCGACACCATTCTCCACAAATTGAAGATCGCCCAGAAGAAGACGTCGCGGTCCTGACGCACTATGTCGCGCCCGCGACACCCCTACTACGATGTAATTTTTAGGCTAAAACGATGGTGTTTAGTTCAATGAAACTCTATGTATAAATACTCTTTTGCTTAATTTAGAGTTGTCTCAGATTTTATTTTGACATCTTAGAAAATACATTTCCTCTCTTCATTAGCACTCTTTTCTATGTTAATTACCTTCTTTTCCATTGAATACTTTTGGTACTCCATTGAAGTTAAATACGAGTTCCATTGAAGCTTTTATTGTCCTCCATTGTTTCCACTTAGATTTTCTTTGCTTTTACTTGGGTAATGTTATCTCTTTATCTTATTTAATAGTATTGATTTGATTAATGCATGCTTAGTAATTGATTAGGCTTGGTAATTCGTGTAATTACTTGGGTTGCTTTCCTTGTGTTAGAATCATGTTCAGTTATGATTTGATGATTGTGGCCATTTATATAATGAACATGTGTGGATAATTTTCTTTAGGGTTGGGGGTACTTAGGGCCCCTAATGAGAGATTATGCTCGAATTAGTGGGATTAGGGAATTTAGGGTGATTAATTGGGTGATTAAGTGTCTCCTACCTCTATTTCCACTCAATGTGGAGGATTTTGGTGCTGAGAAGTTATAAATCCTCCTCCAAAACATTGAGTTGGGGATTTTGGTCGGAGTAATTAGTTCCTAATCCGCATTACAATGAAATTTTGCATTTGATTCAAAACTTAGCGCAACATTTTTCAACAAATTTTGATGAATTTACAACATTTGTTCTGAATTTTTTCGATTTTTAGTACGATTTGTTCACTTTTATTCCTTTAAGAAAAGGGTAATTGGATTCTAATAATACGAACTTTGGGCCATATAAGACTTAATAATACAAACTTTCGATTTGATTCTTAATAATACGAACTTTGACCCCCTGTTACCCCCAGTAACATGCCACCGAGTTAAGTTCAACTTAACTCGGTGGCAGGATGACGTGGCGGCCGGAGTAATATATTTTGACTTTATTATGTACACAGTCAGCATTTGACTTGCCACATCACCTCTCTTCCTTTCCCTTTCCCTTTCTCTCTCCTCCTTCCTCTTTCTCACTCCTCCCCTCCTCTTCTTCGATCCAGAGAAGACATGGCCATGGCCATGGCTTGTCCTCCTCTTCTCTCTATTTCTCTCTCTACAACATCCTGCCATGGCCATGACTTTAATTTTGGTGGGTATTGTTTGTTTTTGTTGATTGGGATCTCGATTTTGGTGGGTATTGTTCAGTCGCTCGAGAATGGTTGCTGGGTTCTGGGTTCGATCTGAATTTCTGGGTTGATAACCCCAACCTAGCCACCGAGTCAGACTCGCTTGGCCGCCTGCCTCTCCACCTCGCACCTGAAAATCGTGGAAAGGGGTTCAAGTTGAGGTGGTCAAACAGTTGACTCGAGCCTTCTGAGTCGACTCGGTTCATATTGGATACAGGGGAGACTATTCTTCACTTGTGTGTTAAGAGAATTGAGAAGGTACATACCTCCAAATGCTTGTGTACAGTTGCCAAATGAAAGATAGTGTTGCCATCATCATCTGTTGAATTCTATTCACAGATTTGTTTGTTCATTTTCTTTCTTCGATTAATTTTGCTTTGATTTTAAGCTTCTACTCATTTTGGTGCAATCTCATTGTTAATCCCGCGTGGGTTCTGGAAAAGGGTTCGATCTGAATTTCTGTGTTGATTAATCTGGAAATGGTGGGTTTTGTTGTTGGGTATTTTGAATAGAAATGCTAGAGTTTGATTCGAAATGCGGGGATTACATGGCTCTATTTTTTGTAGAGTGCAGGATGTTGTAGAGAGAGAAATAGAGAGAAGAGAAGGACAAGCCATGGCCATGGCCATGTCTTCTCTGGATCGAAGGAGAGGAGGGGAGGATAGAGAAAGGGGAAGGAGGAGAGAGAAAGGGAAAGGGAAAGGGAAAGGGAAAGGAAGAGAGGTGATGTGGCAAGTCAAATGCTGACTGTGTACAAAATAAAGTCAAAATATATTACTCCGGCAGCCACGTCATCCTGCCACCGAGTTAAGTTGAACTTAACTCGGTGGCGTATTACTGGGAGCAACAGGGGGTCAAAGTTCGTATTATTAAAAATCAAATCGAAAGTTCATATTATTAAGTCTTATATGGCCAAAAGTTCGTATTATTAGAATCCAATTACCCTTAAGAAAATCATAATAATTGCTCAAGTTCTCAAAAAAAATAATTTTAAAATTCTTTTAGTAATTTTACTTCATAACCTTTATGAGAGCATAAATGAAAGTAATAAAAATAATATGGGGGATGAATAAAAAAATAAAAAAAATGTGGAGGTAAATTTGGTACCACTAGAATACAATTATTAATTTTTGGAACACCAGCATACAAAAACAAAGTATAGATTATTGACAAACAAAAACTAAAAGTAGGGATTATTAGAATGATAGAATCCAATATTTCAAATAATTATATGAACTCTGGATACCACGTACGGTTTTGGATCTTAGATGCTAGAATTTCATGCCAAATCCATTTACTAATGGATGCTAAGTTTAGAATCCAATCTCAAACCTAATTAACTGAGATGTGGATCCAGATCTACTGGATCTAATCAGTTCGGTATTTAGATCCGGCTAGACCTGTCAATTTGGTTGGGCGGGGGGTTTCATGTCGATCATGTATCCAGTCCGGGTAAATACGGGTCGGGTGTATTTCGAGTTCGTGTAAATATGGGCGGTATATTTCGGTTTCGGGACAACCCAACGGATTATGATTGCGACATTTTTCCTTTTTTTTATTTTAAAAAATGGTCTTTCAATACTACTTTTTGTACAATATACATAATAAAATAGGGAAATTGGATTCAAATAATCTGAACTTTGGGTCATAGTAGAGTTAATAATCTGAACTTTAAATTTAGTTCTGAATAATCTGAACTTTGGACCTTTTGGATTCTAGTAGCATGCCACTGAGTTAAATTGAACTCGGTGGCGGGATAACGTGACAACGGTGGCCTGACATACCTAAAATACCACCACCGCCACGTCATCCCGCCATAGAGTTAAATTGAACTTATCTCGGTGGCATGCTACTAGAATTTCAAATTATTCAGAGCCAAATCTAAAGTTTAGATAATTCACTCTACTATGACCCAAAGTTCAGATTATTTAAATCCAATTTCCCTAATAAAATATGATTATATTCTAATAACGATATATTATTGTAACTATTTTAACTTAAATAGAGAAATAACAAATAAATGAGTTGCGCTTATAGTTTAACACTTAAAAATTTCAATGAAAAGTAAATTGTAATGAAGTTGAACTTAAAAAATTAATTTTTCGGGTCAAACGGGCGCCGGACGGGTCAAGTTTGACCTACTAATTTTCGGGTTCGGTATATTCTGGATTTGGTTAAAAAATTGTGTTCAAAACCCAGAAATTTTGGACAAATTCGAATCGGATTATCGGATCGAGTCTAAAATTACGGGATCTAGATCCGGCTATATGGTTTCTTTTTTTTTTTACCCCTAGGTGCAATCCTTTGCGGCTTTGCCCCCTTCCCCTCAAAACAAAATCAAAATGAAGAAAAAGTAGCGATAGTTTTTTTTATTTTTTTATTCTTTTTGCTGGGGAAAAGCAGGCAGACATTTGAGGAGAACAGAAAGGGAATACCCGCTGATGGATATCTGAGACCCGTAATTGAAGGCTCGACACTGGACGCTGTGCCTGTGCTTTTGGCTTTCTTTCGCCTGCTTTTCTTTTCTTTTTTTTTTTTTTCAATTTTCTTCTCTAAAGCGCCAAACATACAATACATTACATTACATTACATTACATTTCATTATAATCTGGGTTCGTTTTCCTTTTTGCTCATTTCAAGATCACAATCTCCCACCTCTCTTTCTCAAAAATATTATCAAGTTTCCACGTTCTTTTCTGATCGTCACAAACTCGGGTTAGGTTTCATGTTGCTTTTGTTTGTTTGTTAAGCGTTCACAGGATATCTAGTTGATATAATTCACGGGTTCCTTTTGATACCCTCTAACATTTACGATTTTGCATTGCTTGTTACATGTGACAAGCTTGATTCAATACATCACATTATTAAATAATTTGTTGGCATGATTTGCTTTCTGCCATTGAGACTTGCGCGTTGATGGGTGTTGTTCTATTCAGGAATTTCTGAGTTGTGGTTTGATGGTGATACTTATATAGAATGTTTTGTTGTTTGAGAAATCCTTACTGTTCTGGGCATTTCATGGCATAAAAGGAAATGGGCATGTGTGATTTTGCATAGTTAGGCTTCAAGAGGGAGGGTTGTTTAGTTGATTACAGATTGAGCATTTACAGTGTGTGAAAATATGAAGAGGCAGAAAGTAGACCCTCCTGGTCCTAGGAGATTTAGATTGTCATACTTTTTGTTTCTTGCAGCTGCAATTTACTTGCTTTTTCTTGGATTCAAGTTCCCTGAACTTTTGGAGATAGCTTCTGGGTTGAGTGGGGAGGAGAGCTATAGTAGCATCGATGGGACAGGCTCCGATGATGAAGACACAAACAAAGCTTCCATTGTTTCGGTTTATAGTGACACGTTTCACAGAAAGTTGGAGGATAATCAAGGCCAAGAAGTACCTTCAGTAACAACAACTAGCAATGAATCTTTGGATGATCTAGCGCTAGGATCTCAACCCGTGAAGCCGAATCAGCATGGACGAATTACGGGTGACACTACATGGCAAAGGAATATGACTGAGGGTTTGTCAGTGCTGGATAGAATGGCTGATGAGGCTTGGACTTTAGGGTTGAAAGCATGGAAAGATTTAGAAAACTATGAAATTAGTGATGTGAATGAGAGTTCTGCACTTGAAGGGGCACCTGAGTCTTGTCCGTCATGGATAGAAATGACTGGGGCAGATCTAGCCAGTAGAGACCATGTCATGTTCCTTCCATGTGGGCTTGCTGCTGGTTCTTCTATTACGGTAGTCGGGACACCTCATTATGCTCATAGAGAGTATGTACCCCAGCTGGCAAAGTTCAGGAATGGCAATCCATGGGCCATGGTTTCGCAGTTTAGTGTAGAATTGCAGGGGTTGAAGTCTGTGGAAGGGGAGGCGCCACCAAAAATTCTGCATCTGAATCCTAGACTGAGAGGGGATTGGAGCCGTAAGTCGGTAATAGAACACAACACCTGCTACAGGATGCAGTGGGGGAAAGCTCAGAGATGTGATGGTACACAAGCAGAGGAGGATGACGATATGCTTGGTAAGGACAAATTCAGTTTCCTATCTACTTTGATGATTAAATTAAATGATTGTGAGTGATGGGTACGAATTGTAGAAAGCCATTTGTCCCAACAAACTGCTGGGTACATGTTTCCATTGGAGTAAGTGAATCACTTTTGATGTAACTCATGTAAGCTATATCATTGATTACACTTTTATCCAGGTTTCATGTTTAAAGTACCACCTTTAAAATTCCCTATGCTAAATACTGCCTACGCCCACGGCTGCACTCTGACCGACTGGGGTTCTTTTAGGGTATGAGGTCTTAGCATGAGTACATTTGCCTTTCTGTGGAAAAATTAGCTCTATCACTAAGCTCTACTGTTCCATTGTGTAGCTCATAATGTACATCCCTGGAACTTAGAAGTTCTATTCCTTCAATTATTAAGTATTTAATAGAGTTACTATTTTTTAAATTCTTTTTGTTGTTATTGCACTATTCTCTACTTGACGCAGTTGCCAGCCTACTATATCACTTTTTACGTGTGTTTTGCTACATTAGGTACAGTGGCCAATTTCCTTTTTAATGGAACTGTTTCGTAACATTTTTGAGTTACTTCGCAAAAAATAAGTTAGGCAGGTGTTGTTTTCTCATATTACTGTATTCAGGGATTTCACTTTCAGATGAATTGAAATGGGTAATGGAGGGAGAGAGGTCTGATAAATTGTTTTTAAACAAAGGAATTTGATACTAATGTGGGGGTCCTATTGTTTATTAGGAGGCCACTGTTTAGAAGGTCATTTCTGCTAGATCATCATCTAGGCAGAAAATGCTGGCTTTTTAGATGTTGATGGCTTTAGTCGGCTCCATATTCCACTTTCTATCCAGCAAGATGAATGGTTCGAAATCAGAAATACCTTTTCAACTGTCAGAAAGTTCAAATTGTGGTTTTGACATGGATGCAGACAATGTCCTTTAGGGGAGACACTTGTGTTGTTCGTGTATTTCATGAGTTCATGAGAGATGAGTGAAGTAGTAGTGAGTGGATGTTTCCGAATCTAGATAGCCTGTTTGCAATTAAGGTGGCCAGACACCTCCCCTTCCCCAATAAATAAATAATTAATAAATATGACAAATAAATAAATAAGGAACAAGAAAAAGGAAAAGAACTTGCTTTTGTCTTGTTCTAGTTTATCTTGCGTTCACTTTTGCGAGAGTTGATGTTCTAGTGGTGTTACTATCATCAATCATTATGGTTCTATGATGGTGAGACTTGAAAACTAAGTATGAAGCTGGAATTTATTGCTTCTTATCCTAAAGAGGGATCATTCTTTGTGGATGAGATTTTCCTCTTTGAGATGAGCAGGTGTTTGGAAGAAGTTGAGCAGGGTTTTTGGGAGGATTTTGGCAGATGATAATTCTTCTTTTTCTCCTTCTTTCCTTTGGCATCGATAAGTAAAGTTTAGACTTTGGACTCTTAGCTAATGAGGTGATTGACATGCTTAAGAATTGGTAGACAATAGATAAAGTATAGTTGCTCCAGTGCTTCCGTAAACCCCCACCCCTGCCCCCTCTTAGGAGGAGGCGATGGTGGGTGAGGGATAGTAGCTAGAATCGGACGCTTTCATGATTCCCCCCCCCCCCCCATTTTTTTTCCCTAGTGCTTCGGCACAGAATCCTTGGTATTATCTTTTTCTGTTTTTGCTTGGATGCAAAGTTTAAGATTGCTTTTACTATTTTCTCCAAATCGTGAATGTTTCTTTTGGCGTTAAGGTATGTTTGTTGAAGTGCATTTTAGCAAGGATTAAAATTAATTGTTTGCTGCTTTAGCTTGGTCTGAAATCGTAAATTGGCTTGTATGGTTTGATGTCTTGGCTGGGAGAGAATCTTGCTTCCGTTTGGATCATTGATGTTTGATGCTAGAAAGGTAATTGATGGCCAGAAAAGGACTTATTTTTGTAGGTAAACTTTCTAATTAGCGCAATTGCCTTTGTAATTTTCTATTCATTGGATCTTTTTTGGTATTCTTTGTGATTAAACTCCCTCTTTCTCAAAGTTATTTCAACTTCTAAAGGTTTCTCAAAAAAAATGTGTGAGTCTCTTGGAATCAGTTTCTCAGCCAGCGCTGGTTATGTGTGCTGGGGTAAGGCTGCTCCACATTAGGAGCTGTTATAACAAGACTTGTTTTTCCTGGAGAGTCAGGCTTTCTCAATAACTTCTTCCGTTCATATCTTTTGACTTTGTGCATATTTTCCCGCTATTTAAACTTTGAGGTGTTGTGGCCCTCGGGCTAGAGAAGCTGAGAAGGTATTTCCTTTGTAAGGGCTTGGGACACTGGGATGACAGAACCCATTGAAAAAAATGCTACTATTTCGGGCTTAATGCATAGCATAAATGGCTATGGTTTTCTCATTTGGCCTTGATGACCATTTTTTTTTTCCATTCAAAAATGGTTTTAGTGCTCACTAGTTTGTTCTAAATCACAAATCTCTGTATACCAACTCTTGGAAGTATGATCTTTGAAGATGTGACTGGATGTTGGGAGGCTTTGTATCTCATGCTTGCCTTTGAAGTTCAGTTCATAGGATCCATTTGTATTATAGTTACACTTTTTAGAGGTTAGAAGCAACTTGTAAGGGGCTCTCTTGTAAAATTATTAAAAAAAATAAAATTATGAAAAGACTTGTAAGGAGACTCCCTGGTACAGGTTTATCCAGCTGATCTTCTTTCAAGACGCCATTGGTCTAAGTCAGAAACTTGAGGTGGAGGCTCCATTTGTGGACAAATCTCTCATTCCATCCTCTTGCAAGTTCCATGATAATCCTATTTCCAGCTTCTTATTCGGAATGGAGCCTTTTTCTTGGAGCTTCTAGGGTCAGATGATATTCTTCACAAGTAGCTCAAGGAGTCTGGTTGCCTTCATGTCTTGCATTCTTTTCACTATTCTTCTGATGCAAAGAGCTATATGCAGAAGGGTGATCCCTCATGACAAAGTTACATCAAAATTACTTACACTGAGCTGCTTATTCATTTCACCAAACTGTTGAGGTCTGCTTATGCAGGTTTCAGTGTCTCATTTCTCTTATTTACTTAGGTTCACATCATGCTGTTTTGCTCTACAAGTTTGAGGCCCCTTTGGGTGAATAGGTGAATTTAAGCATTTTGGCTTTACGCTATATTGCTCTGAATCTTCTAGACTCTGGAGTGGCATTAGTTTAAACTTTAGAGCTTTGATGGAGAAGATATAATGCCATTTCTATCATCCTACAGTTTCTTTACTAGAAGGGAATGGAAATAACTATATTTTGCCTTTAAGATTGCATGTCTATCTACCTTCTGTCTCTGTGCACTGCAGTGTTTTTGTTATGTGTGTCTCTGAATTAAATTTTGTAAAGCTTGGGTGATCCTGAACCTTACTTAGGGGGTTCCCCACTAGAGTGGTGTTGTAGAGTTCGTTGAAAAGAGGGAAAGAAAAAAACAAGAGGAAGAAAAACTCTTTAATAGGAAATGAGATCTGATACTTCGTTTTGATTGGAGTATACCCTCTACATTTGCAGTCTTTCTCATGCTGCAGGACCCTTTTGTCTGGATCTGGAAACTGAATAACTAGGCATTCTGACTTTTAGCTCATGACGATGAACACTGCATTGTTTGAATGGTGGTTCTTGTAACTTAATCTGACCCATGAGTTTGTGACTTCTGCTTTGCTTGATCTTTTCTGTCAAATTTGGAAATTTTCGGGTTCTAATATACTTTTTGCACAGTTGATGGATACAGGAGGTGTGAAAAATGGACAGATCATGAAGTATTAGGGTCCAAAGAAGCCAAAACAACCTCATGGTTCAAGCGATTTATAGGTCGTAAGAAAAAACCGGAGTTGACATGGCCATTTCCTTTTGTGGAAGGTAAAATGTTCATCCTCACTGTGCGCGCTGGCCTCGAAGGATACCATATCAGTGTTGGTGGTCGACATGTCACCTCATTCCCCTATAGAACGGTATGTCAAATCGGTATTTAGCTTCTTAGGAATTGTTCTCAATTGAGGTCCTGTGGATGCATTTTCATTTTTCAAGATATTCTTATTTCTTGTACGTAAGTTGTCTGTGGTAGCTTGAAATAAACAATCCTTTGTTTACCTTAGTATTATATTACATTCGTGGCATGTGGGGGCAGCCGCGGTGCCTCGTCTGTGGCAATGGCAATTATTCATAAACTTCTGGGGCCCCTTATGGGAAATAAATCATGCTTTATTCTGTTAAGATGGTTCTCGATTATGGACCATGGACTCTGTTCGCTATGAAATACCTAGACTTAATATACTAGAAAATGTGTCTGATTACCCTTACTCTCTGATTCTTGTACTTCCTTTACAGGTGACTCTGCTGACTTGTTTACTTGTGCCATTTCTTTCATTTTCTCTCTTGATGGGTCTCCCCTATCTTCCATAAACAGAGAAAGATGCCCCCTTCGTTTTTTGCTTTCTGTCACAATTTGGAGATCTATTTCCATGTTTAGTGAGTTCAGGCATGTTGGGTACTTGAAAAAGCACTACCCAAATTTGTATTGTCTTTGTGACCTTTTTTTTTTTTGTGTGTGTTTTGTGTGTGTGTGTGGGGGTTCTGCCCATCAGTTACGTGTTTTATGCTTTCTGCTTGTGCTCCTAATCCAGCGTAAGATGCCTGTCATTCCTGATGCATACCTCATGCTGAGTTTGCAATTCTGAAACCAATATAGTGATTTCTTGTCTGTGAAGCTGCCACACTGTTCAGGAGGGTTTAAGAAGTTTTTGTGAATTTTGAGATGTTTTACGGGGTTTCTGAATTAAAGGATTTTGATTGCTCTCATTCCTATGGCAGCTTAAGGTTGCTTCACTGTTTCAAACTTTGTTATTGCTCAATTACATGTGGATGTGGAGTTGGCTTTGATTTAGTGTTTTTAGTGGTGATTTTAATGGTATTTACTTCTCGTTATGACTGTATAACTGAAGTGTTCAGTTCTCTCTTAAATATGACTCCAGGGTTTCGCTCTTGAAGATGCAACCGGTTTAGCAGTTCAGGGTGATTTGGATGTTCATTCTGTTTATGCTACCTCACTTCCAATGTCCCACCCAAGCTTCTCCCCCCAAAGAGTATTGGAGATGTCTCCTAAATGGAAAGCTAAACCTTTGCCTGAGAAGCCCATCAGACTTTTTATTGGTGTACTTTCTGCAACCAATCATTTTGCTGAGCGCATGGCAGTGAGAAAAACATGGATGCAATATCCAGAGATCAAGTCTTCAAATGTAGTCGTTCGCTTCTTTGTTGCACTGGTATGCATGCTTCTAATATCTTGCTTCTTTTGTGCAGCTCATTATCTTTTCTGGTTATTTGCGTAGCAACTTTTTAGATGAAGAGCTGCTGGTCTAATTGTTTCCCAATCAGTTATCACAACTGTCAATTTGGGAGACGGGGGTGTTAGGAAATTTTGAATGTATAGGTCCATGTTCCTGAATACGTTGACATTATGTGTGTGGGAATGTTTCTTCGTGCCAGAGTTAGTTTCTTGGTATTTTTTTCTTTCAATTATTCATTTTTTTTTTAGAGGAAGTGGAACTGAATGATCATACCAGAACAGTCTAGATCTTCCAAACACATTTTGAGACTGTTTCATTGTCCATGCAGTACACTACGAAATTAAAATAAAGTGGATATTTTGTTGGAAATTTTGGAGCTTGTTTGTGGTCTTGCCTATGTATATTTCTATTTTCAATCTTCTATTGTCAAACTCATGGTATTTTCTTTATAATTTTTTCTAAGTTCTCATGAAACTCATATATGTCTATCTCAACCATGTAGAATCAAAGAAAGGAGATTAATGCAGTATTGAAGAAAGAAGCTGCTTATTTTGGTGATATTGTGATCTTGCCATTCATTGACCGTTATGAGTTGGTGGTACTTAAAACCATTGCTATTTGTGATTATGGGGTGAGTTATCTTTATTATGAAGTCTAAGTTTTACCAGGATATTCAGTATAAAATTGAGATCTTTATCCTTAAGGTCTTTTTGCTTCAGCCTAAATGGTCAAATTGTGTTTCTGCAGGTTCACAACATGACTACTCGATACATAATGAAATGTGACGATGATACTTTTATACGACTAGACATGGTTCTGAAACAAATTGGGGCAATTCCTCCTCAAAAATCTCTTTATATGGGCAACGTCAACCTCCTACATCGACCTCTCAGACATGGCAAATGGGCTGTCTCCTATGAGGTACGAATACTTAGCTATTTTACTTGATAGCTTTATAATTAAAAGGATATTCAGGTTGCATCATCATGTTGGGGTGTGCATTTATCGAGAGAAGTTGGAGTGAGATCTTGACACGTGCTCCCTATTTCTTGTTTAATGGAGAGGCATGATGTTTTGGTGTCTTAGAGATATTTCTGGGACAGGAATCCCATATGTCGTTACAGGATTGGTAATTTGTCAAATGTTCGAATAGGTGCTAAACTGCTAAACATTCATGGAGGGAACCAATGGTACAGGAACACGGGGATGCGAATCCTTTTTAATGGAAAAGGATATGGACTTTAAGTGAAGAATCCTAACTGTTGTTTACTTGTGAGACCCAGGACCGTTGAAACTCTAACATTAACTTCCGTGATGCTCTCTCTAAGAGCATGAACATAAATCTGCTAGCATCTTCTCATTGTTAATCATACCCTGGTAAGTGGTAACTGTGCTGGGTGCTTCTACTGCAATCCTCATAGTTTGTTGCTGTCCATGTAGTGTGACCTCGTTGCTGGCTACATCACCATTTCTGTAGTACATTAATTCATTACCTGGTTGTACATATGTTTTCATATTGGGGTATATTTTCAAGCACGTTTATGGTTTATTTTTATCTACTTCTAAAATTTGTTTTTAAGTGATCAATCTATACGGGTTAATGATTCCTGTTTTGGCATTTTGATATCTAATATACTTATGTTGTGTGACAGGAGTGGCCCGAAGCAGTATATCCTCCCTATGCTAATGGTCCAGCATACGTTATCACTACTGATATTGCTCGTTTCATTGGCCGACAATACAGAAGTCAAAAGTTGAGGGTGGGTTTCAAGTTCAAGTGAAGTATTTTCAGAGTTGATTCTTCCAGTGCTGTGTTTTAAATTGTGGTGTTTGTGAATGTTTTGCAGCTGTTCAAGATGGAAGATGTGAGCATGGGTATGTGGGTGCAGCAGTTCAACAGTTCCGAACGAGTGCAGTACTCTCACAGCTGGAAGTTCTGTCAGTACGGGTGTATGCAAGGCTATTTTACGGCACATTATCAATCACCAAGGCAGATGTTTTGCCTCTGGGACAGTCTTGCCAAGGGCCGCCCTCTCTGCTGCAACTTCAGATGATTCCTTTTTTTTTTTTAAGCCCCTTTGATGAGAATTGAGATTGAGGAATGGCTGAACCGGGTGATACTGAGGCATTCTTTGAGCCCTTCTTCTGTATATGCATAGTTTTGTACATGCTTTTTGGCACGCGGTTGTAAGCGATTAGTTGCTGTGTAGGGATATGGCATAGGGGATTGCTTCAACAGAGATGGGAATTTTAATAGAGGGGGAGATCCCAGCAATGTATTCTTTTTTATTGGGCTACAATTCATCAGCCTAAACTCTCTACTGTTTTTTCAAAAATTCTGTTAGGGGACATTGTCCACTATAAGTTTACAACTACAATCAAGGTGGAAGATGAAGGCTATACTGTATCAGATACACTGTTTCCTTTTTTATGTGTGTAGGAAAAAATAGGACATAACTAAATGCGAAAGCGTACGGATCGGATTGGCGTAGTATGCCCATTGGTTCCCGACAGCTACTAGAGTCCCCGGTAGATCACCCCCTAAAATGCTAGTAGTTGATGGTTTGCTAATGTGTATGAGAGACGAAGATTTTGAGAGATTAACGGTTAATTCTTCCATACATATTTTTCAATCACTCTTAACCTATATTTATATAGGTTGCGGCCGACTAAATAATTAGATCAACCCTTGAGCTAGGCCCACTGATGTGGCCGTCCAAAAATCAACACTCCCACTTGACCACTAAGGCCATCTCATGTCCCTCACCACACCTCAAACGGGTAATAGGACGTGTGACCAATTAGCAATGAAGCAAATGTTACATTAAGTCACCATCTAACTAACATAACACCTCACAAAATAACGATTTCCCGAATTGTCCTAAAACATCACCAATGGCATACTATGCCCCTTTATGCCATGATACCACATATGATTATATCCATGATATAATCGCCCTGGCTTGATATATGCAATGATGATGGATCAATTCTTTCTTAGACACTCATGACATTCTATCTCGATTCAACTGCATTCCTAATGTGCTCCGCTAGGTTGTACAATTTCATAACCCTTGGAGTGCACATTAAAATAGCAACATTGAGGGTCATAGTTCAAAGTAAAGTCGGAGGGTTCCGTTCCTTTTGTAGATGTCGAGATCTACTGGGATCACACAGTAACAAGGGAAGGGAATCCGTTATCACTTCCGACGTACATATATAGTATGAATGTGTGTCATAGCATAGCTCCCACTCAACTTGGGCATGTCGCCCATCTATGCCACATGAATCTTAACTCCATATTTTACTCGAAAATCTTACTTGAATCCTTGGATCAACGCACCTCAGCGTTACCCGCTCACTCACGATCTGGCTTTGAGGCTTGTAGTATGAGATATACAAGTTCATACCTCGACTCAATAACTAGAGCCTCATCTAGACTTCCTAAGGCGACTTTCCAAAAACGAAGTTTGTCCTCTATACAACACATGCATGAAGACAATACAACATTATATATTTTCAATATTAATGTTGTTTGGTCTCATCTACCAGCCATATAGGCGTCAAAAAGATCACCTGTGTGATAAGGTTGATCTTAAGTCTGGCGAGAATGAATGTGTCTATTTATGACTTTATGGAAAAATAAAACATATCATGTATGAGGTATATATAATCCTCCCAAAAAAAATTTCAACAAAAGGGATAGCGAGCTGATCCTAGCCATTCCGATGAGCAAGAACCTCCCCCAAGATCAGTTAGTATGGTGTTATCTAATAATGGTCTGTTTACTGTTAAGTCGGCATATTGGTTAGGCTCTTCAATCGACGTAGCTAGTCTCGCAGATCATTGGTCGGTGATTTGAGGATCTGACACCATCCCAAAAGTGAAACATTTCTGGTGGCAGTGGGTAAAAAAACATACTCCCAACAAAAGCTGCACTCAAGAGGCGCCATATTTTGGAGAGTGAAGAGTGTGAGAGGTGCAATGGCAGTGCAGAAGATGGATGGCATGCAATTTTTGAGTGTACTAAGGTAAAGGATGGGTGGGCTGATGTAGTGGGGAGACCAGAAGATCTAAGAGAGAAAAACATGTGCCCCGGGGAAGTAATCCCAAAATGGAAACAGACACTCACAACGGAGAATCTTGCGGAGATGCTAACTAGAGGGTGGCTGATGTGGTTTGGGAGAAATGAGGCCATTTATAATGGCCATGAACATCCTTTGGTGGTCATCAGAAACAGAGCCAAGCTAATTTGCCAACAACTGAAGGAAATTTGAGGTCGAAATTCAGGCTATATAGAGGGACAACGACAGCAGGTGACCACAAAATGGAGTACACCCAGTCCAGGACAAGTGAAAGTGAATGTGGATGCACATATAGAGGAGGAAGGTTGGATTGGATTGGGTGCAGTCATCCGAGATGAGAATGGCACAGTTCTAGTGGCGGGAGTTAGGAGACAAAGAGCTAGATGGTCACCAAAAATTGCGGAAGCAAAGGCGATCTGCTATGGAGAGGAGTTGGCTCACAGACTCGGGTACTCAAAAATCTGTTTGAAGTCAGACTGCATGTCCCTAATTCGAAGGCTGAAGGAGGGGCACCTGTACTTTGGAGAAGTAGATCTAGTATTATAAGATATTACTAGCTTTAGCAAATTTTTTGTCGTTTGTGAATGGTCTCATGTGAAAAGGGAGGGTAATTTTGTGGCCCATCACTTAGCTAGAGTACCTAATGTTGAGCGAGAAAAAATATGGATGGGTAAGTGTCCAACTTTTATTTCGAGTTATGTACTCATGGACAATCTGACTCTAAATGAGTAATAATATGTTGACTCTTTCGTATCAAAAAAAAAATCCCAAAAAAAAAAAGCATGCAAGGTTGTCATAATAATCGAATACGCTAAACCCTACGCATCCCTAAGCCCTTCATGTGGGCTTTGAATGCATCTCCAGGAATAGGCTTAGTCAATGGATCAAATTTCATCTTAGAGGTAGATATATACTTGATGACAACCTTCTTCTTCTTTATGGTGCCGCGAACAAAATGGTAACACCTCTTAATGTGCTTTGCCTTTTTGTGGAACTTCGGATCCTTAGCATATTGAATAATGGTTGTACCATCACATAACATCTCTATAGGATCATCAACTTTGGGGCTGGGATGAGGTTGAGATTCTGGAGAAAACTCCTCAGCCATATTGCTTCCAAGGTGGTGAGGTTACAACTAGCCTACAAGCCACATACTCAGCTTCTATAGTAGATAGCGCGACATAATCTTGCTTTCTATTGCACCATGATATTGCTCCTCCACATAGGATAAAAGCATATTTTGAGGTGGACTTAGACTCATCTAAGTCACATCCCCAATCGGGATCAAGTATCCTCTTGACTTAAAGTCCCCTCCTTGGAAACAGAGGACTAGATCAGTCGTACCACGAAGGTAGCATACGATCCTCTTGACAAAACTCAAATGACAGAATAATTCAATTGACAGATTGTTAATGAGTTGGTCTTGGGTTATGTTGATAACGACTTACCAATCTAACCGCAAAGCATATGTCAGGCCTTGTACACAACATTGGCGTACATCATGCTACATATAGCGCTCGCATAGGGGACAATACTCATCTTTTCCTTTTCTTCATCTGTGTTAGGAAATTGATCAAGAGTCAAACAAACGCCCTTCTCAACAGGAGTGTCAACGGGTTTAGAATTTTGCATTTGGAAACGCTATAGAACCTTCTCAGTGTATGCCCTTTGGCCCATACCAAGAAGTCTCTTTGGACAATCCCTGATTATTTCATCACCTAGGACATACCTATCTTCACCCATGTCCTTCACCTCAAAGAGAGAGGACAACCACTGCTTAGTAGCATCGATCATCTCCATGTTGCTTCCAGCCAAGAGTATATCGTCGACATATAGAGTGAGGAACATAATATCCTCATATGTCTTCTTGATATGCACACAATGGTCTTCTGAAACCATGGTTGAGCCAAAAGAGGTTATGGTTTCTTGGAATCTGAAGTACCAAACCCTATAAGACTGTTTGAGACCATATATGGATTGCTTGAGACGGAAAAATTTGTCTTCTTGACCTTTCGACACAAAATCGATAGGTTGTTTCATATATATCTCCTCCTCAAGGTTGCCATTAAGGAAGGAAGTCTTCACATCCAATTGGAACAACTCCAAGTCCAAATGGGCTAACTAGGCTAGAAGTAGGTGAATTGAGGCAAATCCCACCATAGGAGAAAATGTCTCTTCGTAGTCCACACTCTCCATTTGTGTGAAGCTTTTTGCCACAAGTCAGACCTTGAACTTGTTGATCGACCCATCTTCCCGACGCTTAATTTTGAAAACCCACTTGTTTCCAATAGATTTTTGTCGGGAGGTAGATCGACAAGTTCCCATACTTGGTTTTTCATCATTGAGTCCATCTCATCCTTTATGGTGTCCATCCACTCAGTATGGTTTGGTGAGTTTATAGCCTCCTCTTAGGAGGTAGGCCCATCACACTCCAAAGGAGTGCATAGGAGAAATTTCCCCTTTGATTTGGAAATATCTACGGGGTGTTCTTCCACATTCACCTCTTCGAAGTTTAGGACTTCTGTCTTCAGTCTGGTTAGATGTATCTCTCCTCCTTCTCTTTTGAGGCATGGGATTTTGATCATTGGTATAACGTTCCCACTATCCCCTATGGGTGTGGGGATTGGATTATGAGGACTATCCACATGATCCTGTCCTGGAGAATGAAGTGGTTCTTCATCCTCGGATGGGTTCTCTTGACCAGGTATGTTTCCACCAGCTATTGGATCGCTCCTGCTATCTAGAAGCAGCGATGAAACTGAACCATTTTCGGTGACATGTTCTTCATCCTCAGGTGGATTCTCTTGACCAGGTATGTTTCCACCATCTATTGGATCGTTCCCACTATTTAGAAGCAGTGGCGGAGCTGAACCATTCTCGGTACATGTCGAGTATACAAATGCTCCCCCTCACAAAGAGATGGTTGAGAGCATTGTTGTACTTCATACAACTGCAAGTCCTCTTTAATTTCACCAATACTTAGGAACTCGTCTTCAAGAACTTCAACATTGCAAGAATGTATTTCCTTCATGTCACCATTTGGGTTTCCCCACACATTACATACCCTTTAGAATGTTTAGGGTATCCAATAATCATCTTAGTAACCCTAGGGCTAAGTTTCCCATATTTATGGGTTGGGTTAGTGCACATAGCCAGTCGAACCCCATGGGCGTAAGTGATCCGAGGAGGGCTTTCTCCCAGTCCACAACTCATATGGAGTATAGAGGCACTCTTACTTGGCACGTGGTTAAGGATGTATGTTGTCATCATGGACCTGACCATGTCAAGCAATGTTCTATTCCTGCATTCCGCAACACTGTTTTGTTGCGGTGTGTTTGAAATTGTTTGGTGTCTCTGTATGCCCTTTTGCTTACAGAATTCCTTGAACATATCATATAGATATTCACGTCTACGATCGGTTCGGAGGGCCTTGACCTTTTGTTCCAACTGTGTTTCAATTTCATTCACAAAGAGTTTGAACACATCCAACCGCATTGGACCATCGAATGAATTCCTCTATTTGAGATTCCTCCAACATTCTATCACGGTCCTCTTCACTCATATACAGTACAGGGTTTGTCCATTTTTTTGTCCTGTCCTTGTACCCCAGCCGAATCAGCAGTCCGGTCGCACAACTTCGTGTGCCACCCACTAAACACTTCTCATGTGATGTCTTCATCTCACACATAATGACGCTGTATAAAATGAATTGATTAGTGATTAGTTAAACGAGTATCACGTATAAGAAAATCATATTTCAATTTGCATAATTACTTACACAGAAATCTGCCCACAATGTAGCTTTCTTGCTTTTGTCCCATTTAGATGCAGGCTTCACATTCGGGTGGCTACGATTTTGCTAACCAACAAAGCGTGCTAAACGCGTACCTGCAAACCTATTCATTCGTTATGAAAAAAACAAATAAGGTTAATAAAACCAATTCTAGATGAATGTACATAGGATTTTATGTGGTCATCTTACCAATCCTTCCCCCCGTTCAAGTCGTATCCTGTTGGGGTATTGGCTAGGGTCTATCGGAGCAACAGTCTGCCAAATGTTGTGTGGTTGTCTCCCCCTAATATAATAATTAATACAAGGTAAAATCAAAACACAAGTTAGTACCAATATTGTATATGAAAAAAATAGCATGCGTAAGAGTAGAATACATTGGCTTCAACTAAGTACATGAAAAATATGAACCTCGGTACGAATAGAATACATTATAATGATTAGTAATGTATATCAAATATTAACTTGTACACATCAATCATACGTTTGTAATTCACTACTCATTTTCCTCTTCATCCTCACTACTAATAATCTCGGTACAAATAGGGTCTAACATATTATCCCCCTCTATTCCCCCTCCCTCTTTCCCCATAATGGATTCATTAGCATCATCGTTCATGGGTTCCTCATCATTTAGCTCTTCAACTAAATCATCTCGATCTTCGATTTGGTCCTCATCAATGCCAGATAGTGTGGGAGGATTTTCAGTGTTATCCTCTTGATATGCGGCATCATCAATGCCGTCAATCGTTGACCTCTGCTTTATGATGAGTGTCGCCCACCACTGGCTTCTATCTCGCCTCATACTAGGATAACGAGTATAAAGCACTTGTATCGCTTGGGATGCCAGCACGAATGGTTCATATACTCGATACCGTTTTGTGTGGTTGACATCCACGAGATTGTAATGCTCATGTTTATTCAAACCATGGACGGAGTCAAACCAATCAACTTTGAACAAAACAACTTTGTAACTGCTAAATTTTCCTAAGTATTCCAACTGAATCACTTCTTGAAGAGTCCCGTAGAAGTCTACACCATGCATTTCTTTGACATATACCCCAGAGTTGGCGTTTGACTTTCCTTGCCGTTCAACTTGGAAATTGTAGTTGTTTATGTAGTAATGGTTCCACCGACGCACATTTTTTGTTAGGACCATAGGCTAACGCTCGAATAAAGTCATCTGTTCCATTTGAATTAATAGCCTACACAATAAAATTTTATCAAGGGAGTCAACTTCAAGTAGACAACATTATGATAATTGAACTAGAATCTTATTAATTCAATGAAACCTGATTGTTCATCTTTCGTCTAAACCATTCAGGGAATTGTTTGCTAAATTTGATCAACAAATCCCCTATTTGTGTGCGTAGATGCGATAGGATCATTTCTTCTTCAAATTTCCTTTCAACAAATAATTTAAGGTGCTAAATAGGTAATTAGTTACATAGAGCATGTACATACACATAGCGGCGTGCAAGCGTACATACCTTTCATAATTTTCCAACAACTTGCTGTTTGAAAGAACGTATGCATGCGCCGCAACATACTCTTGTTAGTTGAGGAACCTCTTTTGACCCTCACTAGGAGCATATCCAATGTCTGAGGAAAACACATCAGGGAGGGGTTCATTAACATCGTTAACGTGCTTCACATCAGGGCATGCGTTTCTTTTAAGTTCCCTAGACTTTGTCTGAACTTCGAGGGCAAAATATGCAGCACAAAAGTTTGCTATCTCCTCTGTTATGCATGCATTGCAGATAGACCCTTCTACTCGTGCCTTGTTGCCCACTTTTTTCTTTACGTGATGCAAAAATCTACAACATTTTACAAGTAACAAACATTGATGTTTCCTTAAGATACATAGTTCACTTCATATTAACTATGAAAGATAAGTATATATGTACCTTTCAAAAGGATATATCCACCTGTACTGCATAGGTCCTCCCATTGCTGCTTCGTAACGAAGATGTACTGGAAGGTGTTCCATGACATTGAAGAAGGCAGGGGGAAGTATCATTTCCAACTTGCATATTATTTCCGGTATGTTTCTCTCTAAGCGGACCATATCACTCACCTTTACATTAGCAGCACATAAATCTTTGAAGAACTGGATGAGTTCAGTCAATGGTTTCCAAACTTTTTGAGGAAGTAGCTCCCTGGTTGAAATTGGTAACAACCTCTCCATGAATACATGACAATCATGGCTCTTCAAACCATGCAACTTAGAATTTTTCGAATCAACACATCTGCTCAGATTGCTTGCATAGCCATCAGGGAGTATGAGGCCTTTCAACCACTCACACAAGGCCTTAACTTCTTCTTTATCCATTTGATAGGGAGCGTTCGACATAGTTTCAGTGCTTGTCCCACCATCGTGAGGAGTTTCTTGAATGTTTAGCCGACGACGCTTGCAATGGGTGGCTAGGTCCCTACGCAAGTTCTTATCGTCCTTCGTCTTCCCTTTAACACTCATGACGGTGCTCACCACTTGATCAAATACATTCTTCTCAACGTGCATGACATTCAAGTTGTGTCTGATTTTAAGATCTTTCCAATACTACAACTCTCAAAATATGTTTCTCTTGTTCCAATTGTGAGACTCTAGATACCCATCAACACGATTATGATGTTCCGTGGACCTCGGGAAATTACATACACGATTCCAAATTTGTTCCCCGTTCAATCGAGGGGGTGGTGGTGAATTTTCTTCCTTATTTTTTGAGAAAGCGCTCTTATTTTTTCGAAATGGATGGTTCTTTGGGAGAAATTGTCTATGACAATTGAACCAAGAATGTTTCCTACCATGTTGAAACCATCTAGCCTTTGTATTCTCCATACAGTAGGGACAAGACATTTTCCCAACTGTGATCCAACCAGAAAGCATTCCGTATGCCGGAAAATCGCTAATGGTCCACAACACGGATACTTTCATTTCAAAATTTTGCTTCTTGGAGACATTATACGTGTCAATTCCAACCTCTCATAATTGTTTCAACTCATCGATTAACGGTGGAAAGTAGAAATTAAGATTTCCCTTTGGACTTTTTGGCCCAGGAATTAACAGGGTCAGAAATAAGTACTGCTTCTTCATGCACAACCAAGGTGGCAAATTATATGGAGTTGCAATCACCGGCAAACATGAATATGTCTGACCGAAACTGCCGAAAGGTGCAAAACCATCTGTGCATATCCCCAACCGTACGTTTCGGGGTTCCGACACAAATTCCTTATGGAGGGCATCGAAATGCTTCCACACTTCATTGTCACACGGATGAACCATAGTCCCATCTTCACGTGCATTCATTGATTGCCACCTCATGTGCTCTGCAGATGTCTTAGTTGCATACAATCTTTACAACCTTGGCCTGATTGGTAAGTAAATCAACTGCTTGTGTGCAATGTGTTTCCCACACAACGTCGGTTTAGCATACCTATCGACTCCGTAGTGGTCACACTTATCTAAGTCAGCTTTCTCCTTCCAAAACAACACGCACCCATTGGGACACGCGTCGATTCTCTCAGGTGGAAGTTCTAACGCACCAAACAATTTCTTCTCTTGATAGTAGGTGTCTGTCATCTTCTTGTCAGGGGGATATACGTCTTTCATTAAGGCTAACAGACTGTCCACGGCTTTATTTTGGAGATTGTACTCACATTTTATGTTAATCATCCATGAGACAACCGACAACAACGACACGCCGCAACCTTCATACAGAGGCTTTTTGGAGGCATCGAGCATTTCTAAGAACTTCTTAGTCCCTTCCTCTAGCTCATCTTCCCTCGTATCATCACTGCAGTTGAAAGACATATGCCCCATGGCATCGGTGATCATTTCTTGCATACTGTTGACACCTCCATTACTAGAAGGCCCATCAACAACAATGTTTGAAGTTTGAACACTACCCCCGAGAGCCTCAAAAGTCGCCCTGTGGCTTATCCAAACATAATAATTCGGACGGAAGCCGTGTTTGTACAAGTGTAGCTTCACAGTATCCTCGTCAAGGTACTTCAAGTTTTACATTTGCTACAAGGACACCTAAGTTTCCCCTAACTACTCCCTTGTTTTGCAACAGGTATAAATTCTTCATTCACCCTACGTACGAATTTCCCACTAAGATATTCACCATCATGTCTTTCATACATCCATTTTCTACTACTCTCCATTTTGTACTTAGCTATATATATATATATATATATATATATATATATATATATATATATATATATATATATAAGGAATGGATCCAGTAGGAAGAAAGATATGGTAGGAAGGTAGGAAGAAGCGATCTGAAACGTACAAATCTAATCTAATGGTTGATAATAAAAACACCTTCCTACTTCATAAATCAGCTAGTGGTTTTCACATAAATAAATAAATAAAATCAGTTAGGTAGATACAATTGGCAAGAATCATGCATGGAATTAGAGAGAGTAAGAGATTTCCATCCCTAAATTGTCGGGATTATATTGTTCAAATTTAACTCCATTATCATCAAAAAATAAAGAAAAAACCAGAAGTTATCAAATTATAGGGATTATATTTACTCCAATATAATTGTTTTTCTCACAATCGATGACCACACTCCCTAATATCTATGACCACACTCCCATAAGTAAAAATTATATCAATGTTATCAAGATATATATGCGATGACACCATGACCACACTATCCGTAGAATATCCATGATCATAATCCATTATATAGATATGATGATATAGTATTTGTGTACAAGCAGTTAAGTTAACTTTTCCACGCCTTGGAAAAGTATAAATTTCCTAATATCCATAACCACTAATATCACACCATGACCACACTATCCATATAATATGACCACAGTGTGGACAAATATATATAGAGTGTGGACAAATTTATGTAATGTGTTGGGTATATCTATTAAATATGACCACAATGTGTTAAACGTGTGGACAAATTTATGGGACAGATTTATGACCACAGTGTGTTCAGAGTGTGGACAAATATATATAGAGTGTGGACAAATTTATATAATGTGTTGGGTATATCTATTAAATATGACCACAATGTGTTAAACGTGTGGACAAATTTATGGGACAGATTTATGCAGTGTGTGGTCATGGATATTAGTGACTATGGTGTTCGATATAATCAGACAATAAAGATGTTATTTGATTTAGGGAGGTGTGGTCATGTATATATGGGAGTGTGTTCATTAAGTGTGAGAAATAACGATGATATTGGATGAAACAAACTCAATCCTTATAGAATGTTGACTTCTGTGTTATCTTATCTTTTTTTTTAGTTTTTTTTATAATAATTGAGTTCAATTTGAATAATTCAATCCCTACAATTTAGGAAAGTCAATTTCTCCCTCATTCCAAGCATGATTCTAGCTAACCATAACTACTTAAGTGATTTTATTTATTTATTTATTAATTTATTTTTTGCGAAAACCACTAGCCGATTGTGGGGAACAAAGGTGGTTTTATTATCAGCCATTGGATCAGATTTGTACGCCTCAGATTGCTTCTTCCTACCTTCCTACCGTATCTTTCTTCCTACTGGATCCGCTCCCATATATATATATATATATATATATATATATATATATATATATATATATATATATATATATAGGGATATAGGATTCTAATAATCCCTACTATCACAAATTGTATGGCTATAATCCCTACTATCATTTTGGATTCTGGTGGTCCAAAAAAAAAATTGTATTGTAGTGGGACAAAACCGAGTGTATACGCTAAATATCATAGATTTTGTGTTGCATTTGATTCAAAACTTTGTACAACACTTTACCACGATTTTTAATGAATTTACAGCATTTCTCCCAATTTTTTTCAATTTTTTTTCAATTTTTTATGATTTTTTCAATTTTATTCCTTTTAAAAAATCATAATAATTGCTCGGAATCTCAAAAAAATAATTAAAAAAATGTTTTAGTAACTACACTTCGTTACCTATCTAGGGGTAGGAACCAAAAAAACAAAAACAATATGGGGTAGGCATGGAAAAAATAAAAAGAATGTGGTGATGGATTTGGTACCACTACAATACAATTTTTTATTTTTTATTTTGGACCACCAGAATCCAAAATGATAGTAGGGATTATTCCCATACAATTTGTGATAGTAGGGATTATTAGAATCCAATTTCCCTATATATATATATATATATATATATATATATATATATATATATATATATTTGGACAAATCAATGAGATTTTCCATTAACAAAACAAGTACAAGATACTCGGGCATACCCGAGGGGTCTCACAATATAACCGACCCAAGGTCAAAACAACTACAAAACCATGTCCCAAACCAACGTTGATACCAGCACAAGCTAATAAAGCCTCAAATGTACTTCCGATTTAATGAACAAACTTAAAGTAGTAGGATCCCTGGACAGATTTTGATGTACTCTTCTGTTCCGCTCTCCCTAAACATGATAGAGTATGGCAGAAAGGACCAATTTCCTTTGCTTCTCCTTATAACCAGCTTTATCCCATCCTGGGCGATACCAATTGTCCCAATTCGGCAAGGCACCAAACAAAGACAACCAAACCTCATTACCCACCCTTAAAGAATACTCACATTCAAAGAAAATGTGCATATTCGATTCCTCCTTCTGCTCGCATAAGAAGCATCTGTTAGCTAAATTAGCTCCAAATTTCTGGAGTCTATCAAGTATAACAAGTCTGCCATTATTAGCCACCCAAGAAACAAAAGCACATTTTGGAATACGAGGATTACTCCAGATCAGATTGTGCCAAAATACCTTTTGCTTCCTCTCTTTAACAAACTTATACCCCAAATGGATTTTGTACTTCTTGCCAGAATGAATAAGCGATTGAAATAGAGGAAGAAGATAATCTCTAGCTTTAAGAAGTTTACGCCAGTACCAACTGGTATTTTGCTTCGCCTCACAGTCTATAATTGAACTCCTCTTCATATAAATGTGATGAATCCATCGAACCCATAGAGATTCCTTGTTGGTTACCAACTGCCATAACAGGTTACCAAGAGCAGCAACATTCCAAGCCTTCGCATCTCTAATGTTCAAACCACCCTCAGTTCTAAAAAGACAGCAAGTGTCCCAAGCAATTGGGGGAGCTCTAACATCAGAACCCCACAAAAAACCACGACAGATTTTCTCAATGGACACAATCACATTTTTAGGAATAATGAAAATCTGAGGCCAATATGTATGTAATGACATTAAAATGCTATTGATCAATTCAACACGACCTGCATAGGTGAGCTTTTACACGCTCCAACCTTGAATTCTCTTGGTGATCTTTTCAATCAAAATTGCACAATCATTTCTATTCAAAGCAAATGGCTTAATTGGGACTCCAAGATATCTGAAAGGTAAAGAACCTTCCTTGAAACCAAGAGAATCTAAAATCTTCTCTTTTTCAGCTAGATTCACATTAGCAAAAATAATGTCTGACTTTGCACTATTAGGACACAAGCCAAAAACAACAGAGAAGTGCTTAAGAGCCAAAGACAGGGTGGTGACACTTTCAGCATTTCCATGACAGAACATAAGGAGGTCATCGGCAAAACATAGATGTGTAAGCTTGGACGAGCAGGCGATGGAATCTGAATCCTGGGATTTTAGTCATGCTCTTGATTGCTCTATCAAGGTAATCCATTATTAGAACAAAAAGAAGGGGAGAAAGAGGGTCACCTTGACGAAGACCGCGACCACTCTTAAAGAACCCATAAGAAGCTCCATTAAAACCCACAGAAAAGCTAGCTGAAGTCACACAAGTCATTACAAGCTCAATGAATTTCAAGGGGAAGTTCAAACCCAACAGAAGATTCCTTAAGAAATCCCAATCAACAGTGTCATACGCCTTCTGAATATCCACCTTTAGCATGCAGCTAGGTTGAGCAATCTTCCTGTTATAATATCTCACAAGATCTTGTGCAATTAAGATATTATGGAGTATAGATCTTCCTTCAACAAAAGCAGCCTGAGAAATATCAATAATATCTGGTAAAACCTCTTGGAGCCTTGAGTATAGAATTTTTGTGATGGTCTTGTATATAATATTGCAACATGCAATAGGACGAAGATCACCCACACCAGAAGGGTTATTTACTTTAGGAATCATTGTGAGAAGAGCATTATTAATTTCACCAAGAAGTTTCCCTGACGAGAAGAAACTCTTCACAGCTGAAATAACATCATTTCCCACAATAGTCCAAGAAGCCTTAAAAAAACGAAGCATTAAAACCATCAGGCCCTGGACTTTTCGATCCATCCATGTCAAAAATCACCTTCTTGATCTCAGAATCAGTTACTGGTCTCATAATATTGATATGTGAAGAATCATCCAACCTTTTTCCTTGAGACATGACTTCAAAGCTAACTTTCCCTATACAAGGATGTTTGGAAAAGAAAGCCTCGAAATGTTGAGCAAGGTACCTTCCAATATCTTCATCATTCTGGAGAAGCACTCCCTCCTTGTTTTCCAGACACAGTATTCTGTTTTGGTAATGCCTGGCTTTAATCATGGAATAGAAGAAAGCAGAATTCATGTCTCCTTTTTTCAACCAATCTGCTTTAGTTTTTTGCTTCATCAACTTTGTCGCAGCACTGAGAGAATTCTGGTAGTCTAAAGTAGCATTTTCAGCCCCTTCCAAAGATAGTAGATCCTCAGGATTCTGCAAGAAAGCATCCTGTGCCAAAATCATTTGATCATAATCCTGTTGAGTCCTCAGAAAAATATCTTCAAAAGTAGATTTATGGAGTGAAGATAGAGGGCCCTTTAACCGCTTCAATTTAGAGACCAAACGAAAGATTGGTGTACCTGCACAATCTTGCTTCCACACATCAGAAACAATAGGACCAAAAGAGGAAGAATCTATCCACATGTTACAAAATTTAAATCTCCTTTTTGGTCTCTTAAGCTGAGAATCCAAATGAATAATCAAAGGAGAATGATCAGATATACCATGCGCAAGAACTTCATAATGAGCAGACTCAAACTTGTCTAATCCTTCTGCACTGATCAACACTCGGTCAATACAAGAAAATATTCGGTTATTGTGCCATGTGAATCTGTGACCAAAGTGTTTCATTTCACAAACTTGATAATCTGACATGAAGCTCCTGAAATCCATGACCTCCTTTGCAGTAATTTGGATACCACCAATTCTATCTTCAAAGTTTAGCACATGATTAAAGTCACCAGTAATAATCCAAGGTCTATCACAGTTTGTTGCAAACTTGGCCAACTCGTCCCAAAGAACCTTGCATTTACCCAAATCATTATCTCCATACGCAAAAGTGATCAATAGCTCAGTAAGGCCACAACAAATTTTGCAATGGATAAATTGATGATGAATATGAAGTGCTTGGACTGAAAGACCTCCCCTCCATAATATCCAAATTCTACTTCTGCAAGTATCAGAGGCATTATGAACCAGATTCCAACCACAGCAAATATTGTTTCTGATTGTATCACAATTTTCAGCAGTAACTTTGGTTTCAAACAGACCAACAAGCTCAAATTTATTCATCTGAAGAAAATGTTTTATTCCCTCCTATTTCTTAGGGCCATTCAACCCTCTAGCATTCCAAGATAAGAATTTATCCATTAGAATATACCTTACTGGTGCAAGGAACATCAGTCCCCTCAACCAAACCTGATTCAGGAATGGGAGTAAGAGTGATAGGCCACGAACCAACAATAAACTCAGTGTTAATAGGAGTGTCTGGCCTGTTGTTCCCCCTTTTAGGCACCTGCTGAGAGACCTTTTGAGAAATCTTAGAAGTAACATTCACCACAGGAGAAGGAATATGTTGTTTTTGCTTCCATTGCTGATTACCATCCTTCTTTCTACATGAATCAACTCTATGTCCAAACATTTTGCATTCAGAAAATTTGACAGGACGTCATTCATACTCTACCTTCTGAGTATACAGATAGCCTTCCTCATCAATTAGCAGAACAGATTCAGGAAAAGGTTTCTCAATATCCATTTTAACCAGAATTCAAGCAAATCTCATCATAGTCTTCTCCTTAGTGTATGAATCAGCCAATAAAGGATTTCCCAGAATACTCCCAATCTTACTAAGACTATCCTTACTCCAGAATTTCCAGTGTAAACCAGGTAATTTCACCCAAACAGGAACAACAAAATCCTTGTCTGGTACTGTAGAATCACCAAGAGCCTAAGCCTTCAGTAAGAGGGGTTTCTTATCAAAATAAACGACATGTTTAGCAAGGATTTTATCACGAGCTTGCATAGAAACAAATCTGAAAACAAACGTGCCATCCTTGCTCCAAACAACTTTATCCAAACCCTCCGAGCCCCACATTCTTTTAGCAAACATCTCCATTACCGATAATGGAGGCCTAGCTCCCAAAACATAACCCAAAATGGAAGATTTCCATAATGCAACCTCCGATTCAATATCGTCAGAAGAAATTTGATGTGTGCGAATACCTTCAACCTCCAAAGGAGGTATAAAATCAAGTTTCATCGAATCATCTTCCTCCGAGCACTCTTCTGAATCCGCAGTCGTATGAATTTCCTTAGAATGCTCTGATAGCTTTCTCGATTGATCTTCACCCATGGTGATTTGAAGAATCGGAGTCGACTCTTCATCCTCCCTTTCAGGTTCCACAAAATTAGGATCAGATTGATCCTCAAAACCAGCAGATTTCGAAATCAATACTTCCGGTGACTCAAAATCAATAGAGGTCTTTGATTTCTTGGCAGATTTTGCGGCTCTTTTCTTCCCCCGCGATCGCCCCATCGCTACAATGCTCTAGGGCATTTCGAATTTTTTATTTTATATATATATATATATATATATATATATATATATATATATGTGAATAAATTACTAAAGTATGGAATTATATAATTTCAGCTTATGATACTATAACAAATCTTCTTTATTATTACACTATTTTATCACATTTATTAACAGTGCTCTAGGGCATTTTGAATTTTTTATTTTATTATATATATATATATATATATATATATATATATATATATGTATATGTATATGAATAAATTACTAAAGTATGGAATTATATAATTTCAGCTTATGATACTATAACAAATCTTCTTTATTATTACACTATTTTACCACATTTATTAATACTATGATAAATCTAACTTGAATTTCCAAAAATATAATTTACAAACTTGAATTTTAAGCACTATACTAACTTGAATTTCCATAAATATAATAATGTATGTAATTATTCAATGTTAACAAATATTTTAAGTTTCATTGAATTTCAAGTATACTTTTATGACTATTAATTAAAACTTCAAGTATACTAAAACTTTAAGGCCTATGTTTCATTGAATTTCAAGTACCCTAACTATTTAATTTATATAATTTAATTCATGTTAACAACTATTTTATCAAAAAGCACTATACTAACTTGAATTTCAAGCCCTAAACATCCATAATTCAACCTAAATCTATATCAAACAACACCATTCTAACTTGAATTTCAAGCCCTAACTTTACTAATACTATAATAAACCCAAAACATCCATAATTCAAACTAAAAATTTATCAAAAAACACTCATACTCTTACTTTACTAATACTATACACTAACCTAAACTTGAATTTCGAACCATAACCACACCAAAATTACTCAAATAAATTACTAAAATAAATTACTAACTTGAATTTCAAGCCCTAAACGTCCAAAATTCAACCTCAATATTCTAACTTTAATTTCAAGCCCTAACACCTAATACTATAATAAACTCTAAACACCCTACTATCAAACAACAATATTCTAACTTTAATTTCAAGCACTAACACCCTAATACTATAATAAACTCTAAACATTCATAATTCAACCTAAAAGTTTATCGAAAAACACTATTCTAAACTGAATTTCAAGTACTAACTTGACTAATACTAAACACTACCCTAAATTTGAATTCCAAACCATAACCACACTGAAATTACTCAAATAAATTACACAAATTCAACAACATATATGAATTTTACAATTAAAAATCAACAATTTAACTACAAAAATAAATTAGGGGACTCACATTGGTGGTGGGCGTAGTTGTTGGCGTCGATGGTTGCTGGAGAAGT
The DNA here is from genome assembly GCA_029582165.1 of Portulaca oleracea. Classification (NCBI taxonomy): domain Eukaryota; kingdom Viridiplantae; phylum Streptophyta; class Magnoliopsida; order Caryophyllales; family Portulacaceae; genus Portulaca; species Portulaca oleracea. Next base: position 15,454,279 of record CM055868.1, read on the forward strand.
GAGGACGGTGGTCGCCGGAGTATGCAGTGGTGGCCGGAGTGGTCGGTAGTGGCCGGAGTGGGCGATGGTTGGGGCGGTGGGTAGCGGGGAGGTGAGTGAGAGCGCAGTAAGAGAGAGAAAGAGAAGGCAGACAGATGTTCGAATTGAATGGTCTTTCTGTCATTAAAAGAGGCCAGCGACCGATACGCAGCGACCGATGGAATTTACTTTGCGGTTGATAAGGTATCGGTCGCTGCCTACCGGTCGCCCGTGTCGATAGGAGCGACCGATACATATCGGTCGCTGACGTCGGTCGCCGCAAGCGTTTCATGTTGTAGTGAAATTCGACCAAGCTCATAATCATCACAAACGATATGAACTAGGGAATTTCTATAATTTAATTCACACATACTCGCAAAAATAAATAAAATGGAACATATCCATTAGTGTTAAGTAGATTAACACAATATTTTGGTTATCACACATATAGCAACATACAATGTAAAACTTATTTTACATGTAGATAAAATACATAACTTATTACGCAAGATTATATAAAACAAATCTATATAATATTACATGCAAAGGGAAAAAACTATAGAAAATTAACCTCTACAACACCAAAAAAAAAAGGTATAAAACCAACTCACAAAATAATTGTAACTCATTACAATATTAATATGACCCCAATAAAATAAATTGTCAACAAATTGCAAGATTCAAAAATTAACAAGTACAAAGGGTCTGTAAACATTGAAACCAATGATATATGTCACTTGAATGCTCATAATAGGCAACAAAAATGTTGATGGAGAATCAATTAATAAAAGAATAAAGCTAGGATTTTAATGCAAAATTCAAAGAATATGCATATATCTCACACTGCATGCACACACTTCCTAAAAATATAAAGGTATATGGAGTAACTAAAGATATATGCACACTGACCCAAGAGAGAAATAATAAATATGCACACTACTCAAAAGGTCATATGAACGACCCCAAAAGCAAATTCATCTCACGCCTCTCCTCTTTTCCCAAACTCTTTGCACTGATAGATGAAATACAACTAGTTAGAAATTACTTTAACAATCACTAAACTAATTAAAAAGCATATGAAAGGAAAGAGAAACCCTCTAACTCCTTTTCAGCACGAGAAAGTGAGAGAGAGAAGGAGCTTCTGCTCATTCTTTATTTTCTTCCAACCTCAAACCAGTCTGATCTTTTTTCTTCTTGTCGTTGCCATGGTTGTCCACGAGAAAGCTTCAAGCTTTCTCCCATGGTTACCCCTCTTTTTCTCTCTAATTAAGTCATAGCTCGAAGAAAGAAAAAAAAACAACTCCCAAAGAATGAAGTTGGCCGCCCTCCACCACCACGGCTCTCACGTTTATGCCCTACACTTGCCCCGACTTTCACCATCAACGGGTAGATCGGTAAATTTACTAGTGAACTATGTAGGTGGTGTCGCTAGGCGCCACCACCTTAGTGATGCATGAATTCACGTGCCACTCAGTTGGCCGAAAAAATCTACCTTTTCGGTTTAAGTGTGTAGATTGGTGGTTGGAGAGGCTGAGTAAGAAGAGATTCGTCCATAAGCTGATCTCCTAGTGGTGCTGTCTTACACGTGTCACCCTTCTTCTGGCGAATTTGATGGCTATGTTAGACTATGTCAACCTAATTCAAAGAATCTTAGTCTAGGGTTCAAAAACGGTGAATGTTTAATTTTGGATGGTTTAAACTAGACATTAGACCCATCCAGTAGTAAGAAACAAAATTAAAAACCACCAATCATCGAAACCTTATATGCGAAACCAAATGACATATAATTAACAAAAGTTTGCAATTAACTACATCGTCGATCACATATTAGTAAACCAGATTGCATATTTAATACATGTTAGCAACTAGCTAGGGATTAACTAAGATAGGAATTAATTGTTAAGCTGTAGAACACAGAAGCATGTACGCACAATTTTGGCGCGGATACCACTGTAGGAAAAAATAGGACATACCTAGATGCGGACGCGTATAAATCGGATCGGCTCGGATACCATAAGTCTTTCCAACGTGCTTCGTCCTCGCTCACACGCTACCTGGGAGACTTCCCCGGAGGCCACCCATCCTGAGGCTACTCCCATCCAAGCACGTTTAACTAGCGAGCTCCCAACCGATGAGCTACCTTAAAAAAAAGTACACTTGGTGATATAAGTAGTCATTTCAATATCTTTAAGCTACACTTAAGCATATATCCGGGGTGTTACATCACAATTATGATCCCTTCGGATTTTCGATACCAACGAGTGTCAAACACCAAATCAAATCAAACCTAACCAATCGTTAATCATCAACCTAATGGTTATCAACTATAAACATGATTATTTCCTAAATAATGAAAATTTTATGTTAGTCTTAACAATTAAAACAAGCATAAGCACAACCCAATCAGGAGCGGATGTTTGGGGGGGGGGGCACCAGTCACGGCCATGGCCCTGGCCCACCCTATGATTTTTTTTTTTTAAAAAAAAGAATCATATACTTTACTATATATAAGTAAAAAAATTGTATGTTTTTTATAACAAAAAAAATGGTAAATTTAAATACACTTTCCTTGTACATATATACAAACAATAGTTACAAACGTACAATTTATCAATTTTGGAAAGTTAATAAAATTACAACCTCCTTTCTCTCTCCCTCTCTTCTCTCCTCCTCCCCTCTGGCGTGTAATTTTTTTATGCAAAAGTTGCAGAACTTTTCATTGCAATTAATACAACTCCCCCCCCCCCCCGCAAATTATTATATAACACCGAGTGTACCGTGCTATGAGTGTACGCATGATAATTTTCCAACTTAGATATTTTCCCAACTTGGATGCATATTTTCCTTTACGCAATGCAGTTTTTCCACCTTGGATGCGTAATTATTATGATATGATTGTATCATGATAATTTCCCAACTTGGATGCATATTTCCCCTTACACAGTGCAGTTTTTCCCACCTTGGATGCATATTTTGCCTTACACAATGCACAGTTGGTGATAAATTTTCTATCATGTAATGCATGTTTTCCAGACTTAGGTGCAGTATTGAAGCACTGCAATGTATATTTATTGCAACATCATATATTTTCCCTTACACAATGCACAGTTGGATGCAGAATTATCATAATACGAGTGTATCATGATAATATCCCAACTTGGATATTTCCCCAATTTGGATGCATATTTTCTCTTACGTTATGCAGTTTTTCTCACCTTGGATGCAGAATGATCATGATATGAGTGTATCATGATAATTTCCCAACTTGGATATTTTCCCAACTTGGATGCATATTTTTCCTCACGCAATGCACCTTGAATGCATATTTTCTCACCTTGAATGCATATTTTTATCGAGTGTACCATGCTATGTACACTCGGTCCTTCCGTATAATTACTGCCCCCCCTCTCTCTCTCCCCTCTCCTCTCTCCTCTCTCCGTGTAATTGCTTTATGCAAAAGCTGCATAAATTTTTATTGCAATTAATATAACTTTCTTGATGCATTAGTGTTGCAATTATTTGAGTCTCAAACTGGAAGAAAGGAGCGGAGCATTCACTGAAGAAAGAGGAAAAAGTTTTACTGACTCACTGTGTCAAAAACTCATCTAACGTGGAATATGACATGGCATGGCAGAAAAAAAGATTTAATTATCATTACTAAAATAATAAATACTACTCTCTCTGCGTGATTGCCAAGGCCCAATTGTGAAAAACATCCTTTCACATTTATTGCTAGTAATTTTTTATTTTATTTTTAAAAAAAAGGAGTTTTGTAGGTCCAGCCTTCAGTCTCTTCTTTCACATATACCAGTGTTTTACTATTGTTTGCGCCCCTTTTTTCATTATTTTCTTTATAAATTGTCCAAAATTGGATAATCGTTTTTAGTTTTTTCCAACATTTTGTTTATGACATATACTCCATAAATTAGTTAAAATGACAAGTAATATGGGATATAAATGTATAAAAAATGAGATGTAGGCAGTAAAAAAATATATTAAAAAAACGATCCATCTTTAAAAAAAATGATTTCGCTCCCTATTTGAATCAAACAAAAATATATAATTATCAAATTTCATTCCATTTCTTAAAGTTATTGGATTTCATTCCATTTTATTCCTTTTTATGAACCAACATGTCTTAAATAATTTATTTTGCAACCCCAAATCAAAATTAAAATCTAAGTCAAAAGTTTAAAAAAAATCAAAGAGGGTACAAGCGTACAACAACATCTTGAATTAAGGGAAGAAATCGAACCAGTGGGTGTATTATAACAATACTCCCTCCGTTTTTGTATTATTTGTCACTTGACTAACTGTTACGATTTCCAATATCACTCTTTAATTTATAATTTTTTATATAATATTTTATTAACAATTACAATATTATATTGGTCATGCTCTTTTCTGGGGTTAGTTAAATAGTTGTGTGTATAAACGATACCACACGTCCACACTATACTTTGAGGGCGTTGGACAATAATGTACTAAGATTTTTTTCTTTGACAATAATATATTGAACTAGGGTGTTCGACAATAATGGACCTGAGGCCCTGTTCTTTTCTGCGGTATGGTGTAGTGTGGTGTGGTGGAATTATGGTGGGTGTGGTGGAATTGTGGTAGGTTATTGGTACGTGGGGTAGGTGAGGAGAGAGAATGTAAAAAGTAGAGGAGAAAAGTGAGGAGAGAGAAAAGTAATGATTTGTGGTAAAGTGTGGTGAGTTGTGGCTAACTGAGGAGAGAGAATGTAAAAAGTAGAGGAGAAAAGTGAGGAGAGAGAAAAATAATGATTTGTGGTGAAGTGTGGTGAGCTGTGGCTAACTGCGGTATGCTGTGATACCGCAGTTTGTCAACCACAGAAAAGAACAGGGTCTGAATAGATTCCGACGGTGGCTAATTCGTTGACGGTCTTACATGATGGGTTGATGAGCAAAAGAAAATAAAATATTTACAAAACTAATGCTAATTTCAACAAGTACAAATGAAATTTAATTATTTTAATTCCAAATAACACCCCATTACTCCACATCTTTGCTAACATGAACATTGTTTTTTGTTTGCAAAAACAGAATTCATCTTTTCCTATTTGGACTTGCTCACATAACATTAAATGTTTTAATTTCTTTTGTTATTCAATCCACCAAATAAGACCGTCACCGAGTTAGTCACCATCGAAACCGTTTTGGGTATATTACTGTCCAATATCCCTATAGTTCAGTATATTATTGTCAAAGAAAAATATTCAGGGCATTGTTGTCCAACATCCCCAAAGTACAATGCATTAGCGTCTAAAACCCTTTAACAAATCACCATTGTACAAGGGTGTCTTAAGACTCCCCATATGTTTGTTAAAGAGGGTTTTTTTTTGCAGGTAGGAGGCGCACCTTGTCAAAGTCAGTGTGCCAAGGAGGCTCACCGATGTAATTCCCGACTGAAGATAAACAATCAAGCTTGAAATATCTCAATTAGATCAGTCAAGGTAGTTTACAAGACTTATTAGATAGGTTGAATGTATTTTACAAGGGAATGGAAATTCAAGAAATGAATATAGCTAAAACTTTCTTGGAATAGAGACACTACCAAGAAGTAGGGGTGAACGGTTCCAACCAGGTACCTCCCATGTTAAAATTTATATTGTGAATTTCCTTAGTCTCTTAACTCTTGAAATACTCCAACACCATATGAGCGATAGCATTTTAGCTTATTACCATTCTATTAACAATCAAAGTGTTGCATTGAATATCGTGAAAAAATAAACTGGACAAATTAATTGGGACGAAAAGAGTATATAATTATGTATTTTGTCACAATACAAAATTACAGATAAAGCGTTCATTTTATTATAGTTTAAAGGATTAAGTTATAACAATAACAACAACAAACTCTCATTAGCAACATGGTTGCGTGCAGTCTGAGGGGTGAGCGGGTTCCATATTCGGAACCTGGAACCTGGCCGGAACTTGTCAAACGGGTAAGTTCCGGAACCTGAATCAGTCAAACGGGTAAGGGTAAGGGTAAGGTTCTTGAAATTCAGAAACTTGTCAAATGGGTAAGGGTAAGGGTAAGGGTAAGGGTAAGGTTCATAAACTACTACCCTGAACCCGAACCTGTAACCTATCAATAAGGGTTAGATTTCGGGTATTGTCACTGAATTTGAAGTTTTCATAGAATTTTAAGCTTGTTATATGACTTAGTTATTTTTCGTGAAATTATAATTTATGTTGAGACTTAATATTTATTAAGATTATTTGTAATTTTGTATCATTTGTTTCCGTAAAACCAACTTGTGAGACTATTTTAAATGTTTGGTTTGTTTGCACTTAAGAGCAATGTGTGATTGATATATAATAGTCACTATATAAATGTTATGGATGAAATAATGACACGTTAAACTTTATTATTCATTTAAAAAATGTTACACTTTAGCACAACAAACTTTATTTTTAAATAACATGTCTGAAAATATATTAAGTGTATAGTAGGTGGAAACCCGAAATCAGAACCGCGGGTAAAGGTAAAGTTCTTAAAATTTAGGAATCGGTTTAAATGGGTAGGGTTAAAATTTACTAACTCCCCACTAAACTTTGACCAAAAACTATTCTAATTATTTTGTAAATTTTGAGTGCCCTGCTTTCCATTAAATTTCCGTTAAAATCATATCAATAAAAAAAAAGTTGACAATTAATCTCACCATCCTTCTTTTAATTTTCTATAGAAGAAAAATTCTACCAAGTTAAAATTTAATTTAAAACATTTCATATTCCCTCACCTAAATTTCTCATAGTTTGCCTTTCGCCAATTATAGTTTCATTTCCCTCTCAATCAATTTTTCTTAAATTTGAACAAATTAAAATTAGGAGAGAATTGCTAATTGTAATTTTAGATGGGAGGGAAACCAATGGTGCCAAAAACTTGGACAAAAATTTCATTTCCCTCCTAAGACTAAAATTTGAGAACAGATACAAAAAAATAAAATAGGTTTTAGGGTTCCACATTTCCACCTATCCCACGCTCAACCTCACCCACCCACTGATACCGATACCCCTCATTCTCTCTCTCGGCCTTCTCTCCTAGTCTCTCTCTCTCTCTCTCTCTCTCTCTCTCTCTCTCTCTCTCTCTCTTCCTGCAGAATTGGAGGTGTCCAAACATTTTCTCGTTCTGAATCTTGGCCTGAATTTCTTGCCTCCATTGCCTGCTGAAGTTCTCTGAGATGTTCTGGAGAAGGTTGAGGGTGTTGGTTTTGGTATCGGAGGTTGTGGTCGACATTTTTGTTGTGATTTTTGGGGGATGATTTCGATGGATAAGGGTTGTAGTTGGTGGACGAATTGGCAGAATAGCTTATTAGATCGTTTTTGCATGGATTTTCTTCCAAAGAGTTGGTATGTGAGTTGAATTCATCTGGGTTGCTCTCAGTTTTCCGAAATTTCGTGGTTTTGAGATTGATCTTTGCCCCTATCTCTATGCCTACAATTTGCTTGGTTTCCTCAAGCACATACTTTTACCATTTTTCTGGGTGTTTCAAACTTCATATCTAGTTTTTTTTTTTTTTTGTGCTTGAATTTCAAGGTTCTTATTTTCAGTTTCCTCAAGCTCCTTCAATTTGCGTAATAAGTGAGCCAGCAGTAGAATAATGTTAGTGTTTCGTCTTTTAGAAGCTATCTTGTGCGATTAACGTGCTTAAAATTAGTGTCTGTCAACTACACATAGCTTATAGTATGATATCATTTGCTTCATCTGCAGGTCTTGGTCTCATTGTCAGAAAAAAAAAACATGTCATATTCTATAACAGGTAGATCCTTGCCTCCTTCAAGATTTGTTTTATCCCTTTCACTCTTTACGCTCATAAACTCATCTAGTCTTTCTATTTAATAAATATAGCCATCTAATAGTGATCTCTCATTGGCACAACTTGTCCCATGAATTGGAATTTTCGGCAACCATTTTCAACCAACAATAAAAGGGGTTCCATTTTCAGGTCCTTCAAGCTCACAGCCTGCGACTGTCTCTTTACTCTCCTTTTTTTCCTAACTGTGCTGATCTGTGCCGATTCTTAAGCCAAATCCCCGCTGCCTATGTAGTACTGCTGCCACTATTTCTCAACCTTCTGGTTCTGAGACCTCATCGCAAGCACTGCCTATCAAGTAATCTTCGTCTCTATTTTCGTTTTAATTTGGTTGATTTTCATAATTGTCGAATTCATTGTTCATTTAATGATAAAGTTGGCACTTCACCAGTGCTACATTGTTCATGTATGACATGTCATCACTTACACTTTGTGCGACTTGACAATTTCATGGAGTGATATAGATGAATACATACGTGAAGCACTAGAAATGTAGAACTTTGGCACTATATGCAGTAATGGTAGGCTGTATATAGCCATGAAGGAGAAATATAAGTTAGAGATTGAATTTCGATAGAGAAAGTTTGGCTACTTGTGGGTACTCTAAGTCCATTACTGCATCGCATTTCCAGCTTAGTGCATTTGCATAGTTTGTTGTCTTTTTAAACTTGAGTTTTGTAGAAACCGTAGCTATCATTGAAAGTAAATTGGTTTTGTAATGTTTGCTATTAGATACATGAGCTTTGGATGTTTGGTGTTGTAATTTTTGTTTTGCAAAAAATCTAGTAGAATTCTTGTTATATTTTTTATTATACTTGATGTGGTAAAATTGATCTTAATCCAAGCTTTGGTTTTACTTTGTACAGGCGATGATAAAGGGAAGTTTTTATGAGTAAAATTGTTGCAATCAAATTTGCAGATTATTTGTCACTTTTGGACAGACATTGGATGTTGTATATGTCACTTATGTATTTTTTTCTTTGAAATAGTAAGATATGATTATTGCATTACAAATCTAATGATAATATTTTTGTATAATAGAATATTGTATATATTGAGAAACTAATGATCAAAGGTCTTAGAATTTTACTAATATGTTCATATTAATTGTCCATTGGCGTTATTAATTTATCAACATATACAATGTTCTAATATACGAAAATACTATCATTAGATTCATAACAAAAAATATTGTCATATGAATATAATGATGTGATCTAATAAAATATGTTATTAGAAATTCTAAGTAAAATGCACATTTTGGACAATTAGTATGAAACAGAGGGAGTTGTAAAATAAGAAAGTAATAATTAACATGTTATTGAAATTACAAGATGACAAACAATATAAAATATGAAAAGTCAGATAAAAAGTCAAATAAAAAAAAGAAAGTAATACTCCCTCATTTTCATGTATTTGTCATATTTGAAACTTGTGCCGTCTAATTGTGGACATTTTGATAATTTTGTTTTTTAATATATACAATGAGTTGTTATATAAAATTACTAATTTTAGATTTATGTTGAAAAATATTATCGTGAAAGTATAATATTGTAACTGTTAAAAAATACTACCTCTGTTTTTATTTAAGTGTCACCTAGGTAATTGTGTCAAAAATTTTAACCGTTAATATATTAATTTGTATAATGATTCATCGAATAAAATTGATATCATTATATTCGTATTAAAAAGTACTTTTTAAAAGGTATAATATCGTATCTTTTTATAAAAATATTACGTGAGAAATTGTTGATTAAAAATGGACCTCAAAAAGCGTGAATGACATAAAAAACGAAGATAATATTATATAAAAAATTATTAATAGAAGAGTGATAGTAATCATGACAATTAATTAAATGACAAATAATATGAAATGAAGTACTCTCTCCGTTCTGTATTAATTGACACTTTAACTAATTATTTTTGTTTCAAAATAATTGTCATTTTCCACATTCAAATACTTAAAATTATTTATATTAATTAATTATACTCCTTTTTTACTTTTCCCTTTATGTAAAACAATACCAACCCACCGCCTCAACATCTTATTTATATTAATTGATTAATTAATTTTATTCCTTTTTTATTTTTCCCTTTATAACAATACCAACCCACCGCCTCAACATCCCCCCACCCCTCCCCTCCCCCTCCCCTCTTCTTTTCTCCCCCAAATATCTCTGTGCCGGTAATGTTTTACATCTAGGGAAAAGTACCATGAAGTTGGTGGCTTACATTGCACAAGAGAGGAAGTTGTGCTTTTCCAACTTTCACTCTAGGGCATGATATGAGAGAGAAAATGCGATACCTGGTGAAAATTGAGGGTGGTTTGAAGAAAGGAATGCATTGGAATTCCATGTTTGCAGCATATTGAACCCTAATTGTCGACATGGGAGGAGAAGGTGCTACAAGCTACATTTATGGAGGCTGCTCCAACGACTGAAGAAGAACTAGCGCGAAAATTTGTTGTGTCTAACTGCAATTTTGTGAAGAACTCGACCAAACTTTGATATTAATATCCTGAGGGATAAAATGTGGTATTGATAATTTGATATCAAGTTTTGGGATTATCCAAAGAACTGAGTGGACTCACATTTCATACCACAATCGCACACCAGCGGGCGACGAATATCTATTTCGAAAGAGGCATAAACCGGCAAAATTTGTCCAATGAACCAGAAAAATTTTGCCTGTGTTTTGTCGGATTTTAATATTTATTGAAAATGTGGTATTAATGGAGAAGATGAATAGCGTGGAAAGAGGATTTTGGAGAAAGAGAAAGTAACATGCAGTAAATGAATGAGTTGAGCCTTGGTAGTTGTGTTACTTTTTCTTCGTTCAATTAAGGAGTGAAGAGGGAGGTTGTTCCCTGATTACCAAGGAAGGAGAGAGAAGGAGTGAAGAAGGGTAATTAACTTAATTAAGAAGGAGTGAAGAGCCAAGTCATCTGCATACTCAGCTGAGTTGCTGACTCAGTGAGTCAGTGTAGCATTCTCCGAAGGAATAGGGTGGAGGATAGTTGTCAACTGACGCACAACAGTATTGAAATTACTTGCTTGTTGTTATAATTTTGTATTTTGACCTTGCTTGTGCTTTTGATGTTTTGGTTTTTAGGATTTGTTTGGACTATATAGCCATATGTGCTTGGGATATATGCATTCTAGCGTAGGTTGTCACTTTTGTGTTGTAGTGCACTGACATTCCCACCTTGATGTATAAAATATGGGCTGTTGACCCTACCTATCAAAAAATTAATACGACTCTCTCTCTCTCTCTCTCCCCCCCCCCATTTTTTGCATACTTTTCAATTTTGTGTTTTGTGTGCAATTGGATTGGCGTGCAACAATGAAAATTACTCTCTTTGTGCAATTTCTCTCTACAGTAATATTATTGTGAATACAAATATTGATACTTGTTTGTTCGTAAAGTACTAATATTATTGTTATATTTTTACATAAAATTTCAACTTGACGTGCAATTGGAACAAGACATTCACGCAACATAAGGTATTTATCACTGAGTTCTACTATTAAATTCTTCTAATATATTTTATTAATTAATTGCTTAGATATTTGTTTGTTAATAAAGTGTTAATACACCTAATCATACGAATTGTTTTAAGTAGTGATAAATGATTATTGGAGTATCGTTTTTATTTAATTTGATTAATGTATATAATAATAGTTAATTTTGATTGAGAATTTTAGTTACTTGACTATAGAATTTATCAATTAAATTAGTACGTATTTTGATTTATTAGCGTAGAAGTTCATCTTTTGTTAGTTACGTATATGATTTTTTAGCATATTTCACTAATTTGTATGATTTTGTTTAATTTTGATTAAATATTTAATTGATTAGTTTAGTTGATTATAAACCTTAGTTGACGCATATTTAATTGATTAATTTAGTTGATTAGAACCTTATTTAATTTAAAGGTTGTGCTAAATTATTTTATCTGCTAAATTTTATAGGTTAATTGAAAGTATGTCAAAACGAACAACCGATTCATTTTTCAAGAAACAAGTGAATGAAAGCACTAGTGCTTCGCCTGTCGAACAAAATACAAGTTTGCATCCTGAACACCTCAATGTAGGTGTTGAACAATCACAACCTCCTGCTAAATCTCCAAGAGTTGACATCAGGACTTTAGAGACGAATGATTTAGTTCATGATCCTGCTTTACGTAAACCGATAAATGATTATCCGTTAAATAAAAGGGATGAAATTCGTATGAAATATATCAAGTTTGGCCTTTATCAGCCTTTTGAAGAATCTTATAAGTCTTTTGGACTAGAGAGTCATCCTCGTCGGTTTCAATATCATTGGTTTAGGGATTTTCCTTGGTTGGAGTATTCGTCTACTAAATATGCTGCATATTGCTTTCTGTGCTTTCTTTTTTCAAAAAAGCCAACAGGAAAGTCGGGATCAGAAACATTTACATCTAAAGGATTTAATAATTGGAAAAAGGTTCACGATGGCAAGAATTGTGCTTTTTTTACTCATATGGGGAAAGACTCAAATTCAGCTCATAATTTTGCAGTTAAGTGCCTTGATAATTTGATGAATCAGTCATGTCATATTGAAAGTGTCATTGAGAAATAAACTACTGAAGAAATTGTGAGCAATAGGTTGCAATTCAAAGCTTCAATTGATGTTGTGAGATCGTTACTTGTGCTTTTAGAGGCCATGATGAAAGTCTTGATTCGACAATCAATGTAACTTTCTCGAGTTATTGAAACTATTTGCATCATATAATGAACAAGTCGATGTTGTTGTTCTAGACAATGCTCCTTCAATTGTTAAGTATACATCTCTAGAAATAATTCAAAAGCAGATTCTTCACATCTTTGCAAGGAATGTGCAGAAGACAATACGGGAAAAAATTGGAAATTCTAAATTTTGTCTTATTGTAGATGAATCAAAAGACATAGCTAAAAGAGAACAAATGACTATTGTTGTGAGGTCTATTCATAAAAAGGGGCATGTCTGAGAACGATTTCTAGATTTGGTACATGTCAAAGATACAACGTTCTTAACTCTTAAGAATAAACTCAGTTTTGTTCTATCTAATCATAATCTCAACATTGGATATATTCGAGGTCAAGGGTATAATGGAGCCAGTAACATGCGTGGTGAATGGAATTGATTACAAGCATTGTTTCTTAATGATTGTCCATATGCATATTATGTACATTGCTTAGCTCATCAATTGCAATTAGCTCTTGTTGCTTCAGCGAGAGAAGTGCCAGAAGTCCACATTCTTCGAGAACTAGGTATTTATTGTGAATACAACTTCTAGCTCTTCTAAACACCATAATGAATTACAAGCAAGACATATTGAAGAGCTAGCACATTTAATTGCAATAGGAGAGATTGGTAATGGAATAGGTGCAAATCAAATTGGTACTCTACAACGTCCGAGTCTCCGAGAGATACTAGACGGAGTTTGCACTTTATGTAGTCTGATAAGATTGATGACCCTAGATACATTGTTCTAGCTCTTCTAAACGCCATAATGAATTACAAGCAAGACATATTAAAGAGCTAGGGTTCAGACAAATTCGGACAATTCGGGTTCGGGTTCGGACACAAAAAAATGTCCGAATTTGAATTCGGACAGGGTTCGAGTTTGGGGATTTAGTCCGAATGTCCGAATTGTCCGAACCCGGTTTGACCCGAACTCGATTTTTTGCCACTGCTATCTTGGAGTTTATCATGCGTTGAGTTGCAATGTTTGAGACATTTGAACCTTGAACTAGTTGGAAGTAGTGACCAAGTGAATAAATGTCATTGAAATCTCCAAATTGTAGTTGCCAGCATAAATATAAAAACTTCGTGCAGTGATAATGTGTTTTCAAACCAAGTACTCGGTTCCAGGTCCATTCATAGTGGATTCGGGACTGGATCCGAATTTTAAAATCCAATTTGAAACGGATCTGAGACTGAATCTTAAAATCAGGATACAATACTAAATAAATTCGAAATTGGACCCTTAAATTTTAGGCCACATCCAATTTTACTCACCCTTGATTTGAATTATCAACTACCTTAATCCCATCCCATCCCATCCCATCCCATCCCATCGGACACGTAGCACTGTGGAAGGGGCTTTACAAAAATGGAGCAAGCAAGTAGAGGGTCACTCGAAATATTCTCAGTAACAAAATTCCTTTTTCACAGTCACACAAAAATCAAGTGAAAGTGATTAACCCTCTCGATTTCTCTCTCTCCTCCTGAAAGCGTCAGTGAAGTGACAAACACTTTCTCGTCTTCGAAATTCATGCTTCTCGCTGCTCTGGGAGTACTCGGGACCCCCTCAGCCGGCGAAAATGTCGTCCAAGGGAAAGGCCATTGCCTCCGGTAAGAGAAAACGGCTCAACGATGAAGAAATTGCCAAGGAGAAGAGGAATCGAGCCGTTCTCCAGTTCTTTGAGGACTCTGCCATGGAGTTCGACGCAGATTCAAGCGACGACTCTGAATTTGATGACATTGAGGGTATTTTTCTTAAAGCTTCTTCATTTTCGTTTTAGGGTTTTTTTTGTTTGCTCCCAATTTTGTTTGTTGAGTTGTTTGCGAGTGTGGGATTGTTGATCGGACTGCTTGCATGTTTAGGGACGAGAAAATGTGGGCTGATTGTGCATTCTTTTGTGGTACATTTCTGGGTATTCTATGATTTTGGATGTTGTGCTGTTTGTGTTTATCAGTCTCACTCCTCTTTGTCAAACTTTTCCATGCCCACCATATACCAACGCTATGTCCGTCTAGGGTTGAGCAATTTCCCGTTGTCAAAGTGCTGTCTGTGGCACGTTTACGAACTTCTTTAGCCAGTTTTAGGTCTGTAGAGTCCATGTCACTTCCCTTTGCATGTGGGATTTCGAGTTTTTAGCTTGAGTTTTCTGGCTAGGCAAATTCCAAAGGCGCTTTGTGTGTTGGTGTGTGTGTTCAACAACAAGAAGCCCAGTGTAGTCCCTGTAATTCGTGGTATGGGGGATCCACATGTAGGCAACCTTCCCCATGCTCGGGAATTCATGAAGAGGCTCTTTGTGTGTGTTGGCATGCGTATGTTTATACTTTATACTAAATTGAAGGGTCAATGGCATATACAGTAGATGGAATGCCATATGTCCGTCATGGGCACTTTAGGTTAAATGAGAAGTGTGTAGGTTTGGGGCTAAACATCCTTTTGTCAATCAAGTCTTTTTGAGTAGAATATACTGATAATATGTGGGCGTGTTGGGCTTGCTCTATATTTCTTTTTGGAGGGGGGGCTAGTGGGGACTTTGTTACTGGAGGAGGGATAGCTTAACTTGTGTGATATAAATTCTGACAGTTATTCTGCTTGATATTGTCGAACAGATTTCATTGACGACATTGACATGGATCTTAATGTTAAAAGTGAGCCTGGGAAATTTGAATCTCCTCGGGTTTTTCCCAAGGAGGAGGAATTGAGTGGTGATGAACTTGAGAAAATGTTACAAGATCGTTATGGAAGTAAATCTGGATATGTTAAGTATGCTGAAGATGACTATGATTCTAAAAGATCTGTGGATCGAGGCCTTTTTCTACGTTCTGTTGCGGAACCGATGATATGGAGAGTCAAATGCAAGGTTTGATGTTCAACGATAGTCTTAACTGTGGTCGGTGGAAGTTAGAGCTGTCTAAGTGACCCCCCCCCCCACACACACACAATCATCCATCCACATTTTACTTACTGTGGACATTGATATTCTCGTTCTTGTCATGTATAGGTTGGGCGGGAGAAGCATGCTGTCTTCTGCCTAATGCAGAAGTTTGCAGACTTGAAAGAGCTGGGAACAAAGCTGCAAATAATATCTGCATTTGCTGCTGAGCATATCAAAGGGTTTATATTCATTGAAGCGGAAAAGCAGTCTGATGTTATTGAGGTAAGCTTTTGTTACATGCTATCAACTGTACTCTCGTTTGCCCAAACCTGTGGTACTTTTTATCTGTGCATTCTCTAATATGAGAAATCATTGATTTTATCTCAGGCTTGTAACCAACTTGCTGATGTATATTATAGTCTGGTAACAAGAGTTCCTATAAATGAGGCTTCTCAACTCTTGGTTGCTAGAAAGAGGTATAATGAAGTTAAAGAGGGTACGTGGGCAAGGGTAAAGAGTGGTATTTATAGGGGTGACATAGCACAGGTAATTAGGTGGATTTTTACTTGGAGTTGCAAACCTGATGCTGTTTATACTTTATGGTACTGGATTCTCAATCATACCTTGTTTTGGTGTAGGTGGTGGTGGTTAATAATGACCGGAAAAAAGCTACAGTGAAACTAATCCCCAGGATTGATCTGCAAGCCTTGGCTGGAAAATATGTAACAAAACCTTTTTATCACCTTACATTTTGTATTTTCTTTGTTATGCGACAATTGACATTGGCAATATTTACTGAAATTTTTACAGTGGGTGCGCTGTTGATTTTCTTGGTTATTGTTGATTGTGAGTTGTTTTGCAAAATTGCAAGTAGAGAAAGTAGAAGATTTAGGTTTTGTTTTTTTATCGTGTGTTGATCTATTTTGAAATTAGCTGCTAATTGATTTGTGGTTCATTCAACATCATTTTTAGCTTTTGTAGGTGCGCTCTTTTGTGTTTTTTTCTTCGTTTCTTTTCTTTTACCAGCTGAGAAATAGTAGTTTAAGTATTGCTACATATTTCCCTCTTTCTATTTTTCCTAAATATACTGGCTGGTACAGGGTTTTCATATCTGCGATGAAATCTAAACAATTTTTGCGTGGCAAGTAAGTAATTCACGATAAGGCTAGTACCGTTGAATATTTCACTTGCTACGCTCTGCCTAAGCGAAAATTCAGGGTATGGATTTGAATGCAGCTCTCGTCGCGTGCTGACTTCATAATTCATGAAGAAATTTATTTTGATACTGTGAGCCATGTGACTGTGGACAGCTTGTCCATCATTATCTACTGTGGACAATTAAAATCCTTAATATTTGCTTGTTGAAAGTTTTTGTTTACTTCATTGTCACTTTTAGCAAGTTAATTTCTGCCACTTTATTCTCTTTCACTACCTTCCTGTTACTTTATAGGATCGGCTGATGCACTTGTATTATGGAATCAATTGTACATTGATTATTAAATATTTATGCAGGGTGCGGGAGGAGTTTTGAAGAAATCAAAAGCTGTACCATCGGCTAGATTGATACCTGCACGTGAATTGGAGTAATTTATACATTTAGATTCTGTTTCCTGTATATTGGTTTCTGTTACCTTTTCAGTCTAATCATGTAGTATCTGCAGGGAGTTTCAACCTCATATACAATACAGACGTGATCGTGACACTGGAAAGGTTTTTCAGTTCCTTGATAATCTGATGCTAAAGGATGGATTTTTATATAAGAAGGTTCCTTTTGATTCCCTGAGCTTTTGGGACGTTAATCCTTCTGAAGATGAGTTACAGAAGTTTGCTCCTCCTAGTAATGATGCCTCTGACAACTTGGAGTGGCTATCACAACTCTATGGGGAGAAAAAGAAGGACCGCAGTGTGAATCTTAGCAAAGGAGGTGGAAAGGGAGAGGGCACATCAGGATCTGGTGGTGGAAAGGGGGAGGGTACATCAGGATCTGGTGGTGGAAAGTGGGAGGGTACCTCTGGATCTAACGAGGAGTCTAGCTTTGAAGTGCACGATCTTGTTCTCTTTGGGTTAGTCATACTTACTCATTAGAATCTTTGATAGCTGCTTTACATTACACTAATTCCCTTTTTTTCACAGCAAAAGAGATTTTGGGATGATAGTCGGCGTGGAGAAGGATGAGAGTTACAAGGTTTTTCTTGTCCTTCTTATTATTTTGATTGTTCTCCTGTCTACCTCTTAAATTTCTACTTTGCTGCAGGTTTTGAAGAATGGCTCAGAGGGACCAGTGACGATGACTCTGTCTCACAAAGATATAAAATATATTCCTCTGGATAGGAAATTCACCGCATTAGATCATCGTACGAAGACTATTTCCATCAATGATACTGTGAGAATTATAGATGGCCCAAGCAAGGTTTGCCATAACACTGAGACGCAAATTTTAAGTTATGAAGGGTGAAATTGCGCTTATGTCAACAAGTGAGCTCTGAGTTTAATTGCAGGGCAAGCAGGGAGTAGTGAAGCAAATTTATAGGGGAGTCATCTTCTTGTATGATGAGCAGGACTTGGATAATGCTTATTTCTGCAGTAACTCCCATATGTCAGAGAAAGTCAGGAACTTGGATTGTTCATCTCTGGGGAAGGTTTACTCTCATACTTGTTCCTTCTTCCCCCCTCCCCCACAAAAAAGAAAAGAGAAAGTAAACCAAGCTGTCAATGTATCTTATATATGATTTTCTTCCATTCATTTATCCCCTGGAAATGTTGTCCCTTTCAGGATGGAAGCGGTCCCTCTGGTTTTGAAGATGCTCCAGCATCACCTAAGTCACCCTTATCACCTAAAAAACCATGGCAGATGAGAGAAAGTAACTCCGATGGTATTATGCCTGTCTACTATGACTGATGTTCTGGCTGTATCTCTTTATAGTAATTATTATCTAACTAGATATTCTTCCTGTCTAGTAGACCGGAGAAACAATGATGATATGTTTTCTGTTGGACAATCGCTGAGAATTCGAGTTGGCCCGCTGAAAGGCTATCTTTGCCGAGTTGTAGCTATTCGCCGTTCTGAAGTCACTGTGAAGCTAGATTCTCAGCAAAAGGTTCTAACAGGTGCGTCAGTAGCTGCAACTGCTTTTTTCTTTG
Source organism: Portulaca oleracea (assembly GCA_029582165.1). Taxonomy (NCBI): domain Eukaryota; kingdom Viridiplantae; phylum Streptophyta; class Magnoliopsida; order Caryophyllales; family Portulacaceae; genus Portulaca; species Portulaca oleracea. Next base: position 15,472,900 of record CM055868.1, read on the forward strand.
GAAATTGGAAACTAGAGCTATTGATCTTAAGGCCAATGTTTCTGCAGTTAAACGTGAGCATCTTGCCGAGGTTCGTGGAAAGATCGGGACTACAGTGAGGTACTCTGAGACCATCCTTTTCTTTTTAGCACATGATTCATGTTTAGAATTTATTTTTTTGGTTATACTTCATGCCTGGTTGTGTTGTGCTGGCAGTGATGATGCCGGGTTGAGTTCTGCATTCAAACCATTTGATTTACTTGGAACTGAAGGCGGCTCAAATGGTAGGGACGCACTCATTATCTGCGATTGGCGAATGCCATCTTTTATGTGCATATAAAATGTGAACAAGTTATGCTTGATCAAAGATGTTTGAGGAGTTCCTGGTTTGCTGCACGAAGTATTGTATGATAAATCATTGCCTCTTAGCAGATGTGGTATTAAGATTATTCTCTGCAGTAGCCATTCTCCATTAGTATGATGCTTAGAGTCACACCTATGTTTCATCCCCCTCTTTCTATTTTTCTTTCCCTGATAATTCTTCTATTTTGTGCCCCATTCCAATATGATGACATTTAGTTGTTGGAGCTCCCACAGTCCCATCTCTCTCCAAGATCATTATCTGGATGCCTGCTCAAAATCCGGTACAAATTTTTCCTTTTTTGTTTTTTTTTTTTTGGGGGGGGGGGGGTGTGGATGACCGGATGAGTAAAACCCAAATTTATGCGGTGGACCAAGGGGATGTCATGTCACCCATGTTGAGCGAGGGACTAGATACGAAAGTTGTCTTGCCTTTGTGGTTTCATGAGTTTGTTATCAACTACGTATTAGAATGTCCAGTATCTTTCACTAGTTATCGCATATTCGCATGATTCGACCTATTGAAAATTGTGAGAAAATTAAGCTTTAGCTCGCTGAGAAGACATAACTTTGCTCTTGAAAGTTTCATTGATGCCTTTACTTCCTAGTATTGGACCATGTAGTCAACAGAAGTAATACTTTTTTTTTATTTTTTATAGAGAGATGTTTTGCTGTTCTCAGAATTGTGGCCTGCTAAAACTTTGTAATCGATTTTGCCTAGCAGTTCATTGTTTCTGCGTTGGGGTGAATTTTTCTGGCAACATTAGCTTGGGTTCTTCAAGTTCCAATTAGCTATAGTGGGAACAGTTGGCTTTGCAGTGTCTTTTGGAAAGTGATTTTGCCATCCTCAGAACTGGGAGCTGTTAGCACTTGGCAACTTTTCTTCTCTTCTTTAGCTTGAGCCCTTGAGAACCCATTATTTTTGCCATGGGTTAATTCTGCTATGAGCCATTAGCTTGGCTGCTTGGGTTCAGTAGAGTACTAGAAGGGGTAAACTTGGCTCCTCATGGCCCCAAGGCATACTTTCAATTTCACTGCCTACTAAAGCAGTTGCTATAGTGAAGGGGTCATCATGAAGGTTGTTATGTAGCTGGTTATATAGCTGATTATTTCCAGTTGTTTGTGTATGTTTGTGGATTGGGTGCATGAGCCTCCCTTGTGTTAGTAATAAACCCGGCAAGTGCATAGAGAGTTTCTGAATATCCTTGTGGAATATGTTTTAATGAATGTGTAGAAGAACTAGGTAAAGGCAGTAGGCACAATCGACACATAATAAGATAAAATGCATGAAGAGAGTGAACTTTTAGTAGAATTGATGCTGTGACTGGAGGCGGTTCTTGAGTCAATAACCAATTATGATTAAAATAAATTGCAGAAAATATTCAAATATGGATTATAGTATTCGTTTGCTCCTTTCTCTTTCTTTGTTTGGGAAGATACACTTGGGAAAGTTTTACCTTGTGTTGTGACAAATTACAAAATTGGGGGAAGATTTTGGTTAATGGGCGTTGTGCGTGTGTGTGTCTTGGGGGGGGGGGGGGGTTAAATCTGTGACACTTGTTGCTTTGTTGTGGGTTCGGGAGGCTCTTTCGTAACTAGCTTTTGTTTTCCTTTGTCGTTTCTAAGTACATTAGGAACCATCTCGTAACTTGGGAGGAAGGTGAAGAGGAAGGCTATGATGGTGCCCCATGTTATGTTTTTGGAGTATTTGGAGAGAGAAAACAAGGAGGTTTTAAGGGAATTGGAACTCATCAGCTCATGGAAGATGCTTTCAACAAGACCCTGTCTTTGGGATTGTTGGAAGCATAACTCTTCCTCTTTTGATATGGCTGATTTTGTGGATAGCTCATATTTTGGTTGTACATATAGACCGTGTAGGATGCTAGCCGTGCATTCATTCTTTTGTTCATATTTATAGTATTATTATTATTATTTTTTAATCAAAATTAATCGTGGAAATATAAATTTTAAACATGATCCACGAGGATAAATAATAAGAGAAATCCAGGACGCATAAGCTGGCACATGCAGAAGGCCCGTAACAGAAGCTATGAAATTGAGCAATGTCTATAGATTAGTTTTAAATTCATGCCCATGGATAGATTTATGTTGTGTTTTAACCAAACCTTCATGTGATGTGTACTTATTTTTGCAATTGACCTTTTCTTTTTAACATCGGATTCTGCTTAGAAAATCAAATATTTGTTCTATTCCCAAAATCATGATATAATTTATTGTCAAAATGTCATGTGTGATGCATGTAATTTAAGCTAAGAAATATTGTCTTATTAAATGGAACTCTAAGTTAGACATTTGCAATCACTTTGATGTTTGATCAATCCCACGTCTCCGATTTGACTTCAAATTTGACATAGCTCGCATCAGTATGGTTGTCATTAAATTGGTATGTATAAAGATTGAAAAATATATATTCATAGTGTATGTTTAATGTTTAAAAGTCTAATGGATTGTGTACTATATTATTTTCCTAGAGCATTTTTAGTGATAATTTGAAATTCATGCTCTGATACATGATATGCAACAACTATGCTTAATATACATATTAAATGCAAGTACACTAAATATGCAAACTATGTTAGCATGCAATAGTAGCTACCTTGGTAAAATTTTAAAAATAATCAATTTTATCCAATGATTTATTTCCATGTGTTATTAGTTATTCCAGCATGAAGTCGCTAAAACCTAGTGTTCTTGATAGTTGGTATAGATAGAGAAGCTGAGGGCCATGATTGGTTTGCTACTTTGCTTAACCATTATAAGCCACATGAATTCTATAACATTATGAATCCTTGTAGGACTGGCTTTTACGTGATGTTTGAATGATCTTCGTGTCTTTGGCTTATTTCATGTAGAACGTCGGATATATGTTCTTCTGAATGGGGTTTTGTTGTAATTTTTAGACTGGCTACAAGGATCTAGTGGAGCAGCAGATGGCAATGGTTGGAATGCTGGAGCGTCTTCCAATGCAGGGTACGATATGACTGGTTACAATTGTTTGCTTTTGGAACTGGAGTAATGGACTTTGGAAATGCTGTGAATAAATAGTTAAGGGAAAGTCCATGGGTGTCAACTTTCTAGGGATTCAAAATCAACTTTTGGTTCCAATAAAAATAGGTTTACTTACCTGCCTGCACAATGCTTGGTGCAACTGTGCTCACTTGCACTACTAGCCCTGAAGTGCAAACTGCATTTTTCCGACTGTCCAAAAGAACAGTCCCTGAAGTGCAGCACATCTGGGAGGTGCACACTTTTTTGGGAATTTTCTGGTTTTTGCTTCAAGTTGAACTTCTATGGTTTTTTGTGGTGCGCTCTGCGTGCATAAATTCTGCACCTCAGGCCCTGGGATCCTTCGTGCCTTTTTGTGCTTCACATGTTTTTAGTCTATAAGATTATAAGATTGAGGGCAACGCCAAAGCCCTTCATGATTTCAATCTTTAATTTTTGGGAACCTTGTATAATTGGTGTCAAATTGTCTATCAAGGTGTAAAGGTCACCGTTTTTGAATTTTGTATCGATTTGATTTTTGTAGAGAGTTTAAAGGCTTGGAACTTCCTTGGTTTGACTTTGCCTCTTTTTGTAAATGGATGGCACTGGCAACTTTTGATTACGTAAAGAAAAATAAAAATACGTGGCATACCGGGACCTGTTGTGGCTTGAAGCATTTCCAAAATTAATATATGTAGACACCTCATGGAATTCAACATTCTTTATCACCCCTTTTGGATGAGATGTGTAGCTAAGTAATTATGAATTAATGATGGTGCATGGAAGTGTTTCGACATTCTTTTTAAGGCTTAATTCTTTGCTTTGTTGATGATGGCAAAAAAAAAAAAAAAGACGGATGAAAATCTGGTGCTAAAGAATTGCCATTTTATTGTCTGGTGAAGCAAAATAATATTTCGAGTATTAAAGTTGATTACTTCGTACTGTTATTGATTATTCAAAGTTACTTATGCAGGGGTGGTTGGCCTGCTTTTCCTTCATCTGGAGCTTCGGTTGGTTGTCTGTTCCCACATTTATTTATTAGCTTTCTCACCTTCCTTTTGAAATGCTAACTTCTTCACTAAAATGTTCCCTTTTGCCCAACAAGTTTCCTGAAGATATGTCCAGCTTTGCCATTGTGTTTTCTAATGACTCCATGGACCTTTTGTGAAATGCAGGTTCAGGCTGGAACCTCAGCTGCTGGTTGGTCTGGTTCTGTTGATAATGATTCTAAAAAAGGTAAATGTGTCTTAGTTTAGTAAATGCTGAAAGGAGACAAGGTTATTACAAAGATGCTTTTGTTCTTATCAAGTCCCTCTTTTACCCTCAATGTTCAAATTTAGATGATGCTTGGCTCAGCAAAGTGGATGATAAGAATGCATCATGGGGTGCTGCTGTTAATGACAAAGCTCTGGCTAGCAGTTCCCAGGACGGAATTTGGGGGAAGAGTGATGGTTGGGGAAAAACTTCTGGTGCAGGTGCTTCAAGCAGTTGGGAGAATGCTAGTGGGTCAGGTGGTAGCGCTGGTCCCTCTGGCTGGGGTAAACAGAAGGCCAGTAATGATAGTGATGACCAGAAGAACTTATCATGGGGTGCTTCTGGTAATGATAAAGCCGTAGGTAGCAGTTCCCAGGATGGTGCTTGGGGGAAGAGTGATGGTGGTTCTTGGGGAAAAGCTCCTGTCACAGGTGGATCTAGCAGTTGGGAGAATGCTAGTGGTTCAGGTGGTAGTGCTGGTCCCTCTGCTTGGGGTAAACAGAAAGCCAGTAATGATAGTGAGACATGGGCAGATGGTGCGAAATCCTTGGAGTTGGCGACAGAGAAGGCTGCTGATGCATGGGGTAAAGCCAAGGGAAGTGATAATCCAGTGGAAGGTGCTTGGGCCAAAGGAGCTGGGACATGGGAAAATAAGAATGCTTCAAATGAGTCCAGTAAATGGCAAAGTTCATCTGTTCCATCAGACTCTCAAGGTGGTGCCTGGGGCCAAGTACAAGGGCAAAATTCATCTGGACCCTCTGGTGGATGGCAAAAGAGTTCTTCGGCTGAGAATTCAAATGAAAAATGGAGCAAATCAGAAAATGCCAGTGGATGGGGACAAGACAAAGCTGGCAGTCAAGATGGATCTTCTTGGAATAACTCGGGAGGCTCCAACTCCTGGGATAAGTCAGGTGGCAGGACTTTTGGAAATAATGGAGGTCGTGGTCAGTTTCAGAGAGGGAGGGGAGGAGGATCCTTTGGTCGGGGACAATTTTCCAATCGGAACAAAGAAACTGAAGCTGGCTCATCTTGGGGTAATTCGAGTGGTGGGAATGGGGATAATGGTAGCGATTGGGGCAGCAAGAAGGATTGGAAGCCCAAGGAATCCAGTGAACCATCAGCTTGGGGCCAAAAGGGTACAAGTGGAGGTCAGTCAGCATCTTTGTTCTTTTGTTTTTTGTTTCAATCAACTTCTGTTGTTTTTGGGCGGCCATAGTGCCGTACTTGTTCTTTGAGCTGTTTCTGAAGTTAGTAACTCTTAATGTTTTATGGAGCCTCTGTCGATTACATGGTTAACTTCCTAACAATCATGACAAGTGTCGCTGCTTCTATGTTTGCTCGGTCTTTTTCATTCTAGGTCGAGAGCAACAACTTTTTGTTTTCTCTTTCGCGCACAAGTATATCTTATTTGCGTCACATAATTTTTTTTAGGGTTGGCTTGGTTTACATAACTTTGCATGAATGGAGCCAGTATTTGACAAATTAAAGATGAATTTATCTAAAATTATACAGAAAAGAATACAAATATGGTGTATGATGTTGTTTTGGGTTTCCCATGAGCAAGTAGATAGAAACCTCTCGATGCAATAATATTTCTGCACGATTCATCTACCTCGTCCTTGATGTGATTCAAGAGTCTTTGTTTGGTTTGACAACGTCCATAAATGCCTTTTCTGTGCAAACTTAGGGGCTATATAGGCCACATGATTTGTAAATAAAATGATTCTAGCATGCCTACTGTGGCACTAGAAGATTGTTATGAGTGTCACACCACATCTGCTGCAGCTTTGACTTGTTAAGAAATGTAGAAATGGAGCAGAAAATACTTGTCACAAAACATAAAACCCCTTCAGCTTTACCTTATTGCTTTGTATCATAAGAGAGCTAAGATTTGTGTCTTCATTTTATTCAAAACCATTGTGTTCCTGCCCTGAGAGTTTTGGACTCAAAGGGGAACTTGAAAGATACATATGCACAAAATCATTTTCATCCCTATGGTTCTCTGTGGAGAAATCAATTTGAAAAGATCCGATTTACTTTATGAAGAAATATTGTGTAAACTTAAATCTTCTATGCAATTCACCCTACCATACCACTATTTTGATACTTATCACAAGGCTCTTGATTGAACTGGGGAGTAATGGTGTTCAATATATAGAGTCTTCATGGATTGTACGTGGTGCATCTTCCAGTAGAACTTAAATATTGTGTTTCCTATTTTGGTGACTGAAATTGTCAGTCAACTAAATAGTTGTAAAGCACGAAGCTACAAAAGGCTTTCTTTTTCTTTTCTTTTTATGTCTTGTCAACTAAATAGTTGTAAAGGACAAAGCTGCAAAAGGCTTTCTTTTCTTTTCTTTTCATGTTATGCCTTGCTTGCTGACTTTCTAAGATTCTGATGATGTAGATGACGTCGCTGGCGATTCATGGGGCAGCAAGAATGGTGACGGTGCCGGTGGTGGTTGGAAGAGCTCAGGACTAGGAGCTGCATCAGGGTCTAAAGCTGGGGGTTGGGGTAATACTCAGGCTGAAAATTCATCTGGCGGATGGAAGACCAATAACTGTGGTGGTTCTTCGAATGCAAATTGGGGCAAACAAGAAAAAGCAAGTGATTCGGGGAAGGCCAATGCTGGCAGCCAAGGTGGATCATCTTGGAATAATTCTAACAGTAATGCATTGGGTGATGCTAATGACAAGAGTGATGTCGCAAAAGATTCTTGGGGAAACAAGAACAGTTCAGATGGTCAAGCTAAGGGCTGGGGTCAAGCACAGGAAGAAAATGCATCAGGAGGATGGAAGAGCAACCAGGGTGGATCAACATGGAACAAGTCTGGTGGTTCTTGGGATAAACCTGATAGTGATAATGATCAAGGATATGGTGGCCGTGGTTTTGGTGGAAGGAGGGGCAGAGATGGTAATCGTGGAGGGCGTTCACAATTTGGAAGAGGAAGGGGAGGGTCTTTCAGTCAGGGGCAGGGCTCCAGTTGGAGCAAGGAGAATGAAGGTGAAAATGATCAAGGGTACGGGGGTCGTGGGTTTAGGGGGAGAAGGGGTAGAGGAAATTATGGAGGCCGTGATCAATTCGGCAGAGGAAGGGGAGGTTCCTTTGGTCAGGGACAGTCTTCCAGCTGGAGTAAGGAAAATCAGTCTTCCAGTTGGAACAAGGAAAACCAGTCGTCAAGTTGGAGCAAGGAAAATCATTCATCAAGTTGGAGCAAGGAAAATCAAGCTGGTTCATCTTGGGGTTCTAATGGTGCTGGAAATGGAAATCAAGGCAGTGATTGGGGCAACAGGAAGGATTGGAAGAGCGATTCAGGCGCAGAGCGCAAAGATTGGAGCAAACCAAGAGAATCTAGTGAAACATCTTCATGGAGTTCACCAAAAGGTACCAGTGCAGATCAGCCTCCTGGTTTGCTTTCATGTTCTTCTTCAATATGTTTTTAATATCCTCAGTTTTCATTGGTAGCTTGTTTCTGTTTGCATTTTTTAAACATTACAGGCACTGGAGGACTCCTCAATGATTTTATTGAGGATACATCTGTTCTGCGTATGGTTTTTGTTTGCTACTTCTAGTTTTTTGTAGTGTTTTGTGTCATTTCCTGTTCTAAAATGGGATAAGTACTGCTACCTCTTTTAGCTTCTTATATAATTGATAGTCAGCTTATATATTTGAAAATTTCAAAGAAAGAGAAATATTAACTTTAAAAGCATTCAAGCGAAATAATACCCAAATCCTGAGTTAGGCTGTGATTGGGTGTTCATTGAAGTATACTCCACTGTGCTGATGAAGAATTTTTTGGACTCCATCTTGTTCTCTGGGGAAAAGAGATTGCAGAGACCCATATGAGAGCCACAGAAATGGGGAGGGAAAGAAGGGCAAAACCACTTGATTACTGGCAAAGCAGCTGAAAAGTGCAGACTGCGGAGACAGTATTAGTGAAAGGAATTGCTTGTCAAAAAAAAAATGTATGTGGTTTGGGAGAAGAGCGAAATTCGATAGTCACTGGACCTGGTGTATCCCAAACAGAAGCGACCCTACTAATTGAACCATTAACTCTGTTTCGTAACCGAGTCAATCATTAATCCAGATCTATTAAGACTGATGTAGGGGACATTTGTAACTTTATGAAGGAAATATGAGCATCGGCGCTGCATCGCTAGAGGCCTTCCTTGATGACTTTTGCCCTCTTCTCAAGCAGGCTACCAACCAAAGACAGGCTATACAGGGCTAACTAATTTGATTTAAGTTTAACTATCCTTTACCAGAGCACTGAAGAGGTATGCTAGTATTTTACTTTCAGCAATTTAACATGCCCAAGGATGCACACATACATTTGTAACCAGAACTGATCTCGACCTCTGGTTACTCAGAGCTTATAAATGACTGACTTCTTTTTCATTATACAGTATAAATTGTCAAAAATGACCAGCGAAGCACTGTGCTTCAAGATGATTCTCAAATGTTGAAAAGGATAAAGGATGTATTGAAATTTGTTGTACCTGGTGATCTATATCTCAAGTGCATTTGTAAGAATGTATCTCCTGAAAGAAACCCATAATATTCTCCTTGATGAGGTGTTATATCTTCATTGCTTCTCGCCCTTTTTGATGTGGAGGTGAAACCTTTTCTTGCTTGAATGGCCTCCAGCAAGATTCCATAGAATTTTTATGCTAAGGAATTCTAATTCGACAGTTGGGTGTTAAAAGAAAAATTGGACAAAAACCTTTGTTTATTGCCGCTGTTATTTGTTTTTCTCATAGGGGGGTTGGTTCCGCTGAGTAATATCAGAGATCCTTTCTGGCTTGGAGAAGGGTGAAGGGTTGAGTTTTTGGATGTTTTTTGATGACTCCATTGCCTATTGGTGGAGGATTTAGTGGTGAAAGGATCAGTGGTTTTTTCTTTAGTTGTAGTCTGTCTGCTTAATTTTGTTCATTGCGGTGCTGATTCAAGTAGGGGGTGGTAACCTTCTGTGAATAATATTCTGAAAACAGCAAATGTGTAGCTAGCTGCTTAGATACTTGTTATTATGAGTTAAATTCTCATTGTTCTTGGCCTTCTCATTTTGTTTCTGATTATTTTCCATTTTCCATTTGATGTTTAATGTAGAAGGTGGTAGTAGTTGGCTGAATAAAGGTAACGACAACCAGAAATCATCTTGGGGTGCTCCGAGCAATGCTAATGGTGCTGATGGTGGTTGGGGAAAGAGTTCTGGAGGCGATGCATCCAACAATTGGGGGAGTGCCAATCATGATGGCAAGAGTTCCGGAATCAGTGACCCTGGTGATGGTGGCTGGGGAAAGAGTGGCGGTGATGGCGGGACATCCAACAATTGGGGGAGTGCTAAGCCTGATGGCCAGAGTTCTGGTAACAGTAACCCTGGTGATGGTGGCTGGGGAAAGAGTGGTGGTGGCAGTGCACCAAGCAGTTGGGGGAGTGAGAGTCGTGATGGGCAGAGTTCTGGTAACAGTAATCCTGCTGGTGGTGGTGGTTGGGGAAAGAGTGGTGGTGGTGGTGGTGGTGCATCCAACAGTTGGGGAAGCGCCAGTCGTGATGAAAAACCTGCAGACTCCTGGAATGCCGGTGCATCCAACAGCAAAGAGGGCACGTCTGGGCAGGGTGGTGCTTGGGGCAAGTGAAGTGCTCAGGAGGCCCCCTTGATTATTGAACAAACGTAAGGCCCATGGAAGCTACCAGGTTGGTTCTTTTGTTTTATTCACCCATCTGCGTGCCTTTGGTTTATTGCCCTTTTGTTTTATAAAAGTCATCCTTGATAAATTATTAGTCACAATCGCATTAAAAAGGTCATTTTAATATTACTCAATACTCATGGTAAAATATTAAAAACGTCACCTTGTAAGGAGTTCGTTTCACGATATGTTGTTTCACGATATGTTGTTTACGTGAGACGAGGACGGTCTCAATATCATGAAGTGTGAAGCATGTGACTCTTGCCTGTTCATATCTACTTTGTTTCCATAATGCTGAGGTGATGCATGGCCGTGGTGGTTCAGTGTCCTGGGGACGGGGAAGACAATGAGCTTGCAGCCCAGTATTGGTCTCTGCTTTCATGGTCTGTACATTTTCTAGTGGGGCATGCTTTTTTAAATTATTTTTTTAATACTTGGGGTATTGGCATTTGGGATTATTTATAAATGTTGCCCTCTATGTCACCTGAAAAGAAGTCACCTGGAAGTAGCAGGTGGTTCCTTGGTATAATATCCATCTATCTTGCATATTGTTTTGCTTACTGTGTCTTTCCATTGCATTGCAGGAATAGTATCTGGTGGGTGGCACAAGGAATGAACCAACCACTGTTTTGCTCATCTACTGTTTGTTATGGTGACTGTGGATATGAAGATTGAACTAGGTTGTGCTTTTGAACTTGGTTTTGATTATGTAAATAAATGAACCCCCTAACTACTGTAAATTTAAGGGTGTTGGCATGTATATGCTTCCACACCTTCTAAACTTTGAAGTTGGGGCTTGAAGCTCCTTTGGATAACAAACCAGTAGGGCCAAGTGGAACAATTGAAGTGACTTACAGACAAATTTGTCACTAAGACACTACCCTTTGCATATGGTGACTGTCTCTGATCAATGAAGGCTATTGTGGGTCCATATTGTAAATGGGTTTTCTGTTTTATAGCATTTTTGTGGAAGAGGGGTTTGGTGGGTTTTCTGTTCTGTAGCATTTTTGTGGAACAGGGGTTGGTGGGTCCTCTCAATCTGATCAACTTTGACACACAGGCATTTTATCTGCAGATGGGTTGGTGGGTTCTAACGCTTGCACAAACACAATGTGGTGTCAAATCATGCTTTAGAACCAACATTAAAAAAAAAAAACATATGTATATGGTTTAAAATCTTGCTTTAGAACCAAAACTTGAAAAACAAATTCTGATAGGAATTAGCAGGGCAGGAATTATCAATTATGGTGAATTTGACGAAAGCAACCGGAAACAGAATGCACAACCTTTGCTTACCCTTGTAAACTCTTTTCCAGCCTACAGCTCACCTACGTTGCCTTTTTTTTTAATTATTATTTTTTTTGTTGATATTAAAGCCTTGTATGAGCTTATGCCTTCTATTCAACATACTTGTGCATTCTGATAAATAGGAATACTCCCCCAATAATCGAACCTTGAAGGGATGGGATGGAAGGGTGGGATGCTTATACCCGTTCCATCTAGAGCTGGTAAAATTTTGTCCGACCCGGATTACCCGAATTGTCCGACCCAGAAAAAATCGGGTCTGGACATAAATTTTTCGTCCGAATTTTTATATTGTCCGAATTGACCGAATATTCGGACATAAAATTTCTCTTTTTTCTATTGTCCGAACCCGATTTTAGCTTCGTCTGAATTGTCCGACCCGGTTTGACCCGAAATAAAACCGGGGCCGGACATGAATTTCTCGTCCGAATTTTGACATTGTCCGAATTTGTCCGACCCGGATTTACCCGGACCCGGATTTTTGCCAGCGCTAGTTCCATCTATACACACACGCGCACACACATAATAGAACACTAATGTTGTGTATTCGTATATGTATGTGTTAGTTCATGAAGGTTGTTAGTTCATGGAGATTAACAAGGAAGAACTAACATTAGAACTATGTTGTCATAACTGGGTCACCGAACCGGTTGACCCTATGGGTTAATGGTTCAACTGGTCGGACCGGTTTAGCCGGACTAGTTTGATTGATCCGGGTCACGGTTGAACCTGTCAAAATCGGCATAAACAGGTCATGAGTTCAAAAAAGTTTAATATACTTCAAAAATAATTAAGCTACCAAAATAAGTTGAACATGGCATGAACCCGTCAAAACCGGATTGAATCGGTCAAAAATCGGTAGAACAAGTCAAAAACCAAAATTTCATAAATTAAATTACCAAAATCCTGGTCTGATCATGAACTGCCCGATTCACTCGGTTTTGGCATTTTTTCCCAGTTGAACTAGTTATCCGAGTTAAGCCTGGAACCGAATCGGTCAAGTTCCCGGTCCATGGTTGAGCTGGTCGGATCGGCTGGATCGGTCTGGTTTTTACAACATAACATTAGAAGAGAGCATGAGTCTCAACACGTATTAAAAATAGTTACCTAAAAATAGGATCAATTACAAGCCATGTACTGCTCGCGTACGAAATTATCCCTTGAGCATGGAACACGAACCAAGCCTTACGTTTTTAGATAAAACGCTAGAGATCACGAGTGAGGATCCCATTTAACATATGTAAAGAATAATATGAAACAGTGTCAGTAAGGACCAGTTAGGAAAAATTTGGAATTCATTTTCAAAGTGAGGATAAGCCATTTTTGGGTAAAGTATGGTGTCACCCTAGACCTAAAAGATCCCAAAACTTCAACCCCCAGAATCATTGTTGTTTTGATCTATCTTAGAAATTCTTTGATATATATATATATATATATGTAATATGACAACACTCCCCTACTAAGTCAAATCCATAACATTATTCCTGTGCAAAATGAGAGATGAATGATTATGTAAGTTTATTCCTTATATGATGCCGTGGTCCACATACCCCATTCACCCTACTCTACTCTTCTCTCTCTCTCTCTCTCTCTCTCTCTCTCTCTCTCTCTCTCTCTACTTGGCACCTCTTTCTCTCTCTCACCCTCCCGTTCTCTTTCTAAACGCTCATCAAGCATCATCAAGGCTAAACTCAGCACTTGAATAAATTGCATTAGAAGTTTTTATTCTTGTGAACTAAAGATAATTCAAAGATCTAATAGGCAAGCTTACTAAGGGGATCAACCTTTATTTACTTCCTTTAATCTCAAGGTAACTATTCTCAGCTGAACCTAGATCGTGTCTTTCTAAACCTAGAAAATTGGCCTTTTATATACATGCATGAACTAGGCTTGAGCATGACACGATTTTTTCTCATAAATTTTGGCTCAATTTGGCTAGGCTCTCTTGATAAAAATTGTAGTCTAAACAACGAAAAAGTGATCCAAAAGCCCATTTTCTTTTTTGTTGATAAGTAGCGGGCAAAGAGCCCTTTTACTAATCAAAGAGAAAGTGCCCACGAGCACTACAAAGGACATGCAACCCAAGAAACCAACAAAGATGAAACTTGTGAGTAACTCAATCAGACAACTCAATACAGCAGCAAACCATCATTGCACCAATTGTTGATAAATTTTGAGAAGAAAAACCATCACTGTTTTTAAGGAATTATTTGTCCTCTATCACTCAGATGCTCTCAAGATTAGCAAATATCCCTTCAGGAGTAATCAAGCCTTGTGAAAATCTCAGAAGAGCAAAACTGAAATCTTCCCTTATTTTCTCTGTGAATTAAACGTGAAGAAGATAGGGTGGTTGAAGGCAGTTTTTGGCTTTGCAGTTATTAGAATTAATTAATAACTGCCCTATAATATCCAAAAAAATCTGGATATAACTGATTTTATTTATTTAAACAAATTAAATGAATAATTAAAACGAAAATTATAATGTAATTAATACATTATAAGTCTCCGAGTCCCGCACAAGCGTGCTAAGTGGTAAATGCCGTCTAATAAGCCACCACTAGCTCCATAGTAGCCCATTAGCTAATTATAAGCCCAAGTAGTACTATATCTTATAAACTAGTGAAAAGTCCCTTCCACTACCAATGTGGGACTTTTCACCTTCCACCCTCCTTATTATCAAATAGCAAAACTATCAACACCAATTCATGACAAGAGCAAAACCAGCACTACACCACCTTATTTACAATCTGTTGACCATAGAGCCATCCTCCATTTCAGATTTTGGAGTACCAGTTCCTTATCCCTTTCCAGATGATCGAACACTACTGCATTTCTATGATTCCATAAGGACCAAATAATCCATCCTCCATCTCAGATTGTTGTGAAATTGCACTTTCATCAATTGATCGAACATTTCTTTGTGTGCTTCTACTGGACAATTTTCCCCCCAAGCATTGCATAACTTGAGACCAAATATACCAATCACAGAATGGCCAGACATTTGCTTTGAGCATCAGTGATCCCTTTTCTTAGAAGCATCTCTCTTATGCTGAGCCAACCAATTAGAGTGAGCCAAATAAGGATTTCAATCTTGGGAGGAGCAAGATTTTTCCACACAGAACAAACAACAGCAATAGAAAACGAATTGCCAAACACGATTGATTTCCTCCACTTTGTCAACCATAGTATCAACTGTGAATTTATTGGAATTTAGCCACTGGATATTCTCGTTGACATTCCTCCTCGATTTAACTGTCATAAGCTGCAATTTCTAAGCATGTTCAGCAACTAATCCACTCACAAAGAGTTCTTTATTCCACGCCTAAATCCACATCCATAAATCACCTTCAAACCATCCACTGATCCTTTTCTTTCTCTTGCAAATTAAAAAAAGGGAAGGAAATGTGGCTTTCAGAGATTGAAGGCCAAGCCAGACATCTTCCCAAAATATACAATTTAGAGCCATCACCCAAGTTCACTTTCATGAGTTGCTTTAAAACATGCTGAATCATCAAGTTGAACAACTTTTTTGATGTCATTCCAAGGGCTAAAGCAAAGCCTAAAAGGATAGGGAGAAAATGAGATAAAACCGAGCCCTATCAAAATTTACATCAGTTTGGATCGAGTTTACTTTTGTATTTTTATGTAATGATCTAGAAAGGTAAAAATTTATCTAAAAATTATTAAATCATATACACAATTTTTCCAACTTGAAGCTCAGAAAAAAACTTAAGAATTGAGTGAGAAATAAATTGGCAAAGTTAGGGTAGTTTCTGCACGAACAACGTAACTGCCTAGAAAAATGACTTGCAACAAAAAGGAAACCTTGGAAGCTGACTTGATAAACCAATTGAAAGGGAATAGGGACAACCTTAAAAGTGGTGTAAATCTTCCAAAATAAGAAATGGGCGTATCGGGCCTAAGTGGTCGACTATATGAAGGTCAAAAAGGAACATTTCATGCGTAAATCCTAATGAAAATGTTTATTCCTAATTTTCAGGATATAAGCCAAGAAGTAGCAAGGTATGGAGATTTACCATCTAGGCTTATGCCCATTTTGTGGAACCCAACCATTAGCCTTGTGGTAGTAACATGGAAACCTTGAGACATTGGAGAGTTGTTACAAGGGAGGCACCAGTCTGACCCCCATTTCAACCTCCTAAGTCTCATACTCGTGGGAGTAATTATGAAAGCCAGCGTGTTAGTAATTATGAATGCTAGCCAGTGTGTTGGCAAGTCGTTGAATGAGATAGCCCCTTGTTCAAGCATGGGAAGAGTTGGAAGATCGAGCAAAGGAGTGGAAGAAGAAACAAAGAACCGACTGGGTGACACGACCATGTCGAACCCTAACACACTTGTGTCCCCTATGGCCTAATAAGAACCAAAGGGGTGAACTAGAGTCACGTCCATGTTGTCATGAGACACGCTCGTGACCTACCTACCAAAGAGGGGGTCACGACCATGTCCCATGATGACACGCTTGCGCCCCTTGAAAAAAAATGGTGTTTTTGCACAGACTCAAGGTAACACGACCCATGTCACCTATGATACAATCATGTTGTCAGATGACACGATTGTGTCATCTATGAATTCCATGGCTGCTTTGTTTTCTCCTATTTTTGAGGGAGTTTTCCATTAGCCCATGTAATTACCCTCTTGCCCCTCTACTTATCTTGATGTACCATCTCCCTTTAGTAATTTTACTCAAGCTTTTGTCCTTAAGGATAATTAGTAGGTTTCTTGGGGAACAATCCCGCCCATTTCCCCCAATTTAAGCTATGCTTTTAGGCCGGCTTGTAATGCAACTTTTGTTGATTATCAACTAATGAATGTAAAATCTGGGTATTTATAAATCATTTTCAAACACTTAGCTTTATCCATGATGATCTATGGTGATGCTTTGGATTCCAACCTTTAGAAAATAGTTTGTCGTTCTCTTTTATACTATTCTTGGTGAGTGCCAATGGTTATCCTTATTCATTCAACCTTGAAGGCCTAAGTTACTTTGGTTGAGTTGCTCCTTTAGAGGTATCCATATCTTGCTTACTTTGTCTCTTTTCTCTATTAATATTAATCCGAAAATTCGCATCTGGGTTGTTTGTTGTTGTTTTGGATGGCTTAATGACGATATTTAGGTTAGTTTGATCTAGTTTGGGACCTCCACTTATTAGATAATCATTTGGGTCTTGATTGGTGGATGTTGAAACACATAGGAGGTCTTTTTGGTGTTGTTTTGGGGCGTTTGATCATTATTGTTGGGTTTGGGTTGAATGATGCTAATGTTGATCCTTGGGCCTTGATGATTATTCATAAAGGCTTACCTTTAGGGTGATAAGCATGCATTATCTATTCACATCCATTGTTGATTATGTTCATTCTCCTATGTCCCATCTTCATCATGATCCTTCTCCATCTTCTTTTTTGCCACAAAGATCGATCCCATAGGCTTTCAAAGCCACCGACTTGGTTGAAGGATTTTAAATCCCCATAGCTTTAAGGCAAACTGCGACATCTTTTGTTGAATTTACTACTCACCTTTCTCAACCCCTATCTTCTCGTCCTTATCATTATTTTCTTTCTCCAACTGGGAACATCTTTCTCCCACTTACATAGTCTCCCTCAGTAAAGTATTACAAAATCCCGAACCTCATAGTTATGCACAAGCACAATAGTATTTTGAGTGGGTACATGCCATGGAGAAGGAATTGTTGGCACTTGAGCAAAATCATATTTGGTTCTTCACTCCCTTCCCTCCTGGATAAAAATAAATAAATAAATAAAGACTTGACCTCAAATGGATCTATAACACCAAGTACAACCCGGAATAGTGATTAGGGGTGTAGAACAAGTGAAAGATAAGAATTGCAAACATTAAACATACTCTAATTGAGATTATTTCTTATAAATAAGAAGAATGATTTCGTGATTGTATTGGTCTACGTGATGTTCTGCTCAATATCACAGGCAATGTTTTCTCTACTATTCAGCTTCTCATAGATGAGATCTATTTTGTATTAGCTATAAAGAATCTTCGATTTGCTTGGTATTTCTTGGGTATTAAAATAGTAAGGTCCTTTACTAGGACTTTCTTGAATCTATAAAAGACTTAGAAGCACATCTTGGATATCTTGTCTGATGTTGGCTTAGTTGGTGCTAAACTAGGAAAGTTTCCACTACTAAAAGGCTTAAAGTTGTCTAGAAAATGTGGTTCTACCTTAGAGGATCCTTGGAAATAGGAGGTTGATTGGTGCCCTTATACTTAACTCTCACATGACCTCATATTTCTTATTCAGTTCAATACCTTAGCCAATTTCTCCAATGTCGTGCGACCCACACTGTGAAGCTATTATACATATTCTGAAATACCTATAGGGATATGCCAACAAAGGGTTATTCAATCTAGGGATGAATAATCGAAAACTTTAGACCTACTGTGATGTAGGTTGGGGTGCTTGTAAGTATTCGACATGCAATCTAATTGGTTAATTTGTATTTTTTTTGTGTGTGTGTGTGTGTGGTTTGGGGGGGGGGGGGGGAGGGGTTCCTAATATCCTGAATGGCTAAGAAACAAAACATAGTCTCCAAATCATCAGTTGAAGCTGAATATCATTCCGTGTCAGCCCCTACATTAGAGTTCAAGTGGATTTCTAGTATGATGCACGATTTCTACCTTGATTAATTAGGCTCCACTCTTTTATACGGTGCGGTGCGGTGTGGTAATGGTGCGGTGCAGTGAAATTTAAAAAAGTGTGGTGAAGTGTGGTGGGTTATGGTGAGTTGTGGTAGGTGGGGTATGTGAGGAGAGAGAATGTAAAAAGTAGAGGAGAAAAGTGAGGAGAGAGAAAAGTAAGAAGATATTTGGTAATGATTGTGGTAAAGTGTTGTGGAGTGAGGTGAAGTGTGGTAGAATATTGAGTAGTGCAGTGCGGTACCGCATCGTAAGTTACTGCATAAAAGAATGGGGAATCATTATCTGTTTACCTTTTTTTTGGTGATAATAAACCAACTATACAAATCGTTGTTCATTGATATTTGGAGCGTGGCGTGATGGGAAAGATTGATGGACTAGCTTGAGAGACTTGATTCACAATCGAATAAGAGCTTGATCACCCAAAAGATTTGGATATGACTTTGGATAAAGGAGATTCCACCACCAAAGCCTAGCAACCCACCATGACCATCATAAAGGAAGAATCCACCAAATGATCAATAAAGAGAAGACTTGCAAACACCACCATTAATCAATGATAAAGTAAAGCAAGATTTTGAGAGAAAGGGAGCAACCCTATTCCATGCATAAGCACATTCATTAATTAGTCAAAAAGTCCCTGGAGAAGTATAATAACAAGCTATTTATACTAAACCCCAAATTAAGCCAAAACAGCGTAAAAAAGGTGTCTTCCAGAACGCCGGCTCGGGCGAGAAAAAAGAAAAACCCGGGCGAGCAGTCGGGCCTTACATCTCGGGCAGTTCAGCTCGGGCGAGCAGGAGGAAGGCTCGGGCGAGCAGGTCTTCTGGATGCGTGGTTGTGCGCACAATGACAGCCTGAAACGCCGCCGCGAGCCCCTGACGCCGATTCACGCCATCGAAGCATTGCTCGGGTGAGCCAGGAGTTGGCTCGGTCGAGCTAGCTCTCTGATGGCCGCAGTTGTGCCCTGGTTTTTATTAATCCCGGGGGTTTTAAACACTCGCACCCCGATACCTTCTATGCTCTAGTCTCGAGACGGCCCGGTCCAGTCCCGAGGTCTCCGGGGTCGGTGTTGTGAGCGGGCCCCTCCCTAAGGAGCCCCGGGGCCCATCCATCGGATGGCCGAGACTAGCCTCCCAGCTCCCGAAGTGATCGGAAATTGCAACTCGAGGCTCGAGTTGGATGAGGCGGTTCGCGGTGGTCACGAGAGAGAAAGGAACCCGGACCTCTTCATCCTCCCCTTCTTGAAGAGGATTTGCCCTCAAATCCACGTCGGGTTCAACATCCTCAATGTAGGGTGAGAGGTCCCCGATGTTGAAGGTTGATGAAACACCGATGTCTCCCGGAAGATCATGCTTGTAGGCGTTGTCATTTATCTTGGCCAAAACTTTGGACGGTCCCTCGCTTCGTGGCTTTAGCTTATTACTCCTCCGGGATGGAAACCGTTCCTTCCTTAGATGTAGCCAAACCAAGTCCCCGGGCTTGAATGTGATATCACGGCGATGCTTGTTGGCTCGGGCTTTATAAAGTTCATTGGTGCGCTCGATCTTTTCCCGAATTTGCCGGTGAAGCTTCTGGATCTTAGCGGCTTTCTCACTTGCTTCAAAGCTAACCCTCGACTCTAGAGGAAGAGGAAGGAGCTCTATAGGAGTTATGGGGTTGATACCATAGCAAGTCTGAAAGGGCGAATGACCCGTAGCAAGAGAGGGGGACCGATTATAGGCAAACTCGGCGTGACATAACTTGGCATCCCAATCTCGTAGACTCCGACTCACAAGACCACGAAGTATTGTAATGAGTGTCTTGTTAGTTACCTCAGTTTGGCCGTCTGTTTGAGGATGATGCGATGTGCTAAATAAAAACTTCGTTCCCAAGAGCTTCCACAAAGACCTCCAAAAGTGACCCATGAATTTAGTATCACGATCCGACACAATAGTCCTCGGGACACCATGCAAGCGCACCACCTCTCGGAAGAAAAGGGTGGCAATATGTGTGGCGTCATCGGTTTTCTCGCAGGCAATGAAATGCGCCATTTTGGAAAAGCGGTCAACGACGACTAGGATTGCATCCTTGCCACGCACGGTTCGGGGTAGAGCTACAATGAAGTCCATACTCAAATCCTCCCACGGACCATTCGGAACCGGAAGGGGTGTATAAAGCCCTTGGTGGAACTGGCTTTTGGCATGGTGGCAAATAATACACTTTGATATCACGTCCAGCACATCGCCTCCCATCTTCGGCCAATAAAAGTGCTCCTTTAACATGTCGATGGTCTTATTGATACCGAAATGACCGGCGAGTCCACCTCCATGAACCTCCCGCACTAGAAGCTTTCTCAATGGACATTTTGGAACGCACAATTTGTTTCCCTTGAAGAGAAATTCGTCTTGTAGCAAATACGGTCCATCACCACCACCGAGGTGTGATTTAAAGTCATCATCCTCCTTATAAAACTCCTTCAAGTGTTGGAACCCAAGTACCCTCGCCTCAACTACGGAAAGAAGAGAGTGTCTCCTCGAAAGCGCATCGGCGACCACATTTATACTCCCCTTCTTGTGTTTCGCTACAAAATTAAATCCTTGAAGGAACTCAACCCAATTAGCATGCCGGGAGCTAAGCTTGTGTTGTCCATTCAAATATTTGAGCGCCTCATAGTCTGAATGAAGGACAAACTGGCTCGGCCTCAAATAATGTGACCAATGATCTAGAGCCCGAACGAGAGCATAAAACTCCTTATCATACGTGGAATAGTTCCTCTTTGAACCACTGAGTTTCTCACTGAAATAAGCGATAGGACGTTGGTTTTGCATCAACACGGCCCCAATGCCTACACCACTAGCATCGCAATCAACTTCGAAGGCTTGTGTGAAATCCGGGAGAGCAAGTACCGGAGCCTCACAAAGTTGTGACTTCAGCTTCTCAAAAGCTCCTTGGGCTGCTCGGGTCCACTCAAAGGTGCCCTTCTTCATGCACTCGGTAATGGGAGCGGTAAGGGTACTAAAGCCCTTGATGAACCGACGGTAGAACGAAGCAAGACCGTGGAAGCTCCTCACCTCCGTGATAGTAGAGGGAGAGGGCCAAGAACGGATGGCCTCCACCTTCGAAGGGTCCATAGAAATACGTCGGAAACAATGTACCCAAGAAAGGTGACTTGGGAGTGCAAATTCGCACTTCTCCAGTTTACCATAAAGCCGTTGTTGCCGCAAAACCTCGAACACCCGCTCCAAATGCATAATATGCTCCGCTTCACTCCTCGAATATACTAGAATATCATCAAAATAAACCACGACGAATTTACCAATAAAGGGCCTCAACATCTCGTTCATAAGACGCATGAATGTGCTCGGGGCGTTGGAACGCCCAAATGGCATGACAAGCCACTCATATAATCCCCTTTTGTCTTGAACGCTGTCTTCCACTCATCGCCTTCCTTCATACGGATTTGATGATAGCCACTCCGTAGGTCAATCTTGAGAAAATACAGAACCATGTAGTTCATCGAGCATGTCGTCAAGCCTCGGTATAGGTGCCGATACTTGATGGTAATATTGTTGATGGCTCGGCTATCTACACACATCTGAAAGTACCATCTTTCTTGAACCGGGAGGCGGGACGAGCACGGACTCATACTCTCTCGAACATAGCCTCGTGAAATAAACTCGTCAACCTGTCTTTGTAACTCCCTTGTCTCTTGCGGGTTGCACCGATATGCCGCCTTGTTTGGAAGTGGAGCGCCGGGAATAAGGTCGATCTGATGCTCAATACCTCGGATAGGAGGTAGACCCGGTGGGAGCTCTTCGGGAAATACATCTCCAAATTCAACAAGAAGGGGGGCAACAAGAGGGTGTTTAGGTTTCACTTCCTCACATGTGTTCGCCTCTAAGAGGAGCAAGGCAAAAATGGCCTTCCCCTTGCTTAGGGCTCGCTCGACCCGTGTCTCACTCAAGTGTTTGGGCTCCTCACTTCCCGCCCCAGGTTTAGGTGGTGATATTTCATGTGGTGCTAGTGGAAGGAGTTTAACCCTCTTGCCCTCGTGGATAAAGGAGTAAGTATTCTTCGATCCGTCATGTGGTGCTAGTGGTTTTCTTGTCAAATTGCCACGGTCGACCCAACAATATGTGACACGCGCTCATGAGGACAACATCACAAACAATAGAGTCCTTGTAGTTAGTGCCAAAGGTTAAATTCACTAAGACACGATTTGTTACCTTAATGCCGTCGCGGTCATTGAGCCATTTCAGCGAATAAGGACGGGGATGTGGCAATAGGGGTAATCCCAGTTTGTCAACCATATAGGTAGAGGCCACATTAGTACAGCTTCCCCCGTCGATGATGAGCTCGCACACCTTGCCCCCAACTAAGCATCGTGTTTGGAATATAGTCTCATTGGCTCACAAGAGAGACTTCTTGAACATGCAAAGCTCGCCTCAAGACAAGAGCGTCTCCTTGGTCACGCGAAACAGCCGCGATTTCTCCTTCCTCACTAGTGTATGCATCCTCGACAACAAATTCAGGCTCATCCTGGGCTCCTTGCAATTCCTCGTCTATGTCCTGAACCTCCTTGAGAGTCAAGGTCCGCCGGTTTGGACAATCGGCCTGGAAGTGGCCATATCCATAGCACTTGAAGCATTTCTTTCCTTCCAAAAGACGAGTGGTCCCCGTAGGAGACGCCACAACAAGTCCCTTCCCTTTGTCAGTTCGGGGTGTCGCAGGGAACTTGGGTGTCTCACTAGGTTTGGGTGTGGCCGATTGAAAAGGAGGTCGATTTGACGGTGGGAAATAGTTGTGTGAAGTAGACTTGGCGAGAGTCCTTTCTTTCCGACGCTGCTCAACCCGGCGGCCAAGCTACACAACTCATCCAGGGAATAGTATGGTTGGATCTCGACCCTTTTAGCGATGGTGGGATCCAAGCCATTCAAAAAACGCATCATGGTTTGATCTTCAGGTTCCTGGAGGCCACTTTTGATAAGAAGTTGCTCGACCGGATATGTACTCCAACGGTTCGTTCGCCTTGAGTTAGGCATAGGCCCTTTCGATTGTCGACGGTAAGTGCTTGGTAAAAAACGGCGATTCATCACTTGCTTAAGATGGGTCCAAGTGGAAATTCTCGCCTTCCCTTCTCGAGCCCGTTGTGATTTCATATTCTCGAACCAAAGCGAAGCGGCCTGGGTGAGTTTCAAACTTGCGATCTTATAAGCCTTCCCCTCATCATACTCCTTGGTTTCGACGATCCTAATCCATCAATGGGTCCATTCGATGTAGTCGTCCGATCGGTGGAACCGTGGAATTCGGAATGTCAATTTTTATGTCCCGAAATCATCTCGAGGGTTGTTCATGCACATTCCGGCGACCGGCGTGGAGAGCCTCTAGCATCGCCACTCGACTCAAAGTTTGGAGGAGGACTGGGCTTTGTGTACGCCTCGGACGTTCAACTCGAGGCGGAACCGGACGCTCTAGGGCGAGGTTATCCAACCGTGCCATGATGGCATTAAGGGTTCGATTGATGGAGGAGAATTGTTCGTCATGAGTGGCAAGTCGATTCTCGAGAACCCGAAGTTGAGGGCTACCCCGGTGGCTTGATTCCTCTCGATCGGAATCATCGTGACCATCCATATCGAGGGAAAGGTATGGGACGGATTGTGTTTGGGATATTTTGTGGAGTTTGGGGGTTTTCTTGTAGTTGGCTTGTGTTTGGATAAGGGTTCTTTGTGTTTTTCTCACTTGGGCATTTTATCGAACACCTTGTGTGTACAAATTTTCCAACTCTTCCTCAAAGCTCCAATATGCATCAAAATCAACAAACACAATAGCAATAGCAATTTCTCCAACACACTTGGAGTCACAAGGGTTGGGGAACACCAATATTTCAATCAAAATAGCAAAAATCCAACAATAGAGAACAAACTAGCAAGAACAATGGAATACTCAAGCTAGATGAATAACCTTGTGCTCTGATACCAAATGGAGCGTGGCGTGATGAGAAAGATTGATGGACTAGCTTGAGAGACTTGATTCACAATCGAATAAGAGCTTGATCACCCAAAAGATTTGGATATGACTTTGGATAAAGGAGATTCCACCACCAAAGCCTAGCAACCCACCATGACCATTATAAAGGAAGAATCCACCAAATGATCAATAAAGAGAAGACTTGCAAACACCACCATTAATCAATGATAAAGTAAAGCAAGATTTTGAGAGAAAGGGAGCAACCCTATTCCATGCATAAGCACATTCATTAATTAGTCAAAAAGTCCCTGGAGAAGTATAATAACAAGCTATTTATACTAAACCCCAAATTAAGCCAAAACAGCGTAAAAAAGGTGTCTTCCGTAACGCTCACAAAGAAAAAAAGAAAAACCAAGCGGGCCTTACGCTGTCGCCGTCGTCGTCAGTCGCGGCGCAAAGATCTCCAGCAGGTTCACTCGGGCGGCAGGAGGAAGGCTCGCGAAAGGTGTCTTCGATGTGTGGTTGGGCAAGATGACACCGACAGAAACGCCGCCGGCGAGCAAAGGAACACCGCGAGCAAGCCTCGACGCCGCTTCACGCCATCGAAGCATTGCTCGGTGAGCCAGAG
Source organism: Portulaca oleracea (assembly GCA_029582165.1). Lineage (NCBI taxonomy): Eukaryota > Viridiplantae > Streptophyta > Magnoliopsida > Caryophyllales > Portulacaceae > Portulaca > Portulaca oleracea. Next base: position 15,497,757 of record CM055868.1, read on the forward strand.
TTGGCTCACGAGCTAGCTCTCGATGGCCGCGATTGTCGGTTTTTATTAATCTCGGGGGTTTTAAACACTCGCACCCCGATACCTTCTATGCTCTAGTCTCGAGACGGCCCGGTCCAGTCCCGAGGCCTCCGGGGTCGGTGTTGTGAGCGGGCCCCTCCCTAAGGAGCCCCGGGGCCCATCCATCGGATGGCCGAGACTAGCCTCCCACCCGGCGATCGAAATTGCAACTCGAGGCTCGAGTTGGACGAGGCGGTTCGCTTGGCGGTGGTCACCAGAGAGGAGAAAGGAACCCGGACCTCTTCAATATTTCATGAACATATCAAACATTTACGAATTTCTTGTCATTACACATATGACAAACTGATAGAATGATTTCTGCAAACCTAATATGTTACTTCAAAGGAGCAACGTGTTGATATGATGATGACGAAACCCTAGGGAGAAGTTCAACATCATTAGTTATGTTCTAGGTGGGTTTGTTGGATTAACCATTACTCCCTCCGTTCCATATTAACTGTCGTCTTTGTAAATTGTGCAGTCAAACATAAAAAATTTTGACCGTAAATTTCTCAAAATATACAATGAGTTACTATATAAAATTACCACCATTAGATTCGTAATGAAAAATACTATCATAAAAGTATAATATTGCAATTGTTAATAATATATTATGCAAGAAATTATCAATCATAGAATGATATTGGAGACCGTAAAAGTCAAAACTATGACAATTAATTTGGAACGGAGGGAGTAATTATACCTTGAGGGAGGATGTAAAGATTAGTATGTTATTAGTTTGAGGTTAATTAGTCCATTCCATATTAATTGTCGTCTTTGAAAATTGTGCAGTCGAACTTTAAAAAGTTTGACTATAAACATTTCTCAATATATACAATGATTTGTTATATAAAACTACCACCATTAGATTTGTAATGAGAAATATTATCCTAAGATTATAACATTACAATTGTCAATAAAAATATTATATAGAAAATTATCAATCAAAGAGTATCATTGGAGATCGTGATAGTCAACTAATCAAAGTAACAATTAATATGGAACGGAGGGAGTACAATTAATCAAAGAATCCTAGTGAGGATTGCTATATTTGTTAATTACAAATTGTAGGATGTATTTATATACGACCCGGGTGTACAATTATCAACAATCCAATACATACAAAACATGGAGTTTCTCTTACTTTCTCTAAGATTCTTTATAGTAATCAGGGGTCCGTAGTATGTCATTCCTTTTGCTATGCCTTAATTATCCAAAAGGCTACTCGTTAATGAAAGTATACATATCCTCTGCCTGCTCAACATTACCATCACGAAATGGTGACCTTACTTGGAAGAGTGGTCTACACAAAATAGGCAATATTACTTTTATTAAAAGTATATGATGTTTTGTACACTCTCAGTTTCATATTTTATTTTCTATAAGGTACGTATAGTCGATTCATCGGGATCAATACTTTTGTGTACTTCATTGCATGGAGTGAAGATTGTCTATATGTGTATCTCTTCATACTACCCCGCGTTAACTTAGCAAAGAAAATCTATATTAGAAGAGCTATACAAATAAGGTATTTTTGTTTTGTGTCAAAACATTTAGGTGAGTTGGATATCGGGCCTAATTCGGCCGAGACAGAATGAGGATTATACTCTTGAGAGTACTGTGCTCATTTACTCCTAGTGTATAATTTTATGAACAAAGAAGTGTACACTTTCTCATATAAAATGAAAATTGTAAACTCATAAAGTCATAAATGCATGGTCATGTACAAATTATGAACTCAATTTTTTTTTTTTGGAACTCGGGTAAATAGAAAGGTCCACCACTACAAGGTAAATGGTGAGAGGGATTAACCTGTGGCTAGAAATCTGAAATCTACTATCGAGGATCAAGTAACTAACTAAGAAGACAAAAAACTAAGCTATAAAAAAGTAAAAAATAACAAAACACTACAGCAAGAACAAAAGAGCTAAAGAAGAAAACAAACACCGAAGGGTCACCATCAAATGGCTAAAAGCCTAAAAAAAAAAAGAAGTCAGCTAAGAAATCTTGGGGGCCAAACTCAAGAGTTGACGAAAGACACCTCATTAGATCTGGAATAAGGAAACCAATGTGGGCTCCTAGGGGTGACGAATGCAGGGATCTCGGCAGAGGCAGAGAGAGAATCAGGACGGAGGCTCGACTTGATGGTGTCGACATACAAATGACAACGAAGACTTGGCCATCCCACTTGGCGATGGAAAAGTCAAGATGGTTTGCTTAAGATCACAGACGAAGGCTCCGGTGGCTGTCTAGGCTGGAGGAGTTCAGAAAACCCTTCACAACCATGGTTGATACGGGTGATCTACATCGATCTAAACACAAAACCTAAAACTAACCGGTAGGTTTTCAAGAACTCTGAAAAAGGAGTTGGTTAGGACGAGGACCCATGAGAGAGGGGACGAGTAGAAGGTTGGAATTGAGTTTTCAGAGAAGATGGATGACATCCAGAACAGGGCAATCAGCCGATCTGTTATTCAATAGTTGTCAGACCGAAACATTTTGGACAAACCAAACAAAATTATGTGGGTCTAAGACACAAGGAGAGTCATATGGAGACGTTGTTGTACTTCTTGATAAGAATGAAAATCAAAGAGAGTTTTTCATGTCCAACCCAAAAAGAGTTCGAATAAGTGCGGGGAAGGGTTCCAAGCCGTAAACAAGCAAGGACCCTCAATCGAGAAAGGAGTAAATGTAAATATGAAAAAGAACCAATTTTGTGGAATAAGTAGGACACAAGAGGATATCTGAGAGGACAAGGATCTAATCAGGGGGCTCGGCAGGAAAATCCTCCATTTTCTCTGATTAACAGAGAACCCAAAGGAAAAATCCTAAGCTTTCTCTCACTAGAGGTTCAGACCCTTTAGTATTCATGAAAATGAGTAAAGAGCTAACTATGAACTCAAATTGCAAATATGTATATGAACAAGAACCAAAATTGCATTCACATAAATTTATACATGCGTGTTCATAGAATTATACATATATGCTCAAAATATTCATGCTAAGAGTACAAAAGCATGACATTACTAGGAGTATAATTTGATTTGGCCAAGGCATGCATCCATGCTCAGTTCATTGGATTATACTCCCAGGAGTTCTACAATGCTGATGTACTCCCAGAATGGGTAATGAACATAAGTGTATATGTGTATAAGCATACATGCATAAATTTATAAGTACACAATTTTTGGTCACATACGTATTCGTAATTTGAGTTCATAATTTATATATGACTATTCATAACTTTATGATCGAGTTTACAATTTTATTTTATGAGTTATGTGTACACCTGTTAATTTTATGAGTATTGCTCATAAATTTATATGCGTGTGCTCATAAGATTATATACATAAGCTCATAAAACTCATTTCGTGAGTACGGTAGAAGTACGATACTTCCAAAAATATAATCCTAGCTTTAGAATTATGTGGGTATTTACAATTCGCCCACTAATAAAATCCTTTTACAATGGAAATGAGATTTGAGCTCATGATCTTTATGTTATAAGTCCATATATACTTACGAGTTGAATGAATAAAATTAATCCAACCATTCCATCTACATCGACTATTCGTCCACCAAATTGGTACTGATAAGCCACGTCACCAATTTTCTTTTCTTTTTTCCGTTCCTTTCTAAAAATAATATACACAAAGAAAGAGTTTCATAGTGACCCTCCCTACAAAAATATCATCGAAAAACCATGAAACTATGGATGATGCGGTGACTCAATTCTACTAAGCTACTAGCAACAATTAATGTATAAATGACATTCTTTCTTGACCAAAGAATTTCCAACCACAAAGTCGTGGGATTTTAAAGGAAAACCCTATAAAATGAAGGATGGAGGGCCAAGGTCAGCGCCTACCTATATGAAAGGCATGAATCTCCGACCCTTGGAGTTCATATCAATTAGAAAGTTGCCAACAACCAGTAATTATGTGGAAGGAAGTGCATAGTAATGAATAATATTAAGATATCAAATATCTTTGAACCGAGAAACCAAAAAGCAAAACCTCCCTAAATTGATTAATGACGAGTTGAACGATGAAGAGAAATAAGCAAAAGGTAACCAGAGCACTCCAACGAATATTAGTAGCTAGGAAATCTGGATTAATGAAGATGCATGCTTGCAGTAACTACATGGTGAGAGATGATAATTTAGATTTTTCATAGGAGAGAGAATAAGATGGGTACGTGAAGATTGGAGAGATGCGTATAAAATGAGTTATTTAAATGGAAACAGAGTTTGGTAAATATATTTGTAAATAATGTAATGGTTGATTGTGAATCCATCCTAGATATAAATTTAATTTATGAAAGATATATAACTATAAATTAAATACTAATATTTTAACAAGGCTACAAATAAATAAATAAATAAAATGGATGATGTCGAAGTCCGTATTGACTCGGTACACAAATAGTTTTATTATAGAAATTAATTTTAACAAAAAAATTTGGGTTAAAAACGATAATAAGTATTGATTTTATAAGGGAAAAGACATTTAAGGAGTGTCTTGGGGCAAGACACTTATCATCACCCAATTCTAAATTACCCACTATTGAAGTTTATTCTTCTTTGATCATGTGAATATTTTTTTTTTGAATTATAATGTGTAAATTAATATGGGCTGGGTTGTGAGCCTTCAAATTTTAATAGAAAGTAGCGTAAAAAGTGCACATTGAAATCAAACATGAGGCTCAAAGTAAAGGGAAAATTTCTTTATAACTTGCTATTCTATCGCCTAATTCTGTTCATACCATTTGTTTCGTTCAAGAATATCTTTCTCCACCTCCCCCTCTTTATTCTTTAATTTCTCTCATTTTTTGATTATCATCCTCCTCCAAGTTAAATTAAGTTGGTAACTCCCTCTTTCCTTGATTTCTTTGCTTTTAAAATCTTGTCACTTCTTATTCATTTGTTTAAATTTTTATTTTAATTTCTCAACATTGAATTATGTGTTTTTCATTAGATCTTAGAATTCACGTTCATCAGTAATCTTCCCTCTTCCAAATAATATTTATGTTGATTTGTTGCTCATTTTAATTGGTATATTTTTGGAGAACCAAAGGTTGGATAAATTTTGTTTTATTCAACGTAATTGTGTGGTGATTGTTTATATAATAAAGTGATTGAGTTCTACCAAAGAACATAAAGTATAAGAGGTTAAACTAATAAGTTGAAATTTTGTATAATATTTCCGGGATGAGATAGTCTCACTTGATATTTAATGTGAGATAGGTTTTTTCATGGCGACCTTTTGAGAAATATGACGATGACTTTTGGTATTGAAAATTTACTTCGATGTGATTTACTGGTCATAGGATAAAGCATAAATATTTGATTTCAAGATATCTCTCAAGTATCATTCATCCTGGTAAATGATGTTTTAATTAATATGAAGTAAAAATAAAGGTGCGTAATTTTTGATTGGGAAACTTTGTGACTAGCAGTTTTAAACGGTGGATGTTATTGTCTTGGTATGTTGTTTCGGGGATGTAGGGATAATTTTGTTGAGCTAACCATTAAATAACGGTAGAAAAACAAGAACGTACCTGATAGTGGATCCCTTTGATGAATTAACTTGATCGAGTGTGGGTTTGTAGTTGGGTCAGAAATGGAGACGTTCTTGTTCACCTCAGAATCTGTGAACGAAGGGCATCCTGACAAGATTTGCGACCAAGTGTCGGATGCCATTCTTGATGCGTGCTTGGAGCAAGACCCAGAGAGTAAGGTTGCGTGCGAAACATGTACCAAAACAAACATGGTCATGGTGTTTGGTGAGATCACGACCAAGGCTAAGGTCGACTACGAGAAAATAGTCAGAGACACCTGTCGAGGTATCGGGTTCACGTCAGCAGATGTTGGTCTTGATGCTAACAATTGCAAAGTGATTGTTAACATCGAGCAACAGAGCCCTGATATCGCTCAAGGTGTTCATGGTCACTTCACTAAGAAGCCTGAAGAAATTGGGGCAGGCGACCAAGGCCACATGTTTGGATACGCCACCGATGAGACACCTGAGTTCATGCCTCTCACCCATGTCCTTGCCACTAAGTTGGGTGCCAAACTTACTGAGGTTACATTTCCTTGTTCATTTTTATTTTTAATATTTTACTGCTATTATAATATTTTTTTTTTAAAATTTTTAATATAATTATAATACTTTTTGGATATTATATGAGTTAAAAAATGAGTTAATATACAAAATTTTCAACAAAGACGTATATTTATTTGTATGTATAGGTAAGAAAGAAGAAGACGTGTCCATGGGTGAGGCCAGATGGGAAAACACAAGTGACAGTGGAGTACAGGAAGGAGGATGGGGCCATGGTCCCCGTGAGGGTACATACTGTGCTCATCTCAACCCAGCACGAGGAGTCTGTGACAAATGATGAAATACAGAAGGATCTCAAGGAGCACGTGATCAAGGCCGTTATACCTCCTCAGTACCTGGATGACAAGACCATTTTTCACTTAAACCCATCAGGGCGCTTTGTGATTGGAGGGCCTCACGGAGATGCAGGTTTGACAGGAAGAAAGATCATAGTGGACACATATGGTGGATGGGGGGCCCATGGCGGGGGCGCATTCTCTGGGAAGGACCCTTCCAAGGTGGACAGGAGTGGAGCTTACATTGCCAGGCAAGCCGCAAAGAGTGTGGTGGCTGCTGGGCTTGCTAGACGTTGTCTGGTGCAAGTTTCGTATGCCATTGGTGTCCCTGAGCCCCTTTCCATATTCATCGACACCTACAAGACTGGAAAGGTCCCTGATAAAGAGATCTTGAACTTGGTTACTGACAACTTCGACTTTAGGCCAGGGATGATGTCTATCAATCTCGATTTGAAAAGAGGAGCCAACTTTAGGTATCAAAAAACTGCAGCCTATGGCCATTTTGGCCGTGACGATCCAGATTTCACTTGGGAAATCATTAAGCCCCTCAACCCCAAGTAAGCCTCGCTCCACTACATCCATTATAGTCTCTCTACTTGCTCTATTTCTCAATCCATCTTTTTCATCCTTTTCGCTTGTTAAACAAAGGAATAAACGAGCAGTTTTCCATACATGCCAATGTTATTTGACTACTTTGATTTTATTTATTTATTTATTTATTAGGCCACTAGAAAATTTCATTCAACTTAGCATCCTTCATATTATACTAGCATATTCTTGTATCTTTCCATTCACTATCTTTTTCGTCGGCTTTTTATGGAGCTGCTCTCAAGCAATTAGATTAGGAGCAAAAAATTATTAATATTCTATGTCACTATTTTGTATTGGTTTTAATTGTTCCGTTCTCTATGTAATGAGTTACAATGTTAATGAGAATGTATTGAATATTACTTTTTATCTTTGATTCAAAGTCTATTTTGAAAATCATCAACATATTGTCATAATTATTGTCACTTTGTGAATGAGCACAAGTTATTTTACCATGTTATTAATATTGGAAATATTAAAAAAAAGAGGGGAATAACCCTAATGTTTAAAGCGTGACTAACATTGTCCTTAAGGTGTTATTTATCCTATCACAAGTGCTCCAAATCATAGCAAATACATCTCTAGGGTACAGCAACCCTTGAGAGGTCTCTTGTCAAAATATATATGTAACCCCCCGGCTCCTCCCGGGCCGTGGACATTACTGATAACGACTTCAAGGATTAATTGCTGACTGGCCCCACAAATCACCACGAGTTTTTCCAGCGTGCTTCGTCCTCGCTCACACGCTGCCTAGGAAAACTTCCCAGGAGGTCACCTATCCTGAGACTACTCCCAACCAAACACGCTTAACTGAGGAGTTCCAACGGATGAGCTACCATAAAAGAAGATGCACCTTGGTGATATAAATAGTCATTTCAATCCTTTTAAGCCACACTTTAACCACATACCCGGAGTATTACAATATATAGGAAAACTCTCTTAGCCATTTATGTGGATTGTTAGAGAAAGAGATAATTAAAGAAGATACCATTCTTCTTACTTTCGGTTGGATTAAATAGAAGGTCATATGTTTGTCTAATGTTCAAATATCTGTTATTATCCAAACATTTGAATGAAAATAATTAATGTTTAATCAAAAGTGATTTTATCCAAGTAATTAATATCCAAAAAAGTAAATAAAACATATATTAATTAGCCTTGGCTCGTGCATATGCCATGTGTCCAAATACTAAGTGCCGCCTAATAAAACGCTGCAAGTACGCGTGTGTATAGTTCAGTGTGAAGCATTGAATCTTTTGGTACATTTCTATATTAGTAGCCCAATAACAATCCATAACCCCACATGATATTGTTATAAACTAAGGTTGCGTTTGGTTGAAAATTTTTTCCAGGAAAGTTTAATTTTTAAGTTGACAAACGTTTTCATGTTTGATTATCCCTAATAGATGAGAACGTTTTAATGTGGGATCCATTGTTTCACTCTCAAGCTCATTAAACATTTTCCCAAAGAGCTCAAGGGAAAATCTTTTTCAAGAAAGTTTTTCCCAAAAAAAAAAAAAAAGTTCCCAAGAAACTATCAAAGACACAATAAGAGTAAACTTTTCCTCCTAAATGAGACAATTCCGGCCTCCTCACTATAAAGAAACTCTTTCCTTTACTCTACCATCTTCAAACTATTCAACAATTAATTTTGGAAATCATGAGCCATATAAATATGTGGGTGTCATTTAAATGTTGGGCTAAGATTACCCATAAAAGATAATTCATCAATTGCTAATAATTATTTGACTACACAAAGTTTAGATATGTGAAAATTCGACAATATTATTAGTATAGATCCTACTTATTCAAATGTGGAGTGATACAAATTATGTGTAAACCAATTCTTGAAATAACCAAATAACACGTCAAGCTTTAATATTGAAAATCCTGCAATGTAGAGGAAAAAGCCACAGGGCAAACCAATGTAAATATTCCACTATATAAATAACTAACAACAAAATGAATGATTATTTCAAATGACTTCTGTAATTCAAAAAACACAATAATAGAAACGCAACAATGCATAAATTACCTCTATATAAGCTTGAATACAACTTAATATCACCTTCAATTAGTGCTTTCACTCCCTTGCAAAACTAAAAATTGTTGTACACCACCATAGTGCAGCGTTTTGCAGACTTGAGTGTGTTATCCATTGCTGCTACGGGAGTGCTATTTGATAAGAGAGTTCCAATAAAATATAGGTGGGAAGGCGTATTGCACAATGATTAGACAAGCAATGATGTATGACGCAAAGTATTGGACAACCAAGAAGAATTGTCAGATGTTAAATGTGGTGGAAATGGTGATGATTCACTGGATTTGCAGTTATGTTAGGTTAGCTAACGTTAGGAATGCAATATGTCGAGATAAACTAGGGGTAGCACCAATCGATGATAGTTGAGAGAGAGTCGACTAATATGGTTTAGGCATGTTTACAAAAGAAGCATGGATGTCACGGCAAGGAAGTGCAAAAGGATTACGATACTTTTTTTTTTTTTTTGGGGGGGGGGGGTAGGGGGCACAGGAGACCTAGGAAGTCCTGGAGGGAGGATATTATAGCGGGTCTAAAGCAACTAGGATTAATAGAATATATGAAACTAGGAAGGACAATTTGGAGGGCGATGATTAAGATAATAGAGTGAGGGTTGTTAGAATGGTTTTGTGTTAGACCTTGGCCTTGGGTCTTGTGCTTTTTGCGCTTTCACTGTCTGGGTACATTTAGTCTTCCTTTAACTTCGTGAAGTAAACAGGTTCATGTAACTCTTCTTTAACCTCAGGGAATACCTAGACATGTATTTATCAATCGCAATATCCTGTTCGTTTTCTTGGTAATTCAAGGGTTTTCCAAAGGTTTTCGAACTTCGTTTCACGCAGTAACTAATTTAGTTTTCCAAATGATTTTTGTAAGGTTTATTCTGTGGGATCGTAGGAATAAGCTCGTTGCTAGATTTTCACCTTATTTATAATTTATATGCACTACCAATCATGTAAAGCAATCTATATATACTGGATGTGGTGGAAAGTTTAGCAAAAACAAAAAAGTGAAGCATAATCAGTAAAGCATATACTTTAGAATCACTTTTGGGAAATTTGATGAAACAACCCCCTTTGTTTTTTGGTATACTCCCTTAAACTTATTAAATTAGTTCGAGGGTCAATTCTTTTAGTCCATAAGTCAATTCGTCCAGCATCCTCGTGAGGGTTCGATAGAATGGAGGAGTCAACACTTGACCTTCGGTGTTCGGGCTTTAGGGCTACTTCCATCCTTGACTCTAAAATCCAACTCCCATAGATACTCCCTCGAGTTGACTCGGGTTTCTCGATATAGGTTGGTATGCTAGGATGGCGTCCTCCCTTGAATCTGCACATCGAAACTCAAGGCCATGCATGCATTCAGAAAACATGTAGTTGGCTCAATCATCGTTCACCAAATCCACATGGGCCTTAGCCTATCAGGGTGTCCGGGCCCGACTTCCAATTCCCGAGGTTCATTCCGACTCCCACAAGTATTCCCTTGAGTTTTTCATTCGGGATTCCCAGCATGGGTCGGGTGTGCCTCGATTGGGGGCTTTTCCCGTGACTCCACACAATCCTCAAGGCTCATGGATGGTCTAACAATTCTGGAGCAAAAACACGACATAAGAGAGTCATACCATTGTCACACAATATGATATTCATAGTCCCCGTTACACCGTGGTTTAGGTTCTTAATAATACGACTGTCGTTACAATAACTTTTAAAAGCATAAGGTTTATTGTCCTCCGAATGGTCCCATCAACCCAACCGCTCTAATTCCGCCTTGCCATGTCTTCTCGTTACTCCTCTGGGTTGCCCTCGGTTGTGCTTGTACCTAGCATGAGACAGGGTCAACATTAGCGGGCTAGCTAAGCATGGGGAAGAACGTTTCACACTACAGAACTGTCAATAAGCATGAAGTAATCTATATGATACGACACATCTACTACATGCATCGACAATCTTTTCCTAATTCTCTCGTTACATCATTTAGGTTCACCCATCATTTATTTAGCGGTTGGCCAGAGCGTTAACTCCATCAGTGACCCTCATATTGTGATTGATCTATATTCAGGCTTTGACTGGTGAACCTCGGTTCGCCTGCTTCCCTTAGCATGTTTAAAGTATTATTGTAACCCTTGGGCTTTGGTTTGTGGACCTCGGAACACCAGCTTCCCCATGATGCCCATCGTGGTTTAGACATTTCATTCTTTTATTTATGTCTCATGCATGACCTAAGACGATATTTTCCCCATACCTTCGGTAGGTTGCGGACTTCCCGAAATAATTTAATCATAGAGTCTTTAGGGACGTTCATAATTCACTCATTTCTTAAGCTTTAGGGTTTGTTCAAGTTAGAGATGTTCCCTAGAGGGGTCTACTTAATAAGCCTACTTTTAGATTACTCCAAACATGCATACATTAGTACAATATTAGCAAAAACCAAACTGATGTCTCCATTGTTTCCAGGCAGTAACTCATTTTGAAGGTCCTTAAAGAAAAGTCCATAACTCACTCATTTCTTAAGCTTTGAGGTTCATTCATGTTGGAGAAGTTCCCTAAGTGAGTATAGTTTATGGTCATATTCTTAGATTACCCAAAACATGCACACATTAATACAGTATTTAGCAAAACCGAACTGATGTCTCCACTGATTCCAGGCAGTAACTCATTTTGAAGGTCCTTAAAGAAAAGTCCATAACTCATTCATTCTTAAGACTTGAGGTTCATTCAAGTTGGAGAAGTTCCCTTATTGAGTCTAGTTTATGGCCATATTTTTAGATTATAAAAAACATGCACACATTAATATAGCATTAAAGAAAAGTCCACTGATTATAGAAGCAAAAATAAAAGAAAATCCAACATATATAATAAGCCGTTGATTTTGTTTACAGTAAGTGAAAACACAACACAAATTATACGATTAAGATTTGAACACAAGATTCAAAGGTTGATATAATATAGGTATAACCAATTCTACCAATAACACATCATGCATTAACATACCAGACAACATAATTAACAAGTAATTTTCTCTAGGTTAAGGGGCAATTGCTCCCCTTTGCCCCAATAATCCTTCGTCCATGGTCACACATACTGGAGCGTATGGGGTTCGACCCGATTTCGTGCCACCTATGGTTACCGGTTTGATTAAGGCCTCCCTCCTCTCTTCATGGGTCAAACCAGCTACATGATTCATTTACAGGTGAATCCGGACGCTTGGAGGGCCTTTTGGGCCATCATTGGGAGTGGTGTTCATTTCTAGGAAGACCCCGAGCCATAGGTCATGGTTTCAGATCCTAATCTGGATCCCTCTCAAGTATTCTAAGGGGCCTCGAGATTCCTTCGACATGAATAAGGCAACAAAGTCAAACTTGACTTCCTTTTGGGCTTCAAACGATCATTGTCAACCACAAGGATATTTTGGGTATTTCCATACCATGGAGGGACCACCCGGGATATTTTGGTCCTTTTGGCTATCTAAAGAAGTCAAACTTGACTTCCATTTGTGCTCCAAAAGATCATTCTTAACCACAAGGGTATTTAGGGTATTTTCATACCATGGATGGACCACCCGAGATATTTTGGGTCCTTTTGGCTATCTAGTATCATAAAGATCATTCACGTAAAGCATGGATCAGGTTGGAAGATCGCCTAAGGGAAAAGAAGAAAGTTGGATGAAATTGGACAAAGAAAAGACATCATCACTCTTTACACCATAACTCATTCAATATAGCTCCGTAGGACTTGAGATTTCGAGGGCTTAAAGTTCACGTTGAGGGCTTTCCATCGATATTTTACGGGGCCAATCGGAGTTCGGATGAAGAAGTTATGTGCGTTTCAAGTTCAGCAGAAAAACTGCCCAGCGGGCTGTCACTCCTGTGATGTACCCGTGACAAGTGTGTCATGCCCGCGACATGCACCGTCGCGCCCCTGATGTTTCCCTTTGATGCCTTGAAGCTAGAGGATTGAGTCACGCCCGTAACATAATGAGTCACGTCCGTGACACATAGCGTTGTGCCTGTGACGCTATATGTTGCGCCGGTAACACCGCGACAAGGAGAAGGTGTTCAAGAATCGCCTAGGGTCACGCCCGCGACCCTCCCCAATAACATTTTTGGTTCTTATTCCCGCAGTCAGTCATGCCCGAGACGTGCCCCATTGCGCTCATGATGATTATGGGAATGTTGGGTTTTGATTCCGATTTCTCCCCTTTTGTTTCCCTCCTTTTTGTTTAATTCCCTTTGTATCATCTTCCTTATATATGTACATGTAAACCCTCGCCATTAGGGGTATATTTTGAAGTTTTTGAAGCTCATAGGTTTAGCTACCAAAATTCTCTCCACTTGGGGGATTGTAATTAAGGATTTTCAAGCCCTAATTCAATGAAAGCTAATCAGTTTGTGGAATTGTTTGTTGATTTCTCTTTCTTTGTGATTGGGTGTTCTTCTTCCTCTCTTTGGTGAGATTTCTTGTGTGCTTCAAAACTTTTTGCTTGTGGAAAATCCTTGTGTCAGTGATTGAACATCTTATTTCAACTTGGTGAGTTTATACTCTTTATAATTGTCGAGATCCTTTTAATTCTTGTTCTAGTTCTTACTTATCAAATGTAGACACTAAAAAAATCAAAATAGTGTCAAAAGCTAGAATAAATTAAGTTGATTATTTTGGTCGGCCCAAATTAATTAATTTAATTATTAAAGTGAAATTGGCTCAAGCTAGCTATCAAGTCAAAGCTCGAACGACTGTCAAGTCATAGTCAAATCAACTATCAAGTCAAGACCCAACCGACTACCAAGTCAAAGTCAAATGGACTACCAAGTCTACCCAAACCTAAGGCCCGGACAACGGCCCACAAAGACTACCAAGTCTAAGTCAAATGGACTGTCAAGTCAACCTAATTCTAAGGCCCGGACAACGGCCCAAAAAGGCTAGTAAGCCAAAGCCCAAAAGAGAGATCAAGTCCATTCCCTATAAATAGGACTCTACCTCTTCTCATTAAAGGGATAGAAAAAATCAACTCTCAAGAAGTCTCTCTAGAATTAAACAACAAACACATCAATATGTGTCGTTTGTTCTAGAGATTCAACACCAACTTGATCGAGATTCAAGCCGCATCGGCCCTCATTCAAGAAGACTACAGAGATCGAATAAGAGGAATATTTTTATTTGTTCATCTTGTAACAAATATTATAGAGATTGTACCCAAATTATTTGAAATCAATACAAATTATATTTGTCCATTTTTTCTTGTCTTTATTTATTTTAGACATCGAAAATTTGTGGTTACAAATTTTGGCACGCTCGGTGGGACAATCTCTACCTCTCATCTCCATCTTTGAAATCAAGACTTTCAAGAACCTCTTCACGAATAAGACATGGCTATGAAGACTTCCACCAATCTACCTCCTAAGGAAGAGCTCGCAACAAATATGAAGATGAACCATAAGGTTACTAGCATGACAAGGAAATTCATGGTAGAACAAGGTCATCTGGTGTTGTTACCATGTCAGTCATGGTTACAGGAGTTGTGACTATAAAAGAAGAAATGGCTAACATAAAAGCAATGTTGCAGAAACTTACTCAAGAGAGTGAAGAGAAGGACGCGCAAATCAAGCGTCAAGATAGAAAGATTGCTAAGTTGGAGAAGAAGTTAAAACAACGACCGGCAAAGTCCCTCAATAAATATTCAGACGTAGAGGGAGAAAACAAATCTAGTGAAAGTGAGGCCGAGAGTGACATGTCTAAGAAGGGCGACAATCTCAATGGCTGCAGAAGAAATCCAAAGTTTGATCGCAAAGGCACTCAAGGATCAATTAGGAGAAACTTCACTAAAAACTCACAGATACACTAGGCCATACACTAAGAGAATCAACACTCTTCGTATGCCACATGGTTACCAACTTCCCAAATTTCATCAATTCGATGGACATGGTAACCCAAAGCAGCATGTCGTGCACTTTATGGAGACATGCAACAATGCTGGCACAAATGGAGATCTATTAGTCAAGCAATTTGTGCGCTCCTTAAAAGTAACCGCCTTTGAATGGTATACCAACCTTGCATCTGGGTCCATCGATAGTTGGGGGCAAATGGAGGAGGAGTTTCTAAATTGTTTCTACAACACAAGTCGTGTCATTAGCATGACGGAGTTGACTAATGTCAAACAATGGGATGACAAGCCAGTAGTTGACTACATCAACCGTTGGCGTGCTCTTTCCCTAATGTGCAAGGATCGTCTATCAGAAACCTCTGCGGTCGACATGTGCGCTCGTGGAATGGATTGGAACATACTCTATGCCTTGCAAGTGAACAAGCCTAAGAATTTTCAAGACATGGTGACACAAGCTCATAACATGGAGTTTACAATTGCCAACCATGGAAAACACTCTAACAATAGTGTGTCCACAACTGCTTATGAAGACATGCCAAGAAGAGACCCTATGATTGAAGATGACTATTGTTTTTCTGACTCTGATGCACCAGAAATGTTGGACAAACTCCTTGAGAAGGAACTCATAGAACTCCCTGAGCCAAAGCGCCTTAAAGAAGTAGGAAAAGTGAGAAATCCTAAGTATTATAAGTATCATAGGATTGTCAGCCACCCACTAGAGAAATGCAGAGCATTCAAAGAGAAAGTGTAAAACCCCGAGTTTTTGGTCAAGGCTACCGTTAATTCCATCCGGCAGATCGTTGGTTTTGAGTTTAAGTTTCGAGGACGAAACTTCTTTTAAGGGGGTAATGATGTAAAACCCCGGAAAATCGGATTATAATCATCGTTACGTCGTTAGTATTATTTTATGTCCGTTAATTATTTATGTGTTTAAATTGTTAACACTTGAGCTCGTAGAACCGTCGTGGGATTATCAAGGGTAATATAGTCTTTTTCTACATGCATGGTTATGCATGGAAATAGGGGTACCTTGGTAATTATATGTTAATAATTGATGATTATGTGTTAATGTTTTTAGTTGATTATTATTATTATTATCATTATCATTATCATTATTATTATTATTATTATTATTATTATTATTATTATTATTATTATTTTCGGAAATTTAAAATCATATTTTTCGTGTAGCTATTTTAGTGGCCGGTTAGAGATGTGCTTGTGCTCCAAGTTATGTTTTTGCTAAATTAAGTGGTATATTATTCTTAATTGCTCTTAATTAACTTAAATCCCAAACCCTAATCGCTCTACCACTCCTCCCTCTCTCTCTTCTTCTGCCGTGGGTATCGCATCAACCGTTGCCGTCGCGAGCACCACTCGCAATCGCCGTCGCCGCAAACCACCACCGCTGCAACCACCGCATCCCTTTTTCTCTCTATTTCCTCTCTCTCGTCCCTCTTTCTCACTTCCTCTGTCCGCCACCACAGCCGCCGTCCAGTAGTCACCAACGTTGCAGCCAATCCCTGACCACCAGACAATCGTCGCGTCGTCGTCGCTTTCGCCGGAAGTCGCCGCACGCAACCCAAACGCAAGGAGATTGTGGTGACCCTGCTGCCGCGGCCGCTACCGCTGTGTTATTTGTTATGTAAGTTGACCTTAGTGGCATTAAGGGAGCAAAGGGGGATGTATCGTACGTAAATGGACTGTTTAGAGGCTTAAGTTAGAGTCTCGGAGTGGCTTGATTAGAATAAGGATCGAAAAACCCAAAATAGAAACGGGTCTGTTTGGACAGATTTTATGAGTCGTACGATATCGGCCACCATTTATTGTGTAATTAATATTTTGCCCTACCGTTTGGTCTGGATATACCTTAGGATGTTAGCTTTCATAGGAAATTTGCGGATCGGGAGTTGGAAGTGTATATTCTGAGTTACGACCCAAATAGTGCACCTAGATCAGAACTGGACAGTTTATATAGTTGGCTGTTTCTGAGGATCTTAGGGCGTGTTTTTGGTCTCATGGTCAACATAAGAGTTTTAGTAGACATCCCGAGGTTTCCAGAAAGTTGATAACCATACCTATAGGATGTCGGGAACTCAAGTTATAGTTCATTTTATCCGGACGTTGCAATATGTCCAGTTTATTCTCTTGAATAAATGTGTTGTTATGTGTAAATTATTAAATGGTTTGTAACATGGGAGTATTTGTGATATGTGATAGCCTGGTGATGTGAAATATGTTTAAAATGTTAATGTATGATTGATGGGAACCTTATAGTGTTTCTAGGGGTGGGTTAGGAAGAAATTAGATTGTGTTAACTTCGCACAACACGTTTTAATTTTAGAAATTCCGTTATTTTTTAGGCGCCTTCTAAACCGTTCGATCTAGTGAGCTCAAGTGTGTTTTGAAGTAAGGAGAAAAATTTTTCAGGTAATGTCTATGTCCTAAATCCCGCTGGGGTGCACTTTAATTGTTTTGATTGATTTTAAGTTATTTTGCATTTTGCATCCCGAAGGGATTTTATAGTGGAAAATTTGACTGTCTGTTTTGGATGTTGATTATGTTCTTTGAGTAATTAAATGTGGATACTCTTTTAGTGTGTGTGTTTGGAAATGGTTTTGGGAATTTTGGATTGGATTGGATTGAATTGTTTGAGTTGGATTGGTACGATATTTAAACCTGATTAATAATTCAAACGTGACATAAATGCGGGTTCTGGCAACCCCCCCGAAGACCAGGATGTGGTATCCTTGAGGGAGGTTGTCAAGAGATTAGGGATGCCTGATAGGTGCTACTTCCCCGGGGTTAGTTTTATGCACGTGTGTGAAATGGATGGCCATCCGTGTATTGAGATTGTGATTGATTGAGTTTGATATTGAGATTGAGATTGTGATTGGATTGTGATATGATTATAGCGAAGTCATTGGACTTCGAGGGCCAAATAAGCAAGGTCCGCCCGCTTAATAAATTTGAAGGATGGTTATGGTTGGTTTGGGAAATAAAGTTGGTTTTTTTTGAAAAGATTTGACTTGTTCACTTCTCCCTCAAAAATAAATTGAAATGGACTTTAAATGGTTTTAACAGTTAGGGGTAGACATTATTGAGTCTTCCTCATGTTTTAAATGTTTTGTTTTCAGGAGAAGAATTCTATGCTGGGAATGGGAATTAGCAAGTGAGGACGTTCGTTAGATTTTATTGTTTTGAATAAAGAGTTTAGTAGTGTTATTCATACTTGAAATTTTTCGGTAGTTTTTATTATGTCTTGAATTCGGATTGTCGTTAAGTTTAATTCAAAGTTTGGTGTGTTTAGTTAATCTCTATTCTTGCCTTGTACTTCTTCGGAGGTACGGCAGTGACGCCCGACTTTCCTTTGACTTTTCCGCTGTTTTTCGTTGGTCAACGTTAGGTTTGACCTTAGTTTTTACAATCGAATTTCAGGGCGTTACAGAATGGTATCAGAGCTCTAGGTTACGACCTGGTAGCTCCTAAGGTCTATTAGGTTTTTAGTTAGAGCTTAGGAAGTTACGTTCGGAGTAATGATTGTAGGTTGGAGGAATGGGATGTGTGTCTGTTTCTTGATTCCCTTTTTGTGTTAACAGCGCATGCTTGACCGTTTTTGACATCTAATGGATTGCATACCGCCGCCTTTGCCATGAGCGTCGATCCTAGCTTCTCTGAAAGACCTGAAACCCCGAGGAGGGTATGGATAGAGCCCCGAGGAGGGCCTAGAACCAGAAGAAGACCCCGATGAGGATTCAGGGGCTAAGAGAAGACTTACCTTATGAAGAGCAGTTGCTGGAGATTCTAGTTTATAGAGAGAAGCAGCTTGGAAGAAATATTATCCCTGTAATAAAAGTGCGATGAAAGAACCATGCCACTGTTGAAGCCATCCGGAAAGCCAAGGAGGAGATGAGATCAAAGTATTCGCACCTATCCAAAGCATAAGATATGTTGAGTTTCGAGGACGAAACTCTTTTGAAGAGGGTAATGATGTAAAATCCCGAGTTTTTGGTCAAGGCTACCGTTAATTCCATCCGGCAGATCGTTGGTTTTGAGTGTAAGTTTCGAGGATGAAACTTCTTTTAAGGGGGTAATGATGTAAAACCCCGGAAAATCGGATTATAATCGTCGTTACATCGTTAGTATTATTTTATGTCCGTTAATTATTTATGTGTTTAAATTGTTAACACTTGAGCTCGTAGGACCGTCGTGGGATTATCAAGGGTAATATAGTCTTTTTCTACATGCATGGTTATGCATGGAAATAGGGGTACCTTGGTAATTATATGTTAATAATTGATGATTATGTGTTAATGTTTTTAGTTGATTATTATTATTATTATTATTATCATTATTATTATTTTTGTTATTATTATTATTATTATTATTTTCAGAAATTTAAAATCATATTTTTCCTGTAGCTATTTTAGTGGCCTGTTAGAGATGTGCTTGTGCTCCAAGTTATGTTTTTGCTAAATTAAGTGGTATATTATTCTTAATTGCTCTTAATTAACTTAAATCCCAAACCCTACTCGCTCTACCACTCCTCCCTCTCTCTCTTCTTCTGCAGTGGGTAACTGTTACTGCCCAACCGTCGCCGTCGCCGGAGCACCACCTGCAACCACCGTCGCCGGAGCACCACCTGCAACCGCCGTCCGTCGCCGCAAACCACCACCGCTGCAACCACCACATCCCTTTTTCTCTCTATTTCCTCTCTCTCGTCCCTCTTTCTCACTCCCTCTGTCCGCCACCAAAGCCGCCGTCCAGTAGTCACCAACGTTACAGCCACTCCCCGACCACCAGACGAACGTCGCGTCGTCGTCGCTTTCGGCGGAAGTCGCCGCATGCCGCCCAAACGCAAGGAGACTGTGGTGACCCTGCTGCCGCTGCCGCTACCGCTGTGTGACGCTACTGTCGTCGCCGTTGCTCCGTTCCGACACCGACCACGACCCTCGTTGACGACGTTGCACCAGGAGACGACCGTCGTCCCTGCCACCCGTTCTGCCCAGAACTTCCCCACGTAAAACCCTAACTCTACCCTAAGTTCATTCAACAGTTTGCTTCGTTAGTTTTTATCTTTCTGATGTTAGTATGATTGGAATGCTCATAGTATGAGTTTAATATGTTTTTGGTAGTATAAGACTACATATGAATTTACGTTATCATATGGGGGTAGAAAGGGGTTAATGTTGTAGTTATTATATTATTATTCCTTAGTAATCAATATATGGAAATTATGTTATTATATCGTGTATGTATGGATTGGAATTGATTGTGAAAACCTTTCACTATTTGAAAAGTTTGTAAAATATAGTATGAGTATGTTTGGTTTATACAAGATTAAAATTATGGTGATTGCGTTTTAATTCTCAAATTATTTAATGATTTCGAGTTTTAAATTATTGAGCTTTTATTCATTTTGGGAGTTATAATTGTTATTATTATATTACGATTCTTTTATAGAGTAATCCTAAACTTTCCTTGTTCTTTATGTAAATTAAATTATGTTATGTTAGCAAGTTTCGATCTTTGATGCGTTAATCGTATTGTTATTATTATTATTATAATACATTACTTTTTATTATTGGTTTAATCGTTTTCTTTATTTAAATTTCTTCAAAATTGGTTTTGAACGACAGTTTAGAATTTTGCAGTGTGTATTTTATTAATCAAAGTTTCGATGTCGGAAAATCCAAATTTCATGTCGACCTTTACGCTATGTTTATTTTTGAAAATGTTACATTGCAAATTTAAGTTGTTATTGTGAGAATTAGTGTTATTTGTTATGTAAGTTGACCTTAGTGGCATTAAGGGAGCAAAGGGGGATGTATCGTACCTAAGTGGACTGTTTAGAGGCTTAAGTTAGAGTCTCGGAGTGGCTTGATTAGAATTAGGATCGAAAAAACCCAAAATAGAAACGGGTCTGTTTGGACAGATTTTATGAGTCGTACGATATCGGCCACCATTTATTGTGTAATTAATATTTTACCCTACTGTTTAGTCTGGAAATACCTTAGGATGTTAGCTTTCATAGGAAATTTGCGGATCGGGAGTTGGAGGTGTATATTCTGAGTTAAGACCCAAATAGTGCACCTAGATCAGAACTGGACAATTTATATAGTTGGCTGTTTTTGAGGATCTTAGGGCATGGTTTTGGTCTCATGGTCAACATAAGAGTTTTAATAGACATCCTGAGGTTTCCAGAAAGTCCAAAACCATACCCATAGGATGTCGGGAAGTCAAGTTATAGTTCGTTTTATCCGGACGTTGCAATCTGTCCAGTTTATTCTCTTGAATCAATGTGTTGTTATGTGTAAATTATTAAATGGTTTGTAACATGGGAGTACTTGTGATATGTGATAGCCTGGTGATGTGAAATATGTTTAAAATGTTAATGTATGATTGATGGGAACCTTATAGTGTTTCTAGGGGTGGGTTAGGAAGAAATTAGATTGTGTTAACTCCGTACAACGCGTTTTAATTTTAGAAATTCCGTTATTTTTTAGGCGCATTCTAAACCGTTCGATATAGTGAGCTCAAGTGTGTTGTGAAGTAAGTAGAAGAATTTTCAGGTAATGTCTATGTCCTAAACCCGCTGGGGTGCACTTTAATTGTTTTGATTGATTTTAAGTTATTTTGCATTTTGCATCCCGAAGGGATTTTATAGTGGAAAATTTGACTGTCTGTTTTGGATGTTGATTATGTTCTTTGAGTAATTAAATATGGACAGTCTTTTAGTGTGTGTGTTTGGAAATGGTTTTGGGAATTTGGGATTGGATTGGATTGAATTGTTTGAGTTGGATTGGTACGATATTTAAACCTGATTAATAATTCAAACGTGACATAAATGCGGGTTCGGGCAACGCCCCCGAAGACCAGGATGTGATATCCTTGAGGGGGGTTGTCAAGAGATCAGGGATGCCTGATAGGTGCTACTTCCCTGGGGTTAGTTTTATGCACGTGTGTGAAATGGATGGCCATCCGTGTATTGAGATTGTGATTGATTGAGTTTGATATTGAGATTGAGATTGTGATTGGATTGTGATATGATTATAGCCAAGTCATTGGACTTCGAGGGCCAAATAAGCAAGGTCTGCCCGCTTAATAAATTTGAAGGATGGTTATGGTTGGTTTGGGAAATAAAGTTGGTTTTTTTTGAAAAGATTTGACTTGTTCACTTCTCCCTCAAAAATGAATTGAAATGGACTTTAAATGGTTTTAACGGTTAGGGGTAGACATTATTGAGTCCTCCTCATGTTTTAAATGTTTTGTTTTCAGGAGAAGAATTCTATGCTGGGAATGGGAATTAGCAAGTGAGGACGTTCGTTAGATTTTATTGTTTTGAATAAAGAGTTTAGTAGTGTTGTTCAGACTTGAAAACTTTCAGTAGTTTTTGTTATGTCTTGAATTGGGATTGTCGTTAAGTTTAATTCAATGTTTGGTTTGTTTAGTTAATCTCTATTCTTGCCTTGTACTTCTTCGGAGGTACGGCAGTGACGCCCGACTTTCCTTTGACTTTTCCGCTGTTTTTCGTTGGTCAACGTTAGGTTTGACCGTTAGTTTTTATAATCGAATTTCAGGGCGTTACAGAAAGTCATCATCAAAAAAAGACTTTCAAGTCATCATCAAAGAGACATTCAAGTCATCACCAAAAGACTCTCAAGTCTATCAAATGACCAAAGACTCTCAAATCATCATAAATAAGACTATCAAGTCATCACCAAAAGACTCTCAAGTCAGCATCAACAAACTTCCAAGTCATCACAAGAAAAAGACGCACAAGTCATCATGAACCGACTTTTAAGTTGTAATCAAAGACTCTCAAGTCGTTATCAAAGACTCTCAAGTTGCTATCAAAGACTTTCAAGTCGCTACAAAGGAACACTTGTGTCAAAATACTTCTAAGTCACGATTGAACGAGAACGCACGCTCTCAAGTTAGCTAAATCCCAGACTCTTAAGTCATCAAGTACGTGGACTCTCAAGTCATATATCTCATAAACTCCTAAGTCATTCATTTATATGAGTGTAGTGCCAACATGTTCAAGTCAGGTCTATCTTTCGGCATCTAGATGTACAAGCAACGTACATTGTGTAGCCTCACAAACCTGCAAAAATAAAAAAGGAGGAAGAAAAGAAGTTTGTGGACTCTCAGAGGAGTTAGTCATTCTGGCATGCTCCGGGTAAGCCGACTCGTCACCTCCAACAAGGACAAGCTCCTCTATGCAAAAGCGTAGCTCGTAACCCTTGTCTTTGGCAGTGCCGGGGTCTAAAAAAATTTTCCTGACTCCTTACCTCAACGAGGACAAGCTCCTCTACGCAAAAGTGGAGCTCGTAATCCTTGTCTTTGGTAGTGCCGGGGTCTTAAAAATTTTTCCCGACTCCTTACCTCAACAAGGACAAGCTCCTCTACGCAAAATCGGAGCTCGTAACCCTGTCTTTGGCAGTGCCGGGGTCTTAAAAAATTTTCCGGACTCCTTACCTCAACGAGGACAAGCTCCTCTATGCAAAAGGGGAGCTCGTAATCCTTGTCTTTGGTAGTGCCGGGGTCTTAAAAATTTTTCCCGACTCCTTACCTCAACAAGGACAAGCTCCTCTACGCAAAAGCGGAGCTCGTAACCCTTGTCTTTGGCAGTGCCGGGGTCTTAAAAAAATTTTCCCGACTCCTTACCTCAACAAGGACAAGCTCCTCTACGCAAAAACGGAGCTCGTAACCCTTGTCTTTGGCAGTGCCGGGGTATAAAAAATTTTCCAGACTCCTTACCTCAACGAGGACAAGCTCCTCTAAGCAAAAGCGGAGCTCGTAATCCTTGTCTTTGGTAGTGCCGGGGTCTTAAAAATTTTTCCGACTCCTTACCTCAACAATGACAAGCTCCTCTACGTAAAAGCGGAGCTCGTAACCCTTGTCTTTGGCAGTGCCGGGGTCTTAAAAAATTTTTCCCGACTCCTTATATCAACGAGGACAAGCTCCTCTACGCAAAAGCGGAGCTCGTAATCCTTTTCTTTGGTAGTGCCGGAGTCTAAAAATTTTTTCCCGACTCCTTACCTCAACAAGGACAAGCTCCTCTACGCAAAACCGGAGCTCGTAACCCTTGTCTTTGGCAGTGCCGGGGTCTTAAAAAAATTTTCCCGACTCCTTACCTCAACAAGGACAAGCTCCTCTACGCAAAAACGGAGCTCGTAACCCTTGTCTTTGGCAGTGCCGGGGTCTTAAAAAATTTCACGACTCCTTACCTCAACGAGGACAAGCTCCTCTACGCAAAAGCGAAGCTCGTAATCCTTGTCTTTGGCAGTGCCGGGGTCTTAAAAATTTTTCCGACTCCTTACCTCAACGAGGACAAGCTCCTCTACGCAAAAGCGGAGCTC
Source organism: Portulaca oleracea (assembly GCA_029582165.1). Classification (NCBI taxonomy): domain Eukaryota; kingdom Viridiplantae; phylum Streptophyta; class Magnoliopsida; order Caryophyllales; family Portulacaceae; genus Portulaca; species Portulaca oleracea. The sequence continues at coordinate 15,522,079 of CM055868.1, forward strand.
GTAATCCTTGTCTTTGCTAGTGCCGGGGTCTTAAAAATTTTTCCCGACTCCTTACCTCAACGAGGACAAGCTCCTTTACGCAAAAGCGGAGCTCGTAATCATTGTCTTTGGTAGTGCCGGGGTCTTAAAAAAATTTTCCCGACTCCTTACCTCAACAAGGACAAGCTGCTCTACGCAAAAGCAGAGCTCGTAACCCTTGTCTTTGGCAGTGCCAGGGTCTTAAAAAAAATTTCCCGACTCCTTACCTCAACGAGGACAAGCTCCTCTACGCAAAAGCGGAGCTCGTAATCCTTGTCTTTGGTAGTGCCGGGGTCTAAAAAAAATTTTCCGACTCATCACCTGCAACAAGGATAATCTCCTCGCGCAAAAGCGGAGCCCGTTATCCTTGTCTTTGGCGGTACTCGGTCATCCAAAAAATACCTGACTCATCGCCTCCAACAAGATAAACTCCTCACGCAAAAACGGAGCCCGTTATCCTTGTCATTGGCGGTACTCAGGTCTTGATACCTAAAAAAAAAAGAAAAAAAAAGGATGAAAGGCAAGTTGGATTTGGACCATATCAGAGGAGGCAAAGTTTGATACAATGGAGAAGCCAAGGTGGCACTTGCAATTTATTAAGAAAAAAAATACATATTGAAATAGAGCAATAGTGCCTTTGTATCTTGTCAAAGAAATAGATGCAAAGTTAAAAGGGCACACGGTGGTCATGACAATACCAGTGACAAGCATACCATGATTGGCCCTAACCCCAAGCTAATTGATATGTTTGTTACAAGATGAACAAATAAAAATATTCCTCTGATTCGATCTCTGTAATCTTCTTGAAGGAGGGCCAATGCGGCTTGAATCTCGATCAAGTTGGTGTTGAATCTCTATAACAAACGACACATATTGATGTGTTTGTTGTTTAATTCTAGAGAGACTTCTTGAGAGTTGATTTTTTCTATCCCTTTAATAAGAAGAGGTAGAGTACTATTTATAGGGAAGGGACTTGATCTCTCTTTTGGGCTTTGGTTTACTAGCCTTTTTGGGCCGTTGTCCGGGCCTTAGAATTAGGTTGACTTGACAGTCCATTTGACTTTGACTTGGTAGTCTTTGTGGGCCGTTGTCCGGGCCTTAGGTTTGGGTAGACTTGGTAGTCGGTTGGGTCTTGACTTGATAGTCGATTTGACTCTAACTTGACAGTCGTTCAAGCTTTGACTTGATAGCTAGTTTGAGCCAATTTCAATTTAATAATTAAATTAATTAATTTGGACCGACCAAAATAATCTACTTAATTTATTCTAGCTTTTGACACTATTTTGATTTTTTTAGTGTCTACAAATTCCCCCTCGAGACTAGATCGTGTACACTATCAAGTGTCTGAACACGAGCGACGTCTCGACCTTTTTTTTTTTTTTGACTTGCATGGATCATACATTTTGTGTTGTTGACGTATTGTAATGTGATGTCAATGCTGACATGGACTTTATCCCCGTGGAAATGGAGTCTTGCAACTTGCAACATTTCATGACTTTTGTATTGAACTTGACATCTTACTTCATAACCCGTAGAGAAATTAATCATTTGTATATTGTACATTTAAAATCACGATCTCAATGGGATAAAAATCCAGCTTGGTTCAAGATCAAGATCTTTCTCCTTAAGAAACATTTCCTTCTTTTTGTGTACAAGAATCCCATTTAAAAAAAGGACGATGGATAGCACACTTCAAATTTGGTGCCTTTTTTTCCTTTAATGAATAGGCTCTAATTAGGTATAGTTTTCCTAAACCATGATATATATATATGTCTTTGGACTTTGATGCACTGTCAAGAAACATATGAATTAGCTTGGGGTTAGGGCCAATCATGGTATGCTTGTCACTGGTATTGTCATGACCACCGTGTGCCCTTTGACTTTGCATCTATTTCTTTGACAAGATACAAAGGCACTATTGCTCTATTTCAATATGTATTTTTTTTCTTAACAAATTGCAAGTGCCACCTTGGCTTCTCCATTGTATCAAACTTTGCCTCCTCTTATATGGTCCAAATCCAACGTGCCTTTCATCCTTTTTTTTTCTTTTTTTTTTAGGTATCAAGGCCTGAGTACCGCCAAAGACAAGGATAACGAGCTCCGTTTTTGCGTGAGGAGTTTATCTTGTTGGAGGCGATGAGTCGGGTATTTTTTGGATGACCGAGTACCGCCAAAGACTAGGATAACGGGCTCCGCTTTTGCGCGAGGAGATTATCCTTGTTGGAGGTGATGAGTCGGAAATAATTTTTTAGACCCCGGCACTACCAAAGAGAAGGATTACGAGCTCCGCTTTTGCGTAGAGGAGCTTGTCCTCGTTGAGGTAAGGAGTCGGGAAATTTTTTAAGACCCCGGCACTGCCAAAGACAAGGGTTACGAGCTCCGTTTTTGCGTAGAGGAGCTTGTCCTTGTTGAGTGTTTGGTTGTAATTTTTGTGGTTTTATAAGTTAAGGTTGTCGATCTCAAGGATGGGCGTGAGGCTTGATTAAGGGTAATCGGTTTGTGGAAAGGGGTTTTCTCAATGCGGAAAGCAATAAATAATGTAAAGGGAAGCAATTAAATCTAACCTAGGCATGAATCAAAGAAAGCAATTAAAAGCATGAAATCAAATAAAGCAATTAAAGCAAGGAATGGAAATCTAAAATGAACAATGAAATTAGAGACAAGAAATTATACCTTTGATGACCAAAATCTTCTAACCTTCAAATTACCTTTGCAATTTCCCCTGAACATACAATAAAATGTTGATTGGATTACCAATGATCTCCCAAGTTCTCACTAGGAAGTAGAATTGGAATTCTTTGACCCTCCTCCCCACTAAAAGATGGATTTGATGTTGCTAACCCTAGAAAGCTTTGAAATCAAGTCAACAATGGAGAATAGAGAGAGAGAGAGAGAGAGAGAGAGAGAGAGAGAGGAAGAGAGAGAGAGAAAGCTTGTAAAACTTCAATGAGAATGCTTGAAAGAAGAGTTTAATAACAATTGCAAGAAAACTTAAAGAAAGCTTGAAGAACAATGGAGAAAACTTGAAGAACAATTAAAGAAAGCAATTAAAGAAAGTAATTAAATCTAATCTACTCCTAAAACTACCTAGGCTAATTGATTTTACTTGGATTAATACAAGTGGGTATTTATAGAAGAAGGAAAAATACAACCCAAAACTCTAGAAACAAATCGCAGCACGCGCAACAATTTTTCTGCAGACAGAGTGGCTCGGGCGAGCCATTGGGTGGCTCGGGTGAGCAGGCCTACTGTCCGGCTCTCCTGGCTTGTCTTTGTTGCCCCAGAAGCCTAGCTCGGGCGAGCCAGCAGATGGCTCGGGCGAGCCACTGTTCTGGGCAGCTTTTCCCTGCCGACTTCAAACGCGCATAACTTCTTCATTCGAACTCCGTTTTAGGCAGGTAAGATATTGATGGAAAGCTCTCGGTGTGTACTTTAAGCTCCCAAAATTTCAGACCAATCGGAATTGTAACGAAGGAGTTATGACCCAAAGGGTGAAGGCACACGTATTTCAAACCTTTGAGTTTGTACCGTTCCCCTGTTTTGCGCCAATCTTGATATGGAATTTCCGGCTTTGGTTTTGCCTCGGCTCTCGGCTCGGGTTGACTTGGTTTGACTTGGATCTCGGCTCGGGTTGACTTGGTTTGACTCGGATCTCGGCTCGGGTTGACTTGGTTTGACTCGGGAAATAGCTCGGGATTCCCTAAAAACCTTCAATTAAGCCCAAACTTCTTCAAACTCCTTATTTTCCTACAAAAAACCAAATCATTATATCTAATATATAAATAGGGGTTAAAACAAGAAAATATACCCTATAAAAGAGAATAAATTCGGTTCGGAACAAGACCGAACATTGAGGTAAGGAGTCGGGAAATTTTTTTTAAGACCCCGGCACTGCCAAAGACAAGGGTTACGAGCGGAAGCTTGTCCTTGTTGAGGTAAGGAGTCGGGAAAATTTTTTAAGACCCCGCCACTACCAAAGACAAGGATTACGAGCTCCACTTTTGCGTAGAGGAGCTTGTCCTCATTGAGGTAAGGAGTCGGGAAAATTTTTTAAGACCCCGGCACTGCCAAAGACAAGGGTTACGAGCTCCGCTTTTGCATAGAGGAGCTTGTCCTTGTTGGAGGTGACGAGTCGGCTTACCCGGCGCATGCCAGAATGACTAACTCCTCTGAGAGTCCACAAACTTCTTTTTTTTCCTCCTTTTTTTTTTGCAGGTTTGTGAGGGTACACAATGTACGTTGCTTGTACATCTAGATGCCGAAAGATGGACATGACTTGAACATGTTGGCACTACACTCATATAAATGAATGACTTAGGAGTTTATGAGATATATGACTTGAGAGTCCACGTACTTGATGACTTAAGAGTTTGGGATTTAGCTAACTTGAGAGCGTGCGTTCTTGGTCAATCGTGACTTAGAAGTCTTTTGACACAAGTGTTCATTTGTAGCGACTTGAAAGTCTTTGATAGCGACTTGAGAGTCTTTGATAACGACTTGAGAGTCTTTGATTACAACTTGAAAGTCGGTTCATGATGACTTGTGCGTCTTTTTCTTGTGAATACTTGGAAGTTTGTTGATGCTGACTTGAGAGTCTTTTGGTGATGACTTGATAGACTTTTTTTATGATGATTTGAGAGTCTTTGGTCATTTGATAGACTTGAGAGTCTTTTGGTGATGATTTGAAAGTCTCTTTGATGATGACTTGAAAGTCTTTTTTTTGGTGATGACTTGAGAGTCTTTTAATGATGACTTGAAAGTCTTTGGTCATTTAATAGACTTGTGAATCTTGTGCTTCAACTTGGGAGTCTCTTGATTAGGCTGACTTGGGAGTCATTAGTGGTGACTTGGAAGTCTATGACGAACGATCACTTGAAGTTTATTTTTTGTTATTTGAGTCCCCCTTTTTTTTCAGGTGACTGCTCTTTTCCCCCTTGGGTGTCCGCTCTCCTTGCGCGCGTCGCATCTAGTCGGACTCTTCAGTGTCTTCTTCATCTAGTGCGATTTTCCCTTCTTTCACTAGCTGCATGACTTTCTCTTTGAATGCTCTGCTCACTTTTCCTACTTCTTCAAGGCGCTTCAGCTCAGGGAGTTCTATGAGTTCCTTCTCAAGGAGTTTGTCCAACATTTCTGGTGCATCAGAGTCAGAAAAACAATAGTCATCTTCAATCATAGGGTCTCTTCTTGGCATGTCTTCATAAGCAGTTGTGGACACACTATTGTTAGAGTGTTTTCCATGGTTGGCAATTGTAAACTCCATGTCATGAGCTTGTGTCACCAAGTCTTGAAAATTCTTAGGCTTGTTCACTTGCAAGGCATAGAGTAAGTTGAATTGATGAAGAAGGAATCTGGATCGGGGAAGAAGGAAGACGAAGGATGAAGAAAGGTTGAATTGATGAAGAAGGAAAAGTCGAAGAAGAGGGATCTGAGTCGATGAAGAAGGAAGGCGAAGATCTTCTTCGCTCTGATACCATGAAAGATATCGAGACACAGAGAGACAAAAAGGAAAACTTGTTGAAGCTAAATTGAGAGATGCAACTCTCTGCTTGAAGAAAACGCAAGGCAAAGACAACTATAAAAAGAAGAAAACCTAAAACCTACTGGGCCAAGAAAACACACGGCCCAAACAAGAACCCAAAACAGTTATTAGATACATATAAATCCCAATAGAGTATGTTCCAATCCATTCCTCGAGCGCACATGTCGACCGCAAAGGTTTATGATAGACGATCCTTGCACATTAGGGAAAGAGTACGCCAACGGTTGATGTAGTCAACTACTGGCTCGTCATCCCATTGTTTGACATTAGTCAACTCTGTCATGCTAATAACACGACTTGTGCTGTAGAAACGATTTAGAAACTCCTTCTCCATTTGCCCCCAACTATCGATGGACCCAGATGCAAGGTTGGTATACCATTCAAACGCGGTTTCTTTTAAGGAGCGCACAAATTGTTTGACTAAGAGATCTCCATTTGTGCCAGCATTGTTACATGTCTCCACAAAGTGCGCGACATGCTGCTTTGGGTTACCATGTCAATCGAATTGATGAAATTTGGGAGGTTGGTAACCATATGGCATACGAAGAGTGTTGATTCTCTTAGTGTATGGCCTAGTGTATCTGTGAGTTCTTGGTGAAGCTTCTCCTAATTGATCCTTGAGTGCCTTTGCGATCAAACTTTGGATTTCTTCTGCAGTCATTGAGATTGTCGTTGATAATGGCTTGTCGCCCTTCTTAGACATGTCACTCTCGGCCTCACTTTCACTAGATTCGTTTTCTCCCTCTACGTCTGAATATTTATTGAGGGACTTTGCTGGTCGTTGTTTTAACTTCTTCTCCAACTTAGCAATCTTTCTATCTTGACGCTTGATTTGCGCGTCTTTCTCTTCACTCTCTTGAGTAAGTTTCCGCAACATGGCTTTTATGTTAGCCATTTCTTCTTCTATAGTCACAACTCCTGTAACCATGACTGACATGGTAACAACACCAGATGACCTTGTTCTACTATGAATTTCCCTTGTCATGCCAGTAACCTTATGGTTCATCTTCATATTAGTTGCGAGCTCTTCCTTAGGAGGTAGATTGGTGGAAGTCTTCATAGTCATGTCTTATTCGTGAAGAGGTTCTTGAAAATCTTGATTTCAAAGATGGAGATGAGAGGTAGATATTGTCCCACCGAGCGTGCCAAAATTTGTAACCACAAATTTTCGATGTCTAAAATAAATAAAGACAAGAAAAAATGGACAAATATAATTTGTATTGATTTCAAAGAATTTGGGTATAATCTCTATAATATTTGTTACAAGATGAACAAATAAAAATATTCCTCTGATTCGATCTCTGTAGTCTTCTTGAAGGAGGGCCGATGCGGCTTGAATCTCGATCAAGTTGGTGTCGAATCTCTAGAACAAACGACACATATTGATGTGTTTGTTGTTTAATTCTAGAGAGACTTCTTGAGAGTTGATTTTTTCTATCCCTTTAATGAGAAGAGGTAGAGTCCTATTTATAGGGAAGGGACTTGATCTCTCTTTTGGGCCTTGGCTTACTAGCCATTTTGGGCCGTTGTCCGGGCCTTAGAATTAGGTTGACTTGACAGTCTATTTTGACTTTGACTTGGTAGTCTTTGTGGGCCGTTGTCCGGGCCTTAGGTTTGGGTAGACTTGGTAGTCCATTTGACTTTGACTTGGTAGTCGGTTGGGTCTTGACTTGATAGTCGATTTGACTCTGACTTGACAGTCGTTCGAGCTTTGACTTGATAGCTAGCTTGAGCCAATTTCACTTTAATAATTAAATTAATTAATTTGGGCCGTCCAAAATAATCAACTTAATTTATTCTAGCTTTTGACACTATTTTGATTTTTTAGTGTCTACATCAACAAAACCCCAAAACTCTAAAAATAGTTATTGCTTGTATGAGTTCTATGAGTAGATTTCTATCATCCACATGAATTTGTATAGACCTTAGATCCGAAACACTCCACATACACTGTTCATAATCTCCTATTAATACCTTATGTAAAAATGACCATATTAAATTTTGAAATAAAAATGTATTTATATTATTTTAATCATTATAATTCAATGATCATCTAATTAATGATACGGTTTTGCTAAATGTCGCCCTACAGGCGATGGATAAGGAATATCTAAATTTGTTTTATATCTTATTTTTGGTGTGAATCTAAATTGATTTTATATCATAATATCTATTATAAAATACTTTCCTATTAGAAAAATTAAATCATGTCTAATTAATTATTTTTAATTATACTTCTTCTTATTAATTAAATTTGATAGAGGCAAGATTTTATTTTTCAAAGAATTTGATCCTCTCATGGAAACCTTGATTCCCTAATATCTTGATTTTATTTTTCTAATAGGAAAGTAATATATAATAGATTGTATGATATAAAATCAATTTAGATTCACACCAAAAATAAGATATAAAACAAATTCAAATACTCCTTATCCATTGCCCTCAACCATCTAAATTCAAAATATCGCGCCTCCCTCGGTGCTTCCTCTTTGGAGCTAGGGCATTTAGCAGTTTAGCACAATTCTAATCACAAATCAGAGCCCTCTTCTTTTCTCTCTCAATTGAAATTCAACGATTTTCAGGTCATATACCAGCAAACACAATTAACCCTAAATTCATCAATTTCTCTTTAAAATGAGCGGAACTCCTCTTCATTTCGACGACCCAGTTGCAGACGCAATTACTCGGTTGCGATTTGCCCCAGAATCCAACAATCTCCTCATCTCATCTTGGGATTCTGTAAGTGCAGCTCCTTAGCTTAGGTCTATAAATTTTAAAACTTTTCTGCTTAATTTTTGGCTAATTATCGTAAATTAGTCTCCTTTTTGTTTATTAACGCTTTTGGTTGGCGGATTTGTAGAAACTTAGGTTGTTTGATGTGGATTCTAATAAGCTAAGGTTAGAAGCTCAAACAGAAGCTGCACATTTGGATTGCTGTTTTCAGGATAGTTCTATTGCATACTCTGCTGCCTCTGATGGTTCTATTTGTAGGTAATTTTGTTTCTGGAATCCCGAATTTTGGGGTTTGTTCATTTTTTACACTAAATCCGCATACTATGAATCTAATAAAACTATGCTGATGTCAAATTTCATTGATTGAATCAGTATCATAATTGTTATTCACCCATATTTTTAGATGATTTTCCCTCATTTTGGAGTTGTTATATGTTAGTCTTTGACCTACCTTACAAAGTAACCTCATGGATTTACCTCGTGTTGGTGGTAATAGTTATTTATTTATTTATTTTGGGTGTGACGTGAGGGACGGGGTGGGAGTCTTCCTCTGCTTAACATTACTCGAGCTTATATGTAGGAGGAAGTTACAACTATTTCCATTACTTTTGAGGGTTCTCTTGAGATATAGTCAATGTCATAGCTGAGGGCTGGTGTAAAGATGTGTTAGATTTTTTTCAGCTTGAGATTCTAATTAGTTGCTTGTAAACTACACGGTATCCGAAATTTGAAGTTTGACTGTTGTTTGCAGCTGCACTAAGATTGTCTGTGCCAATATAGGGAAAAGGAGAAAATATTGGTAGAGTATGTTCTTCACAAAATGGTGGTCTAAATTGGGTTCCTAGGACAATCTTCATGTAGCCATATTGTAATTGATTTGTAGTATTCATAACTCACTCATTTCTTAAGCTTTGAGGTTCATTGAAGTGGCAGAAGTTCCCTAAGTGAGTATTATTTATGGCAATATTCTTAGATTACCCAAAACATGCACACATTAATACAGTATTTAGCAAAACCGAACTGATGTCTCCACTGATTCCAGGCAGTAACTCATTTTGAAGGTCCTTAAAGAAAAGTTCATAACTCATTCATTCTTAAGATTTGAGGTTCATTCAAGTTGGAGAAGTTCCCTTATTGAGTCTAGTTTATGGCCATATTTTTAAATTATAAAAAACATGCACACATTAATATAGTATTTAGCAAAACCGAATTGATGTCTCCACTGATTCCAAGCAGTAACTCATTTTGAAGGTCCTTAAAGAAAAGTGCATAACTCACTCATTTCTTAAGCTTTAACTAAACGAATTTTTGGTTAGTCTTCCTCATCCTCAAGGCTATCATTTTTATTTTGGAAGTATCTTTAGAAAAAGTCTGGAGGTGGGGTGAAAATCGTACCATATTGTTTTTGTTTTTTTTTTTCTTTCCTTCATTAAAATTTGTGGTAAAATGTTATATTAAGTTTTGAATCAAATGCAACTCAAAATCTATGATATTTAGGGTATAATATCGGTGGTGTCCCACAAGAATCCTTTTTTCTTGGACCACCAGAACCTAAAATGAAAGTAGAGATTATTACTATATATATATATATATTATAAAGTTAATAAATGAAAAAGGAAATTGAAAAGACCTTTTAAGCTCAAAACTAACCACAATGGAAGCAAAACCTAGCTAATGCTGGTAAGGATCAAAATTGTAATTTCAGAGTAGGACCAGTAACTGTTTACGTGCTCTCATCCTCTTAACTCCTCTCACATTTTCATACTGATCAATTGAATATTTGATAGCCACATATACACTTGTGCTCTCATCCTCTTAACTTCACTTATAGTCTCACATTGGCCAATTGAAAAATTGATAGTCACATTGGAAGAAGCCGGAAGTTAATGTCAAGAGGGGTAAAATATTAAATTTTAAAAAATTTTTAATAAATTTTAATACTTAGAAAAAGTCGAGAATTACAAAATGTTGAAAAGTACAATAGATTTGTTGTATAAGAACAACTTAAGTTGATATAATTTTACAAAAATTGACCATTTTAGACGAAGCCACGGTTAATGTCAATGGGGCAAAGTATTAATTTTAATTTTTTTATAAAACTTTAACACTTAGAAAAAGTCCGGAATTACAACATTTTCAAAAGTACAATAAACTTGTTATATTAGAACAACTTAACTTGATATAGTTGTACGAATATTCAACATTTTAAATGATTTATACTTAAATCATAAAAAGATATGATGAAATAATATAGTGCATCCAACTGTCATAGAATAGTGTTAATAATAATAATAATAATAATAATATAAATAATAATAATAATAATAATAATAATAATAATAATAATAATAATAATAATAATAATGTGAAGCAACAATAGATTATAGAAGCAAAAATAAAAGAAAATCCAACATATATAATAAGTCATTGATTTGTTTACAGTAAGTGAAAAAACAACACAAATTATAAGATTAAGAGTTGAACACAAGATTCAAAGGTTGATAGAATATAGGTATAACCAATTCTACCAATAACACATCATGCATTAACATACCACACAACATAATTAACAAGTAATTTTCTCTGGGTTAAGGGGCAATTGCTCCCCTTTGCCCCAATAATCCTTCGTCCATGGTCACACATACTGGAGCGATGGGGTTCGACCCAATTTCGTTCCACCTATGGTTACCGGTTTGCTTAAGGCCACCTTCCTCTCTTCATGGGTCAAACCGGCTACATGATTCATTTACAGGTGAATCCGGACGCTTGGAGGACCTTTTGGGCCATCATTGGGAAATGAGTTCATTTCAAGGAAGACCCCAAGCCATAGGTCATGGTTTCGGATCCTCATTGGGATCCCTCTCAGGTATTCTAAGGAGCCTCAAGATTCCTTCGGCATGCATGAATAAGGCAACAAAGTCAAACTTGACTTCCTTTTGGGCTTCAAACGATCATTGTCAACCACAAGGGTATTTTGGGTATTTCCATACCATGGAGGGACCACCCGGGATATTTTGGGTCCTTTTGGCCATCTGACGAAGTCAAACTTGACTTCCTTTTGTGCTCCAAAAGATCATTATCAACCACAAGGGTATTTTGGGTATTTTCATACCATGGAGGGACCACCCGGGATATTTTGGGTCCTTTTGGCTATCTAGGATCATAATGATCATTCACGTAAAGCATGGATCAGGTTGGAAGATCGCCCAAGGGAAAAGAAGAAAGTTGGATGAAATTTGACAAAGAAAAGACATGTCATCACGCTTTACACCATAACTCATTCAATATAGCTCTGTAGGACTTGAGATTTCGGGGGCTTAAAGTTCACGTTGAGGGCTTTCCATCGATATTTTACGGGGCCAATCGGAGTTCGGATGAAGAAGTTATGTGCGTTTCAAGTTCGGCAGAAAAAACTGCCCAACGGGCTGTCGCGCCTGTCACAACCCAGGTCACGCCCGTGACAAGTGTGTCATGCCAGCGACATGCACCGTCGTGCCCCTGGCGTTTCCCCTTGATGCCTTGAAGCTAGAGGATTGAGTCACGCCCGTGACATAGTGAGTCACGTCCGTGACACATAGCATTGTGCATGTGATGCTATATGTTGCGCCCGTAACACCGCGACAAGGAGAGGGTGTTCAAGAATCACCCAGGGTCACGCCCGCGACCCTCCCCAACAAAATTTTTGGTTCTTATTCCCGCAGTCAGTCATGCTCAGGACGTACCCCATTGCGCTCGCGATGATTATGGGAATGTTGGGTTTTGAGTTCGATTTCTCCCCTTTTGTTTCCCTCCTTTTTGTTTAATTCCCTTTGTATCATCTTCCTCATATATATACATGTAAACCTCCGCCATTAGGGATATATTTTGAAGTTTTTGAAGCTCATAGGTTTAGCCACCAAAATTCTCTCCACTTGGGGGATTGTAATGAAGGATTTTCAAGCCTTTATTCAATCAAAGTTAATCATTTTGTGGAATTGTTTGTTGATTTATCTTTCTTTGTGCGTGAGTGTTCTTCCTCCTCTCTTTGGTGAGATTCCTTGTGTGCTTCAAAACTATTTGCTTGTGGAATATCCTTGTGCAAGTGATTGAACATCTTAGTTCAACTTGGTGAGTTTATACTCTTTAGAATTGTCCATATCCTTTCAATTCTTGTTCTAGTTCTTACTTACCAACAAAACCCTAAAACTCTAAAAATAGTTATTGCTTGTATGAGTTCTATGAGTGGATTTCTATCATCCACATGAATTTGTATAGACCTTAGGTTCGAAACACTCCACATACACTCTTCATAATCTCCTTTTAATACCTTATGGGAAAATGACCATATTAAATTTTGAAATAAAAAATGTATTTATATTATTTGAATCATTATAATTCAATGATCATCTAATTAATGATTAATTTTACTAGGTAAGGATATATTTTAAATTTTATTGTTTTATTTATCTACTTCCAATATGAGTAAGAAAGAAAGATAAAGTATACATAAAGACTAATTAGATGACTAGTTTATTTATTTATAATATTTGAATTTCAATTATTTGTCTTGAAGGGAATGATTATTAGGGGGTGTATTTAGTATTTAGGATAGATTTAATGTTTCGAGTTCAAAAGATACAATTATTTATAAATCCATAAGTAGAGAAAGGGAGGGAGGGGGTAATTACTAATTACGGTAATTCAGCCATCTAAATTCAAAACTAGTTGAAAGAGCCCGTGCAAGCCATGGGCAGTGCTTAATACTTAAGTGTAAATACTAAAAATGAATTATTGAGGCCCTAATCTTTTAGTTGATAGGTCAAATTTTGCCTTATATTACGTTACATTACTTAATATATATATATATTTTAAAAATAACACCTAACCTTAAAATAAAAACTTTAAATTTCATATACCACAATGTTAATATTTTAATATATTATTTTCTATATTACCTCAATTACAATCTTTTCTTATCCCTGATCTCATCTTACTTTATCTTACTTCAATTTATTGTAAACCCACATAGAATATGGCCTAAATTATAGAGGTTTGTACGCAAGTCGAAGAGGGAAATTTATCCTGAAACATGCTATGTATATATATACATAAAGCTATATAACCAAAAAGGTAGTAGCCAGATGACAACCGCTCCCATCTTCCAGCCTTCACATCAAGAGTTCAAATTTTCGTAAAAGCAAAATTTCCCATTTGATGGAAATTGTGAGGTTGATAGATCATACTTCTCATTGTCAATTTGGCACCTCTCTTCTCCGACCTAAACTTCGACCAACTTACTTTTAGAAAGTATATTTAAATTTAACAATAGAATGATCAGAAAATTTACTAATTATATTATTTGGTGTACATTTTATATATTTTAAGTTTTTAGCATCCCTATATTTACAATTTTTAGCTTATTCTCAATAAGACTTTTAGGTAAGTTTATAATGTTTTTTTATTTTTCTATTAAAATCCCAAAATTAGTTTTAATATATAAAATTTTCGAAAACAAAAGAAAAATTAGGACTTTTAGTTTTTGAGTTATTTTTCAGTTTGTGCTTTTATCTTGGACTATTTGTTACCTAGAAGTTTAAGTAGCTCCGACATAAATAAGAGAGATGTATTATAACTTCAATATCAATTTTAACCTTAGTCCTGAAGTTTTGCATCAATCGGGAGAGAAATTTAAACATGGGAGGGAAACAAAGAACGAGACATGAACCTTTTTCTTTAGCTCACAAACTTTAGGGTCCTTTTTTTTATTCAGCCTATAAACTTTAGGGTCTAAAAAATTAATATTGAAAATCAAAGGTTCAGAAAATAAATTACCTTATACTTTGGAGTCCAAAATGCAAAAAACCCATAATATATATGTCATAGCATATACTCCATCTTATCACCTAGTGACGGCAAATGAGTATACAAATTAATTATGTAATTGTTAGAGCTAGTTAATTCAAATACTTTAATTTAATCGGATCAAAATAAGTGTCATTTGAATTGCTGCTTAGCTTTTAAAGTTTTTCCAATATCTGCCCCTTTATGTTTTACTGATGTACTACTCTCAATAGTTCACCAATTCTATTTAATTTTATTATGTGGAAGCATTTATAGCAATTTCGTTAAGTGGCGGTACATTGGTCATTGACTCTTAGTATAAATTTCAGCAACACTTTGTGCAGGGGTGGGCCCAGGAATGATGGCTCCAAAGTCCTAATCTCTATCCTTTTCACTGCTGGTGAAACAATGAAAATAAAGAAAGGAGAGGAGAGTAAGGTAATTTAGTGTGTGAATACATTAATTTGTACACAGCAAGCACACACACAACCATCCAGCAAAACAACTCTTTACCATCACAACACTGTCAACACAGGTGTTCAGCTCTTTTATTATGGAGAAAAAATAGAGAAGATAGAGATAGATATCGCGCCCCCTCGGTGCTTCCTCTTTGGAGCTAGGGCATTTAGCAGTTTAGCACATCCTAATCACAATTCAGAACCCTCTTTTTTTTCTCTCTCAACTGAAATTCAACGATTTCCAGGTCCTATACCAGCAATCACAATTAACCCTAAATTCATCAATTCCTCTTTAAAATGAGTGGAACTCCTCTTCCTTTCGATGACCCAGTTGCAGACGCAATTACTCGGTTGCGATTTGCCCTAGAATCCAACAATCTCCTCAGCTCATCTTGGGATTCTGTAAGTGCAGCTCCATAGCTTATGTCTATAAATTTTTAGAATTTTTCTGCTTAATTTTTGGCTAATTATCGTAAATTAGTCTCCTTTTTGTTTATTAACGCTTTTGGTTGGCGGATTTGTAGAAACTTAGGTTGTTTGATGTGGATTCTAATAAGCTAAGGTTAGAAGCTCAAACAAGCCGCATTTGGATTCTTTGTTTTCAGGATAGTTCTGTTGCATACTCTGCTGGCTCTGATGGTTCTATTTGCAGGTAATTTTGTTTCTGGAATCCCGAATTTGTGGGGTTTGGTCATTTTTTACACTAAATCCGCATACTATGAATCTAATAAAACTATGCTGATGTCAAATTTCATTGATTGAATCAATATCATAATTGTAATTCACCCATATTTTTCAGCTTGAGATTCTAATTAGTTGCTTGTACACTACACGGTATCCGAAATTTGAAGTTTGACTGTTGTTTGCAGCTGCACTAAGATTATTTGTGCCAATATAGGGAAAAGGAGAAAATACTGGTAGAGTATGTTCTTCACAAAATGGTGGTCTAAATTAGGTTCCTAGGACAATCTTCATGTAGCCATATTGTAATTGATTTGTAGTATTCATAGTGTTAAAATTATGTAGGTTAATCTAGAAAAATCTTAGTAGAAGTTTCTCCTAAAAAATCTAAAGATAATTTGAGGATATTATTCTAGAAATATCAAGATATTGTAAAAGAAAAAATCTAGATAATAATTAAGAGATATTATGGAAGAAAATGACAAAATACTAAGGAGGTTAAGAGAAGATATTTGTTATCTTCACCTCCTTAGAACAAGTATAAATATAGGTGATGGACATCATTTGTAATCAACAACTACAACCAAAAAAAAAAAAAAAAAACAACCAAGCATTGTAAAACACTCCTCCCTCCATCAATAATAAAAACCCTTCCTTTAATACAATTCTTCCTTCATCTCTATAAAACATAACTCCTTCTAAACACCCAAAAACCTAACAGTGGTATCAGAGCAAGGTTAACCCAAGTCCTCTTATCAAATCTACATCTTCCAAAAATCACTCAACCTTCAAGCCATATCCCAACCTTCAAAACAAACCATCCATAAACTCCAACTCCACAAAATTAAACATGGCCTCCCTTCAAACCCCAACCACAACCTTTAACTACCTCCCAAATTTGAGGCCACCCATATTTGATGGGGAGAATTATCAAATGTGGAGTATTCAAATGAAAACATTCTTCATGGCGCAAGGTTTATGGGATGTGGTAGAAAAGGGATATGATAAACCATCTAAGAAGGAGGAGAAGGATGCAAAAGAAAAGAAAAAGGATGGAGAAGAAAAGCCAGATGAAGAAGAAAAATCATCATGGGATGAAATTAAGGAGGCACAATATCAAGAGAATTATAAGAGGGATATTACGGCCCTTCATCACATCTATCAAGCAATCACTCCAACAATCTTCCCTCGGATTATGGCTGCGACAACGGCCAAGGAGGCTTGGACGATCTTGAAGGAGGCATACCATGGCACCGACAAGGTAATATCCATTAAACTTCAAACTTTGTGGAAGGATTTCGATACACTATTAATGAAGGAGGATGAAACAATTCAAGCATTCTTCGATCGTGTCACTAGCATAGTAAATAAAATTAGAATATATGGAGACATGATCGAAGATAAGAAGGTGATACAAAAGGTACTAAGGATCCTTCCATCAAAGTTTGATCATATAGTGGCTGCAATAGAAGAATTTAAAGATCTATCTACGCTCACCCTCACCGAGTTAGTAGGGTCTCTCCAAGCACATGAGGAGAGAATGCGTAGATTCACACATCAGCCACTAGAACAGGTTTTTCAAGCCAAATTAAAATTCTCCAACCATGAGAATAAAAAGGAGAATAGCCATGGTAGAAATTTCCAACAAAGGAAGACACCACCCAATAACCGTGGCAGGGGGACAGGAAATTACAAGAATCAAGGAAGTCATGGAGATCAAAGATCAAGCCCATACTACAAGATATGCAAGATGATGAATCATGATACAAATGATTGTCGGTTCAAATGCAAGAAATGTACATGGCACATACTTCATGTACGAGATTGTAGGAACCGACAACGGGATGAGGCCAACTTCATGGAGAAAGGCGACCCAAGTGAAAATGTATTCTACTCATGTATGAACGTCACGCAAGAAGCACAAGACTCATGGTACGTGGACAGCGGTTGTTCAAACCATATGACGGGAAATCGAGATTCCTTCGTGGAGCTGAATGAAGACATAAAATCCAATATCACGCTTGGTGACGGGAGAACACGTGAAGCCGCCGGTAAGGGGACAATTGCAGTAAAAGCAAAAAACGGCTCGACCAAGTATATTCAAGACGTCCTATACGTGCCTGGGCTAGCTCATAATCTCCTAAGTGTGGGCGAACTCCTTCAAAAAGGCTATCAGGTGAACTTTGATGATGGTAGATGCATCATAATTGACAAGAAGATGCACCAAGTGATAGCATCTATCGCAATGGAGCCCAACAGGATTTTCCCCTTATCAATGCCAACGAAAGAGAAGGTGGCCCTCAGCTCCATCACGGATGCCACAACCTTATGGCATCAAAGGTATGGTCATCTAAACCTTGACAGTCTTAAAGTCTTGAAGCGCAAGAACATGGTTATTGGTTTGCCCACAATAGAAAACAAAAGGAATATATGTGAGGGTTGCATAATGGGAAAATTGCATAGATTACCATTCACTAAAACCACATGGAAAGCTAAAGCCCCCCTACAGCTGGTCCATGCCGATATTTGGGGTCGAGCACGTAATTCTAGCCTGGGTGGCAAAAGATATTTCTTATTGTTTGTGGATGACTACACTCGCATGATGTGGGGGTACTTCCTTGAACAAAAGTCAGAAGCATTCTCATACTTCCAACAATTCAAGGCCCTCACAGAAAAACAAAGTGGGCACAATATCAAAACATTAAGGACAGACCGTGGGAGAGAATTCCATCAGAATGAGTTCGATGATTACTGTCGAAAGCATGGCATAAAGAGGGAGCTCACAGTAAGACGCACTCCACAACAAAATGGAGTTGCAGAAAGGAAGAACAGAACAATAGTTGAGATGGCCCGGAGCATGTTGCAAAGCAAAAATGTTCCGAAGAACTTTTGGGCGGAAGCAGTAAACACAGCTGTCTACATTCTCAACCGGTCTCCCACAAAGGCAGTTCCAAACAGAACACCATATGAAGCATGGTTCAGGAGGAAGCCAAAGGTCGATCATCTCAAAGTATTCGGTTGCATAGCATACTCACACATCCCAAAAGAGAATCGGGAAAAGATGGATGGCAAAGGTGAGAAATGCATCTTTATTGGCTATAGCGCAGAGTCAAAGGGATACCGCCTCTATAATCCAGAAACAAAGAAGGTGATTATTTCAAGAGATGTGATATTTGATGAAGCATCCCAATGGAGATGGCCGGAAGACACCAATCAAGAGTCAGCACATGAAGACCATCACATTCAAGAAATCAGAGAAGGAAGACCCAGTGACGACAGTCCATCTTCAACTCCATCTCCTCATGAAGCTAGCGCACCACCTCCTACTATGGAGTCAAGTGATTCTCCACAGCCAACTCGGAGGTCTCAACGAGAAAGACGTCCACCTG
This sequence comes from Portulaca oleracea, assembly GCA_029582165.1. Taxonomy (NCBI): domain Eukaryota; kingdom Viridiplantae; phylum Streptophyta; class Magnoliopsida; order Caryophyllales; family Portulacaceae; genus Portulaca; species Portulaca oleracea. The sequence goes on from CM055868.1 coordinate 15,540,717, forward strand.
CTCATCTACAAGATTATGAGTGTGGCCAAGTACTTACGGCATTCTTCGCCAGCGAGATTTCAGCCTCAAACAAAGGAGTTTGGTAATACATTTCAATAAGATAAGTCGAACACTTGAAAAAAACCCCATAAAGTCGAGGGAATGTTTTGATAATGGATTGATATAGATTCTTCTTGGTTGAGACCACAGGGAAAAACGGGATTGCCAAAAATTTATAAGATAATATTTCCATTTATGCATCAGAAAAGATGACAGCAACATTTCAAGAAGCATCACAAGATGAGAAATGGATCGAGGCTATGGACCAGGAAATCAAAATGATCGAGAAAAATGACACATGGCAGCTAGTGGAGAAGCCTCAAGATAAAGATGTCATTGGGCTCAAGTGGGTCTACAAGATCAAATATAACGAGGATGGCTCAATACATAAGTACAAGGCTCGATTGGTTGCCAAAGGGTACTCACAGCAACCAGGAATCGACTTCAACGAAACATTTGCTCCAGTAGTACGCATGGAGACTATAAGAACTGTACTTGCCATTGCAGCACAACTAAAACTTCAAGTATATCAGCTAGATGTCAAGTCAGCATTCCTAAATGGCGAGCTTGAAGAAGAGGTATATGTGGAGCAACCCCAAGGGTACGTGATTGAAGGAGAAGAAAACAAAGTATACCGGCTCAAGAAAGCACTCTACGGTCTCAAACAAGCACCACGAGCTTGGAATAGTAAAATCGACGGGTATCTCCTTCATGGCGGATTCAAGAAGAGTCCAAGCGAGCCATCCCTATATATCAAGACCCAAGGTAAAGATCTTCTAATTTTGTGCCTTTATGTTGATGATCTTATATACACAGGCACAAATCAAAGGATGATTCAAGATTTCAAGAAGGATATGATGGCTGAATTCGAGATGACGGATTTGGGCCTCATGAAGTACTTTCTCGGGATGCAAGTGAAGCAAAGCCCGGGTGAGATCTTTATTTCTCAAGAGAAATATATTGAAGATTTGCTTAAAAGGTTCAATATGCTAGATTTCAAGCCAATATCAACCCCTATGGTCACAAATGAAAAACTCTCCAAAAATGATGGTAAGGAAAAGGTGGATGGATCACTCTATAGAAGTCTGGTTGGCTCATTAATATATCTAACAAACACTCGACCAGACATTGTTCATGCGGTGAGCATCGTCTCCCGATTCATGAGCGAGCCAAGTAAGGCTCATTTCATAGCAGCTAAAAGAATTTTGAGATATATCAAAGGCACGAAGAGTTATGGTCTTCTTTACAAAACAGAGGAAGACTCCAAACTCATTGGGTATACAGATAGTGATTGGGCTGGATGCATCGACGATAGAAAAAGCACAAGTGGATACTTGTTCCAACTTGGCACCAAGGCTATCTCCTGGGCATCCAAGAAGCAGCCAACCATAGCATTGTCAACTGCAGAAGCAGAGTACATCGCAGCTTCAAGTGCAGCATGTGAAATAGTATGGCTGAGAAGAATACTACAAGATCTACAGCAAGGCGATGAAGAACCAACAACACTTTTTTGCGACAACATGTCAACAATAGCAATGACAAAGAATCCAGTTTTCCACAGTCGCACGAAGCACATTGAAGTTAGACATCACTTCATTCGTGAACTCGTGGACAAAGGTGAAATCAAGCTAGAGTTTTGTAGAACGGAAGAACAACTGGCGGACATATTCACAAAAGCACTTCCAAGTGAGAAGTTCAATTACTTCCGGAAGCAAATCGGAGTTCAAGATTTTCCTAGATTAAGGGGGAGTGTTAAAATTATGTAGGTTAATCTAGAAAAATCTTAGTAGAAGTTTCTCCTAAAAAATCTAAAGATAATTTGAGGATATTATTCTAGAAATATCAAGATATTGTAAAAGAAAAAATCTAGATAACAATTAAGAGATATTATGGAAGAAAATGACAAAATACTAAGGAGGTTAAGAGAAGATATTTGTTATCTTCACCTCCTTAGAACAAGTATAAATATAGGTGATGGACATCATTTGTAATCAACAACAACAACAAAAAAAAAAAAAAAACAACCAAACATTGTAAAACACTCCTCCCTCCATCAATAATAAAAATCCTTCCTTTCATACAATTCTTCCTTCATCTCTATAAAACATAACTCCTTCTAAACACCCAAAAACCTAACACATAGAAATTGTATGCCAAAATAAACCCATTAGTCGATAGTTAGTGTTCTGCAGTCTCACAATCTTCAAGTTAGGTTTCTAATTATCATGTTAGAAAGTATGAATAATTGAAAATATATTTCAGAGTACCTCTTGCTTTGTTGTGGTGCAATACTCTGCTACTCTGCTGTATTCTTTTGTCTGATTGGGCTTTCACTCGATAGTTTCAATATAATGCTGAATTTGAAAGAGACCATTTTTTGGAACTTAGATTAATTGGGTTGAGTAAATAGGTACGACTTACATTCTGGAATTTATAGCACCATTGGAAAACATGATGATGTGGCAACCTACATTGAGTATTCAGATGCAATAGGTAAGCAAAATTTGGTAATATTCGCAAAATTAATATCTTTCTGCATCAGACTCTGCAGCTAGCAGCTTTCATTCTTGTGGAAAACATCACTTCTATGTGGAAATTATTAAGTTGATTCTCTTTACCTCCATGCAAGTGTAATTTATATTGGCTTTGTTTACCTGGTCAGTATTTGATGCAGCAAGGAAACTTGTAAATTTCTCTTAAAAAAGGGCTCCTCTAACTGGCAGGTCTCTAATATGTGGGCTTGAAAATGCAGACATCTTTCAGCATGCCAACATGTTTTATGTTTTCTGATTCCTAAAGTGAAACATTTCAGTATTGGCTTTCTTGTTCAAGCAGGCAAAGTGATAACAACTGGTTGGGATGGAAAGATATTGTCTTGGGACTCTCGCATAGAGGCAGCCTCACAGCAGCATTTGATTGGTTTTACATCACATGCTGAGTCGATTACTGTTTGGGGATTCAAATTATTGGTGGCCACGGGATCTGTTGTATGTATATATGACCTACGCAAACTTGATGGAGCAATCCACACCGATCAATTGTCAATGGGCGTTCCAATTAGATGTGTGCGCTCCATCCCTTGCTTGGAAGGTACATTTTAATAACTGTAGGTTTTGGTGCTATGATACTTAAAGCCTGTTTGCTTTAGGCAGCTATCATTTACAACTTTTTGGAGTCTGATGGAGGGTGAAGAAGATGCGATTGATTTCCCTTGGAATTCTTATAATGCATGTTCAAGTTGCATGCCATACTGTTAATATCCTATGGTGTTTTAATACATGCTCTAATTAAACATCTCCTTTTGGATCAAGGTTTTGCTGTTGGGTCAGATGACGGTCGTGTGACTCTGCATTCAAACTTAGATGAAATGGGGTAATTTTCCTCTCTATAGTCTATACTATTGGGTATTGGAATATAGTAAATCATGCACACTACATGTTTCTCCGTTTGGTTTCTTCATTAATAAACTGCCATCTGATAATACGAAGACTCTCATCTTGGGAACTCAGCCCTACCAATTCCCCATAATATGGTGCTGCACGTAGTGCAGAATCTTCTAGCAGAACATGAATACAGATACCTCATAAGTCATAATGTTTTATGAATAATGGATGGGGAACTGAAGTCTTGAGGAAATAATGGGCTAGTTTGAAATCTTCTTTCAGGTGCTTCTGTTTATTACTACTAGATATCTGTTCTACATAAGAGACTGTACATATGCTTTGTTTCTAAGCACTATAGGGATCACTCCAACATGGTTTCCTATCATCTTGGTTTTCCCATTAGATAATTGATAGGCCACTTGCAATACTCCTCCATGTTGCCCCTCTCTTTCATTCAGTTTGCCTTTCCTAATTTTTGGCACCAATATAAATCTTTCTTATTAGTTATGTACAATTCCATACAGGTTTACTTTCCGTTGCTGCCCAAAATCAAGGAACGGGAAGCATTATCTTGCAGCAGTGAATGACATCTCTTTTAATCCCTTGTATGTGCTGTGTTTTTGTTGGTTGTTGCTTTCACAATGTTTAGAACCTTGCAGTGATAAGATGGTCTTGTAGGGTCCAAGGTGTCATTGTCACTGGTGATTATGAGGGCTATGTCATTGCCTGGGATGCTAGACGTAGAAGGAGATTGCTGGAGGTATTTGTTTTCTGCTGTTTAACTTAACACAGAAATGTCCATAATCTGGATAGTTGAAAAAGATAACTTTTTCCCCATTTAGATTGTAATGAACCAAACTGAAATGCCTCGTTAAACTTTCTCTATTCCTTTTTTATATAGTAGGTAGCGATCGAATTTTAAATCTTGGGTCAATTGGAATCAACCTCTCTAAATTGCAAAATTTAGGGATAAGACAGTTACATCTGAGCCTTTTATACCTCGCCCTGGGTTGGGATTTCGGAATATTGGTTTCGGTTTTGGTAACTTGAAAACACTGAGGCCTGTTGTTTTTAAGCAGCATGCCCTATTGGGTGTTGGACTCATGCAAGTTATAAAAGATACAATCGACAATTTAATTGCATCTTGAACTACAGATCGGTATCTTACATATATATACCCATTTTCAGCTACCAAGGTATCCAAATAGTGTGGCAAGCTTGTCCTATAACTATACAGGGGAACTTTTGGCAATTGCTTCAAGTTACACATACCAAGAAGCCAATGAAATGTAAGTACCTTTCTTAGGAAGCAATTATTCTCAATTAGAATCATCCTTGATACTCTAGTTAATCAACCACGTTGCTAGATAACTTGATCATTCCTTGTCCCTTTTTGAACTATGTTCTTTATGCTATTCCACGAAATGTTGCCTTCTATTTCAAAAATATTCCTGATCTTCCTATTCCAAATGCAAATTTTATTGGTTTGTGGCCGAAATGTTAAAGTGACTCTCCACATCTATTTTAACAGAGAAGATCATCCTCAAATATTCATACAAGAGATGAGGACAAGCCAATTGAATTCTGCATCTGCTAGGAGTTCTTGATAATCTAGTTCAGGTGACAGATTTGTCTACTTTCGCTAATCACATCTATCAATAGCTCCTTGCAATGTATTTCAGTATCACTCCAAGTGTTTCGCTTTGATTTCTATTCATTAGATATGTTTTGGTGTTTTTCTCATTACCTGTGCTTGCTCACTGACAGTGAATGCGCTTCGGTGGCCAATGAAATCTTTGTTCAGCAAGTATTATGGTCCTCTTCTTTCAATGTATTTTGATTTCAGTCCTGGATATAATTGTAAACATAGCTTGGAGCATACTATGATTTGTGAGTTGGCATGTTAAACCTTTCTCCCAGAAGAAAGGAAATTGCAAGTGTTCGGCTTGGAGTTGGTTACCTCCACCAGATTTCCAGCACAAGGGCCATCCAAATTGTGTGTGTGGGGGGGGGGGGGGATGTTCCCAAAGGAGAAGCTCAAGGTTTATTGACAACCACAAGACATGAATTCGTCGATTTGTTTGGTCTCATTGTTGTAGAAACCATTAAGTGAACGGGGAAGTTGATCGAGGATAAGGGAGTTGACAAGAAATGGTGAGGGGGAACAAGAAGAATTGCAGAGTCATGATTAGGGATAGAAGTCAAGTCCGAATCCGAAGCAAATCCGATTCGCTCTGACTAAAAAATCCGAATTCGAATTCGACTAAAAAACTTCGAATCCGAATTTGATTAAACAGATCTGACTCTGAATATAATTGGGGCGGGTATGGAGGTGACCACCTCCGATCCGATTAAGTCCGATTAAGTCCAATTATAAGAAATGGGATATATAGGGGACGGGAATATAAAGTAAAGGGGAAGAGATTGAGCACATAAAAAAAGGGTTCTTGACTATAAGAAATGGCCCAAAATGGCCTAAATAGCAAATTGAGCATAAATGATTGGGTGGACAATAAGGTTCCAAATTGTAAAAATAGAGGGATCTATAATGGTGATGTGCCATGACCAAATATTATTTAAAAAAAAAATGGATTTGTGTCAATTATAGTGGTCCTTTCTCTCTCTCTTTGATTCAGTATACCAAGGGATTGGAGAAGTCACGCTCGTGGGGAGGGGGGGTGTGCTAAAGCAAAGGCAGCTGATGGTTTGGTGGGACATCGTCATGATAGGATCAAAGAGCACTCAAAGTAACCACAAACAATGAAAAAATAATAGCGAAAAAAGAAATCAAATTTTGACACTAATATTTAGCATGGACAAAACCCAAAGCATGAAAAAAACCATGGATTCGATGCACTAGTAATATGAGGATTACAAATACAATTGTTGTGCTTCTCTCTATCTCACTTAATCAAGGGATGATTCATAAGGAGAAACTAGAGCCGCATATATATCCGACGACTCAAAGTAACTAGGTTAATAAAACAATAACCTAAGGAGAAACATCCGCCGTAAAGAACTTGGGCCTTAGTGACGTGTGAGTGAGGCCCAAAAGACGCGGCCAGGGGAAGCCCAGACGCCGGTAGCGCCTTCAGAGGCGCGGGTCGCGACACCCAATCCGTGGGTTCTGTATGAGGCAAGGGCAATGCCTACACAGGCGCAGGTATCGGCTAGGAGAAGCAAGACGCGGGGAAGAATTCCGAAGAGCCATGCGGGTGGCGTCAGGCAGACACGGGTGGCGTTTCTCATCCTCCTCTCTCTATTTCAGACCCTGCTAGCGTCTTCACCGACGCGGGTAGCGCCTCTCACTATTTCTCTCCTTTCCTCATTTTGGTCTCCACACACACAATAATCTCCGACTTGGAGAACAAACCTCTAAGATCCTCACTTTTCAGCCCCAGTACATCGATCGACCTCTTTATCAGTCAGAGAGGCCTACTGAGGCCATACAGAGCCTCAATTTCCCAACATCTACTGGTTTATTCTTGATCCTGTAGACTCACTTCTTCAACAAGGCTTTCTTCCCTGCAGGCAACCTGATCAGCTCCCAGGTTCTATTTTTCTCAAGTGAAGCAATTTGATCAACCATCGCGTGCTCCCACTTGAACTGAGCCTCAGCTTGCACAACCTTAGTATAGGACTATGGCTCACCAGCATCTGTCAGTAATAATGCAAAGACGGAGAATATCTTTCAGGTGCATTACCTCTGGTAGCCCTCATGGATCTCCTCATGGTGGTGGTGGAGTGTTCTCATCATCACTAGAGCTTTCACATAGCTCCTGTGATTCAGGCTCTTCAGAAGCCTGATCTAAATTTTGGTATGGAGCATGATCTCTAACTTGTGAAGCTGCCTGTGGTTCCTTTGTTTTCCGTTTTCTTCTTAGACACACCAAGCTTGATAGAAAACTTGACCGTCTCAACTCTCTTTAACTTCTTGTCACCTGAGTCACTTGATGCCTGCCAGTCTTTTTACAACACATTCTCATTAAAGACTACATCATAGTGTCTCAACATCCTTTTACCATCCCACAACCTATATCCAAAAGCATCAGCCCTATAGCCAACCAAATAACACTTTTTGGACATCGGATCCAATTTATCACGCTTGTCGTGATCAATCATCACATAAGCAGTACGTACAACCAAAAATACAAAGAAAGGAATAATCAACTTTCTTACCACTCCATACCTTCTTAGGTACCTTCATATCTAATGGAACTGATGGACTACTGTTGATTAGATATGTTGTTGTGTTCACTACTTCTTCTGTCAAGTACTTGGGCAACCCAACATGAATCCTCATGCTCCTGGCTCTCGCATTTAGAGTCCTGTTCTCTGCTATCCCATTCTGCCTTGGTGTCCCGGGAACAGTTCCCAATAATCTAATGTCATTCTAATCACAGTAATTCACGAACTCCTTCTTTTCATATTCCCCTCCATTGTCCGTCCTCAAACATTTCACCTTCAACCTAGTCTGTGTCTCAACCTGTGCTTTCCACTTCCAGAAAACATCAAACGCATCAGATTTATTTTCAGAAAATAAACTCATACCTTCCGATTGTGATCATCAATAAAGGTGACATAATATTGAGCACAACTCCCGTAGAGTTGACTGGCGCAGGCCCCCACACATCTGAATGCACCAACTCCAACCTCTCTAGTTTTGGTTCCCTACTAGTTTTAGTGAAACTTCCCCTCTTCTGCTTACCGAGGTCACAACTCCCGTAGAGTTCCATGTCTACGGTTTTCAAATCCTCCAAAACACCCTTTGAAGCTAGAACCTTTATGCCCTTCTCACTCATGTGACCAAGCCTGCAATGCCATAAGCTAGAACAAGAAGCATTATTAACATTAGAAATCAGATTAGTTTTATCCCTGGTGGAGTACAATGTACATGACCTCAACCCCCTCGCCACTACCATAGCACCCTTCACAACAATCTTCTATTTACCGTTCCCGAACCCTGCAGTGTAACCCATCTTATCAAGTTGATTCACAGAAATCAAATTCCTCTTAATCCCAAGAATATATCTTACTTCCTCCAACTTCCAAAGACCACCATTAGCAGTCCTAATTGTCACATCTCCTCTACATGTTATTTCATAATACTTGTCATTATCAAGATACACCTTGCCAAAATTTCCACTCCTGAAATTTCGAAATAACTCCCTATCGGAGGAAGCATGAAAGGATGCACCAGTATCAACTATCCATGACTCTTCAGGACTAAACACACTCAAAATTAGGGCTTCACAAAGGTCTTCTGCAGAGTTGATAGAGTCACAGTTATCATTGTTACCCTTCCCCTTCCTAGGGCAATCCCTCTTAAAATGACCTTTGTCACCACAACCATAACACACAACTTCATTCATGTTCCTAGACTTGCCTTTACCCCTGGACTTCGACCGCCCCCTGGAATTGTTCGAATTCCTATTGTTCTTCCTACTCTAGACTCTTAGGGCACTTCCCGAAGATCCATCACTAGAATTCTTCCTACAAATCCCCTCATTGAGCAGCATAAATTTGACCTCATTAAATTTCATCTCATCGCTACTGTTAGCACTACTTAGAGCAGTCACAACTGTACCCCAAGAATCAGGCATAGAAGACAACAATATGCAAGCTTTAACATTGTCAGCAAAAGTCATCTTAACAGAAGTTAGTTGTGATAATATCTTAGTAATCTCATTTATATGATCAACCACATCATCATCCTCAGACATCTTACAACTGATTAATTTGCGGAACAAATATACTTGATTTGTTGCGCTTGGCTTCTCATACATCTCCTCTAGTGCCTTCAACAATTTCTTCGTTGTCTTTTTCTCCATAGTGTTAAACCTGACGTTCCGAGCCAATAAGGACACCGCATGTCGAGTAGATCATACTTGGCCTGCTCCATGGCATCTGGTGTTTAGTCCCATTTTAGGGGCTAAATACCACTCGTTCACGCCCAAGTCTATTGTCGTTCGGAGAATAATAAAAGGGGGCGAAGATGCGGAAAAAGGCGATAACTCGGTCATCCCGAGACCTTTGGAGCTGATTTGATGCCGTGGTGAAGACCCGGCAAGCAAGGGAGACCAGCCGTGCGTAAAGGAGAGGGATTTCGGGCCAAAAGGCTAAGTATGGGGGCATCCAGGCTCTTAGCGTTCGCTACAACAGCTGTAGCAATCGCTACGTCCCCATACTTAGATGGAGATCACCTGAAGAGCGTAGCGGTCGCTACGCCTGTCGTAGCGATCGTTACGAGCCCAGGCAGAAGGTTCTGCCCAAGGCCGTAGCGGTCGCTACCCCTTTCATAGCGCTCGCTACGATGAAGCCTTGATTTTTCAAGTTTTTCTGCTGACGGTCGTAGCGTTCGCTACGCCTTCCGTAGCGTTCGCTACGGATGAGTGACTGGGTCGCGATACTGGGCGTAGCGGACGCCTTGGAGCTGAAACGATTCGCCTGCTCTGGGTCGTAGCGAACGCGACGATGTCCGTAGTGTTCGCGACGACCTTATTTCCTGCTTATTTTTCGGCCAAAACGACTGTGTTTTGGCCCTTCTTCCCCTTTGTTTAATTAGCTCGACTTGTCATTTTTGAGGTAGCTTTTAGCTGGAGATTAATGTTCTTTCTTTTTACATCTTCTACCTTTCAAGAGTTTTAGGATTAGCTTTGTGGGGATTAATTTCTACTTTGTTGATTAATCACTTTCTTCAATCAAGGCAAGTTGCTCTTCATCATTTGGGTATTATTGCTCTTCATTTATTGCCAATTTATTGCTCATCAATTTTAGGTATAATCTATTTTCTACTCACTTTAATGTTTCCAAATGTTTTGTTGTTTGTGTTTAGTGTAGTTTTATGTTGTTAATCGTAGTGGTTAGTTTTATTATCATCCTTTGAGTAGAATCATGCTAGGGTTTTATTGGTTGTGTGTTGCTAATTTCTCCACCATGTCTAGAGGCTAATCTTCCTTGAGGTGAGGGGGTGATTAAGGCCTTAATGGGTTTTGGCTAAGGTGTTTATTGATTAAGGCGTGTTTTAGTTGGAGGAGTCTATTTCCACCTAGTGTCTTCTCATTGGGGGTGGCGGTTCAAGGTCCGAGAGCTCTTTGAATCGTTATACGCTCAATGGGAAGTCTAGAGTGGGATGGTTAAACCCACACTTACGAGGGTAAGTGTAGGCTTAACTAGGAATTAACGCGATTCTCAACCCCAACGGTCCATGGTGGACATAGGGAAGCTAATTTGAATCTCCCTCGAGGGAGGGGATTCATCGTGGCCTTTTTCCCGCGTTGTTCCATAGATAAATCCAACTTCATGCGCTTTAGTCATGAAAACTCCTTGGTCAAAGATTCCGTTAAGTGTCTAAAACCCCCGAACCTCTCTTTGTCTAATTATCACCTAGTTAATCGTCTTTCTAGTTTTAATTTTGTTATAATCAAAGTGTTCTTTGCTCCGTGATTTATTTCTTGATTCAAGGCTAAAACCGAAACAAAATATGAGAATTTAGGCCACAGGCTCCCTGAGTTCGACAATTTACACCGGCCTGCAAACCGCTGTACACAAAATGGCGCCGTTGCCGAGGAGCTAGTGTCCCTAGCTCCTCGTTGTTTTGTTTCTAGGTTTTTGTTTTGAATCCTTCTACCTGCTTGAGGTTTTGTGAGTCTAGGTCCTGGGATAATTTTACGCGTCCTTGTTGTTGGTGTTGTATGCAGATAAGGTCTCATAGAGGCCAAGCCCCACTCGTCCCCCTCGACCCCGAGATTGAAGCTTTGGCTCGGAGAGCCCACGGTAGTACTCGTCGACGTCGTCGGGAGCAACGACAACAACAACAAGCCGCCATGGAAGGCCAAGGAGGCCAGGGCCAAGGAGGTGATCTACCACCAAACCCACCCCGTCCCTTAGCTTGGTACAATACACCCACTCCAGGGACGGGAGGCAACCCCATCATTCTACCTGCTCTACCCAATAATGCCTTGTACGACTTCAAGGCCAACTTTGTGAACATGTTTGAGCAAAACCCGTTCAATGTTTTGAGAGGGAGAGTCCCATTGACCATATTGACAAGTTCGAAGAGAGGATCGGTTATGTCCAAATACCAGGAGTTCCGCCAAGCTACATGAAGCTTAAGTTCTTTCCATTGACTTTAGCGGGGAAAGCCAAGCTTTGGCTCAATACTTGTCCTCCTGGAACTTATGATACTTGGGAGAAGTTGAGCGGAGATTTCCTCAAGAGGTTCTACACCACCGATGAGACCCATCTTCGACGGCAAGATATCTTCAATTTTAAACAAGAGCAAGGAGAGTCACTTTTTGATGCTTGGGGACGGTACAAGAATCTTCAACGCAGAGTTCCTCATTACAACTTGGATGATTGGTTGCTCCTTAATACCTTCTATCAAGGGCTCAATGGACATTTGAGAGAGTTGATTGATAATGCCTCGGGAAGAACTTTTCTTGGTAAGACCGCTGAGGAGGTGAATGTTTTCCTTCATGAGCTAGCACAAAACTCTCCAAATTGGGGTTCGGACTGTTCGCGAAGAGGGGAAGGATCTTCATCTAGTGATGCCGTGTTGAAACACCTTGCCGATCAAATCTCGGAGTTGAGTCAAAAGTTTGCCCTCATGGATACCTCAAGGCAAGTCAATGCCGTTCAAGAGATGCAAGGCCCTTCATCCATGCCCGATAGCAACATCGTTGAATGCAACGTTTGCAATGGGTACCACCCTAATGGTCAATGCCTAGGGTACCACGACATGGAGCAAGCCAATGCCATCTACCCCAACAACAACCTCTCCTATTCCAATAACCATCCCATTAGACCACAAGGAAACCCGGCATACAATGCTCGACACCGAAGTTTCCCTCCCGGATTTTCTAACCAACCTCAACCTCTTGTTCGCCCTCACGGCCAAAACACATTTCAAAACCCTCCATACCACCAACCCCAATACTTTCAAAATCCTCCTCCACAACAACCTTACTATAACCACACCCCCCCCCCACAACCATCCTCTGCTACTCAAGATCCGGAATTGAAAGCAATGCTTCAAAGATTTTAACCAATCAAGAAAACCGGATCAACCAACTTGAGCTCCATGTGGCTCAAATGGCCCAACAATCCGTCCGACCTCCCCAACCTATACCAAGCCAAACCATGCCAAACCCCAACAATGGGAAAGGACAGGAGAAGCAAGTCAACGCAATCCACTTGAGGAGTGGAACTACTTATGAGGGCCCTTCTATGGTAGAGGAGGAACCGTTGGGAGAGAGGAGTGGCGATGTTGTTGACATCACTCATGAGGAGGGAGGTGAAGATAACATTGTTGATGGGAAAGAGGGAAGTGAAGGCATTGAGTCCAGCGAAATTGAGAGGAAGGAGCCTAAACTGAAGAGTGTTGAGAAGGGGGTTGAACATGAGCCGATCACCCAACCACTCAAACCATATAAGCCACCGGTTCCATACCCCGAGAGGCTTGTCAAGACAAGGGATGAAGCTAAGTTCTCCAAATTCATTGATATGCTCAAAAAGCTTCACGTGAATATCCCTTTCCTAGATGCGATTTGAGGTCGGTTTCAAGAAGTACCTCAAGGATCTCTTGACCAACAAAAGGAAGATCCGGCATGAGAACACCATTTCTCTCACAGCCAATTGTAGTGCCATCATCTCCAACAAAACTCCTACCAAGTTGGCCGATCCCGAAAGTTTTTCTATACCTTGCTCAATTGGGGAGATGAAGATAGGAAACGCCCTTTGTGACCTTGGGGCTAGTGTGAGTGTCATGCCATGGTCAATATGTCAAAAGCTCCGCCTCGATGAGCTCACTCCAACCACCATTAATTTGCAACTTGCGGACCGGTCGATTAGGAGGCCAATGGGTATCTTGGAGGACATTCCGGTCCAAGTTGGTAAATTCCTCATCCCTTGTGATTTTGTGATATTGGAGATGGATGAGGACCTACATACCGTTATTATTCTTGGGAGGCCATTCTTGGCCACGGCTGGGGCTATGATTGATGTGCAAAACGGGAGACTATCTCTCAATGTGGGAGGAGAGCAAATAGTGTTCAATCTCGAGGAGGGAAAGAAGCACCCGACATTTGATGACTCATGCTATGCAATTGATGTGGTTGAGGATGCGGTTGATGATTCTTTATGGGAGTCTCTATTCCTCCAAGGTGCTTTTGATGATCCACTTGAAACAAGCTTGATGGGCACTTGTTCTTCAACAACAGAGGGGGACGATGTGAAGTTCTTCACCGACCTTTTGGATGCTACTCCCATTGTTGAGAAGTTTTCCCCGGATGAAACATTTGTACAATGCATGGAGATTGAAGAGGTCGTCACCGAGAGACCAATCAAGTCAAAGAAATTACCTCAAGTTGAGCTCAAGCCTTTGCCATCCACTTTGAGGTATGAGTTTTTGGGTTAGGAGGAGACATTCCCTGTGATCATTAATGCTAACCTTGATGGCACTCAAACTTCAAAACTTCTTTGTGTTCTTAGAAAACATAGAAGTGCCTTGGGTTATGCTATTGAGGATCTCAAGGGTCTATCCCCTTCTATTTGCATGCATGCTATCGATCTTATGCAAGATGCTAAACCATGTAGACAACCACAACGTCGATTAAACCCGAATATGCAAGAAGTGGTTAAAAAAGAGATCGTTAAATTGCTTTCCGCCGGGATCATTTACCCTATCGCTAATAGCGAATGGGTGAGCCCCGTGCATTGTGTACCCAAGAAGGGTGGCATGACTGTTATTGAAAATGAGCATCAAGAATTGATTAGCACTAGAGTTGTGAATGGGTGGCGCATGTGCATTGATTATAGACAATTAAACAAGGCGACCCTCAAAGACCATTACCCTTTGCCATTTATTGATCAAATGCTAGAGAGACTTGCCGGTAAATCCCATTTTTGCTTTCTTGATGGCTATTCGGGATTCTTTCAAATACCCATTCACCCAAGCGACCAAGACAAGACCACGTTTACTTGCCCTTTTGGCACCTTCGCATACCGGAGGATGCCCTTTGGGTTATGTAACGCGCCCGGCACCTTTCAAAGGTGCATGTCGGCTATTTTCTCGGACTATGTGGGGAGTCTTATGGAAATTTTTATGGATGATTTCAGTGTGTATGGGTATACCTTTGATGATTGTCTTGCAAATTTGGAAAAAGTTTTGATTCGTTGTCAAGATGTCAATCTAGTCCTTAACTGGGAAAAATGCCATTTTATGGTTGAGGAGGGTGTTGTCCTTGGCCATGTGATTTCAAAGCGGGGCATAGAGGTGGATAGAGCTAAAGTGGAGGTCATTGAGCGCCTACCACCCCCCACCACTGTCAAGGGGGTGCGTAGTTTTCTTGGACACGCCGGGTTTTACCGGCGATTTGTCAAAAACTTTTCGAAAATTGCTCGACCTCTCACTGAGCTTCTATGCAAGGATGCCCCTTTTGTCTTTACTAATGAGTGTCTTGAAGCGTTTCAGAAATTGAAGGAGGCCTTGACCACCGCACCGGTAGTTCAACCACCGGACTGGAGCTTACCGTTCGATGTTATGTGCGATGCTAGCGATTATGCCGTGGGGGCATGCCTAGCACAAACCAAGGATAAGCAACCAAGGGTCATATATTATGCAAGTCATGCCTTAGACGCCGCCCAACGCAACTATACCACCACGGAGAAGGAGTTGTTGGCTATTGTTTTTGCATTGGACAAGTTTCGCTAATACCTTTTGATTTCCAAAGTAGTGGTGTACACCGATCACTCGGCTTTGAAGTATCTACTAGGCAAGAAGGAGGCCAAGCCGAGGCTCATTCGTTGGTTGCTACTAATGCAAGAATTCAACATCACCATCCACGACAAAGCCGGTTCCAAAAACGTGGTGGCCGACCACCTTTCACGGATCCTTGTCGAATTGGAGTCCTGGCCTATCAATGATTCTTTTCCAGATGAGAAGTTGCTTGCTATCCAATAGGAGACCCCGTGGTTCGCCGATATTGTGAACTACCTTGCTTCGGATGTGGTCCCGCCCGAGCTCCATTCAAACCAAAGGAAGAAGTTCTTTTGTGACGTCAAGCACTATATTTGGCACGAGGCTTACTTGTTCCGCATATGCAACGATGGCCTATATAGAAGATGCATAGCTCAAAGTGAGGTTCCGGAGATCTTAAATCATTGCCACAACAAGCCATGTGGAGGACATGGGGGAAAGGATAAAACTGCAGCCAAGGTTCTTCAATGCGGATATTGGTGGCCGACGCTTTTCAAAGATGTAGAAGTTCATGTCAAAGCTTGCGATGAATGCCAAAGAGTTGGGAGTCTTTCTAGGAGAAATGAAGCACCCTTGACCTATATACTTGAATGTGAGATTTTTGATGTGTGGGGTATTGACTTCATGGGCCCATTTCTTCAAAGGGGGAATGAATACATTTTGGTGGCGGTAGATTACGTTTCCAAATGGGCAGAGGCTATTGCAAGCCAAAGATGTGATGCCAATACGGTCTCCAAGTTCTTCAAGAGGGTAATCTTCCCTAGGTTCGGCATCCCAAGAGTAGTCATTAGTGATAATGGGCCTCACTTTATTGAGAATAAATTCGAGGCATTGCTCAAGAAGTATGGGGTGAATCACGAGAGAGGTTTGCCCTACCACCCCCAAACTCAAGGGCAAGTGGAGATCACAAACCGGGCTATTAAGGAAATCCTTCAAAAGACCGCAAGGCCCTCAAGAAAAGATTGGGCGGAAAAACTTGATGATGCTCTATGGGTGTATAGGACGGCATTCAAGACTCCCATAGGCACCACCCCTTACCGATTGGTCTATGGTAAGGCATGCCACTTCCCGGTGGAGCTCGAATACAAAACATTTTGGGCGGTAAGGAAAGTGAATTTTGATGCAAAGGCCGCGGGGGAGAAACGGTTGTTCCAATTGGAAGAATTGGAGGAGATCCGCCAGCAAGCTTATGAGAATAATCGAATCTACAAGGAGAGGACAAAGGCTTGGCATGACAAGCACCTCAATTACCGGAACTTCAAGGTGGGTGATCAAGTATTGTTGTACAATTCTCGCCTCCAACTCTTCCCGGGCAAGTTAAAGACCAAATGGTCGGGACCCTTTGTCATTGTCAAGCTCCACCCGGGTGGAGTTGTGGAGTTGGAGAACAAGAAGGGGGAAACTTTTAAAGTGAACTCTTCCAAGGTCAAACCATATGTCATGAGCGAAGAGTATGCGGGGACTATGGTAACTTTCCTCCCCGATACCTAATGTCAAGATCCGGTCAATGGTCAAGCTAAGGACCTTAAGCAAGCGCTTCATGGGAGGCAACCCATGCTTGTAATGAGGAATTAGTTATAGGAAAAAAAGAAAAAAAAACAAGAGAAAAAAAGAGAGATGAAAAAAAAAGAAGAGAAAAAAAAGGGGGAATCATGACTGGGAGAAGAAAAAAAAACGAGGGAGGTTTGGAAGTTGTGTGTAAGATTTGAAGCATATTGGTTTTAGAGGAGATAAGTTGAAGGAGAAGCTAAGGAGAAGAGAGACGAGGAACAATTGAAATTTTTTAAGTCTGGGAGCGTAGCGTTCGCTACACCCTGCGTAGCGCTCGCTACGGAGCACTCCTTGTCTTTCTGTTTGGCCACTGTTTAGAGCGTAGCGTTCGCTACACTCGCGTAGCGCCGCCACGAGCACTCCTGCCTTCTGTTTGGCCACTGTTTGGAGCGTAGCGTTCGCTACGAGGTGAGTAGCGTTCGCTACAGATCGATTCCTGACTTTCTGTCTAGCAACTGTCTCGGGCATCGCGTTCGCTACACAGACCGTAGTGCTCGCTACGGATCGATTCCCAGTTTCTCGGCACTAGGCGTAGCGAATGCGACGCCCAGTGTAGCGAACGCGACACCCAATTTTTACGCAGACTGTAAAAGGGGAATTTCGACCCCCCTTCATTTCACTTCACTTTTCACTCCAAATTCGACTCACCTTCCTCTTTCCTCCCCAACCTTCCTAAACCCTAACCCTCAAAAATCACCATCTTCATCCTTCTCTACTCATTCTCCACCAAAAAGACCATCACTCTTCCCCCATAAACTCCATTTCCACCCTTCTCTTCTCACCTTTTGCAACCCCACATACCCATTTTCACTTTCTTCCTCTAGCATTTGAACTCTTCATTGAGTTTGGTTTTAGAGGAAGCAAAGCTTGAATCTTCCAAGTTTACTCTCACGCATTCATTCTTCAAAAGAGGAACAAGTGAAAAATATGCCTCCACGACCTAGCAAGAGGGTGCGGGATGGAGCTTCATCCTCAAGGGCATCACCCATTATTGACCAAGAAGATGAAGGTAATGACTTCCCTGATTTTCCTACCCAAAAAGCTGAGCCTTTACGCTTAAGTTCGCATGCTAGGCATAGAGTTACCGTTCAAAATGATAGACATGCTCGACGGTTAGCACGGTTCAAAACTAGGAATATATGTTTTCCTTATGTTTATGATGTTGAAACGTGCAATGAACACCACTTGGGGCCTAGCATGGAACATTTAATTGGGGTAATGGGGTGGGAGCAATTTGTTCAAATTCGTGCACCCCAGAGGGATCAAGCAATTTATGAGTTCCTTTCGTCTTTTGAGTTGTTGAATGATGGGACAGCTGATGCTTGTTTTACTGCGTGGGTGGGCAACAAGCCCATTGAGTGTGATCTTGTGAAGTTCAATAATTTGTTGGGTTTGCCGAACGGAGGCCTAACCTATGGCCAAGCCTCGTTCTTCAATGAGGGGGAGGCTATGCGGGAAATAACATGTTAGTGGAGAACTTTAATTAGGGCACCAAATGGGGATGTATTGTATTATGATGTTCGGGGTTCCAAATCCCGAGATGTTTGTAATCCCGCCGTTAGAGTCTTCCATAGGTTAGTTACAAATTCGGTTTTCGCACGGGATGATGGTAGGGAGAAGGTGCGGAAAGATGACCTAGCTATTTTGCACCATGCTTTACATGGTCGTCGAGTCAACACGGGATCGTGTATTCTGCACCAACTTAAGCAAATGTCTACCGATGGTGCCAGGACTTGTATAGCGTTGGGTCACATTATTACCCACTTCCTACACCAGTATGGGGGCCCGATAACCCCATACCTTGGCCGTTGCGATACGCACCACATTCCAGAACCTATGGACAGCGACCGCCTCCGCCACTTCCGTTTTTTCTCCGTGAATCCATCGCCTCCAGCACTCCTCTACCACCATGGGTCCGTTCCCAAAGCTGTGACTACTCTCCGGAACCAACAAGCCCCTCGTTTAATCGATGTGCGGGATCAAAACAATTGGTCTTGCGGGCAAGAGCAAACTCCTAGGCTTGTTGGTGGGGATAGGGGGTTCATGATGCCTCCTTTTGAGAGGGAGTTGGAGCAGCTGCGGGAGGCGGCTGAAAATCAACGCGGGGCACCGAGGCGAGGTGCAGAGAGGGCGGCCCAAGAAGAGAATGTTGGGGGGCAAGGACAAGGGTTGGGAGGACAAGGCGGTTGGGTTTTGCGTCAAGAGGATTTTGATGGGCTGCGAAACGACGTGAGGGACCTTGCCGGTTCCATGAATCAAATGATGATTGCCCAAACGCGAACTTATGACTCATTGACGCAATTGAACAATCGGGTGGGTCGCTTGGAGAACATCGCGGATGACTGGGCCTACTACCATTACGTTGTCATGGGCCATCCGCCGCGTGATCCGGGATGGGTCAACCCGTACTACCCACCACCTCCTCCTCCTGAAGGAGATCCACCATCATGATTGTAAGCTTTATCCCCTCCCAACTCTTTCTCTTTATTCGATTTATCATTTGATTGTTTGTGGGGAGGTGTGCATCTAGTGGGTGGGTGGGGCGTTCTTGTGTTCCCGTCCCTTGTCGGTTTTATCAAAGATCCTGTTGTCTTATCTGTGATCACTGTCCATCTCTACCTTCATCCATCTTCCATCATGTTTAGATTGTTTTTGGTTAATCACTTGCACTTAGCTCCATCAAGTGCCAAGTGATGTTTCACCCTCAACAAGCCGCCTCATTGATTGAGAACGAGGTTGAGGTTTCACAGGCAATGTATATAGCTTTGTTCTTGCATATAGATTTGTTTCTTGCATTTTTCCTTTGTCCATTTGGACATTTTTGTATATTTCTTTTGCATGTAGATTCGATTGCATTTCGATACGTTGCATTTTTCTTCTAACCTTATTAGTCTTAGCCTATCTTTTGTGATCGTGGTCCGAACTTTGGTTACACATTGGAAACATACCGGGTACGTTCGTTCCACCCTTTTCTATTTTTGTACATATTTCTATGTTTTTGTTTGTATAGTTTGTTTTCTTTTTGCATGCTTGTTTTTCTTTTTGGTATGCACCTAGTATGCTCTGTGTTGGGTTTTTCTTGTTGTTGGGGCCGTGTGGGCTCGGGGCGCCACCCCTTTTTATGTGTTAGATGTTTGTACATATGTTTGTTTTTCCTAGTTTTTCTACCCTTCAAGAGACATCCTTCCCTCAATGAGCACATTGTGGATTTTAAGTGTGGGGGGGGGGGGAGATCATTATGTTTTGGGTAGAACACCTAGTCTTTTTCTTTCTTAGAAAAATCCGGAAAAAAAAAATGATGCAAAAGTGCTAAAAGATGAAATGTAAAAAAAAAATCGAAAAGTTTTTGTGTGAAAGAGTAAAAAGGGGAGAAATGTTGTGAAAACCCCAAAAGTTTCTTTTTCTTTTTGAAGATACTTCCATTCACAGTTTTGTAGATAGTTGTCTAATCCGCCGATTCAGTTAGTTGGAAGCGGCCGGTATGAATAAATAGAGACCTTAGGAAGGATTTTTGCCATGACTTATCTCTTTTAGACCTCTACATGGAATGGGAAAGCGTAATCCTCAAATCTTACACGCTTTGACTGTGTCTTCTTACCTAAGTTAGACGGTTTAGTTGTTCAATTGCTTAAGCTCTTAATTAATACATTAATCAAATAACTGTCGGGCCTACCGTCATGGGTTGGTTTGGGTGGATCGGCACCCTATGCCCCTTAAGTGCAATGACTCACGTATGGAGAAACCCAGCAGGGAGGGTAGCCCTTTGCGAAGGCCGGTACTTAAATCCCGCAAAACCCGACGCAAACACTCTAAAAGACACAAAGCGGATTGAGTGGAAAGAAAAGAGTGTAGTTTTTGCAATGAAAGAAAAGAGCGAAGCAAGAAAAAGAAGAAAAAAAAAGTTGAGCAAAAGAATCATAAGAAAGAGCAAGGAAAAGCAAGAAAAGAAAAGAAAAAGAGTGGTGTAAGAAAAAGAAAGAAAAAAAAAGGGTTGAAAGAAAAACCAAGAGTGAAGTAGGATAGATAATTCCGAGCTTGAGCATGAGAACAACTCTGACTGTCTGGTTTAGGATAGGAAAGACCGACTAGAGCCCACTTGCACATATTCACGAGGTGTCTTGCTCAGCAGGAAGTGTTTTGGTTCAAAATCTCAAAGATTGGCAGTTTTCCAACCTTCGTGTCTTAATTTGTTTGTTCTTGTTTCTTCCAATTGATTGTTGAGGCGGGTTGGGGAACTAGGTGCATGATTGGGGACGGGAGTATTTTCTTTGTTTTTGTTTGGCTTTGTTTTTTCGGTTTTCACTTCTCTTTCTTTCCCCTTTTTCCTTTTTCTTTGGCTTTTGTGGGCACAGCCGCTACATACCCTCACGAGTCCACCTCGTCCACCCGGGCTACCGGGGGGTTTAAAGGGCTTGATGCATATGCTAAACGCATCCGCGATTCCTGCGAAAGTGAGTAAGGTGTTTATGTTTTCTAGTTTCTTAGGTTTCTTTCGGTTAATTTTGCTCGGGACGAGCAAAAGTCTAAGTGTGGGGGGGGTGTTTAGTCCCATTTTAGGGGCTAAATACCACTCGTTCACGCCCAAGTCTATTGCCGTTCCCTAATAAAATGGTTATTTATTACGTGTTTTGTGACTTTTAGGCTTTAAGTTCGGAGAATAATAAAAGGGGGCGAAGATGCGGAAAAAGGCGATAACTCGGTCATCCCGAGACCTTTGGAGCTGATTTGATGCCGTGGTGAAGACCCGGGAAGCAAGGGAGACCAGTCGTGCGTAAAGGAGAGGGATTTCGGGCCAAAAGGCTAAGTATGGGGGCATCCGGCTCGTAGCGTTCGCTACAACAGCTGTAGCGATCGCAACGTCCCCATACTTAGATGGAGATCACCTGAAGAGCGTAGCGGTCGCTACGCCTGTCGTAGCGATCGTTACGAGCCCAGGCAGAAGGTTCTGCCCAAGGCCGTAGCGGTCGCTACCCCTTTCATAGCTTCCGCTACGATGAAGCCCTGATTTTCCAAGTTTTCTTGCTAACGATCGTAGCGTACGCTACGCCCTCCGTAGCGTTTGCTACGGATGAGTGACTGGGTCGCGACACTGGGCGTAGCGAACGCCTTGGAGCTGAAACAATTCGCCTGCTCTGGGTCGTAGCGAACGCGACGATGTCCGTAGCGTTCGCGACGACCTTATTTCCTGCTTATTTTTCGGCCAAAACGACTGTGTTTTGGCCCTTCTTCCCCTTTGTTTAATTAGCTCGACTTGTCATTTGTGAGGTAGCTTTTAGCTGGAGATTAATGTTCTTTCTTTTTACATCTTCTACCTTTCAAGAGTTTTAGGATTAGCTTTGTGGGGATTAATTTCTACTTTGTTGATTAATCACTTTCTTCAATCAAGGCAAGTTGCTCTTCATCATTTGGGTATTATTGCTCTTCATTTATTTCCAATTTATTGCTCATCAATTTTAGGTATAATCTCTTTTCTCCTCACTTTAATGTTTCCAAATGTTTTGTTGTTTGTGTTTAGTGTAGTTTTATGTTGTTAATCGTAGTGGTTAGTTTTATTATCCATTCTTTGAGTAGAATCATGCTAGGGTTTTATTGGTTGTGTGTTTCTAATTTCTCCACCATGTCTAGAGGCTAATCTTACTTGAGGTGAGGGAGTGATTAAGGCCTTAATGGGTTTTGGCTAAGGTGTTTATTGATTAAAGCGTGTTTTAGTTGGAAGAGTCTATTTCCACCTAGTGTCTTCTCATTGGGGGTGGCGGTTCAAGGTCCGAGAGCTCTTTGAATCGTTATACGCTCAATGGGAAGTCTAGAGTGGGATGTTTAAACCCACACTTACGAGGGTAAGTGTAGGCTTAACTAGGAATTAACGCGATTCTCAACCCCGACGGTCCATGGTGGACATAGGGAAGTTAATTTGAATCTCCCTCGAGGGAGGGGATTCATCGTGGCCTTTTTCCCGCGTTGTTCCATAGATAAATCCAACTTCATGCGCTTTAGTCATGAAAACTCCTTGGTCAAAGATTCCGTTAAGTGTCTAAAACCCCCGAACCTCTCTTTGTCTAATTATCACCTAGTTAATCGTCTTTCTAGTTTTAATTTTGTTATAATCAAAGTGTTCTTTGCTCCGTGATTTATTTCTTGATTCAAGGCTA
Organism: Portulaca oleracea; assembly: GCA_029582165.1. Lineage (NCBI taxonomy): Eukaryota > Viridiplantae > Streptophyta > Magnoliopsida > Caryophyllales > Portulacaceae > Portulaca > Portulaca oleracea. The sequence goes on from CM055868.1 coordinate 15,563,597, forward strand.
AAACCGAAACAAAATATGAGAATTTAGGCCACAGGCTCCCTGAGTTCGACAATTTACACCGGCCTGCAAACCGTTGTACACAGCTTCTTCTCCAGCAGCGGAACATGCAGCGACTTCGAGTACAACAGTTCCTCAATCTGCAACTTCCAGTAGGTGAAGTCAGATCCGTTAAACTTCTCGATTTCATACTTATCTCCCGACATTGTTTGAATGCGAGTTCGCTTTCACCAACCTGCAGGCTCAGATACCAGTTGATAGGATCGAAGAGCACTCAAAGCAACCCCAAACAATGAAAAGATAATAGCGGAAAAAGAAATCAGAATTTGACACCAGTATTTAATGTGGCAAAAACCCAAAGCGGGAAAAAAACCACGGAATCGATGCACTAGTAATATGAGGGTTACAGATACAACTATTGTGTTTTTCTCTATCTCACTTAATCAAGGGATGATTCATAAGGAGAAACTAGAGTCGAATATATATCCAACGGCTCAAAGGAACTAGGTTAATAAAACAATAACCTAACGAGAAACATTTGCCACAAAGAACTTGGGCCTTAGTGACGTGCGAGCGAGGCCCAACAGACGCGACCAAGAGAAGCCTAGACGTGGATATCGCTTCAGAGGCGCGGGTCGCGACACCCAATCCATGGGTTCTATTCGAGGTGCGGGCATAACCTATAAAGGCGCAGGTAGCGCCTAGGAGAAGCAAGACGCGGGAAGAATTCTGAAGAGCCACGCGGGTGGCGTCAGGCAGACGTGGGTCGCGTCTCTCATCTTCCTCTCTCTATTTCAGACGTTGCTAGCGTCTTCACCGGCGCGGGTATCGCCTCTCACTGTTTCTCTCCTTTCCTCATTTTGGTCTCCACACACACAACAATCTTTCACTTGGAGACCAAACCTCTAAGATCCTCACTTTTCAGCATAAGTTCCCCTAGTGCACCGACCGACCTCTTTATCAGTCAAAGAGGCCTATTGAGGCCATATAGAGCCTCAGTTTCCCAACATCTACTGGTTTAGTCAACATGTCTGCTGGACTTTTGCTGCATGCGATCTTCTCAAGCTTCACTTCACCACTTCCCATTAAGTTTCGAATGAAGTGATACCTTCTTCTGATGTACTTTGTCGTTGAGTGTAACACCAGATTCTTTGTCAGTTGAATAACACTTTGTCTTTCACACTGAAGAAAACCATCATGCCCTTGGTCAAACACCTCCAAGAAATTCTATAGCCATATCATTTCCTTGCCTGCCTTAGATAGGGCAATATATTCAGACTCTGTAGTAGACATATCAACATACTTCTGCAATCTTGACATCCATTTAATTGTCGAGCCACCAAGAGTGAACACATAGCCTATTGTATTATTGCTCGTTTCAAAATCCCCACTCAAATCAACGTCTATGTAACTTTTCAAATCAGGGTTAGTTTCACCAAACATAAGACAATAATGAGACAAAGTAAGATGTATAACAATAGAGTACAAAACTATGAAAACTCCCAAAAATCTTCATTTTATATATTCATACATAATCTATCAAAAATTTACTTAGGGGTACCCCAACTTTTGGTGAAATGTTTTTCCGGTACCCGAACTTTTAAAAACTAATTTTGGGGTACCCTAATTTTTAGAATTTGAAATAATTAGGTGAATTTCTGGTCAATGATTTGAATTCACTGGTGAGTTTTAGGCGGGAAATTGATTAAGTGTTTTTGTGGACAAAAATGTCGTTTGTTTTTGTTGATGAAAATGATTTGAATCAATCGGAGTTTCGCAAGAAATTCACCTAGTAATTTCTAATCCTAAAAGTAAGGGTACCCCAAAATTAGTTTTGAAAAGTTAGGGTACCAAAAAATTATTTCTTCAAAAGTTAGGGTACCTCTAAGTAATTTTTTGATAATCTATTATTACTAAATAAAATACAACTGAATGTACATTGCACAACCTCAATTCTCAACTACAATTTGGCACATTCCGTCCCATTTGAAAAGGGCATAGTATTTATTAGCCCCCTAGTCCCACCCCCCACCCCCCCAAAAAAAAAAAGAAACGTTAAAAAGATGAAAAAAGAAGGACGACAACAAGTGGCAAGTCCATCTTTTCTGAATCATCGGTTCATCTCAAATGCATTATATTGCCCAATTTTCAATTTCAAATAAGTCAAACACTTAACATTTCTTTCTTCTCTGAGTGACCTCACATGACCTATAGCTTCGTACGAACAAATAAAAAGTTAGCTTATGCTTCTTAATTGGGTTTTGAGTTGGAGAGGAATACATTCTTGACTTTCTTCTACAAAATGACATTTTTCTCAGTTAGCAGGATGTATTGTACTACACCAAACCAAGATCGGTGATAGTTGATTATCCCCCTCACCCCCAATCAAGATTGTTATGAAGCAACTATATATTGAATTTCATACAATCCCGTTTCAATTGTAACCTTATATTTATTTTCATTCGAAATTTCCAGCAATTCTAGTAATTAAACCACGACCACAAAAGTATAAACAAATCTTGCTTGTAATTAATAACATCCTCCTAAATCCTCCAATTAAAATCTTTAGCAGTTGTTAAGAACTATTTTAATTCTCTCATCACAAAAGCACATAGAAACAAATATAAACAAAACTGACCTTTTCATATTTAATTGCATCTCACCTATCATTCCACAACTAAAAATGTGTATTGCCAACTATTTGTTTCCAACCAATTTAAAATGGTTGGAAAAACCAACCATTTTAGCAACCATTTCATATTCCAACTATTTTTCAAAAATTTCAGTGGGAAAAAGGGTTGAAAATTCCAACCACTTTTGCTAAAATGGTTGGAAGTTTTCCTACTATCCTTTTTCCTACTATTTGGAAATGGTCGAAAAAATGGTCGGATGTTATGGAATAATATATTTGTGAATGTCTATATATCAATCAGATATCTATTGGGTATCTTTATCTGTTAGGATGATATAATATAGGAGGATCTGAAGTCTATACCGTATAGGACTCTTCCCATGTAACTAGTATAAATACCCCTTGTGGGTTATGAATAAATCATCCTATTCTCCTTGCTCCTTTCTCATTCTCTCTTGTCTCTATTGTTCTTCTCTATTATTCTCTCTATATTGTGTTCATATATTTATTGTTTTATAACACGTTATCAGCACCATAGTCTCTTGATCAAAGTTATCGCATATTGAACTTTCATCCATGGCAGGGCCATGTTATCATGAGAAGGAAGTATTTTATTTATTATTATTATTATTGTTATTTTGATTTGGTCATGAGCATAAATAGTGATTTTGATGAAAATAAAAATCAAGGTAGAAGCCGAGGATCGAATCACGAAGCAAAGAAGACGAAGGGCACAGACAAATAAAATATATTATATGTAGGGTTTTTGGCTGGGAAAAATCCGTACTGAGTGCCTTGTGATTGAGAATAATCCAAAGTGACTTTTGGCTAGTGGCAATCTATACTTATTCATTATTTTCTCGTAGCATCCCAGATTGAAATTTCGGCATCAGAATGCTGATGTGGCAACCGGAGCACGTGCCCTTTTATTTATAAGCATGCCACGTCAATTTTTTTTAATTCTATTTTATCGTTTAACTTACATTATTCACCTTGCACTAACATTATGGGGCGAAAACATTAGCAATGAATTAAAAGTAAAGCATGACACGCCAATTTTTTTAATTCTATTTTATCGTTTAACCTGACATGCTTTTAATTAAAAGGGAACGTGCTCCGGTTGCCACATCAGCATTCCGGTGCCAAAATTTTAATCTAGGATGCTACGAGAAAATAATGAATAAGTATAGACTACCACCAGCCAAAAAGTCACTTTGGATTATTCTCGATCACAAGGCCTGAGTACAGATTTTCCCCAGCCAAAATCTCTTATATATATTGCACAAAGAGATCAACGAGAGGACTACAACTTAAAGCATTGTAATTGTAAATTACTACCTCAAAAGATTATACTTTTTCTTTATGTATAGAAGCATCAGGTTTGCTTCTCCTTCGTCTCTATTTGTCCATAAATTTTGGTATGAATTATAACTCTTCTAAATTTATTGATATTAATTTATTGGTATTAACAATATGTGCATGTTATTGACTAATACATGCTATTCATCCAATTTCATTAGTGAACCAGTAGTTTACCAAATATTAAAATTTTGTCTAATATGATAAACTATAAATATTAATTGTGAACCAAAAGTTCACTTCAATATTGAATATTATATCGAATATCAATTGTGAACCAGAAGTTTATTCCATCACCTCTATATGGCTGATTTTTTTTAAAAATATTATAGTTGTAGCTAAAGGTTATATATTTTCATTGTTGAACCAGAAGTTTGTTTCAATAATACGAAGTCTATTTTATGTAAACCAGAAGTTCACTCCTACAACGGAAATTTCTGTTTAATTTTATCTGTGAACTAGTTCACCCGAATGATAAGAAGCTTACTTTACCTCATTAGGTGAACCAGAAGTTCATTCATATGTCAAAATTTTTATCTTATGAGTCAACTAGATGTTTTCTCTAATATTTGATATTGTTATTTAACGAGAAGTTATATCCAATAATAAGAATTTTGTATTTTTTTTTCAAAAAATTGAGGGCAATAGCCCAATTATTAATTCAACAGCCAAAGGAGCCCATGAGGGCAAGCCCAAGTACAAGGCAAAACCAAAATTGGGCTCATAATGTTCCAACCCACTAAAGCTAACAAATTCCAACCAGATTACAACCTTCACAAGATCAATTATCAAAATTAAAAGAATTTTGTATTATTTTCATTAGTGAACCCGAAGTTCACTCTAATGTTAAGAATTTTATCTAGTTTATTAGTGACCAGAAGTTCACTCAATTATTGAAAAAAAAAAATTACCTATCTCATTGTTGAACCAGAAGTTTATCCTACCACTAATATTGAATTTTATTTCCGTTAATTACACGTATCAGTAGTGAACCAAAAGTTCACTCCAATCATTGAAGCTCTATATAATCTCGTTGGCGAATCAGAAGTTCATTTTCCTATCAATTAGAGTATAGAGTTGTCAGTAGAATTGTTGAATGGCGATGATAATATACTTGAGGTTATTAATTATGGTTTATATCGTCGATTAAATTGAGCATTTTTGTTACAAGTGAGGAGTTTAATGTTTAGATGAAAAATGTACATAATCTTATTAATAATGACCTATGGGATCATTATAACCCCCAAATGGTTTCGTATCATTCCCTGAAGAGAATGTGGCAGGATATAATCTCAAGAATCATGAGCAAAACAAAGGTTATGTCAGTAGTCGTGATAATCGACATAGTTGTGATAGTAGTCATGCTAATCTTTTAAAAGATATATCTCTACCAGGAGTAGGAACACGGAAGTGAAAGACATGTGTAGAAGGCAAAAAAAATTATCGTCCAATCAAGACTCACCACGTGGAAATTAAAATAATTTTAATTCGGCCAATAATAATCCACCATTTGTCAGAATTATTTATGGTGGATCATTTAATTACAAATTAAATGATATTATATTTTGGCCAATTAAATTATGACACGTGTCATGGATGACACATAAATTTTATTCCTTTTATTTTTTAAAAGGAATTAAATGGGCCCAAAGGCTAGCCCAAGTTCTCTATAAATAGAGACCATTCTCCTTCATTTCAAGGGGTTGAAAAACATCTAAAGAAGACTCAAAGGCTCTCGTACTCTCTCTCGAAGACAAGAAACACAACAAAGCTTAAGCTCGTGCCGTCCATTCGTGGGAGATCAAACCACTTCCTCTCGATCGGGATCAAGTCTTTACGACCCTCGTTCAAGACCACATTCATCCAAGATTATATTCATTCAAGATCACATTCATCCAAAACCATATTCATTCAAGACTCGTTCAAGTTTATTCAAGAAGATCGAATCGGAGGAGTTACATTTTATTTTGTAACAAATACATAGAGATTGTACCCAAAATCCTTTGAAATTAATATATTATATTTGTTCACTAATTTCTTGTTTTTATTTATTTAGACCCGGTGGGACATCTCTACCTCTCATCTCTTTCTTCGAAAACAAATCGCTCATCAATCAAAGAAAACATGGCTCCTAGCAGTAACATCCCTTTTTTTCGAAGAAAGTTATTCCGTCCAAATCCCAAGGGTCGGCAACTGCTAGTATGACGTCCAACGGAGTAGTCACAAGAAGGATGGCCAAGATCGCTGCTATAGAGGCCCAAAAACAAACTGATGTGATTGTACCATCACATATTGCTGATTTCGACTTGTCGGGGGCAAGTCACATCACATCTTATTTTCTTAGAGAGAAATCCGTTCAAGTCCCTCCAAAGGAAGCATCCGCTCAGTGGATGGATCAACTTCACTGTCAAAAGGAGTTTGTGACACAACCATTTGATGAAGAAACTGAAGTTTATGAGAGCGACGGAGAAATGCTGAAGTCTCCAAATGACATGCTCTCACATTCCGACACTGAATCTGTTGACACCGTTGTTGTGCCGGTTATGACCACTGGAGCCATTAACTATGAAGAAGAGTTCAAAACCATGAAGGCCGTCCTGGCTAGACTTGAGAGAGAAAGCGAGGAGAAAACTGAGCATATCAAGCGCCAAGATGAACGGATTAAGAAGCTAACAAAAAAGTTAGAGAAGCGCCCTGCTAGCAACTATGTCATTAGCTCAGAAGATGAAGATTCTGACAAGGGATCCAATCACAGAGATTCCAATGAAGAAGAAGAGAAGAAGGAAGACTCCGACTCAAGTTCTTTGTCTGTGGAGCAAATCCAGAACTTAGTGGTGAATGCGATCAAGGCTCAACTAGGAGGAGGCGCAACGCGGACTCATCTTTACACCAAACCGTACACGAAGAGGATTGACGCCCTTCGCATGCCTCGTGGGTACCAACCCCCAAAGTTTATCCAATTCGAAGGAAAAGGGAACCCGAAGCAACATGTTGCACACTTCATCGAAACGTGCAACAATGCGGGTACTGATGGTGATCTGCTAGTGAAACAATTCGTCCGTACCTTGAAAGGTACCGCTTTCGATTGGTATACTGACTTAGAGCCTGAATCCGTTGATAGTTGGGAACAAATGGAGCAATAATTCTTGAACAGGTTCTACAGTACTCAAAGAATTGTCGGCATGACTGAGTTGACAAACACTAAGCAATGGATAGATGAACCAGTTCTTGACTATATCAATCGGTGGCGTGCGCTCAGCCTCGAGTGCAAAGATCGCTTATCTGAGACTTCAGCCTTTGAGATGTGCGTCAATGGTATGAATTGGGACTTGCTCTATGTCTTGCAAATGAGTAAGCCGAGAACTTTCCGGGAGTTGGCAACCAAGACTCATGACATGGAGATTACAATAGCCAATCGACGCGGCAAGCCCACATCCTCTTCCTTTGAGCCAAAGAGAGATAGAGGGGATCTGAAGAAGAGTATTAAAACTTCCAAGAGCTCAACGAGAGAATCCATGTTAGTCTCAACAAATGAGCCAGTCCGGATTTCAGGGAAGTCAAAGGTGGAAGATAAGAGGAGTTTTGCGGCACGAGACACCACAAAGAAACGTTTGACACTGAAGGAGCTCCAAGAGAAGAAGTATCCGTTTCCTGATTCGAACTTGCAAGGGATGTTAGACGGTTTGTTGGAAAACAAGATCATTGAACTTCCTGAACCGAAACGGCCAGAAGAAGCTGGGAAGACTTCTGACCCCAGGTATTGCCTGAGTCATCCACTTGAAAAATGCATCACGCTCAAAGAATGCATTATGCAACTGGCTAAGGAAGGAAAAATCATACTCAATACCGATGATAATGTTGAGGTCAATCATATTTATATCGAAGCATGTTCTACTAAAGACCTGATGGACGGTGGTAATACACTAGGAGAAGTTCCTCCATCTGACTCCTTCGGGAGTGTCACTGTAAACATGACATCTTGTTCTGAACAAGTAGATGAAGAAGATGAAATAGAAAAGGAGACAGAATCAAGGAAAGGTGACGAGAAGACCCTAGCTATCTTGGATATTTTGCCAACGCGCATGAGTTGGAATGAAGTCTTCCATTTGCCAGAGGAAATGCGCAAACACGTCGCTACTGCTCTACGTGAACCAAAGCTTTACATTGATAAAGTTAAAGATGTTGGTGGATAAGCAAAAAATCTTACTCAATTTTCTGCTTGTAATACAACGGTCACTTTTACAGATGATGACCTGCTACTAGGATCCAAACCTCACAACCGTCCTTTGTTCGTGACTGGTTACGTTCGGGAGAAGAAGGTGAAACGTATGCTAGTGGACGGAGGTTCAGATATTAACATCATGCGTAAGTCTACCATGAATGATCTAGGAATCACGACAAAAGAACTATCTAAGAGTAGAATGATGATTCATGTGTTTAACCTGGAGGGTCAACGTGCGATTGGTATGATCCGTTTAGAGCTAATTATGGGTGATTTGGTAACATCCACTATCTTTCATGTGATTGATGCCAGGACATCTTACAAGCTGCTACTCGGACGTCCGTGGCTCCATGAGCATGGAATAGTAGCCTCCACACTCCATCAATGTCTCAAGTATTACCGTGATGGTGAAAGAAAGATTAACGGAGATGCTAAACCATTCGCTCAAGCTGAGTCGCATTTTGCCGATGCGAAATTTTTCGAGGAAGAAACTACCTCGAAAGAGACAATGCCACCCATGATCTCCTCTACGGGTAAGAGAATTTCAAAGACCATGCAAGAAAGTCAAGCACTTGTGAAACAAAGCGATGAATGCGAGGATATATCAAGACCCTCTGGACAAGTTGCAATACAGGCAGACACCTCAGCTACTGTTACACCCCCGGTGTTAAGGTATATCCCGAAGTCTCGTCGTAAGGAAGGTGAATCCCCATTCAGCGGTCAAATGAGTCAAACTATGGGAGGCAAAATTAACAAGAGAGTTGGAGACCCCGACCTGCACACACTCAAAGTAAGTACAACGTTGCCCATACCAAAAACATACCAACCCAAGGTAGTCAAGCCCTCCCTTTCGGGGTTCATTCCTTCTTCTCACACCTCATTGAAGGAGGAAAATAATTCACCTCAAGAGCAGAAAAATGAGGGATTCGGTCTTAACGCATACAAACTCATGGAGAAGGCTGGTTATGACTTCACCAATCCCGCGGAACTAGGACAAGTCATTGAAGCAAAACCGTATGGTCTTAACGAGACTCAGAAACGCATTCAAGAGCAAGGGGAAGGAGTAAGTTCCGCTAAGGTGGGTCTTGGTTATACACCACCTACACCGATCAGAATCTCAGGGCGGCGAAACAATAAACAGTATGCGGTTCAACACATCACCGCTGAAGAGGACGATAAGACCGAGGATGAGAAAGCCCAACCTAACACCAAGCCTTCTGTGTTTGATCGGTTATCACATGTTTCCAAGAGGCGTTCATCCGTGTTCACAAGGATAGGGAAAGCCAAAAGTCAAGAGCCTTCAGGACCGTACAAAGGTAAAGGTGATGCAAAAGCAAGGCCATCGGTGTTTATTAGACTTGGAAAAGAAGGAGAAGCATCAAATCCTTTACCACAAGTAGGGAATAATTCAGTGTTTAACCGTCTGGGTGAATTGAATGAAATACAAAGTTCCATCCCTTCCCGCATGAAGCGTGTGTCAATACTTGACGTAAAAACAGATGGTTCTCTTAGGGTGAAGCGACGTACAGTGGTCTTCACTAACCGACAGAATGACCCTGAGCTAGAGAACGAGGTTGAAAACGAAGAGATTGTTACCTCTAACCACATCACGATTCATGAATGCGAAGAGGTCGATTCAGAAGTAGAGCTTGCAGAGATCCCTAAAAGTCTTGAGGATGGGGGGCAAGCCACTGTTGATGAGCTGAAAGAATTAAATCTCGGGACTGTCAAGGAACCTCAGCCAATCTACGTGAGTTCCTTACTTACACAGGATCAGGAAAAAGAGTATTTTACCATCCTTTCTGAGTACAGGATGTGTTCGCATGGAGCTACAAAGAAATGCCTGGGTTAGACCCGAGAGTCGCAGTCCATCGGTTGTCCATCAAGAAGGGTGTTTCACCCAAGAAGCAACTTCAACGACGTTTTCGCCCAGAGCTAGTACCTGAGATCGAATTTGTACCTGTGTCAGAAAGAAAAACGGACAACTTCGAATTTGTGTCGATTTTCGTGATCTTAACGACGCGTGTCCAAAGGATGACTTCCCACTGCCCGTTACGGAACTCATGATCGATTCCACTACCAGGCACGAAGCTTTATCATTCATGGATCGCAATGGATATAACCGATTCAAATGGCACCGAGGACCAAGAAGCGTGACTTTTCGCATAATCGAAAGGAATTTTCTGCTACAAGGTAATGCCTTTTGGTTTAAAGAATGCAGGAGCAACGTATCAGCGTGCAATGCAATCCATCTTTGATGACATGCTACACTGATCAATTGAATGTTATGTCGATGATTTGGTGGTCAAATCAAGGAGGAAAGGGGATCACCTGCAAGACCTTCGAAAAATTTTCGAACGGTTGAGAAAATGCCAGTTGAAGATGAATCCACTCAAATGCGCATTTGGAGTTACTTCCGAAAAGTTATTAGGTTTTGTTGTGCGGCACAAAGGCATCAAAGTTGACCATGCCAAAACCAAGGCCATCCAAGAGATGCCTGCGCCAAAGAACCTTAAAGAATTGCGAGGTCTCCAAGGACGTGTGGCATACATTAGAAGGTTCATATCCAACCTCGCAGGCCGTTGTCATCCATTTCAGCATCTCATGAAGAAGGATGCACCTTTTGAGTGGGATGAGTCATGCCAAAAAGCATTTGAAAGTATCAAGAAATACTTGTCGAGTCCACCTGTGCTAGGAGCACCAATCGTGGGAAAACCTCTGATTCTTTACATCGCAGCTCAAGAAGGGTCGTTGGGGGCACTACTGGCTCAAGAGAACGAAGAAGGAAAAGAAAGAGCTCTTTACTACTTGAGTCGCATCTTGATCGGAGCTTAATTGAACTATTCACCTCTGGAAAAGATGTGTTTGGCACTCATGTTTGCCATCCAAAAGCTAAGACATTACATGTAGGCTCAAATGGTGCATGTGATATCTAAAGCAGACCCGATCAAGTACATTCTATCAAGGCCCGTATTGAGCGAGAGGCTTGCAAAGTGGGCTGTCATCCTGAAGCAATATGATCTCGTCTATATACCATGTAAGCGATTAGCGGCAAAGCGCGCTTGCGATTTCTTAGCCGATCACCCCATTCCCGATGATTGGGTCTTTGAATGACGACCGCCGAGAAGACGTATTTTTCATCGAAGCACTCCCGCCATGGAAAAGAACTTCGATGGGGCTGTTAGACATGATGGCGCTGGTGCGGGTGTCGTCTTTGTTACTCCCTAACGACATATTCTGACATATTCATTCGTGCTCACCCAATTGTGCTCAAACAACATGGCAGAATATCAAGCGTTGATCTTAGGATTACAAATGGCTGTCGGGATGGGAATAAAGGATCCATATGTGTATGGGGATTCTCAATTGGTTATCAAACAATTGTTAAAGGAATATGAAGTCAAGAAGGACGATCTCATCTCATATCACAAGTATGCCTCTCGGCTGCTTGGTAAGCTCGAAACTGTCATGCTAGAACATGTGCCCAGGAGTGCCAACAAGATGGTCGACGCGCTTGCTAGCCTTCCAACCACTTTGGCACTGGGGGCAGGTGAGGAAAGCTTAAGCGTCCCTGTGTGTAGCCAATGGGTTGTTCTACTCGCTGATGAAAACCTGCAAGAATAAGTCAACATAGTCAGCGTGCGTGAAATAAATGAAGAAGATTGGCGACAACCACTTATTGATTACTTAGAGCATGGGAAGCTTCCAGATGATCCAAGACATAAAACGGAAATTCAACGAAGAGACCCTTGTTTTCTCTACTACAACGGGACTCTTTATCGTCAAACTTTCCTTGGCACTTGGTTGCGATGTCTAGGTCAGGAAGAGGCACAACATGTTATGGAGGAGGCTCATTCAGGTGTTTGTAGAGCCCATCAATCAGGGCCGAAGTTGCAAGATCGCATCAAGAGAATGGGCTACTTTTGGCCTACCATGGTGAAGGACTGCATGGACTATGCAAAAAGATGTGATGCATGCCAATTCCATGCTAACCTCATACATCAACCGCCAAAGCCGCTTCACCCCACCATATCGTCATGGCCTTTCGAAGCATGGGGGCTCGATGTTGTGAGACCTGTGACTCCTAAGTTCTCCGCTGGTCACATGTACATCTTGGCCGCTACTGACTACTTTTCGAAATGGGCAAAAGCAATTGCATTAAAGGAAGTCAAGAAGGAGAATGTAGTCGACTTCATTCGCACACACATCATATATCGGTATGGCGTGCCCCGATACATCATCACAGACAATGGCAAACCTTTTTTTAATAAGTCCATGACGTCTCTTTGCGAAAAATTCAAGTTTGCCCAACACAAGTCTTCGATGTACAATGCCCCTGCAAATGGTTTAGCGGAGGCATTCAACAAGACATTGTGTAACTTGCTGAAAAAGGTGGTGACAAGAACAAAACGAGATTGGCATGACAGGCTAGGAGAAGCTCTTTGGGCTTACCGCACCACATTCGGGACGCCAACTCAATCAACCCCTTATGCATTGGTGTATGGGGTAGAAGCCATTTTGCCCTTGGAAATTGAAATTCCATCGCTACGTGTTGCTATTCAAGAAGGGCTTAATGAGGAAGAAAACTACAAGCTTCGACTTGCTGAGTTAGAAGCTCTTGATGAGAAGCGACTTCAGGCTCAACAAAGGTTGGAATGTTACCAAGCTCGTTTGACACGAGCATTTAATAAGAAGGTTCGACCTCGCTCGTTTCAAGTCGGTGACTTAGTGCTCGCGGTGAGGAGGCCAATCATCATAACGCACAAGACATGAAGCAAATTCACCTCAAAGTGGGATGTCCCATACGTCGAGCGGGAGGTGTACTCGAACGGTGCATACAAGATAGTTGACAATGAAGGGGTCCGAGTGGGGCCGATAAACGTGAAGTTTTTGAAACCATACTTCCCTTGAAGAAACGATGTCGACCTGCTCCCGAATAAGAGCCTAAACTGTTCACCAAAAAAAAAATTGGAGAGTTGTTTTCTTTTCTTTTCTCATTTCTTTTCATCATTGTAGCTCTCGAATAAGAGTTTAAACTGTTCACCCAAAAAAAAAGAGAGTAATTTTCTTTTCCCTTTCCTTTTCATCATTGTAATACTCCTGGCCCGCAAGAGTATAAACTCTGTACGGCGAAAAAAATAAAAAATAAAAAAAATTCATTACTCCTGGCCCACAAGAGTATAAACTGTGAACGGCTAAAATAAATAAACTCTTCATCTCTTTCCCAAATGGCGTTTGACTTTATTCTTTCGGGTTCGCATCCCTTAAGGTGCTCTCAAATGCAACCGCCACAACAAAAGGGGATTAAGCGGTCAAGACACTCATTCCTCAATGTTACATGGGTATATTATAGTCAAATGAAATAACTTTACTTTATTTCAACTATGGCTCAAAAGATTCATATATGAAGTCAAACATCGATCATGGAACGAAAATATCCCAAGTTGACAGAAAGTAGCAATGATTGTCCGAGAAATAAATTTTTTTTAAAAAAAAAAAAAAACCATCAAGCAACTAAGGATCCCATATGAAGTTCAGCACATCTGAATAGGATTCTTGAAGAAAACTCCTCATCTGGTTCAAGCTATCCTCCTCGGCCTGACTTAGCGGAACAGTATTTTCAATAACAGCAAGTTTGCCCTTCAATGCCGAGACAGTCTGTTGTCGCTGTTGGAGTAGAGTCTCGCTTGCCGCAGCCAAAGTTTCCAACTCTTTCAGGTTCTCATCTAAAGGCTCTAGCTCTTTCAATATCTCCTCACGTCTAGACCGCACTCCTGCTAGTTTACCCTGCAAAAACTGATGTTGGGAAGAATAAAAAACTAAGGATTCAGAAGCTGCCTTGAGTTTGCTCTCCACCTCCATGCGACACTGGTCTTGTGCTCCACGAGTGATCCGCTCGGAGTACACATCTTGCAAAGTTTTAACGTTACAAGACTCTTTGATGATTCTTTCCACTTTCTTCTTCAAAGGAGTAGGATCAAAACCTTCCATAGCAATGGCATCGTATATGCTGTTGAAGTCATCCTTGCACTCATAAAGCTTTTCTGGAGGTTTTCGTCGCACTCTATTAAGGACACCCTGTCCCAAGAATCGAGCTGCATCCCTTCGAGACTCTCTTATAAGATCGTCAGCTTGAAAGACTGAGGTTGCACCATGGGGCACCTTCCGATGAGAGGAGGAATGCGGGGCTATTACAACACTCGATTTAGGGGTGGAGTTGACTTCTTCCTCGACCGGCATAGCAACGTTTTCTTGAATATTAAAGGAACGGGAGCTAAATGTTGTTGAGGGTAAGGGATGATGCGCTAATTGTTCGCCAAAATCTATGCCATCACTTTCTCCCTATATAAAAATATATATATATATATATATATATCTATTAATGAAAGAATATATATGAGGAAATTACAAAGTAACCAAAGGAAGAATAATACCATGCCCTCCAGAACATCTATAATGTTTTCTGCCCCTGAAGGAGGAGTGATGATTTTCTTGCCATCTGGTCGGGATCCCTGGGCATTTGTCCTCTCCTGTTCGGCTATAGGACAAATGACGATAGACTTCAACTTCTCCCTACCTTGTTGGGTCGGCAAGAAGTCTAGAGGAAGGTTGACCTCGGAACACTGGTTGTTGAAGGATTAGAGGCAGGTATAACCGAATTCACAGCACCTACCCCGGGGATGTGTTCACTCGGAAAGACCCCATTATCTGTAGAGACAGAAGGCTGTAAGGATTTCTTAGAATGAACGATTCTAACCTTAAGAGTGGGCTTAGGAAGAGGGTTTTTTGTTGGCTCGTTAGCATCAAAGGTCTCATTTCTTTTCCTCTTTAAGCTATCGGAAGAGCCAGTTTGCGGCGACGCCAGAAACACCTTGGCCCACCACTCCTGAAAAGCGCGGGTGACGTACCTCTCGAGGGAAGTGCAACGCCCAGGACATCGGACTTCTGAGCCGGTTTCATGCTGGATCGACTCCTGATGAATGGAAAGTATTCCTTCTGGGTCATAGAACCTTCGTAGGTCTACGTCATCAGGAACGTCTTGATGGAAGCTAAACTGTCTACTAAATCGATGGGGGCAATAACGTTGTATGACTGAATTCTCTTCACAGTGATAGGTGACGAGACTCGATCGAACGCTCACAAAGAAGGCAAAGTCAGCAGCAGATAGGCGATCGTCATCGATGAGGGTCTCCTTGATCCGAGTATTCATAAACGAATGCCATCGAAAGTTGGAGCGAGACTTGATGAATGTTCGAGCCTGTTCAAGCTCGAAAGTCTTAGCATGTCCGAGGCCACTAAATTGCACCATGCTCGGACTGATGGTGACTTCGTCTCCAAGGTTATATGTGCCGAAGCGAATCCCAATCCATGCATAAAGGAAATGATAAGGGAAGTTGCCTCCGCACCGATTAGGATGTGGTGAACACGAGACATCATTAAGGCCTTTATATATGCTTGCCAAGATCGCTGTGGGGAGACAATATGCTTGACCTGAAACCATAAGTGAAGCGATCATGAAAGTGCCAGGACGAATACGGCCAACATCTCTTATCGGTAAAATGAAGCTGCATAACCAACATGACAAAAACGCAGCTAGAAAGGTCTCCGTGCGAGTTCCTTTCTCCATCTGCAGCTCCTCGAACACAGCTTGAAGATCACCCCATCCATGAATGGCAGAATCAGTAATCGAGGATACTGCTTTCAGCGAAGGAACCCGGACATCTTGATCAGACTTCTTTGAGATGTTGTACTTGGGAGGCCCACGAAACCAGAACCGAATCCAATCCTCCAGAGATGGTTTGCTCATGTTTCGACCTTTGGCGAGCTTGTGATAAGCAGTGAATAAATGTAGGCAAGTCACATGGAGATTGGTCTTTATGAACTTGTAAGAAGGAACAACTTCGTCATACAAGTAACCTGACAACGTCAACCTAAGCATATCATGGATGTCTAAGAGAGATATAGACACTTCACCTTTGGCAGTGTGAAGGGTGTTGGTTGTCGGGCACCAATACTCACAGATTGCCTTGATCAAGTTTGGACACTTGTCATAAAGAAAGAGTGATGCGCGGACTGCGTTAAAAATGTGAATTTTGGACAGCTCCTTGTGACAGCGGGCAAGCACGTCTTCTATCCATTCCCAATATAGAGGCTTGTATGTGAATTCTCCATGTGAAGGATCCGCCCCCCATGATCTATTCCCGGAACTTATGTCATGATGCAACAATTGGTAAGCATGCGCCAATACATGCTCAAGACGGGCCGAATTGATGTCCACAACAGAGGAGGATAATCAAAGGTCACTGCTTGTCTTCTTGGTCGCCAATACATGCTCAAGACGGGTCGAATTGATGTCCACAACAGAGGAGGACAATCAAAGCTCACCGCTTGTCTTCTTGGTCGCCAATACATGCTCAAGACGGGCCGAATTGATGTCCACAACATAGGAGGACAATCAAAGGTCACCACTTGTCTTCTGGTCGCCAATACATGCTCAAGACGAGCCGAATTGATGTCCACAACAGAGGAGGACAATCAAAAGTCACCGCTTGTCTTCTAATCGGCAAGGCATTTTATGCCTGCAGATAAACAGGGGCAAAAAAAAAACATTGTTGGAAAACCATAAGTCACTCTGGCAAATTACCTTGTTGACTTTTGACAGCAAAGATTCCTTTCACCAAGCCTGAGTTGACTTTACGCCCCTCCGATTCAATATCACAATGATCTACAAAGACAAAAAAAAAAAAGAAAGAAAGAAACTGGTAACAAAAAAATAGATAAACCAGTAAAAAAAGAGAAAAGGGTGGATCGGAGCATCTTACAACACCAGTGGATATAGTGTGTAATACAATTTTGTAAAAAAAAAAAAAAAAAAGGATGTTTTACAGGATTGTCTAAAGTACATTCTAGCAGTTATACAAAGTCGATCTTTAAATACAAGGTCAAGATACAAGAGTGCAAACCAACAAAACATATCACAATGGAGACCAGGCATACAAATGTCAAGCAACAAAGATGTGGGCCACGAAATGTGTACATAAGAAAGAGGCAAACAATTGCATGCCACGTGAATGACAAAAAGTGTTGCCTTGGTATTATCATGTTATCATCAAGTGTAATTATTTAGCATAAAAAAAGAAAAAGGGGGAAAGTAATTATATATGGTGAAAGGACAAGAAAGAGACATGCTTGGATATCATATAAACAGAGCTCAAGGACTACCCAGTTCGGAGCCATAAATAGAGAACCATGGCAGAGTTTACATGCATGTTATATAGAGAAATCACAAATCAAGACATTGTCAGCTCCTCATAAATTAGAGATTGGGTAAAGTTACTACCTTTAATGTCTGGATGTGTTGATATTCTATATATATTGCTCTCTCAGAACACATAAACCAGTCTCAAAAAAAAAATCGAAGCTTGGCCAGACTGGGGTTGTTGATTTCTCTGGAGAAGAAACACAATATTTCTGGACATAAAAAAAGGGGGTGGGATGAACATCAGTTTACTAAGAAGGAATTTGATCTCTCAAGCTGAATCATTGAAGAGAAGATAAATTACCACAGTGACAAACTGATCCAGAGCAATATCAGTAAATTGTTGAACGAGCATCCGTAAAAAAAAAAAAAAAAGAGAAGCTATGTGATGATAATCAATGATGAAGTAAGTCAATTGACGCAGAAATTGATATATATATATATACACACACATGTGTATATACATCCCAATGACTGACTCCAAAATTCATCAAGAAAATGGAAGTATTACAGGAAAGGGGGAAGAAAATTGATATGACAAGATTTGACATATTGAGATTTGTGGGTTTTTGGAATGTTTTCCATTTTATTCAAGAGTTGAATAATGTCAACTATTGCCAAGGATTCATCCGCATGATATGGAATTGTACTAGGAAGATGCTCGGATATGATTTTCCTAATTGCTAAAAAAACAAAAAAAGGGATGCGTTTGATGTGTTGGAGTAAATCACCAGTGTAGTAAACAAAGCAAATTGCGCAGGTATCATGTTCAAAGTTTCGAGACCCAACCGCAGCAAGTACTACCAAGTCGTAAATGCGGTTGACTCTCGAGGGGGCATTTGTAGAAGGCAAAAAAAAATTATCGTCCAATCAAGACTCGCCACGTGGAAATTAAAATAATTTTAATTCGGCCAATAATAATTCACCATTTGTCAGAATTATTCATGGTGGATCATTTAATTATAAATTAAATGATATTATATTTTGGTCAATTAAATAATGACACGTGTCATGGATGAAACATAAATTTTATTCCTTTTATTTTTTAAAAGGAATTAAATGGGCCCAAAGGCTAGCCCAAGTTCTCTATAAATAGAGACCATTCTCCTTCATTTCAAGGGGTTGAAAAACATCTAAAGAAGACTCAAAGGCTCTCGTACTCTCTCTCGAAGACAAGAAGCACAACAAAGCTTAAGCTCGTGCCATCCATTCGTGGGAGATCAAACCACTTCCTCTCGATCGGGATCAAGTCTCTACGACCCTCGTTCAAGACCACATTCATCCAAGATTATATTCATTCAAGATCACATTCATCCAAAACCATATTCATTCAAGACTCGTTCAAGTTTATTCAAGGAGATCGAATCAGAGGAGTTACATTTTATTTTGTAACAAATACATAGAGATTGTACCCAAAATCCTTTGAAATTAATATATTATATTTGTTCACTAATTTCTTGTGTTTATTTATTTAGACCCGGAAATTTGTGTTTACAACATGAATGATACAAAAAGTGAGAAATGTATTATTAACGAGGAAATGGAAACGACACGTACCTGTTGTACGTCATAATATCTTGTTGAACCTTATCAAGCTTAATAAAAAATCACAAGATATTATTTTATAAACTTTTGATAGCAAGTGATATTATTGTTTATGTTGTGCACATTATTTCAAGTCGCTATTTCTTAGATGTCCCTCTTGGCATTGTTCAAAGACTTTAGCAATTGTTGTGTTGTAATTATTCTTCGGCCTCTTTGTTGATTGGCATTGAACTTTGTCCAGGACAATTAAATTTTTTATAACTTTGGTAACTTAAATGTTAACTGTGGACTTGATTTGATCATGAAGATCTATTTGGGGGAAACTATGTCGAGACATTATGAATTTGACATCCTTGCTAGAAAATTGATTATATGCATGGTGATCAAATATAACATTGATTATTGAATTCATGGAAATATTATCATGTTGATATGTAAATGTTTATGGATTAATATGAGTCCTCGTTCATGTGATGTTATTATTTCATGGATATTCGTATGATTTGATGTATGCACCTTATTGAAAATGTTTCACATACAAATTGCGAGTAATATGCTCTCATCTGTCAAAGACTATATGATATCAATGATTTATTGAAATTGGTTGATCATATTGATTTATTAAGTATTTTCCAGTAACATGAACATGACTGCTTGTTTCGTAGTGCCTAATCACAAAGTGCATTGTTATTGATTGACCAAATATGCATGAACTTTGTTTCCTAAGCATAATACAAATTATAATGTGTATTGGATATTTGATTGTGATACTATATGAGCATATTGATGAAATATATCTTTGTGAGAATTTAATGATATTCATATGATTATTCATTATGTTCATAAACATGTTTTAAAAGTAATCAATGATATCGATATCCATGATTAATGTATATTCACTATGGAGTATTTAACTGGTTCTCTGGAATGCTACTAATCTAGAAGTACATGTTCTGCAAAAGGACTCTCGTGCAATTCATTTGTATGTTAAAGAAAAAAAATCGAATATTGAAACTATAGTTTCTGGGATTTATGCCCCAACCCAAGAGAAAGATAAACCTGATTTTTAGGAACTCTTAAAGCTCTTAAACCAAGTATTTCATCTGCCTTGGTGTATTATTGGAGATTGCAATGAGCTTCTCCTTCCTACAGATAAAAAAGGTGGTGCCATGGTCCAACATTCTAGAACAGTTCGTTTGACTAAGTTCTTTCAAGATATTAATGCGTCAGATATCATCCCGACGGGAAGGGCTTTTACTTGGAAAAAGAAGCTTCATGGTCATACTATTTATGAAAGACTTGATAGACCAATTGCTAGAAATGATTGGTGTAGCTTGTATCCTAAAGCTACTGTCACTCATGGGCCTTTTTCTTGGTCGGATCATAGTTATATTCTCCTCAATACTGGCCCAGAATTAGAGGAGAAAAAGAATAGACAGTTTCGTTTCAATCAACATTGGTGCAATTATGTCCAAGTTAATAATATAGTTAAAACTGGTTGGAAATGCAACTTTCATGGCCACGCTATGTTTAGATTTACTAGAAGACTGAAGCAAATAAAATTTGAGCTTAAAGCTTGGAGTAGAACATTCTTGACTTCCTTTTGGCTATCTGACGAAATCAAACTTGACTTCCTTTTGTGCTCCAAAAGATCATTATCAACCACAAGGGTATTTTGGGTATTTTCATACCATGGAGGGACCACCCGGGATATTTTGGGTCCTTTTGGCTATCTAGGATCATAATGGTCATTCACGTAAAGCATGGATCAGGTTGGAAGATCGCCCAAGGGAAAAGAAGAAAATTGGATGAAATTTGACAAAGAAAAGACATGTCATCACGCTTTACACCATAACTCATTCAATATAGCTCTGTAGGACTAGAGATTTCGGGGGCTTAAAGTTCACATTGAGGGTTTTCCATCGATATTTTACGGGGCCAATCGGAGTTCGGATGAAGAAGTTATGTGCGTTTCAAGTTCGGCAGAAAAAACTGCCCAACGGGCTGTCGCGCCTGTGACAACCCAGGTCACGCCCGTGACAAGTGTGTCATGCCAGCGACATGCACCGTCGCGCCTCTGGCGTTTCCCCTTGATGCCTTGAAGCTAGAGGATTGAGTCACGCCCGTGACATAGTGAGTCACGTCCGTGACACATAGCATTGTGCATGTGATGCTATATGTTGCGCCCATAACACCGCGACAAGGAGAGGGTGTTCAAGAATCACCCAGGGTCACGCCCGCGACCCTCCGCAACAACATTTTTGGTTCTTATTCCCGCAGTCAGTCATGCTCAGGACGTGCCCCATTGCGCTCGCGATGATTATGGGAATGTTGGGTTTTGAGTCCGATTTCTCCCTTTTTGTTTAATTCCCTTTGTATCATCTTCCTCATATATATACATGAAAACCTCCGCCATTAGGGATATATTTTGAAGTTTTGGAAGCTCATAGGTTTAGCCACCAAAATTCTCTCCACTTGGGGGATTGTAATTAAGCATTTTCAAGCCTTTATTCAATCAAAGCTAATCATTTTGTGGAATTGTTTGTTGATTTCTCTTTCTTTGTGCGTGAGTGTTCTTCCTCCTCTCTTTGGTGAGATTTCTTGTGTGCTTCAAAACTATTTGCTTGTGGAATATCCTTGTGCAAGTGATTGAACATCTTAGTTGAACTTGGTGAGTTTATACTCTTTAGAATTGTCCATATCCTTTCAATTCTTGTTCTAGTTCTTACTTATCAACAAAACCCCAAAACACTAAAAATAGTTATTGCTTGTATGAGTTCTATGAGTGGATTTCTATCATCCACATGAATTTGTATACACCTTAGGTCCGAAACACTCCACATGCACTCTTCATAATCTCCTTTTAATACCTTATGGAAAAATGACCATATTAAATTTTGAAATAAAAAATGTATTCATATTATTTTAATCATTGTAATTCAATGATCATCTGATTAATGATTAATTTAACTAGGTAAGGATATATTTTAAATTTTATTGTTTTATTTATCTACTTTCAATATGAGTAGGAAAGAAAGATAAAGTATACGTAAAGACTAATTAGATGATGAGTTTATTTATTTATAATATTTGAATTTCAATTATTTGTTTTGAAGGGAATGATTATTAGGGGGTGTATTTAGTATCTAGGATAGATTTAATGTTTCGAGTTCAAAA
This sequence comes from Portulaca oleracea, assembly GCA_029582165.1. NCBI lineage: Eukaryota > Viridiplantae > Streptophyta > Magnoliopsida > Caryophyllales > Portulacaceae > Portulaca > Portulaca oleracea. The sequence goes on from CM055868.1 coordinate 15,585,788, forward strand.
AATACAATTATTTATAAATCCATAAGTAGAGAAAGGGAGGGAGAGGGTAATTACTAATTACGGTAATTCAGCCATCTAAATTCAAAACTAGTTGAAAGAGCCCGTGAAAGCCACGGGTAGTGCTTAATACTTAAGTATAAATAGTAAAAATGAATTATTGAGGCCCTATTCTTTTAGTTGGTAGGTCAAATTTTGCCTTATATACCTTACATTACTTAATATTTTTTTAAAAAAAATAACAACTAACCTTAAAATAAACACTTTAAATTTCATACACCACAATGTTAATATTTTAATTTATTATTTTCTATATTACCTTAATTACAATCTTTTCTTATCCCTGATCTCATCTTACTTTATCTTACTTCAATTTATTGAAAACCTACATAGAATATGGCCTAAATTGTAGAGGTTTGTACGCAAGTCGAGGAGGGAAATTTATCCTGAAACATGCTATGTATATATATACATAAAGCTATATAACCAAAAAGGTAGTAGCCAGATGACAACCACTCCCATCTTCCAGCCTTCACATCAAGAGTTCAAACTTTCATAAAAGAAAAATTTCCCATTTGATGAAAATTGTGAGGTTGATAGGTCATACTTCTCATTGTCAATTTGGCACCTCTCTTCTCCAACTTAAACATCGACCAACTTACTTTTAGAAAGTATACTTAAATTTAACAATAGAATTATCAGAAAATTTACTAATTATATTATTTGGTGTACATTTTATATATTTTAAGTTTTTAGCATCCCTATATTTGCAATTTTTAGCTTATTCTCAATAAGACTTTTAGGTAAGTTTATAATGTTTTTGTTATTTTTCTATTAAAATCCCAAAATTAGTTTTAATATATAAAATTTTCGAAAACAAAAGAAAAATTAGGACTTTTTGTTTTTGAGTTATTTTTCAGTTTGTGCTTTTATCTTGGACTATTTGTTACCTAGAGGTTTAAGTAGCTCCGACATAAATAAGAGAGATGTATTATAGCTTTAATATCAACTTTAACCTTATTCCTGAAGTTTTGCGTCAATCGGGGGGAGGGAAACAAAGAACGAGACATGAACCTTTTTCTTTAGCTCACAAACTTTAAGGTCCTTTTTTTATTCAGCCTATAAACTTTAGGGTCTAAAAAATTAATGTTGAAAATCAAAGGTTCAGAAAATAAATTACCTTACACTTTGGAGTCCAAAATGCAAAAAAACCCATAATATATATGTCATAGCATATACTCCATCTTATCACCTAGTGACGACAAATGAGTATACAAATTAATTATGTAATTGTTAGAGCTAGTTAATTCAAATACTTTAATTTAATCGGATCAAAATTTAGGGCATGTTTGGCCAAGCTCTAGCTTCTAAAAAAATACTTTTTGGAAATAGTTTTTGGGAAACTGATTCTACAGAAATTATTAGGTGTTTGGTAACTTTAATTTTAGAAGTTCTTTTGAGAATCAGAAACAATATCAAGTGTTTGGTTAATCATTTCACAAAAATTTCTACTTTTAATATTAATAATTACGCATATTATAATGATTATTCTTGATAATCCATTTCTTCTTTTTTATTAAAATTGTTTTTGATTTCTTAATATTATTACATGCTGGTGAATTATTAATAATGCATAATATTGTTAATTTTAAAATACATATCTGTACAAAATTTTATATCACGTATCTATTATAACAATAAATTAAATTTAAATGCATACATTAAATTATTTGCATGACATTTATTTGTTTATTTATTTATATGGAATTCCATGGCATATATTATGTTAAAAAAGGGTTTCATATATTTGGCATAAAATTAAAATTATTAAATGAACGTCAATTATCTTGAAAAATAACTACGAAAATTTTACTACAATTATATGAGAATTTCATTAACACCTACGGTTTGCCAAAGAACTGGCAATTTTATGGCGAACTGAAGTCATACAATTATCATCCATTGAGCCATCACATGTTCAACTTGTCAATTGCCAGAGATGCCTCCAATATCTTCATCAGCTTCAACTTGAGGTACATGGTAAGGATCAGCATCACACTTGTCGAATTCCAAATCTTTTAGTGCATGTTTTCTTATGTAGTTATGTAAGGCCATAGTAGGTCCAACAATTTTATTTTGTGTTTCAAGTGGATAACTTGGCATATGTGATAATATGGTCCATCTATTTTTCCACACTCCAAATGTTCTCTCAATGACATTTCTCAAAAATGAATGTGCATAATTGAATGCTTCATAGTACCCACTTGGAGCTTGACTTGAACGTCTAAAATCTGGAATGTGATATCGTTGACCTTTAAAAGGTGCAAGATAGCCATTCATGTTAGGATATCATGCATCCACAACATAGTACTTACCTGAACGAAGAAAAATAACATTTTCAATATAAGAAACAATGACAATTAAAAAGACATAATAATATGCAAAAATAATAGATTTGTAGAACCAATACAATTGACTTATCATTTTAAAAAAAAATGTACCTTCTGATGGGTGTGGAAATTGCTTTTTGGGGTCTCTTATGGCATTTTTTAGAATGCGAGAATCATGAACAGAGCCAGGCAATCCAGCAACAAAAAAAGGTAAATTGCATATCAAAGTCACATATTGCCAATATATTTTGAGTTGGATATCCCTTTCTCCCAATGTATGGTAGTTTGTCTTCAGCACGTACAACACCAGGAATATGAGATCCATCTAGGGCACCAATACACCCTCTAAAATGAGGCCAATATTTATAATTTTGACGAATTTGATTTGGGACTCCTTCAAAATTAGGATCTGATGGTCGAATAATATCCCTAGAAAATCTTATCAAGGGATCAAGTACTTCATTGAATTTTCTACTTATTGTTTCCCCGGAATGTTTGACCATATTTTGCATGTCTCGATTGGAATCATGATGAGCACATGTGTGAACAAATATCGCAAAAGCTTCCTTGGCGCGCATGTTCCTTGTGGACATCAACCCATAATTATCTACTAGTAGCTTAACAAGACTACAAAACACATTAGGTTCCATTCTGAACATTCTGTAGCTTTCTCCTGGGGTACTAAGAGTTTCTTGCACCCATTGCCATCCAGACAACCTTGAAGTTCTACGAGGTTGTTTCGTTAAAAATTTCATGCAATACTCAGCACCCATGTGAATTCCCATGATTGCTAGAGATAAAATGGTTATGTCGCGCTTGGACTTCAGTTGTGTGAGTAGCAACTCATCATCAGAATTTTCTTCGTCAGTGCTTTCATGAATGATATCATCACAATCATTTGCAATATTATCAAGTAAATCATCATGATGACTTACATTGCCACGAACCTGAGAATATAATTATTTTTTAAAGAAAACAATTCATTATCAAGATGATATAAAATGTAAGTTAAATGTCAACAAATGAATACATAGAAATGCCATTTTTTATCAATACTAATTTGCTAGAAATTGAAACATAAGCCAAACTCAAAATGCTAAATAATTCAAACTAAAGTCCTAATATTTGAAAATTCTAAAATTGAGGATTGTTTATTTTTTATCCCTCGTATGCTCTTGGTTAAGCCAAATAAGACGAATATCATTGTCAGGTAAGGCATAAAATATCTCCCTATATTCTCGTTTTACAAATAAGCGAGTTCCTAGCATATACAAATCACTCCCAACTTCGACTCCTGGAACGGAACTCAACAACTTCAAGCATTCGGCAATACTACATCCAGGAAGATCAATCCTTCTTGTAGTAATCACTGAACTTGATTTAGAGTAATTATCAATTGCTTCTGCAATACGACTTACATCATGTCGCATACTTGATGCGGCCCCTGCTTTAGATTTGTTCCATTTTTTGCTATTTTTATTAGCTTCTACCAAAGGACCTTCCTTTTTCTTTTTGCTTTCTTGTCGTGGAGCTTGTTCTTCTTGTGTATAAGTTGCATCGTCAGTTATGGTAAGATCCTCAATACTTGTACTTGTACATTGTCCTCACATTCAGTCTCTACTAAAGTAGGTCCACCTACTATTTCATCTTCTGGGTATGGATTCCATGCAATATCATCTGTCACATAGGTTTTGGAGAACATGATCTCTAGTTCGTTCTCGTTTTTTATTCCACTATTGCGAAACTCTTCTGCCTACACCAATTTATAAGTATAGATAGTTAGAACTTATAATTGTATTTTTATACCGAATGTTTTAATAGATCACGAAGAGTGTATACACACCTTTTCCCTATCATCGTACCATTCGCCATCCGCAGCAACTGTGCCTTTACTATGGTCCCATCCTAAACCGGTCTCCTTTTGTAATGATTTCCAAGCTGTATAATCAGTTTTCAATTTTTCCCACTTATTTTTCAGTTGCTTTTGGTCATATCTCTTTCCAGTCTTCTGATGAAAATTACTAATGACATACTCCCAACCTGCTTTGTTGAGATGAGTATTTGGCCTAAACCCACCATGAACCGCATCGGCACAAATTTCACAAAATATCGTAGTGGTCTCTTCATCCCAATGAGCCTTTTCTTTTTTGACTTCGACTAACTACACATATATATAAAGTTAATAAATTAAGAACTACAAATAATAAAAGAATACTAAGATAATACTCCCTCCGTTATTTTTTATGTGTCATTTACGATTTTCAGTGTAGATTTTTAATCAACAATTTTTAATATAAAATTTTTATAAAAAATATAATATTATGCTTTTTCAACATTATTTTTTATTACGAATCTAATGATATTAATATTAATTTTGTATGATGAATCGTTATACAGATTAAAATATTAACGGTCAAATTTTTTAACACAATTCCTAGACGACAGATAAATTAAAACGGAGGTAGTATAATTTATTACTCCACACACCCTTAAATTAATAAAATAAACTCATCATGGGTACTATTAATACCCACACACCCTTAAATTAATAAAATAAAAAAATATTAAAAGAATACAAATAATACAGAGCATCATCCTATAAAATACATACAATTCCTATTTCCAATGTCTTTTTATTACCTCACCCACCTCCCCCTCAACTTCCCACCTAGAAATCTAGAATCATCTTCTACGTACACTACACACATACCAGCTTTATCAATATTTCCAATGTCCTTTTCCCCTTTTCCAGTTTCCACCTTCAACCTTTTACCCTTTCTCAATCTTGGTGTAGATAACTTCGTTTCAAATTAAATAGCAAAATTTTCTAGCCTACTCACATCTAGAAGATCATAAAAACAAAAGACAAGGATGATATTTATCTTATGCGTGGAAAAAGCTGGAGGTCTGGTTTGGATTATGGAGGTTGAATGCAATTTTTCTTTCATTTTAGATGCTCTGTTTTCAGCCATGGATACTATGCCTTATCTCGTACTATCAGGTATAAGTTTACTCTTTTGTGGTTTAATTAATTTCAATTTCTTCTGGGTTTTGAAACTTCAACAGAAATTGGGTGTTGATTTATCAGCATGTTAGTTGTATTTATTTTTTCAATTCAGACAGAAATTGATGAGATTTTTTTACGTGAGATTTCTCTAAACTAAGATCCTACTTCTAAATTCAATTTTCTGTTCACAAATCAAACAAAAAATTACATTGAAGTTTGACAAATTATAGAATTGTAGTGAAGAAACATACTTTTGAGGTCAAGCTAGTTGGTTTGAGCGATGGTGGGGGGAGGAGCATGACCAGGGAATTTTTCTTTTACCCTATAACATACAAATGACATAAAAATTGGATTAGTGATTAAATTACAAAAAAATAAATTATTTATTGCAATTCTGGTTACATAATATTGATGAATGTAATCGTTGATACCCTTTCAGTTCCAGATTGTGGTGAGCTTTGTGGTGGTCGAAATGGAGCTTGTTAAAAACTCTGTGGTGGTCGAAATGGAGCTTGTTGAAAGCTTTGTGGTTGCCGAGATGGGGCTTGTAGCGGACGGCGATTGTTTGACGGAATTTGAGTATGAGAAATCGGACTCGCAGGGTCAATTCCTGAGTATTCATCCATGGTTACCAGCAAAGTGCCGCACAGAGGAGAGAGAACCAGGAACTGGGTTTCGGCAAAGAATGATTGATACGTATAAAAAATAGTCTTATATTGGCATAAAAGGAAAAGGTTAAGGACAATTTTGGAAATACAATAAAATCATTAAAATTCTTTCCAACTGCCCAAGAAGTTGAGAATCAGAATCCCAATATTCTAGCTTCTATTTGTTTTCCATGTGGGAGCTATTTTTGGCTCTATAGAATCTAGAAGTTATTTTGTATATTTTTAATGTTTGGCAAAATTTCAGCTTCTAACCCTTAAAAGCTCTAAAAGAGCTAAACCAAACATGCACTAAGTGTCATTTGAATTGCTGCTTAACTTTTAAAGTTTTTCCAATATCTGCCCCTTTATGTTTTACTGATGTACTATTCTCAATACTTCACCAACTCTATTTAATTTTATTATGTGGAAGCATTTATAGCAATTTCGTTAAGTGGCGGTACATTCACTACATTGGTCATTGGCTCTTAGTATAAATTTCAGCAACACTTTGTGCAAGGGTGGGCCCAGGAATGATGGCTCCAAAGTCCTAATCTCTATCCTTTTCACTGCTGGTGAAACAATGAAAATAAAGAAAGGAGAGGAGAGTAAGGGAATTTAGTGTGTGAATACATTAATTTGTACACAGCAAGCACACACACAACCATCCAGCAAGACAACTCTTTACCATCACAACACTGTCAACACATGTGTTCAGCTCTTTTATCATATCACTAGTGGTAGGGCCCGTGCTTTGCACGGGCTGTAAAAGTTATCAGTAAACTATATATATATTATATTGGACCATGTATATATATGTGTGCAACAAAGCTACAGCTGTGATTACATGTGACATATAAGTAAAATGTTAAAATGCTTCATTTGATAACAGTGGTCCAACTTGTTCCTCTGCACGTCTGCAGGAATGCTGTTGCAATCTGCTATTTGCTTATGCTCATCGGTTGCCTTTCATCATGCTTCACTTCTATTCCAAAAAGCAAACTCAGATAACCATTTACTTGTTCCTGATTTTTTTTTCCAGAAAAATTAGAAATAGAAAACTGTTATATGCCTCAACATCATAATATATAGTGTATTTCACTTAAGCTACTGCAGTTTACCACACATTAAGAATAGAAACCGCTATAGGTGCTATAAATTAATAGACAGTTCAATTTTCAACAAGGGGATTTAGGGAAGCCGCTAAAAATTGACTTTTACGCTTATATCCATCGCTAACTATCTCTAGTTGCTAATAAACATATTACCTTGAACAGATTAGCCTCTAAGTCAGATTGAGAGCTGCAGTATGACAAGACATAATCATTAATCAACAGCCTACTGCAGTATGGCAAGACATAATCATTAATCAACAATCAGTTGCAGAGACGCATCAATCGTATGAAACAAGTGAAAATTCACCGGTAATGTACACATCGAGCAAACTGTACTGACCATAGACTGCTTACATAAATTTGTCATATATAATTGCCCAAAAACAATACCAGCCTGTGAATTCCAACCTGTTTAACAGACGAACTTGCAACATTTTAGCCTCACTACCCTCACCCAATCAAAAGCAAGGAAACGAGAGGGGAGAAATGTTGTCATGCAAACATAGCAAGGATAATTATCAGAATTAAAACTTTCCCCCTTAAAACTGTCATTTATTCCAAAAAATCAAGCAGAATAAGACAAATGTGGAACCTTAGTGAGGGAAAGCATTTTGCTGAGCAAGAGCCTCGATAGAACGTAACAATAATCGGGATTTTCACCCAGCCACACTTTAACCTACAAAATTTCAAACCAAATTCAATGCAAACCTAAAAATCATCAAACAATCATCAAAAACAGCAACCGAAACCGAATTGAATCATCATACACAAACAAAAAAAGAGATCAACCTTGATGAAATCGTACTTAGATGAAGCATTTAGAGTGGAGAATCAAAAGGGACGAAGAGTTGGATCTTTTGTTTTGTCGTCGCCTGCTTCGCTGCTGCTAGGGCTTGCCACCATAACTGCCTTATCCTTCATATTTTTCCCTTTGCTGCGAGAATCCAGAAAAATTGTAGTGTGATTGGAATTTTGTCAAATAGATGAATGAAAATGAAGTAAATCCTGTCAAATTGCATTTGTCTTTGTGCAAGTGGCCTCATAACAAACAGCAGCGAGAACTTATGATCGGGGACGGATAAGCAGGCGGTACAATTTTGTAAATATGCTTGAAAAGGGCTGAAGACTAAGAGCAAGACATGGGAAGAGAAGGAGAAGCAAACTGAATGGGAGTACGGTAAGAATATGGAATGAATTGGGCTATGTATTTCTTAGACATTCACATGTAGAATTAGAAGTTAAAAGACTACTGGAATCATTACCTTAAACCTATGTATATGTTGCTTTATGCGAGGGAGACAACTTTTCGAACTTTTTGGCTCCCTTTTCCAACGTTTTCCTTTTCCCAAAGATGTTCTCTTTTTTTCTTGAAAAGCTCTCTCTTTCCATTCTTGATGGTTTAGTCAGTCGGTAGGAAGGCAGTGAGGAGGCAATGGGTACAAAGATCAAACTAACTTAATACTTGTCAAAACTCTCAGCCAATATTGTCCAAGGTGTGCGATGATAGAGCTAACTCCATGCAAATCATAAAAGAAACGTTTGGAAGAAGATTTCGGCTTGCTCATAATCCTTCCTACAAAGATACAAATAGTAAATACTTATCAAATTGAGAGAACATTAATGAACCAATGTATGAATAAGGACATCCAAGTTATTCTGGTAAGGTTAGTGTGGTTTGCCATTCATCAAGGCATGTTTGGACATCATACCTCATCCATCAAGTTGTTTGCTCACAAGTGAAGTGTTGATATTGTGGTGTTGTACACTTGTAGTTTATGGTATCAACAATGTACTCCGGACCTTTTCGTCTGATCTGCAAGATTCATAAAAAAAGTTTAGATAAATGCTTAGTTGCACCAGGTCCCATTGAATTATAGTGTAGCTCCAACTTAGGAATATGCTCGTCCCTCCTATTTTCAACATGTGCAAGAATCCCATTAAAATAAAAATAGAAAAATTACTGAATTTAGTATCAGTACATTTTTCGGTCGTTGCCAAATCTGTGTAAGAAGAACAACTATTTCCTACAAATACAACTCACACGGAGCTGGATTCACTACTTAAGTGTGTCGAATTTTGCGCCGGCCCTAAAGTTGTTTACGTTGTTTATGCACTTCACTGCAGTCATGGAGTATTCAGGTTATAACGGGCTATTAATTGTTTCCTTTTAGCATCAAAAAATTGTGTGAAGAATTTGTGCAAGATTAACGGCTTTACTTAATAATCTTATAACTAATGGGTCAGACTTTAGGATTCTGCCCTAAAACAGATACCATTCTCCGAATGGGTCCGACCTAATAATTCCTTGCCATACTACCCTCCTGTCTACATCAATGGCAGTGGCAGCCCTTAATTTGAGCGTATGTCCATTATTTACAATAGTGAATATATGAACTATAGATACTGACATAGTATAGTTCTGAAAGGGATCTATATTAATTATAGGATGACAACCACAACAAAAGCAAAAAATATGTAAATTATTGACTTAGGTAATAAAGCCAACAGTATACTGAGTAGCTTAAACAACAAAGAGTTGTCCAGTTGTTGTAATAATAACAAGAATTTTATCACTCTACATGATACAATATGAGTTGCTAAATTAATTCGTAGTATAGTTATGAAAGGGATCTAATTAATTATAGGATTACAACCATAACAAAAGCAAAAAATATATAAAGTACTGACTTAGGTAATAAAGCCAACAGTATACTGAGTAGCTTAAACAATAAAGGGTTGTCCAGTTGTAATAATAACAAGAATTTTATCACTCGGGACCCTGTTTGCCTTTCTTAAAAAAATAAGAACGATCCCTAATTGATATATCATTTTACCTATTGATAAAAGAAAATCAAAATAAAAAGTCCCTCCAACTGTGCTCTAACAGATGAATTTATTTGCCTAATATTCTAAATTTTAGGAAGATGTTGATTCAGTGTAATTTCTTGTATCGGTAAAGCGCTCAATTTGACCAAGTTGCCAAGACTCCACACCCAATCAGAACTAACTCTTACAGAAACTACAGAAAATTCCTTTGGTATTCTCCCGGTCAAACACCAAAATAATTTCCAAGTACATACACTTTTATGTCAAATAATTTCTGTGTACTAATAAAAGCACTACAAAGCATTTGACTACACACAGATGAAAGATGTTGGGGCGAAATTTTGTTCTCCTGTCCTATGTAGGTTCAGTTCTGAAAAATATATTGTCATATACTTATTCTTTATCAGGTTGTAGCAAATTTTAACACAATATCATATAGTCTACCTATATGTCAGTATAGTTGCAATTTTTGTTATATCAAATTCAAGTTCACAAGTCTGAAATTGAAACGGATGAATCTCAGACCAAATTCATACCCAATATCCATCCTGAAACTCGTGAAATCAACTGACTGATACTTATGAACTTAATAGCTTATACCTTTGATATTTATTACTTTTCATAAAAGGCTTCTGCTTGTTACTTGTTTATTACATCATTATGCCTGTTAGACATCCAGCAACTTAAAACGGAGGGGGTCACATACTGCCTTCACTAGGCTCAGTTCAGTTAAGCATTTCATCGAACACTTGGTGAGTGTTAACATGAGCAAGCATACTGACAGCAGCATAAATTAATGAAAATCAGCCAAGCATTTTGTCAGATAGTTGGAGGGCATGGCAGTAAACAAACATAATCGATACAACATTGCAATCGAATGATACTATGAGAATATTGATAGACATATACATGTAGATTTACCTGGAAGTATCGATTGGAAACCGTTTTCAAGTATAACTGCTCAGATGCTTTTACTCGGGTAGCCGATTGAATGACGATGGTCGCGACGACAGGAGGGGTTTTGCAAAGAGGGAGTTGAGATGAGGTATGAGCATGGATGGAAGAGCATGGACATGGAGATGACGACTATGTTGAGCGATTTTGAGAAGAAAAGGCTTGAACGTGAATTGAATTCACTGTCTTTAAGAAATTATTTGCCCTCTATCACTCAAATGCTCTCTAGATTAGCAAATATCCCTCCAGGAGTAATCAAGCCTTGTGAAAATCTCAGAAGAGCAAAACTGAGAGATTCCCTCTTTCTCTGTGAATTATAACGTAAGGAAGAACAGGATAGAGATGAGTGGTTGAGGCAGTTTTGGCTTTGCAGTTAATGAAATTAATTAATTAAATTAATTAATTGAAATAACCTGCCCTATATAATATCCAGAAAAATCTAGAGATAATTGTCTTTATTTATTTAAACAAATTAAATAAATAATAAAACGAAAATTATAATGTAATTAATACATTATAAGTCTCCGCCTCCGGCACTGCGCACAAGCGTGCAAAGTGCTAAGTGTCGTCTAATAACCCGCCAAAAGCCGCCAACCGACACGCGCGCGCGGTGTGCGTGTGCGGTTCAATGCTCCGCATTGAACCTTAATACCACCACTAGCTCCATAGTAGCCCATTAGCTAATTATAAGCCCAAGTAGTATTATCCCTTATAAACTAGTGAAAAGTCTCTTCCACTACCAATGTGGGACTTTTCACTTTCCACTCTCCTACTTATCAAATAGCAAAACTATCAACAATCCCCCACTAGTTTTGTATTTGATAAGCATCTTCCTTAAATTTGGGTTATGAATACAAAAAGGTATTTTTTCGATTTAAACCTTTAATTAGTGCAAATAGTTCAGATTAAATTTCAACAAAGTGCTAGGTGACTAGTTGTTTAAACCAGCACTCTCACATGAAATTGAAATTACGACATACATAACCTCAATCTCTATTCACATGAGAATTAGATTTGCTTTAGCACTATTATGGCCATGTGCTCATCCTGGATTCAAGAATAGTTACAAGAATGAACCCTCAACATTCTTGCTAGAGGCGGCACCACCTCTTTATTCATATAGGCGAAATCTTCTAACCATGTCCTTGCTACTTGGACTAAGATTTCATTAAGAGCTATGCTCATCCTCCTTTTTTTGTAGCAGTTGTGCACTAAATCCTTTCCTTAGTGCCATAAGTTATATAGTAACTTGTTATTACCCATTAAACATTATATTTAGTTTTCACTAAATTAAAGTTGGGTTCCTATCACTACTTAACTTCATAGAAGGGTTTCAAACCCATTCTTGTTGCGGTACCTTTCACCACATCCCTTGACAAACCCTTTGTTAAAGGATCTGCCAAATTATTGCAAGACTTAACATATATAATGGAAATAATTCCATCCATAATGAGTTGTCTTACATATTCATGTCTTAAGCTAATATGTCTAGACTTACCATTATACACCTTGTTGTATGCCCTAGACATTGTAGCTTCACTATCACAGTACAAGGAAATAGATGGCATCGGTTGTGGCCACAACTCTATATCCAATAGGAAATTCCTAAGCCATTCTGCTTCCTTTCCTGCTGCAGCTAAAGCCATAAACTCAGCCTCCATAGTTGAATGAGAGATGCAAGTTTGTTTCTTTGACGCCCAACTAATAGCGCCCCCACAAAGGGTGAATATCCACCCTGTTGTGGATTTGTTGTCACTTGCACAAGTGATCCAACTTGCATCTGTATAACCTTCTAAGACTTCAGGAAAATTTTGATAGAAAATTCCCAAATCCTTAGTTCTCTTTAAGTAACCAAGTACTCTAGCTATGGCCTTCCAATGCATAGTACTAGGTTTACTTGTGTACCTTGATAGCTTGCACACAGCAAAAGCAATATCAAGTCTTGTGCAACGCGTCTGTATTCCTTTTCCTCTTAAAAACCCATTTGCATTTAATGGGTTTGGACCCAGGAGGCAAATCAATGAGCACCCAAGTATTATTGGATAATATTGAGTTCATCTCATCATCTATTGCCTCTTTCCAAAAACTTGAATCTCTGGAAGCCATAGCCTCACTATAAGTTTTTGGATCCTCTTCTTCTTCAATATGAAGAATCATGGGAATTTTATTAGTGACCTTATTCCTATCTCCTTCCACTAAGAACAATGTCACTTGGAAAGAGATGAAATATGGCCCTAAGTTTTTCTCCTTCCTAACTCTTTGACTCCTCCTAGGCTCTATAGGGGAATCACAAGATTTGTTATTTGTTCCCGATGTTTTAGGAACGTCCTCTTGTGGCAAAGATTGTGCCACATCAGTGCTTGTAGTATGCTCAACAGGATCAACACAAAGTCTACCCTCTAAAAACTCAGCATCCCTTGTCTCTACAATGACATTAGATTGTAAATCTAACAGTCTGTATGCCTTTGAGTTTTGAGCATATCCTACAAAAACACTCCTTATACCTCGAGCTCCTAATTTTGTCCTTTTGATATCAGGAACTCTGTAAAAGGCTAGACACCCCCACACTTTAAAATAATTTAAATTAGGTTGTCTACCTTTCCATATCTCATATGGAGATATTTTCCTTTTCCTAGATGGAATTCTATTGTGGATATGACATGCTGTAAGTAGAGCCTCTCCCCACAAATTTAATGGCAATTTAGAATTTAGAAGAATGGAGTTAACCATTTCTCCTAAGCTACGATTCTTCCTTTCTGCCAACCCATTTTGTTAGGGAGTATAAGGGGCTGATTTTTGATGTATAAGTCCATGTTGTTCACAATAATCATCAAATTCAGTAGGAAAATATTCCCCTCCTCTGTCACTTCGAAGAACCTTAATCTTCTTTCCCTTTTGATTTTCTACTTCAGCCTTATAGCGTTTGAACAAATCAAACGTCTCATCCTTATGTGTCATTAAATACACATAATTGTATCTTGAACAATCATCAATAAAAGTTATAAAATAACGTTTACCTCCTCTTGTTAGCATGCCATTAAATTCACATATAGCAGAATGAACTAAATCAAGAATTTCAGTTTTCCTTTCTACCTTAGGAAAGGGTTTCCTAGTGATATTTGCTTGAATACAAATTTCACACTTATCTTTCTTGATTTTATCATTCACAGAAATATAGCCATGTTTCTGCATATATTCTAAGGATGTGAAATTTAAATATGCTAATCTAGCATGCCACAAAGAACAAGAATCCACAATATAAGCAGAAACAACATTTATTCCATCTATTCCATCAATGGTTAACTTAAACATGCCATCACAATAATATCCCTTGCCAACAAAAATTCCAGACTTAGAAATTACAACTTGATCAGATTCAGTGACTATTCTAAAACCACCCTTGTTCAAAAGACCTTCAGAAACCAAGTTCTTCCTCATATCCGACACATGAAGAACATTCTTCAGAGTCAATTTCTTGCCGGATGTGAACTGTAGTTCCACTGTGCCTTGTCCAAGGACCTTTGCAACTGCATGGTTTCCCATCAACACTTCTTTCTCAGCAATTTCCTCATAGCTTTTAGGCGAGCCTGTCATAACACACATGTACAGATGCACCAGAATCTATCCACCAAGCACCGGATCTTGCACTTGCCATATTCACTTCAGTTACCATGTCAATATGCAGATTATTGACAGAAGTAGTAATTATGGCAACAAAATCCTCAATCTGTTTCTCTACCAGATTAGCTTTAGGTGATGTTCCTTGTGTTTGGGTCTCCTTTCTGAGTTTCTTAACCAGTTTGCAGTCTTTAATGTAGTGACCTTTCCCATTACACCCATAACATTTCTTATTTTTCTTCTTGTCAATTTTATCAAAATCGGGTGCCTTCCTTTTATTGTTCTTTTTTGACTTACCCTCAACATTGTTCACCTTAGAACTGTTGGGAAGATCTGAGACATCTCTCTTCCGAGTCTCCTCTTCAATCCTGAGATGTCTCATGATCTTCTCAAGAGTGAAATCTTCTTGCATTTGAAGAAGTTTCTTCCTATAATCATTCCACGTAGGGGGTAACTTCGAAATAATTGCCCCCACTTGGAATTCCTCGGGTAAAATCACCTTAAGGTCACGAAGCCTATTAACCAAGACAAGAAACTCATGCACTTGGTCAAGAATTGGTATAGAATCAGTCATCTTAAACTCCAGAAATTTCATGATAAGAAATTTGTCAGTACCTTGCCTCTCGGTGGTGTACTTGTCCTCCAATTTCTTCCAAATCTCTCTTGGAGAAGAATACATCATGTAGAGGTCATACAGATTGTTTGCGAGGGCAGCAGAAATATATCCTCGGCACACAAACTCATTGTCCTTCCTTTTCTTATGTAGTTCTGCAACCTTTTGCTTGTGCTCCGGTGGATCCGACTCCTTGGCATCTTCGATCTCAGGCAGGTTTGGATCCAGAAGATCGACAACGTTCAAGGCAGTGAGTAAAAACATCATCTTGTCCTTCCAGCGATTGTAATTTGTGCCATCGAATTTGTCTTGCTTCATGAAATCGGGATTCATGAATTTCAAAGCAGAAGAACTTGCAGAATCAGCCATAATAATTCTTTGAAATTGTTGAGCGATTTTGAGAAGAAAAGGCTTGAACGTGAATTGAATTCACCGTCTTTAAGGAATTATTTGCCCTCTATCACTCAGATGCTCTCTAGATTAGCAAATATCCCTCCAGGAGTAATCAAGCCTTGTGAAAATCTCAGAAGAGCAAAACTGAGAGATTCCCTCTTTCTCTGTGAATTATAACGTAAGGAAGAACAGGATAGAGATGAGTGGTTGAGGCAGTTTTGGCTTTGCAGTTAATGAAATTAATTAATTAAATTAATTAATTGAAATAACTGCCCCATATAATATCCAGAAAAATCTAGAGATAACTGTCTTTATTTATTTAAACGAATTAAATAAATAATAAAACAAAAATTATAATGTAATTAATACATTATAAGTCTCCGCCTCGGCACTGCGCACAAGCGTGCGTGCAAAGTGTTAAGTGTCGTCTAATAACCCGCCAAAAGCCGCCAACCGACATGCGCGCGCGTGTGCGTGTGCGGTTCAATGCTCCGCATTGAACCTTAATACCATCACTAGCTCCATAGTAGCCCATTAGCTAATTATAAGCCCAAGTAGTATTATCCCTTATAAACTAGTGAAAAGTCTCGTTCACTACCAATGTGGGACTTTTCACTTTCCACTCTCCTATTTATCAAATAGTAAAACTATCAACAGACTATGGGTAATGGGCAGCCTTTTATGAAGAGAGTGCAACGTGTCTCTATTTTCTAACAACGTGTCTATGAAAAGTGGAGAGAAGGAAGCAAGGCAAGGATACAGGCATACAGCTGAAGCAAACTAACAGGCAGCCTGCAAAACAATAAAAATGCAACCACCACTTTTACTATAAAGTACTAGTGAAATTGCCCGTGCTATGGACGGGCTACTTTACAATATGTTTTATTTTGAAAATGGTTGAGTTTCTACCATCCTACATTACTACTCCCTCCGTTTCATATTAATTGTCATAATTTTGACTTTCACGGTCTCCAATGTTACTCTTTGATTGATAATTTCTTACATAATATATTATTAAACAATAACAATATTATACTTTTATGATAGTATTTTTCATGATGAATCCAATGTCGTAATTTTATATAGCAACTCAATGTATATATTGAGAAATTTATGGTAAAAATTTTTGAACTTTGACTGCACAATTTCCAAAGACGACAGTTAATATGGAACGGAGGGAGTATTTATTAATAGTGGCTGATGCCCGTGCAAGGCACGGGCTGTAACAAATTTTTGGCATTAGAAATTGTAATTTACAAGTCATCAGAACAGCTAGCACTCCTAGCAGGTACATATATTCAATTGATGTTTGATGATAGTTATTACTTTTCAGGGTCTTGCTCAACAAATTATGAATGATCAGATGAGTAGAACTCGAAGGTCAGGTCTACCAACTCATCAATTGTTCTCTTCCTTGCGGGGTGGCATTCCATCGCCAGTCTCTATTTTTCCGGTAAATGGCAAAACCATACTAATCGTTAATATGCTAAAGATTTGACTATCAATGATTTGAAACAAAAATATCTATGATAATCATACCAAGAGAAGATTATCAGAGATGTTTACAGGAACAACAATTGTTGATGGCAACAATAATCATCAAATTGGAACTGCAATTCTTTATGGCAGTGCAACTATAATTATCAAATAGATAGGTGGACAATTCCTAGAGATCCAAAGAACTTGCTCTTTTTTGAGGTTTGACAAGTCATCATTAACATAAAAGCATATTAGTCATAAACACTTCATTTATTCGTACACAAATTAATTAACTTGTAACTTCTCCAAATTATGGCACCATAAGATCCATAACAGTTATTTGGAACAA
Source organism: Portulaca oleracea (assembly GCA_029582165.1). Lineage (NCBI taxonomy): Eukaryota > Viridiplantae > Streptophyta > Magnoliopsida > Caryophyllales > Portulacaceae > Portulaca > Portulaca oleracea. The sequence continues at coordinate 15,603,173 of CM055868.1, forward strand.
TTAGTCCGACTTTTGATCTTTGCTGGCCTTTACCAATTACCACTTAGTCATGATTTTTCCTATGTTGAAATTAATGATCAAGTGGCAAACATTTTCTACTGTCATCTGCCTTCAAAAACTGGGATAGAAAATGTGATAAATTGAACGCAAAAGCCATTAAAATAGGAAAATTAAAATGTGATAAAAAAAAATGCTGAATAAAATTTCACCAACCTGAGAAGAAGCAATTCTAACTTTTAAGCAAAGCCTTCTAAAATCCAGAATTAGTAGTGTTAGAAACCCTTAATCAAAGTTCAGGCAATGCATCGATGATGTTCTGAATTGTTCTTAACTTCTGCTGCAGTTGTAGACATTTCCAGAAGCAAAACTATGGCTAATCTACCAAATATTCAACATGGAAGAATGCATTTATACAGAAAAAAAAAAAGAGAAAGACAGAGATAAAAACATATACATAATGAAAGCCACGATAAGTTACAAATATGGGACGAATGCAAAGTGTCTTCCTGGTTCCAACATTTTCAGAAGCAAAACTACGATTAATCTACCAAATATTAACTATGGAGCAATAGATCAAATTAAGATAGTAAAAAAAAAAAAAAAACAGAAAAGGTATGTATCAATAAAGATCAGTAAGTACATTACTTCTAAGATCCCTTCACTCTAAAAGAGGCTATGTTATGCTGAGCAAGATTGTATCAAACAAAGATCATATCCAATGTTATTTTCATAAATGAAAGATAACTGTGAATGATCTCCCTCTGTTTATTTGCATCATATTATATATGACAGTTGAGTAAATTTCCTCCACTTAAAACAAAAGAACCAAAGTTATGCAAGATCTGCTATTGAATTAGCATTTGGGCAATAGATACCGACATGACTCCGTCCTTAATAATTTAAGGCCAAAGAGCCATTTCAATAATATAAGAAGCGATACAGGCAAATAGTAGCGAATTTGAGCATTTTTGTCATAAATTTAGAACATTTCCAAGAATCTACATACACAAAACGAAAAGAATACACAACCTATCAATAATTCATGAACGTTATGTCCCTAAATGTGTGATTCTTCGACCAAAATGCAAAAGGGTATTGCAAAGTGTCGAATTCAGATAAACTCCGATGGAAATTGAAGTTACCAATTCAATAATCAAAATTGGAAAATTGGATTATCTTTAATCAACCTGTAAAAGCAAAGAACGAACTTCAAGAAGCTGAAATTTGATCGAACGATCCCAAATATGAGAATAAGGACTGAAGGATGAATTTTGAAAAGAAGGGGAAGAAAAGAATAAGATTGAGAGGGAGAGGGAGGTGAGAGAGTGCTATTAATAATTGATTACAATAAGAGACTTTCACTTGGACATGCAAAATCACGCAATTAAATTCCACAGTCCAATTAGAATCATACTTTATTAAAGAAAACTGTAAAATACAACCTTAGGAGTGTTAGTGACATTTCATCAAACAGTTGGCATGCAGTTAACAAAGAAGAACCACGACAATATATCTGCGAAAACGATTGCAGATCAGAAAAGTGGAAATGAAAGTAACATAATCTTATGAACAACATGCGCTCAAGTCGGTGGAGGGAGATGGAGAAAATTTTAATCATGCACCGAGTATTAACTGCAATTACGGAAGTTCGACCACCTGAAAGTGGGGGAAATGCTTTTGGATTACCTGAGCAGTTAACAGTAGCATCGAGCAGAGAAGAAGGTTTGAATTCAACATCAGCGGGGGGCAAACTATTTCTGCCCCCTCTCTTACGGCTGTCTCTGATGATCTATAAATGAATTTGATGGACTTAAGAAGTAGAGAAGCAACACGCACTGTACTGCTTCAAATACAATTACTTGCTGCTCCATTCTCCAGTTTGCACCCTAGCTTTTGTTGGTGGTTTTCATCAAGGCTACTGATTAAGGAAATTGTTGGGTGCAGATGCAAAAATATATAGTGTATTGTTGTTTATAATTGTCTTTGCATTGACATTAAAGTGATTTCAGATACACAAATTTCATTTCTTTTCTTTCTTCTGCTTCAATTCCATGAAGAAAAGTGAAGAGTGAACACTGAAGAGCAAGAAGATTCCTATACGTGTAATTAATGAAGGGTAGTCATCTGGATCATGGAGAAGCACAGGCAAACATATGTTCAGACAATCTAAAATTTACTAAAATGGGCTAAATTAGCAAAGCCTAGCATACAATCAGGCCAGCCAACCAAGCTAGCAGCTAGGCTTCACAACACTCAACACTCAACATTCTTTTCTACTTTATTAATGAATTTATCAATTAACTAATGATATAAATCTATCCATGGCTATGCAAGTATCTATAGCATAATTTATAATTTATATAATTTATGTACATTGGGACCCTGTTTTCATTGGACAATTTGCATGTATACCATCCTACATTACTATTTATTAATTTATCGATTTTTGAGTTGATATTTAATTTACTTTTCTGAGCTTTGGATAAATTCCAAATTAAGTTTACATAATTTTCAATGAATTTAACAATTTTTTCTGTAAAAAATTGATATATGATGGAATTTATTTGCTGAAATAATGATAATTTTAATAAACAAATTTTATCACAAATCACACTTTCATTAAAAAATTTGCTAAATTAAATAGTTTGAAAAGGTTAGGGAGGGTAAATATTACTCCTACCATTAACTTGACATTTTAAACGATTGTTTTTGTACTAAAATAATTGTCATTTGATCAATCCATTTTTTAATGCATAATTTAATTATTTTAACTTTGATAATTATGTTAATTTTTTTCGCTTTCTCAATCGAGCAAAAGAGAACAAAATCAAAGTAGAACATCATAGTAGAAAAAAAAATGCTAGAAAATCAATAATTGTCTTTCGGTCATGATGCAGAAGGAGAAAATGTTAGGGAGGTTGCTGTGTTGCAAAAATTTGCAAAGAAAGAGTATGGACATTAATAAAAAAGAACAAAAAAGAAGTGAACAAATTTGGAAGCAAAAACTTAGATGAAGCAAGAAAAAGAGAAGATGATGGAGATGACAAAAACATCTGCAGGTTTTAGAAAATGAAGAGAAGATAGAGAAGGGGGAAACAATTTCTTTTATGTGCATGTCATTCCTATCAAAATGGTATAGCTTTGAAATATCAAATGTTAACATCTATGCTCTATAATACAGGTGTCAATAGGAAAAAACAACTAAATAGTCAAATAATAGTTGAGAAAGGTGAGGCTGGATAAGGAAGCAACCAGGTGAACCAACAAAGCTAGCTGCAAAATAAAAACGGTCACAACACACCTTTTATTCTCTTTTATACTAGTTAACAACCCCGTCGTACCGACAGGTTAATTAAATAAATCCAATTTGTATTTATTTGAATCCAAAATATACACAACTTTTTAATATGAAATTTTTATGGACTTGAAATACAATCGGATGGTACTTGCCCTAATCAAATATGTCATCCACCTATATTTAACTCGTTTGTTCGAATTGATATATTTAATAGCTTAATTTTTATTTGATCTTGTAATTCGTGGTTATTGTATTTGAATACCAAAATTTGTGTGTGAACAAAAAATATAGGTATTTAGCCAAATTCAATAGATCCAACTCGTGTTTTTAATATCAAATATACCTAAATTGTATTTGTCATAATCAAATATACGTATGACATGTATTTAACTCGCCCGTTCGAATTGCTAGGGTTAATAACTAAATATTCATCGACGGGTTAATTAAATAAATCCAATCTGTATTTATTTGAATCCAAAATATACACAACTTTTTAACGTGAAATTTTTATGGACCAGAAATACAATCGGACGGTACTTGCCCTAATCAAATATGTCCTCCACCTATATTTAACTCGTTCTTTCGAATTGATAGATTTAATAGCTTAATTTTTATTTGATCTTATAATTCTTGGTTATTGTATTTGAATACCAAAATTTTTGCGTGTACAAAAAATATAGGTATTTAGCCGAATTCAAAATAGACCCAACTCGTGTTTTTAATATCAAATATACCTAAATTGTATTTGCCATAATCAAATATACATATGACCTGTATTTAACCCGTCCGTCTGAATTGATAGGGTTAGTAACTAAATATTCATTTGATGATAGGATCCTTTATTATTGTATTTGAGCGCAAAATAATAAATTTACGTGTAAAAATAAATTAAAGTAAGCTACTAATTAATTATTATATTTAAGGGTGAAATCGTAAATTCGTGTGTGAACACAAGCTAACAGGCAGGCAACCACACCTTCACAACACTCAACACTCAACATTCCCTTCTACTTTAGTAATGACTAGCAAAAAGGACCCGTGCAAGGCACGGGCAAATAATTTTCATTATAATTTTATTAGCAACTTTTAATGGTAAATTATACTTCCTTTGTTATATATTAATTGTTGTCTTTAAAATTATACAGTCAATTTAAAATTTTTGATCATAAATTTCTCAATATATACAATGAGTTGTCATATAAAATTTCTATCAGTAAATTCTAATGAAAAATACTTATATAAGCATAATTTTATTTTATAATTATTAAAAAAATATATATAAAAATATGGGTCCGGGCTTTGCACGGGGTTGTCTCCAAATCATTAAAAAAAATTTGATTCATATTGTTTGTTACATTGAAAATTATGTCAATATCTACCTTGACCATAAATTTTCAATATATATAATAATTTATTATATAATATCAGCACTAATTAGATTCATAATTAAATATAGTATCCAAAAAATATGATATTGCAATTGATAATAAAATATTATACAATAAATTATTGGTCAAAGTATGATATTGGATACCGTGAAATTCAACTAAGCGACAAATAATATAGAATGAAGGAGTAGAATAAATGTTGTTTTGTTAATTAAATACTTGTCACTTTATTTTATCTACCTCTTATTAATTTTTTTGTAATTCTTATATAGGATGATTTACGACAAGTTATTGTAAAAGTACCTTCCGTAGTTCGCAATCACCGTCACAAATAGGAAAGAATTCATAATCACCATCGTAAATTGGAAAAAATGAAATAATTATTTATGAGACATATAATTTGTAATCATTGTCACAAATTGGAAAAATGAAATAACTATTTATGAGATATAATTCGTCATCACCATCACAAACCGGAAATACTCCCTCCGTTTCATATTAATTAAGAATTAAACTAACTTTTTTTGTTCCAAAATTATTGTCACTTTCCAATTTTGGTATGTTAAAATTTTTGAAATACGTCAATTAGTATGAAACGGAGGAGTAATATTTTGTAATCACACTATCGTAAATAAGTAAAAGGAAATAATTTTTTTTCAAATAATAAAAGGAAATAATTATTTATGAGATATAATTCCTCATTCTCATTTTCACTTACACCCTCTTTTCTTTTCTTTTCTTTTTTTTTTCTCCCTTATTGGATACCTCTTCTTTTACTTTTATGATTACTGATGATAATACAATAAGTTACTCATCTTTGTTCTCATTCCTACTCTACCCATAATTTCCAAGAAACACAGCGCTCGATATAGAGATTCAGATCCTTATCAAACAAAAAGCTTGTTTGCACTAATGGTGAAAATTCAACACCTCCTTCACTATTTTTAATCTATTTCCATCAATCTCCTTGTCATCTACAGAAAAGAATCCATGCATGTCCTCCATGGATCATGGCCTACACTTAATGCAAAATTGACCAGCAAGACTACAAAGATTAATTAATCTATGTAGTGGGAAGAAATTGAGGAATTGAGGCTTTGCGGAGGTGAAACTCACCTGGGTCACTGCCACTGGTTGGTATAATTATTCAGTTTTTGTGATGTTTGATTTGCTTGTGTAATTTTTGGAAGAAATTGGTCAATGGTTGGTGTAATTATTCAGTTTTTGAGATGTTTTGCATAAAACCTTGGAAGAAATTGGTCACTCGTTGCTAAATTTTTCAGTTCTTCTGATGTTTTTTTCGGTTGCCTAATTTTTGGAAGAAATTTGTTGCAGATTGCCGTAATTCATCAGTTTTTATGACGTTTGTTTTGGTTGCGTAATTTTTGGAGAAAATTCATCATTGGGATTAGTGTAATTCTTCAGTTCTTCTGATGTTTGTTTAAGGTTCTGTAATTTTTAGAAGAAATTGGTCACTCGTTGATGTAACTGGGTAACCAATTTCTAAAGCACTTTGTCGGTGCATAAGTGGATGAGGAGTAGCTGGGTAAAAAGCCATGTGGTTGCTCTGTTTAGTGTTATGGAGATGGAGATGAGGAATTGGTTTTTAGAAGAATAGGTTTCTGGAGAGCCAGAAAACTAAATAGGGAGGGAGGGAACGTGTCTTCTTATTTGCTACGAGCGTTGGCGGTCTCCAATTGGATAAAGATCACAACAGTGTGAATTTAATAGTTGCAATTTGCAATGCAATTTGCAAAACACAAAAATGCTCGGATAGTGCAAAACACAACAAGGCAGTCACCGCTTTTATTATAGAGTAAATGAAATGAAATGATATCATATAATCCTTAATCCTTAACTATTATAACTAGCTATATCACCCGTCCCATGGACGGGTTATATTTTTTTTTCTCCGTTTGTAAAAAAATAGATACATACATTCATTTCATATTTAAAAATAAGTGCTCACCAATAATTTTATTTTTTTATTTTTTGCTTTGGAAAATTGACACAACTTTTAATATTATGCGTTATCACAAGTTACCACATCGTACCTTACCATAACTTATCATAATTCACCGTAATCCACCGCACATTTTCATTTATCTTTTTAATAAAATTCCAAAATTTTCAAATATTTATAAAAACTTTCAACACCGATATTTATTATTTCCACCACAATTTACCATAATTCACCGCAACTCACCACAAATTACCGTACCGCAAATTACCGCACCGTAAACTTACCGCATAAAAGAACGGAGCCTAGATATAGAAATGGGATGTGTGTAGAAATAAAAAAAAATGTCATAGTAAAAATACTATAAAGAAATCAATCTTTTCAGAAATAGGAAAATTAGATAATCATCTTTATACTCAACATTGTCATGCTATTAGCCTATTTTTATAATTTTATATAGGGTTATTGGATTCTAATAATACGAACTTTGGGTCATATAAGACTTAATAATACGAACTTTCGATTTGATTCTTAATAATACGAACATTGACCCCCTGTTGGATACAGTAACACGCCACCGAGTTAGTGATTATTTGACTCGCCGGAAAGATGAGTTGGCAGGCAAGACATGTGTTCTTCCTTGTTTGACCTTGCCAACTCATCATTTGACCCTAAAAAATGTCATGTCAGCCCTGTTCTTCATCTTCCTCCCTCTCTTCGTCCAGATTTCTTCTTCATCTTCTGGTTCTTCTTTTTCTTCTTCTTCTGGAAATCGATTAGGGGCTTGAAAAAAATCAAGACTTAGCTCAATATAGAAGCTATCAGGGTTTGAAAGAGCGCAAGGAGAAGACAAATTGATAGGATACAGTATACACCATGAATAAGCTACTGGAATTTGGGAGGAAAGCCATGTTTTACGTTCGAGTTCTCTCTGGATATGAAGAGCGTCAAATTCGATCTTACATATTGCAGATTGAGAAGCAGCTCCAATTGGTAATCCCTCTCTTTCTTAACCCTAATTTTGCTCCCCATTTTTCTTTGTCGGGGTTCGAATTCATGGAGGTTGAGTTTGAATTTGGTGTTGCTGTGTGTAATTTGGAGTGGTTTGGAATTTCGGGGAGGTAATTTTATGTAGCGTGATTATGATACCAGTACAATTTCTTCCCCAATTTCTCAAACCTACCAATTTGTCTTGCGAAAATTTCAATCTTTACTCTTCCCCTCCCCTGAGAATCCAAAATGAAAGCAACCCACAATAGATACTAGTAGAATTGGGGTCATTATGCATCTGTCAAATGGCGTCTGTTTAAATGTCAGACGCCCAAACGTAGTTTTTTTTAAAATAATTTGTAAAGGCGTCTGATTTAGAGGCAAACAGACGCCAATTTACAATTCCAACAGTTATAATTACTACCTCCGTCCTACATTATTTGTCATTTTACCTAACTTTTTTACCTCAATTCCAATTATGTATTGGTGTTCTCAAATTAGGTAAATGAGCAAATAATTTGGGACGGAGGTAGTACTTTTTTACCCTTAATTAATAAATTCATTTTTCACTTTCTATAATTCCAACAACTATTATCTTCAATTAAAATATGAATATTTTAGATTACCTCAATTGCTAATACACATTCGTCTTCTAAAATTAAGTAAATGGACAAATATAATGAAACAAAGGTAATAAAAAGTAAAAAAAAAATAAAAACAGACAAGCAAACACACATACAAACAAATATTAATTGAGACTTGAGAGAGATTAACACCGAGAAAACAAAGAGGATTGTGTACGTGCATATATGATAATGTGGTGGCGGTGGTGAATTTTTATAATTCTGAGATACTCCCTCCGTTCCATATTAATTGTCATATTTGGAAATTGTGCAGTCAAACTTCAAAAATTTTGACCATAAATTTCTCAACACATACAATCAATTGCTATATAAAATTATCAACGTTAGATTCGTAACGAAAAATATTATCATAAAAGTATAATATTGTAATTGTTAATAACATATTATGCAAGAAATTATCAATCAAAAAGTGATATTGGAGACCATGAAAGTCAAAATTACGACAATTAATATGGAACGGAGGGAGTAATTAATTAAATTAATCAATTGTGGAGATCGATGGAAAATTGATTCCATACAATTTGTGAGTGCGGGTATGTATTTGTGTCTTGTGGAAGATGACATTAATATGCAGCAGGGGTAGACATGGTAGAATGCACAAAATAAGGGGGTAGATGTGGTAGAATGCACAAAGTTACAACACACAACACAAGAATGAGGCTGCACACTGCACACACCCCTAGGCAACTCCCATTTCTACTTTAGTAACTAGCTATGCTACCCGTCCTACGGACGGGAAAGATCTTATCTTTTTTGTGATATGATAAATTTATCTTGTCCATCATGTATTTAGTTAATTTATCTCACATTTTTCACATTTTTCAAACTTTTTTACATTCTTTATATAATATATATTTGAAACATCATATATTTAGGCCCTGTTCTTTTCTGCGGCTGGCAAACTGCGGTGTCACAGCCTACCAGAGTTTGCCACAACCCGCCAGATTTTACCGCAAATCATTACTTTTCTCTCTCCTCACTTTTCTCCTCTACTTTTTACATCCTCTCTCCTCACCTACCCCACATACCAATAACCCCACCACAATTCCACCATACCCGCCACAATTCCACCACACCTCACCACACCATACCGCAAAATACCGCATAAAAGAACATGACCTTAATAAATATTGTGAATGATGTAACTTTCCTTACCCACAATACCTTATTAAAAACTATAAACTATATTTAAAAATTCTTAGTTTTAAGTGTGTGACTTAGTTTTCCAAACACTATCATATCCACCCACTCCATCCCACCCTCCAACTATCTTACACTTTAAAAAAAGCATGACCAAGTTTTGTAATTATTGAATTATCAGTTTTTACTTGAATCTAATTATAACGGCTTGTACTTCAAATGTCAAAATTTCCCAACCAAATATACATATACATGTACTGACCTTTACCAAATACACATACATGTACTGGCCACAAAGTATGAAAAATAAATTGAAAGTTCTACCATAGTTGAAAATTTTATAACTATTAATTTATCAAATAAATCACATATACTAAAAAGTTACCGTCATTAATATATTTAAATTTTATTTTTTTTCATGATAGAATTAATAATACTTATACTTTTCAACTATGATAGTTGGAAAAAATCAATTTTGGTAGAATATCCTTCAAATACTAAATTTTATAAAAATTATATTTCAACAAATAGGATTAGTTACTTTAACAAATTCTTTGATCAATGTATATTAATTTCAATTTTCTTATAGGTATATTTTAGAGTAATTATATATTTCAACTTTACAAAAATTTCAATTATGATAAAATCTCTTATTTTAAATTGATAATTAGGTTGGAATGAACGAGGAAATTAGCCCCCTTTTGAAACAAGGATAATTATGAAATTCATTAAGCAAAGTGAGCCAAAACGAATTTGACATAATTATGCAAATGAGATGAGCACGTTAATAATAATTAAATAGTGAGAAAATTGATGAGAAGTAAGGTGAATGTAAAGAGTTTTATATGAAAGTCAATAATAATTAAATAGAGTAATTATCTACTAAAATGTGAAGAAGGCTTAGTATAAATTAGATTATGAAAGATGGATTACTACACTCGAATACAATGAATAAATTACATTCTCATATAGATTTGAAGAAGACATATATAATTAAAAATTATTAAATTATTGATAAATGAGATAGTGTCATAGCAGCAAAAGATAAAAGAAAAAAGCTCAACAAGAAAAGGAAGGCGAAAGAATGAGTATGACACGTGCAACACTCACAAGAAAGAAAAAAAGGAAATTAGGAAATCATACCATCACAACACAACACCACTCATATACAAGGGCAACTACCCTTTCTACTTTCTTTTCTTTCTTTACCTATAATACCTATAATAAAAAGGAGAGTTTTTTGTTGTTGTTGTGCAGCTTGCTTGGCTATATGTGCTGGCCCAACTGACTGACCTCCCTTTCCTTTGCCATATGGTCTCCCTTTCTACAACCATCTCAAATGTTGATGACTCATGTCATGCCTCATTAAAACATTGGGTTGACTAAATATAATTATATTGGGCTGTCTCAATTCATTACTCTGAATCCATATGTTACAACAATTTCCTCATACACGTATCATCTTGCATACGTACACAGTACACCTATATGGCTGTGGCTTGGCTTCTTCTTGTCTCTTTTGTGAATAATTAAACCCTAATTTGATGGATTAATTTCAAAATTCAAACCTTAAGTTCACTTTTTCCTTTTTCTCCAGACCTCCAAATCTTGTTCAATGCACATGTGAGAATTAAATTGTTGGTTTAAAGTGAACAAACCTGGCTTTCAAAAAAAAAAAGAAAGAAAGAAAGGAGTGTGGTTAAGGTTGGGTTTTAGATTACATAAATAAACCCAATCTAAGTCCAAAGTTCATATTATTTTTTTCCAATACCCCAAAGTTTAAATTATTTTTTTCAATTTTCCTTAGTAAAAATATTACATAAATATCCTCAATAAAATTAACTTTTTAGGATTTTATTCAATGAATATTACGGGTAAAATAAGAAAAATAACAAGTAATATATTATTAGAATTGCAAAATGACATATAATTTAAACGAGAAAAATTAATAAACAGTTCAAATAAAAAACATATGTAGTAATTGATTTTCTCTCCTTTTCTAAGTTTTAATTGATCAAAGAAAACTAAAAGTATTTTAGTTTTTATTAATTCAAGTATGAATTTCATTCATCGATTAAATAAAATTCATATAGGAAATTGTCAACCTGTTATTTTGTCAGGTTAGGTTCATGTTAGGTTAGTTAAATTAGGATATGATAGGATAGAATTAGAAATGATAGGATAAGTTTGAGTTAAAGTTAGTTGTTTGGTGGAAATATTTTATTAATAAAATTTGAATATTTTTGGGAGAATAAATGAAAAAGTTATTGGTATTGGAAAAAATGGATTGATTAGATATTCAAATAAAATTATTTGAATTTCTTTTTGATTTAAAAAATTATTTTTGATTTTAGTATTTTTTTTAGGAAGTTAAGTTAGGATAAGTTAGGTAAAGATAAATTAAGTTAAGTTAGTTAGGTTTAACTCAACTAAAGAATACGGTTGATTGTGTTAGATCATTACTTAGCTATGATAATAAAGTAGAAATTTTAAAGTTTAAATAAGTCCAATTAAAGCTCTTTTAAAAGAAGGAATTACTCTATCCATCTCATATTAACTGTAGCCTAATTTAGGAGCATTTCATCATCTCTCTTCTTAATTGATAGTTGTGGCTGGTGTTGCTTTATTTATAGTGAATTTTAAGTTCAATTATGTGTTTCTGGGTTTTATTTTCATAAGATGTTATAAGTGACTGTTCATTTAGGAATATGAGGTTCAAAAACTTTGAAGTCCTTTCACATTTGGTTACTCATCAAATAGAGGTCCAATGCAATCTCCCTGACAGTATGATACCAATAATCAATCTAGGGCCTCTCACACATTCATTCAATGTAAGATGTGAATGTAGGCCCGTCCTATGCTATAGGTTACAGCCAAGGGGTGTGGAGTTGGCTTGAGATGCGAATTACAGTCACTTTGTTATGACTTGGACAGTCTGGTAACCCATTATTTACTGTCTTGCGCGTTATGTTCATCTACATTGCACACCACCTGTTAACTTTATGTGACAAAGCAAATATGAATTAGAAAAAAATGCATAGCATAGACACTTAAATGCTTAGTATGCGATGATTCATATATATAGTTGTATCCATTGGCAAACTGATGTTAGTCAGTCATTTTGAGTGCAATGATCTTGAGAAATGAGGCGTTTGGTATGCTTAATGTTAAGATATCCTAATCCTATTTTCAGTAGTTGCAAAAGAAAAAAATAAAATAAAATCCTAATGTCTTATAAGTTAATTGCCTCAATACATGCCACTGCTATTTTTTTTATTGCAATTAAGAAGAATACGTGTGTGTTAGAATTTTGCTGGGAATGAACAAATGGGGCTGCTCATGAGATGAAGCATTTTCTTTGAAATCATTTCCAAGTTGAGTTCAAAGCAAGTATGCTACCAATAACAACTCCCATAGTTCCATACTATTGCATGTAGAATAGTACACAGAATTAGATATATGTATTGTTCAATAACAGATGTGTAACACACGCAGATGACTTCTGCAATTGGGCACTTGTAACTGCTTTTCCATTATCTGCCACAAAGAACAAAAATCGCCCCTTCCCACTTGCTGCACCCCTAATTTCTCCTTGTCATTTCGATTGTGCCTGCTTTCCCAGTTGCAACTTCGTCTCCATTTCTCCTACTCTTAAAGTCAATTTCTCCAAGTTCCTTGCAATAATATACAGGTTAGTCTACGGATTGTTGTCTATTTGAACGGCTTGGCCAAATTATTTCAATTTCTCCAGAGTTCGTAGTGTTTTTCGCTTTATTTTTGCAAGTTTGCTGTCGAATTTTTGGGGGTGTTTGATGTGATGTTGATGGAAAGTTTTAGCTGAAGTCTTGCGGAAAATTACTCAGTTTGGTGAATTAGGGTTCTCTGATTTTCAATTCTACCTTCTCTCAAATATGATTCTATGTTCTTCTGAAGTATTTCCACTAAATTGGTGCGTTTTAATCGCTCCTTTTAAGCTTAAGCTAATTTCGTTATTTGTGTGATTGAATTCATTATTACTTGGTCGATTTCGTGGAGTTTAATTGTTAAATTTGTCATAAGGAGCAGTAGATGGTTGAGATATTTGACAGGTGGAAAGGTTAATTGATATGCTGCATTTTCTTGCAGTGATTAATGATGATTGAATAAACACTATGTATTGGGTTGCTTATGTTGTTCTAAATGTGAATTTTTTGTTGAATAGGTGGGATTTGCTGTGAATGGTTTGATAATATTATCTTTTCTATTCATAATTCAAGCTTTGATATATCAACTGCTTAATTTCATCCATGTGGTATAGCTTGTTGTCCTGTGATTGAGTATTTGACATATAGTCATCTGTTGGTGGTTTACAAAACCTTAATAACTTGGTTGCTAAGCATATATTGAATTTGATTATTGTGTTTTTTGAAAGGTACTTTTGCTTCTTTTTTTTTCTTGTTTTTCTTTTGGTAACTATTGTCAAGTTGTGATAATTAAGGATTAGGGTTTCTTTTGGGTTGGTTTCAAGGGTTTTTGGATGGATATTGAGTATGAATTAGGTAGAGTGTATGATATTGCATTAAAATTTGCTACAGGTTGTTGAGTACTATATGATACTATATATTTCTTGAGCCTCTACATGTCAGCTTCGAGCCCATTTGTCCATAATTCTTTTTCTCATTCCATTGGCCTAGCAAACATGAATTTTAACAAAATTCTTAACAATCGTCCAACTTATTGTCAAATTAGAGAACGAATCAAAATACATGAGCAATAAAGCTACAATAGTTGGTATTGTCTTTGACATAACATAGTGCTTATTTAGTAATTGAGTTAGAGATGTTGCCTTCCTTCTCTGTGGCCAAGTACCTCAAATGACTTAAATGCGTGCATTGCACTGCATGTCTACACCCAACGTATGTATCAGAGATGGGGGCAAGTACCTCAAATGAGTAAAATATGACATGAATTTGGCTGGTTTTTGGTTTCAATGATGGCGGCTGGATGTGGCGGAAAGATTTGGCTAAGATATTTGACTAATTTGAGGTAGTAGAGTATGAGCTACCGTCTTTTGCAATTCTGGAAAAGAAAAGATCTGTTTTTTTTTTTTTTTGGGTAGGATTTTTGAGAGAAATGTAGAAGGGAAAAGGTAGACAATAGAATAGAAGGCATTGGAAACTGACCTGAATCCCACACAGGAAATACCCCTATGAAATGGAATACAATGCATACTATTTGGGCAGGATTTCACTAATGTCATGTTTGGTAGGATGATTTACGACATGAATTTCTTTGTTCTGAAGTAAGCAGTCAGCAGCCTAAGCTTCCAGCAAACTGTTGTGACAGTAAGGCGTAGGACTGCCATGGTTGAACAACCCCCAATCCACAATCTCACCAAGGCAAATTGTACGACTTGCTTTTGGATAGACAAAGTTGCACAGAACATGGTTGACCAAAAAGAATTCGAGGCATAATGTTGCCTGTCAGTTTGACATATGTCCTCAGCTTCTTTATCACAGTATAGAATTACATTTTTTTTTTGATCAGCACTTTTTTTATAGAGTTACTATGAGCATGTTAGAATAATATTCGTTGAACTCTAGGCACCTAAAGTGTTTATAGGGAAGTACTAAATTTTGCAAGATGTGCAGAATGTTTGTATTCATAGGATATCTCTGCATTAATCCAAAAGTCATTGCGACAATTACAACAGTTGGCACAAAAGTGAACTGATCTAATGCTCAGGTATCCAGCTTGATCACTCACCTGCCAAATCTCCGCCCAATTACGAAATGATCTGTCAGCATAATGTAATATTTGGGACATCTATGCTTAGCAATTTGACATCTATGCTGGCTGAATTAGATTCATGCATTTTATTTTTTTGTCAGCATAATGCAATATTTGGGACATCTATGCTTAGCAATCTCACATCTATGCTTAGCAATCTATCAACCATGTAATATTTGTCAGCATAATGTAAAAACCCAAAACCTGCAATCTATCAACCATGTAAAGATTAGATATTTTCTTTGGGACATCTATGCTTAGCAATTAGCATGATGTAATACTTTACAGCCCGTGCGAAGCACGGGCACACCTTACTAGTTATAGAGAAAAAATAGAGAAGATAGAGATAGATATCGCGCCTCCTCGGTGCTTCCTCTTTGGAGCTAGGGTATTTAGCAGTTTAGCACATCCTAATCACAATTCAGAACCCTCTTTTTTTTTTCTCTCAACTGAAATTCAACGATTTCCAGGTCCTATACCAGCAATCACAATTAACCCTAAATTCATCAATTCCTCTTTAAAATGAGTGGAACTCCTCTTCCTTTCGACGACCCAGTTGCAGACGCAATTACTCGGTTGCGATTTGCCCCAGAATCCAACAATCTCCTCATCTCATCTTGGGATTCTGTAAGTGCAGCTCCTTAGCTTATGTCTATAAATTTTTAGAATTTTTCTGCTTAATTTTTGGCTAATTATCGTAAATTAGTCTCCTTTTTGTTTATTAACGCTTTTGGTTGGCGGATTTGTAGAAACTTAGGTTGTTTGATGTGGATTCTAATAAGCTAAGGTTAGAAGCTCAAACAGAAGCTGCACATTTGGATTGCTGTTTTCAGGATAGTTCTGTTGCATACTCTGCTGGCTCTGATGGTTCTATTTGCAGGTAATTTTGTTTCTGGAATCCCGAATTTGTGGGGTTTGGTCATTTTTTACACTAAATCCGCATACTATGAATCTAATAAAACTATGCTGATGTCAAATTTCATTGATTGAATCAGTATCATAATTGTAATTCACCCATATTTTTCAGCTTGAGATTCTAATTAGTTGCTTGTACACTACACGGTATCCGAAATTTGAAGTTTGACTGTTGTTTGCAGCTGGACTAAGATTATCTGTGCCAATATAAGGAAAAGGAGAAAATACTGGTAGAGTATGTTCTTCACAAAATGGTGGTCTAAATTAGGTTCCTAGGACAATCTTCATGTAGCCATATTGTAATTGATTTGTAGTATTCATAGAAATTGTATGCCAAAATAAACCCATTAGTCGATAGTTAGTGTTATGTAGTCTCACAATCTTCAAGTTAGGTTTCTAATTATCATGTTAGAAAGTATGAATAATTGAATATATATTTCAGAGTACCTCTTGCTTTGTTGTGGTGCAATACTCTGCTACTCTGCTTTATTCTTTTGTCTGATTGGGCTTTCACTCGACAGTTTCAATATAATGCTGAATTTGAAAGAGACCATTTTTTGGAACTTAGATTAATTGGGTTGAGTTAATAGGTACGACTTACATTCTGGAATTTATAGCACCATTGGAAAACATGATGATGTGGCAACCTGCATTGAGTATTCAGATGCAATAGGTAAGCAAAATTTGGTAATATTCTCAAAATTAATATCTTTCTGCATCAGACTCTGCAGCTAGCAGCTTTCATTCTTGTGGAAAACATCACTTCTATGTGGAAATTATTAAGTTGATTCTCTTTACCTCCATGCAAGTGTAATTTATATTGGCTTTCTTTACCTAGTCAGTATTTGATGCAGCAAGGAAACTTGTAAATTTCTCTTAAAAAAGAGCTCCTCTAACTGGCAGGTCTCTAATATGTGGGCTTGAAAATGCAGACATCTTTCAGCATGCCAACATGTTTTATGTTTTCTGATTCCTAAAGTGAAACATTTCAGTATTGGCTTTCTTGTTCAAGCAGGCAAAGTGATAACAACTGGTTGGGATGGAAAGATATTGTCTTGGGACTCTCGCATAGAGGCAGCCTCACAGCAGCATTTGATTGGTTTTACATCACATGCTGAGTCGATTACTGTTTGGGGATTCAAATTATTGGTGGCCACGGGATCTGTTGTATGTATATATGACCTACGCAAACTTGATGGAGCAATCCACACCGATCAATTGTCAATGGGCGTTCCAATTAGATGTGTGCGCTCCATCCCTTGCTTGGAAGGTACATTTTAATAACTGTAGGTTTTGGTGCTATGATACTTAAAGCCTGTTTGCTTTAGGCAGCTATCATTTACAACTTTTTGGAGTCTGATGGAGGGTGAAGAAGATGCGATTAATTTCCCTTGCAATTCTTATAACGCATGTTCAAGTTGCATGCCATACTGTTAATATCCTATGGTGTTTTAATACATGCTGTAATTAAACATCTCCTTTTGGATCAAGGTTTTGCTGTTGGGTCAGATGACGGTCGTGTGACTCTGCAATCAAACTTAGATGAAATGGGGTAAATTTTCCTCTCTATAGTCTATACTATTGGGTATTGGAATATAGTAAATTATGCACACTACATGTTTCTCCGTTTGGTTTCTTCATTAATAAACTGCCATCTGATAATACGAAGACTCTCATCTTGGGAACTCAGCCCTACCAATTCCCCATAATATGGTGCTGCACCTAGTGCAGAATCTTCTAGCAGAACATGAATACAGATACCTCATAAGTCATAATGTTTTATGAATAATGGATGGTGAACTGAAGTCTTGAGGAAATAATGGGCTAGTTTGAAATCTTCTTTCAGATGCTT
Organism: Portulaca oleracea; assembly: GCA_029582165.1. Lineage (NCBI taxonomy): Eukaryota > Viridiplantae > Streptophyta > Magnoliopsida > Caryophyllales > Portulacaceae > Portulaca > Portulaca oleracea. The sequence continues at coordinate 15,621,129 of CM055868.1, forward strand.
CTGTTTATTACTACTAGATATCTGTTCTACATAAGAGACTGTACATATGCTTTGTTTCTAAGCACTATAGGGATCACTCCAACATGGTTTCCTATCATCTTGGTTTTCCCATTAGATAATTGATAGGCCACTTGCAATACTCCTCCATGTTGCCCCTCTCTTTCATTCAGTTTGCCTTTCCTAATTTCTGGCACCAATATAAATCTTTCTTATTAGTTATGTACAATTCCATACAGGTTTACTTTCCGTTGCTGCCCAAAATCAAGGAACGGGAAGCATTATCTTGCAGCAGTGAATGACATCACTTTTAATCCCTTGTATGTGCTGTGTTTTTGTTGGTTGTTGCTTTCACAATGTTTAGAACCTTGCAGTGATAAGATGGTCTTGTAGGGTCCAAGGTGTCATTGTCACTGGTGATTATGAGGGCTATGTCATTGCCTGGGATGCTAGACGTAGAAGGAGATTGCTGGAGGTATTTGTTTTCTGCTGTTTAACTTAACACAGAAATGTCCATAATCTGGATAGTTGAAAAAGATAACTTTTTCCCCATTTAGATTGTAATGAACCAAACTGAAATGCCTCGTTAAACTTTCTCTATTCCTTTTTTATATAGTAGGTAGCGATCGAATTTTAAATCTCGGGTCAATTGGAATCAACCTCTCTAAATTGCAAAATTTAGGGGTAAGACAGTTACATCTGAGCCTTTTATACCTCGCCCTGGGGTGGGATTTCGGAATATTGGTTTTGGTTTTGGTAACTTTAAAACACTGAGGCCTGTTGTTTTTAAGCAGCATGCCCTATTGGGTGTTGGACTCATGCAAGTTATAATAGATACAATCGACAATTTAATTGCATCTTGAACTACATATCGGTATCTTACATATATATACTCATTTTCAGCTACCAAGGTATCCAAATAGTGTGGCAAGCTTGTCCTATAACTATACAGGAGAACTTTTGGCAATTGCTTCAAGTAACACATACCAAGAAGCCAATGAAATGTAAGTACCTTTATTAGGAAGCAATTATTCTCAATTAGAATCATCCTTGATACTCTAGTTAATCAACCACGTTGCTAGATAACTTGATCATTCCTTGTCCCTTTTTGAGCTATGTTCTTTATGCTATTCCTCGAAATGTTGCCTTCTATTTCAAAAATATTCCTGATCTTCCTATTCCAAATGCAAATTTTATTGTTTTTGTGGCCGAAATGTTAAAGTGACTCTCCACATCTATTTTAACAGAGAAGATCATCCTCAAATATTCATACAAGAGATGAGGACAAGCCAATTGAATTCTGCATCTGCTAGGAGTTCTTGATAATCTAGTTCAGGTGACAGATTTGTCTACTTTCGCTAATCACATCTATCAATAGTTGTCCTTGCAATGTATTTCAGTATCACTCCAAGTGTTTCGCTTTGATTTCTATTCATTAGATATGTTTTGGTGTTTTTCTCATTACCTGTGCTTGCTCACTGACAGTGAATGCGCTTCGGTGGCCAATGAAATCTTTGTTCAGCAAGTATTATGGTCCTCTTCTTTCAATGTATTTTGATTTCAGTCCTGGATATAATTGTAAACATAGCTTGGAGCATACTATGATTTGTGAGTTGGCATGTTAAACCTTTCTCCCAGAAGAAGGGAAATTGCAAGTGTTCGGCTTGGAGTTGGTTACCTCCACCAGATTTCCAGCACAAGGGCCATCCAAATTGTGTGTTGGGGGGAGGGGGGGGAATGTCCCCAAAGGAGAAGCTCAAGGTTTATTAACAACCACAAAACATGAATTCGTCGACTTGTTTGGTCTCATTGTTGTAGAATAGGGGTGACAAAAGTTAATACGACACGAACCGGACACGAAATAAGGTGGGTTGTGTCATAAATTTTAAACACGTTTAATTAAATAGGTTAACATGCGTAACCTGTTTAATTAAATAGGTAAGGTTCAGGTTGAATTTTCTGACACGAAAAGTATCTGTTTTAACCTGTTTAATTAATTGGGTTAGACAAGTTGACCTATTTACAAATTTAGTCATTTACCCGTTTATTTTTTAAACCCTAACAAAATATTATAGAAAGTTAAAATCAACACTTTTAGGAGGGAAAAAATTATTTGAAATATAAAGAGAATTAATATTTGAAATATGAAAGGAATTAATATTTTAAAATGTTGAATTGATACTTTTTAACTTGGTAAAATGTTAAATTGCCATAATAATTCAATACAGGTCTTAACAGGTAAACTCGACCTGATAACCCGATTAAGTTAAGCGGGTGAACGGGTTGGTACCAGGTCAACCCATTTAAATTTTAGTCAAGAGCAGGTCAGGAATTTTCAACCCGTTTATTAAATGGGTCGGGTTAGTGTTGGGGTATTTTCAACCCGTTTAATATTGACACGAACACGAATAATACCCAACACGACCTACTTGACACCCCTATTGTAGAAATGATGTATGCAAGGTCCTAAGATCAGAGTATTGACATCACAGTACACCACATTAACACAATTCGCAGACAATCTGACCTCAAAACAGAGAATCAAATACAAATACACCCAAAGCAGACCTCACACAGAAAATCAATTACAACCTCCTCCAAAACAGAGTATGAACACCAATGAACAAATGGATGAATGGATGATGATAAAATGATGGTCGGATGAACAAACTTACAATCAAACAGTAACCGAAGATAGTCTTGAGGCTCAAGCTGATACAGGCACACCACAGCTAGAACTCCAAGGGCAATGGACTGGATGACCTCAATGGATACAGACACACCACCACTGAGATTACCAAGCTCTACACCCACTACAAGGATTGCCAAATCCTTGCTACTGTAGTAGAATTAACCAAAGATGAGAGTTTAACGTCACTCACAAACAAGAGGCTCAATCAAGGCACTCAAAATGCTATTAATTTCACTGATAGATGCCCCTCAAAAGCTGCCTGTTATAAAGTATATAAAGCTAGGGTTGAGCTGGATGATTAAGGGTTTCCCCTTGCTCAAGAAACTAACTAATTAAGCATTAAACTACTTAACTAACTTAGCAGGCTAATTAAGCCTCATTACAAACTGGATTACCTCAAAATAAAAGGAAATAAAATGAAATAAAACCTAACAAATGCGTTTTCTTTATTACAAACGGTCATATCTCCTCACAAGCTGGAAATGGCCTCAACAGCTTGGAAGTGAGTCTTCATGGAGGACCTCAATGCAGGATCACCTCACAGAACTGGAATATCCTCAACAGTTCCAGAAGTGATGTCTCCATAGAGGACCTCGTAATCGCAAACATCTTCATTTGTGGAAAGTCCTCAACAGCTCTAAAGTGAAGTCTTTAAAGCACTGGTGAGGACCTCAATCCAAAGATATGGAATTGAGAAATAGCCTCACTGGTTGGCTGCTGTTGTTGTTGAACGACCTCATGACTTGTTGGACCATCATAAAGCACTCTTGGATGTCAGTGTTTGATGTGGTTGATGATGGCCTCAATGCTGATGTTGGTGAGGTCGTCGCTGCTACTGATGCTGGTTCTGATGGAGGACCTCCATCATCCTCCCCAGGTTGAGGAAAGTTTGTCCTCAAGCTTGGAAGGTCTTCATGCTTTGGAAAGTAAGGCCTCAAATCTGCAACGTTGAATGTAGCACTGTCTCCATAGTCTTCAGAAAGGTCTAACTTGTAAGCATTATCTCCAATCTTCTCTAGCACTTCAAAAGGTCCATCTGCTCTTGGGGTCAACTTTCCCTTCCTCTTGCTTGGAAATCTATCCTTCCTTAGATGAATCCACACTAGATCTCCTGGATTGAAAACCATCTTCCTCCTATGTTTGTTTGCTGATGTAGAAACTTGCTCAGAATACTTGATGATCTTCTCACGACTTCTTTGGTGAAGCTTCTTGATGTCCTCTGCATGTTTACACCTTCATAACTAAACCTCAGAATTTGTTAGTGGGGATAAATCCAATGGAGTTATAGGATTTCTACCATAGACAACTGGAATGGTGAAAGGCCGATTGCCTTGGATGGTGCTCTATTGAAAGCAAATTCAGCATGAGACAAGAGGGTGTCCCATCTGTTTTGTTTGTGGATATCGTGACCTCGATAATGTTCCAAGTGTCTGTTTGTGACCTCTGTTTGCCCATCGGTTTGGGGTGACAAGGTGTCTATACTTGATTGGGTGCTGACTTCTTCCAAAGAGTAACCCAAAAATGACTAAGGAACTTGACATCCCTATATGACACCATACTCCTGGGAACACCATGGAGTCTCACTACATCCTGGAAATACAATTCAGCCACCCTCACAGCATCATAGGTGGTATGACAAGCAATGAAGTGAGCCATTTTACTGAATCTATCCACAACTACCATGATTGAATCTTTTCCTCCTTGAGTTCTTGGTAGACCAACAATGAAGTCTAGCCTGATGTCCTCACAAGGTCTGTTTGGAACTGGAAAAGGTGTGTATAGCCCTTGAGGTAAGCTATGACTCTTTGCAATCTGACATGTAGCACACCTCCTGATCCAATGCTCAACATCCTTCCTCATTTTAGGCCAACAATAATGTTCCTTCAGCATAAGAAGGGTATTCTCAATGCCAAAATGACCTGCCAAGTAACCTCCATGAACTTCAGAGATCAACAACTCTCTAAAACTGCTCCTTGGAATACATAACCTTGCTCCTTTGAAAAGAAATCCCTGGTCTATGTGGTATAGACTTTGAGGATGTCCTTGACATTTCTGGTACAACTCTCCAAAATCTTCATCATTCTCATATAAAACTTTCAACTGTTCAAAACCAAGCACTCTTGCATCCAAAACTTGCAACAACAAATACCTCATGGACAATGCATCAGCTCCTTTGTTAAGCTTCCCAGATTTATGATGGATCACAAAATGAAATTGCTTCATGAACTCCACCCAAGTAGCATGCCTAGTATTGAGTTTATGTTGCCCCTGGATGAATTTGAGGGCCTCATGATCACTGTGCAGAATAAATTCAGCTCCAATCAGATAATGCCTCCAATGTTGCAAAGCTCTGATGATAGCATAAAACTCCTTATCATATGTACTGTATTTCCTCTTGGCCTCATTGAGTTTTTCACTGAAATAATCTACTGGATTTGAGTGGGGGTGGATGAATTTGGGTGATGAGAGAGGAGATTGAAGTGAGAATAGGATTTGAGAAGGTGAAGATTTGAGTGTTTGAGTGGAATTTTAGGGAATTTGAGAGGGATTGAAAGAGATTAGAGATGGATTGAAGGGGAAGGAGGAAAAGGATGAGGGAGTTAGGGTTCTTGTGAGAGAGTGGAGTCACGGGTGAGAGAGAATGAGGGAAAAATTTGAGGCCAAAAGTCGCGAAATCAGGTTATAATTCCCGTCTACAGTAGTCGTCACGGGCGTGACCTCAGGTCGTCACGCCCGTGACGGCTCTCGGCATTTTTCGATTTATAATTTCAATTTTTGTCACGGGCGCTACCAAGGCGTGTCACGCCCGTGACCCTTTGGAAATGCGGATTTTTCCGTAGTGGGGTATGGCGCTACATGGCGCCACGCCGTGGCGACTGACTGGACTTCAAGATTTTTGACTTCCAACCTCAATCCCGAGCTCCTTTACACCTAAGTATATCTCCAAAACGTCTCCTTCCACTCGGAAATTTATGCACACTCCTGTCTCTCTTTTTTTTTTTTTCGACTTCAAACGGATCATGTCTTTGAACCCCCACACTTGTTCTTTCTCGAGACTCTCCCTCATTAAAATAAAATAGAATTAAAAGAGAAGAAATTAATGGAATAAAACAAGGGTTGCCTCCCTAGAAGCGCTTGTTTTAGGTCCCGAGCCTGACCATAGAACTTGTTCATTCTTCATTCGTAATGATCGGAAGGATGCAGGACTTTGCAACTTCAATCGCCTGCCCTTCCAAGTATGGTTTCAGCCTTGAACCATTGACTTTGAACCTTTCACCATCGTCCTTGCCGATTTCCACTACTCCAAAGGGATGAACCTTGAATACCTTGAAGGGCCCTGACCATCTAGAGCGGAGTTTCCCGGAGAAGATCTTGGTAGAGAGTTGAATAACGATGCAACTCTCCTTCATGAAACTCCCTTTTCATGGTGTTCTTGTCGTGCCAAGTTTTCATCTTCTCCTTGTAGATCCGATTGTTTTCGTAGGCGTCCCTTCGAATCTCCTCGAGCTCGTTGAGTTGGAATAGCCTTTTCTCACCAGCTGCCTTCATATCGAAGTTGAGGCGCTTCACCGCCCAGTATGTCTTATATTCAAGTTCCACCGGGAAGTGACAAGGCTTCCCATACACCAAACGATATGGAGTAGTGCCAATGGGGGTCTTGAATGCCGTTCTATATGCCCGTAAAGCATCATCAAGCTTGTCTGACCAATCCTTCCTCGAACTAGCGAATGTCTTTTCCAAAATTTGTTTGATTTCTCGATTTGACACTTCTACTTGGCCACTAGTTTGAGGGTGGTAAGCTAGACCCCTTCTGTGAGAAATGGCGTACTTAGTGAGGAGAGCTTCAAACATTTTCTCAATGAAATGAGGCCCATTATCGCTGATCACCACTCGAGGTACCCCAAAGCGAGGGAAAATGACTTTCTTGAAGAGTTTCGAAACAACCCGGGAATCACAACCAATGCTTGCCACTGCTTCTACCCACTTCGAAACATAGTCGACGGCCACCAAGATGTACTTGTTTCCCCTAGAGGATGGGAAAGGTCCCATGAAATCGATGCCCCAAACATCAAAGATTTCAACTTCCAGAATGTAGTTGAGGGGCATCTCGTTCCTCCTAGAGATATTTCCAGCTCTCTGGCATTTGTCACATGCCTTGGCGTAGGCATTGGCGTCTTTGAAGTGTTGGCGATGTGTAGCGGCTTGAAGTACTTTAGCTGCCGTTTTGGAAGGCCTCCATGTCCTCCAAGGTAGATCATGGCGATGAGCAATGATCGAGGTAGCTTCTTGTTGGTGCGCATCTCAGATAAATGCCATCATTGCGGTTTGAAGAGGTAGGGTCATCCCATAGTAGGATTTCACATCGTGGAAAATTTTCTTTTGATGGTAGGGTAGGCACAGGTTAGGACTCCTACCAAGAAATTGATTGTGTTTGTGTACGCGGCAACTCTTCATTTTGCATTGCCATCAAATGTTCATCCGAAATGAATCATCGATAGGAGGGCCCTTGTGTAACCATAATCCTGGAAAGGTGGTGCCACCACATTATGCATCTGGCCTTGTCCCTTATCTCAATATCGAACTCTTGGAGGAGAAGAACCCATCGAATAAGGCGTGGTTTGGCGTCCTTCTTCTCCAACAAGTATTTGAGGGCGAGTGGTGATGAACACGACCACTTTGGAGCATAGTAGATATTAGGAACTTCTCAATAGCAAAGACTACCTAGAAGTTCCTTCTCGGTTGTGGTGTAGTTTAGTTGAGCATCGTCTAAGGTTACGCTTGCATAGTGGATGACATATGGCTTTTTGTCTTTTCTTTGTCCCAACACTTGATTTGCATAATCACTTGCGTCGCATGATTTCGAATGGAAGGCTCCAATCGGGCGGTTGAATGATGGGTGCGAGATGAGTGCTGTTTGATCTTACGAAGCGACTCAAGACACTCGTTAAAAAACAAAAACGGAGTCTCTTTGGCGAGGAGTTGAGTTAGAGGCCTCGCTACCTTAGAAGTCCTTGATGAAGCGGTAAAAACCCGCGTGACCAAGGAAACTTCTCACCCCTTTCACGGAGGTCGGGGGTGGTAGTTTCTCGATAACCTCGATCTTAGCTCGATCGACCTCGATACCTTTCTGAGACACCACATGGCCAAGTACCACTCCTTCTTGGACCATGAAGTGGCACTTCTCCCAATTGAGCACGAGATCGACTTCTTCACATCTTAATAACACTGTTTCGAGATTTTCAAACAGCCCTCGAAGGTGTTAACATAGACGGAGAAGTCGTCCATTAAAACTTCCATGATACTCTCTATGAAGTCCGAAAAGATGGCCATCATGCATCGTTGAAAGGTGGCTGGGGCATTGCATAACCCAAACGGCATCCTTCGATAAGCGAAAGTACCATAAGGGCATGTGAAGGTAGTCTTATCTTGGTCATTTGGGTGGATTGGGATTTGGAAAAACCCAGAATATCCATCCAAATAACAGAAATAAGAGTGCCTAGCCAACCTCTCAAGCATTTGGTCGATGAAAGGAAGGGGGAAATGATCTTTTATGGTGGCGTGGTTCAGCTTTCTATAGTCAATGCACATACGCCAGCCAGTGATGGTCCTAGTTGAGACTAGTTCATTCTTTTCGTTCTTTACAACAGTCATCCCTCCCTTTTTAGGTACTACTTGGACGGGACTCACCCACTCGCTGTTCGCGATGGAATAAATGATACCCGCATCAAGTAGCTTCATAACTTCTTTCTTGACAACTGTTTGTATGTTTGGGTTCAATCGCCTTTGTGGCTGCCTGGAGGGTTTATGGTCGGGCTCGAGGTCAATGTTATGCATGCACAATGAAGGACTCACTCCCTTAAGGTCCTCAATGCTATATCCAATGGCACCGATGTGCTTGCGAAGCACATCAAGGAGACTTTGAAGCTGGGTGCCCTGGATGTTAGCATTGATGATCACAGGAAAGGACTCAGAGGGACCAAGAAATTCATACTTCAAGGACGATGGCAAGGGTTTAAGCTCAATTTCTGGCATCTTTCTTCCCATGAACTCCGTTGGCTCTTGCTCTTCCACATTTGCTATGTGATCATCTTCAATCTTTGGTCAGAATACTCCGTGGCCGTCGAGAATGGACATATAGGAGGCTACGTCTCCTTCCAAGGTTTCCCATTCAAAAGCTTCCAAGAATGCTTCCTCGAAAGGGTCTTCAAATGCCACCAAAGAGTGAGCTTTTCATCCACCAACTCTTGATGATATCGACCTGGTAACATGACTCTTCAATCGACGGTGCGGCAATAGAAGTTTGGAGGTTGAACTCTATCTTTTCATCTCCGATGTGGAGAGAAAGCTTGCCATTTTTCACGTCGATCATGGCTCCGACAGTTGCTAGGAAGGGCCGCCCCAAAATAATTGGTATTTGTGCATCTTCGGCCATATCCAGTACAATGAAATCACATGGAATATAGAATTTTCCTACTTGCACCGGGACATCTTCAAGTACTCCTACCGGGCGCCAAATAGATCGGTCGGCCATTTAAAGAGAGATTGTGGTGGGCACAAGGTCGTGACATTTCAATCTCTTGCAAATCGAGTGTGGCATCACACTCACGCTAGCACCGAGGTCACAAAGGGCCTTGCTAATCATCACATCCCCTATAAAGCACGGGATGGAGAAACTTCCGGGGTCCGAAAGTTTAGGAGGCTGTTTGTTGTCGATGATTGCACTGCATTCTTGAGTTAACGAGACCACTGCATTCTCTCCAATCCTTCTCTTGTTGGTGAGGAGCTCCTTGAGGAATTTAGTGTAAGATGGCATGTTTGTGATTGCCTCAAGGAACGGTATGTTGATGTGGAGAGTCTTGAGGATCTCCATGAACTTAGCAAACTTCGCATCTTCCTTCACTCTTGCGAAGCGTTGGGGAAAAGGAAGGGGTGGAGAGTAAGGTTTTGCTTGTTGAGTGATCGGCTTCCCTCCCTTCTCAACTGCCTTTTCTTTCTCTTTCGGCTCATCTTCTTTGACCACTTCTTGCATCTTGTCATCCTTCTCCCCAATCACGACTCCCTCCTCCTCAGCTGTTGTATCTCCAACTACAACTTCTTTTTCAGTCCTTTGATCGACTCCAGCTTTTGGGTCCTTAACTTCTTTACCGCTCCTCAAAGTGATGGCATTGATATGCCCCTTTGGGTTTTGTTCGGGTTGACTGGGCAAACCTTTGGAGGAAGATTGAGACTGAAAGTTGGACACTTGTTGGGCTAGCTGAGCCAATTGGGTCTCCATCATCCTTTGGCTAGCTTGAATAGCCTCGTTTTGTTTCAGCTGCGCGGCATTGAACATCTCTTGATTCTTGAGATGCCTTTGCATGAAGTCCATATCTTGGTTTATTTGTGGATGGGGTTGTTGGTAGGATTGGGGGGCTTGGTTGTATGCTTGGTTTTGGTATTGATGACTTTGTTGATGGGGGCGACTTTGGTTTTGATGTGATTGGTTTTGGCCTTGGTTGGGATAAGAGAAACTTGGAGGGATATAGGATGGGTTTCCTTGAGGGCGGACAGGATCATTGTTGCGGTATGAGAGGTTGTTTCTATAAAGAGCATTCACTTGCTCATTAGATACCAACTCCGCTTGGCACTCAAAATTTGAATGACCTCCACCGCATATCTCACAACGTAGCCCTGAATTGGATGAGGATGAAGGAATGGAAGGTTGAACTTCCATGACCGACTTGAGTTGTCGGGTCGTCTTCATCTCAGCCATATCTTGAGAGAGCTGCTGCATCGTCTTTTGCATGTCCTTGATGAGATAACTCAAGTTCTCACCTTCACCACAACTTGTTACCTCCTTTGAATTCCTTCCCCAGTTGCATACATTCTCTGCCATTTGGGCCAACAGAGAATCTGCTTGATCGGGGGTCTTACTTAGGAAGAGACCTCCCGAAGCATTATCGACCGATTGCTTTGTGGCCATAGTGAGGCCCTCGTAGAAGGTATGCAAGATGAGCTCTGCTGGGAGGTTGTGATGTGGGCATGCCCGTTGGAATCCCTTGTATCGCTCCCATGCCTCAAAAAGAGATTCTCCCGGTAGTTGTCTGAAGTTCACAATTTCCGTTCGTAGGCGAGCTGTCTCCATGGGTGGGAAGAACCTTCTCAAAAAGCCTTGGCTTAGTGCGTCCCAAGTCCGAAAGGTGTTCGGATTACAGTTGTCAAGCCAACCCCGAGCCTTCCCAGCGAGAGAGAACGAGAAGAACTTAAGGTAGATGTATTCCTCAGGAACTCCGTGCATCCGAATCATTCCACACCTCTCAAGGAAGTTTGAGATGTGGTTGATGGGGTTCTCCGAGCTAAGTCCATGGAACTTGGATTGCTCAATTAGATGTAGAAAGTTCGGCTTGACTTCGAATTCCCTCCGGGAAGTCAGGTAAAACAATGGGGGAACCTCCTGTACCCGTCAAAGGTGATGCGAAGGAAAGGAGGGTACGGGGTCCTGGCGGTGGTTGTGCCATTGCCTCTTGCTGTTGTCGTTCGAGCAGCCGCCTGCGGGCGTTTGCGACGTTGTTGTGACGCACAGTTGCTTCAATTTCTGGATCGAATGGTACGAGTGGTATTTGATCCCTCCTGCGCATGTACTAACCAAGAAAACGACGTAAGCAGCCCTAGGGACTCTAGACTCGACTTCAGCAAGGTAAATGTCACTTAAACTAAACGTCGTAGGGGAAATTAAAATTAAAAGGGACGCTTGCTCCCCGGCAACGACGCCATTTTGTTCGAGCTATAGTATAGCCGGGGTTTGTTTATCGTATCCACAGGGAGTAAGGTTCTTTTAATCAAAACTTTCGCTACTAAACTTAGTTTAAGGTAAAACAACGATTTATCGATGATGGGGGAAACAAAGACAGATTTCTGGATAAAATCAGAGAAAAGATGGGATCTAGGGTCGGTTACCCTTAACAAAGCAGTCTCGGACAAAGCACTAAACCAAGCTAGAAATTAGGATATTGCATGAATAAAGCCACTTCGGGGCCCCTCTCGAGGTATACCCAAATTTAACCCTCAAAGTTTGTCCAATAATCTCTTAAGGACGCACCTAGAGAGCTTGATGTGCAAATTTCCCTACCCGAACTCTTCCACTATTCTCATGTGGAATTGTTCAAATATCCATTTGAATACTCTAAAAGATTATGTTTGATGAAGATATAATGGACTTTCGCCGCATTAAATCCCGTAGTCAGTAGAGTGTTCGAATGAAAACTTCATAATCAAGGTCTAATGCCCTATCTAGAACTAACTCTGAACAAGGGATCCCATTAAGGGCTAAACTTCCCCTTAAACCCTAAGGAAATTAGCAACTAAACATGTTAACTAGTACCAAAATTATCAGATCTAAAATGAAGAGGCTAAACATGGTTTTAAGGAAAGAAACTCGACATAATTTATCACAAGGAACTAATTAAGATAAATGATCAAAGAAGGAAATGGACTTACCCAACTAAAGACTAAGATTGCTGGAATAAAAACAAGATAAATCCAAAGCTTGAATAATATATCTTCAAAATAAATGCTTCTTGATTGTAATAATCTAGAACTAATGCAAAACAAAAGTGTTTGAGAGTAGAATTAGGTAAAGATCTAAGGTACAATGGGAGCAAATTAATTTCTAAGAGGAGTGATGAAGAGTAATAAAAAATTGCTAGGTTTAGATTGGGACCGAGCTTAAATACAAAGGGGGAAAATTACATAAAACACAGTCGTTTAACGCCAAACATCACGTAATCCCAGCTCGTCACGGGCGCTACCAGCATTCGTCATGCCCGTGACGAGGCGATTTCAAAATCTAGGACTGGAATTCTTCGCTGTGGTCACGGACATTGCCCTTGGGGGTCACGCCCGTGACCACCTGGGAAACAACTCTTGGGATTTTCTTCGATAATGTCACGGGCGCTACCTGCTGCCGTCACGCCTGTGATGGCTCTCAGCATTTTGACCAAAAATTCTTCTTAAATTGGTCACGGGCGTTACGCTTGGGGGTCACGCCCGTGACCTCCTAGGTTCAGCTTCACCTTGATTTGCTCTTAGGTCACGGGCATTACCCTTGGGGGTAGTGACCGTGACCTCCTGGGTTTTCTGTTTTGTGCTCCTTTAGCCTTGAGGACGAGGGCCGGCTTCTAGGATCCCGGGATTGTTTCCTTGAACTCCGGAATTGGCTTCTTAGCGTCAACGAACTCAATATTTCCCATGCTTCGGGCCCAAACTAACCTGCAAATAAACTGGTAAAACACGGGTAAGAAATATTTATTAAAGAAGGTAACGAACTAAAATTCTAAGTAAATAGAGTAATATTTAGGCTAAAAAACTAGCCTAAACAATAGGATTTGGTTTGAGGATAGGTTTTGGTTGGGTACTTGCTTCCATACTCCTTCCTTTGGGCCTTCTTTTGCTGTTCCACCTTATGAACCAAAGAACTCAGCTCATCAAGTGAATTATACACCTGCAGCTCGACCACATTTCTGATGCTTTCATTCAACCCTCCAAGATACCTCACATAGGTCTGAATTTCATTCTCCTTCATATTGCACTTCCACAGCAGATGTTCAAACTCCTTGGTATACTCCTCAACAGATTTTCTACCCTGGACGAAGTGTTGAAGCTTGAAATAATTTTCCTTCATGTAACTTTCAGGTAGAAATTTCTCCTTGAGCTTCTACCTCATTTCAACCCATGTGCTGACTTTAGGTTCATTGATTTCCTCCCTTCTTCTTTGGAAGTTGTTCCACCATGTAGATGCATATTTCCTCAATTTTAGTGCAACCAACTTCACCTTGTTCTCATCAGACAACTCCCTCAATTCAAAAACCCTCTCCACTGTTTGCAACCAATCCAAAAATACATCAGGATCCAACTCACCTCCATATTCTGGAATATCTATTTTGAAATCCAACTTCTCAACTCTTCTATTTTCCCTCCTTTCTTCTCTCTCACTCCTACTTCTGGATTCACTAACACTACTTCTAGGTGACCTCCTATTATACCTCCTTCTTCTGTGATATCTAGGTCTTCCTCCTCCCCTTCCAGTTTCACGAAAAGGGTTATCCTCTTCTTCTTCTTCAGACTCCACATCAGTCTCTCTATTGATCTCTCTCCTGTGCAACCTCATATAATATTGCAACTGTTCACCCATAATTTTCATTCTCCCTTCCATTTCCTCCTTCTCCCACAAGGCTTGTTCTGCTTCTTTCTGAGGTGTTTTACTACAGCCCGACATTATAAAATGCACAAATAACACAAACAGACCTTCCTCCAAGATGTTACTCAGCTCTGATACCAATTATGATGTATGCAAGGTCCTAAGATCAGAGTATTGACCTCACAGTACACCACATTAACACAACTCGCACACAATCTGACCTCAAAACAGAGAATCAAACACAAATACACCCAAAACAGACCTCACACAGAAAATCAATTACAACCTCCTCCAAAACAGAGTATGAACACCAATGAACAAATGGATGAATGGATGATGATAAAATGATGGTCGGATGAACAAACTTACAATCAAACAGTAACCGAAGATAGTCTTGAGGCTCAAGTTGATACAGGCACACCACAGCTAGAACTCCAAGGGAAATGGACTGGATGACCTCAATGGATACAGACACACCACCACTGAGATTACCAAGCTCTACACCCACCACAAGGATTGCCAAATCCTTGCTACTGTAGTAGAATTAACCAAAGATGAGTGTTTAACGTCACTCACAAACAAGAGGCTCAATCAAGGCACTCAAAATGCTATTAATTTCACTGATAGATGCCCCTCAAAAGCTGCCTGTTACAAAGTATATAAAGCTAGGGTTGAGCTGGATGATTAAGGGTTTCCCCTTGCTCAAGAAACTCACTAATTAAGCATTAAACTACTTAACTAACTTAGCAGGCTAATTAAGTCTCATTACAAACTGGATTACCTCAAAATAAAAGGAAATAAAATGAAATAAAACCTAACAAATGCGTTTTCTTTATTACAAATGGTTATATCTCCTCACAAGCTGGAAATGGCCTCAACAGCTTGGAAGTGAGTCTTCATGGAGGACCTCAATGCAGGATCACCTGGCAGAACTGGAATATCCTCAACAGTTCCAGAAGTGATGTCTTCATAGAGGACCTCAGAACTGGCAAACATCTTCACTGAGCTGGAAAGTCCTCAACAGCTCTAAAGTGAAGTCTTTAAAGCACTGGTGAGGACCTCAATCCAAAGATATGGAATTGAGAAATAGCCTCACTGGTTGGCTTCTGCTGTTGGTGATGATGCTGCTGTTGTTGGACGACCTCATGACTTGTTGGACCATCATAAAGCCCTCTTGGATGTCAGTGTTTGATGTGGTTGATGATGGCCTCAATGCTGATGTTGGTGAGGTCGTCGCTGCTACTGATGCTGGTTCTGATGGAGGACCTCCATCAAGAAACCATTAAGTGAACGGGGAAGTTGATCGAGGATAGGGGAGTTGACAAGAAATGGTGAGGGGGAACAAGAAGAATTGCAAACTCATGAATCATGATGAAAACAAAATTGATGCTAACAAATGAGCTTTTTGACAATTTGATTTCATTGTTGCTATTGTTAGAGTTGAATTTTGGAGGGAAATTCATAGGTTTTAGGATGGTCTACGCCTCTAGCGTAGTGGTATTTGATTGTATTTTGTGCAGCATTTGTAAAACATTGTATTATGGGAAGTGAAGGTTGATGCTTGGATTGTTTATGTGAACTGATTGTATATGTTTAGCTCTTCTAAAGTGGCCTGGGTTTGTGCCCCTCCTCTTTCCTGTAGATGTCGGATTTTTCCACTAAGAGAGCGTTTGGTTACGACTATTTCTTGGGTTTCACAATTTTCCCAAGGTGGATGGAAAAAGTTTTCCTATGTGGGACTTGGGAAATGGAAAGTTTTTATAACTTTATTGCCGAAAATGCCCCTAAAAACTATTTTATAAATTAATATATGTACGGTAGTTTGGACATTTCAAATGAGTGTCCTACAAACTTTCTCATATTTTCAAATGTAAATCAAACACTGTGAATTATTCTTTCCCAGATAAAACTTTCCTTCGGAAAAGCTTTTTAGGGAACATTTTTTCAGTAAAGAACCAAATGCACTATAAAAAAAATGGGACATATAGGGGACGGGAATATAAAGTAAAGGGGAAGAGATTTAGCACATAGAAAAAGGGTTCTTGACTATAAGAAATGGCCCAAATAGCAAATTGATCATAAATGATTGGGTGGACAATAAGGTTCCAAATTGTAAAAATAGAGGGATCTATAATGGTGATGTGGCATGGCCAAATATTATTTTTCAAAAAAAAAAGGATTTGTGTCAATTATAGTGGTCCTTTCTCTCTCTCTCTTTGATTCAGTATAACAAGGGATTGGAGAAATCACGCCCGTGTGGGAGGGGGGGGAGGTGCTAAAGCAAAGGCAGCTGATGGTTTGGTGGGACATCGTCATGATAGGATCAAAGAGCACTCAAAGTAACCACAAACAATGAAAAAATAATAGCGAAAAAAGAAATCAAATTTTGACACTAATATTTAGCGTGGACAAAACCCAAAGCATGAAAAAAAACCATGGAATCGATGCACTAGTAATATGAGGATTACAAATACAATTGTTGTGCTTCTCTCTATCTCACTTAAGCAAGGGATGATTCATAAGGAGAAACTAGAGCCGCATATATATCCGACGACTCAAAGTAACTAGGTTAATAAAACAATAACATAAGGAGAAACATCCGCCGCAAAGAACTTGGGCCTTAGTGACGTGTGAGTGAGGCCCAAAAGACGCGGCCAGGGGAAGCCCAGACGCGGGTAGTGCCTTCAGAGGCGCGGGTCGCGACACCCAATCTGTGGGTTCTGTATCAGGCAAGGGCAATGCCTACACAGGCGCAGGTATTGGCTAGGAGAAGCGAGACGCGGGGGAGAATTCCGAAGAGCCACGGGGGTGGCGTTAGGCAGACACGGGTGGCGTTTCTCATCCTCCTCTCTCTATTTCAGACCCTGCTAGCGTCTTCACCGGCGCGGGTAGCGCCTCTCACTATTTCTCTCCTTTCCTCATTTTGGTCTCCACACACACAACAATCTCCGACTTGGAGAACAAACCTCTAAGATCCTCACTTTTCAGCACTAGTACACCGACCGACCTCATTATCAGTTAGAGAGGCCTACTGAGGCCATACAAAGCCTCAATTTCCCAACATCTACTAGCTTATTCTTGATCCTGTAGACCCACTTCTTCAACAAGGCTTTCTTCCCTGCAGACAACCTGATCAGCTCTCAGGTTCTATTTTTCTCAAGTGAAGCAATTTCATCAACCATCGCGTCCTCCCACTTGAACCGAGCCTCGGCTTGCACAACCTTAGTATAGGACTATGGCTCACCAGCATCTGTCAGTAATAATGCAAAGACGGAGAATATCTTTCAGGTGCATTACCTCTGGTAGCCCTCATGGATCTCCTCATGGTGGTGGTGGAGTGTTCTCATCATCACTAGAGCTTTCACATAGCTCCTGTGATTCAGGCTCTTCAGAAGCCTGATCTAAAGTTTGGTCTGGAGCATGATCTCTAACTTGTGAAGCTGCTTGTGGTTCCTTTGTTTTCCGTTTTCTTCTTAGACACACCAAGCTTGATAGAAAACTTGACCGTCTCAACTCTCTTTAACTTCTTGTCACCTGAGTCACTTGATGCCTGCCAGTCTTTATACAACACATTCTCATTAAAGACTACATCATAGTATCTCAACATCCTTTTACCATCCCACAACCTATATCCAAAAGCGTCAGTCCTATAGCCAACCAAATAACACTTTTTGGACATCGGGTCCAATTTATCACGCTTGTCATGAGCAATCATCACATAAGCAGTACGTACAACCAAAAATACAAAGAAAGGAATAATCAACTTTCTTACCACTCCATACATTCTTAGGTACCTTCATATCTAATGGAACTGATGGACTACTGTTGATTAGATATGTTGTTGTGTTCACTGCTTCTTCCGTCAAGTACTTGGGCAACCCAACATGAATCCTCATGCTCCTGGCTCTCGCATTTAGAGTCCTGTTCTCTACTATCCCATTCTGCCTTGGTGTCCCGGGAACAATTCTCAATAATCTAATGTCATTCTAATCACAGCAATTCACGAACTCCTTCTTTTCATATTCCCCTCCATTGTCCGTCCTTAAACATTTCACCTTCAACCTAGTCTGCGTCTCAACCTGTGCTTTCCACTTCCAGAAAACATCAAACGCATCAGATTTATTTTCAGAAAATAAACTCATACCTTGCGATTGTGATCATCAATAAAGGTGACATAATATTGAGCACCACTCATGGAGTTGACTGGCGCAGGCCCCCATACATTTGAATGCACCAACTCCAACCTCTCTAGTTTTGGTTCCCTACCAGTTTTAGTTAAACTGCCTCTCTTCTGCTTACCGAGGACACAACTCCCGTAGAGTTCCATGTCTACGGTTTTCAAATCCTCCAAAACACCCTTTAAAGCTAGAACTTTTATGCCCTTCTCACTCATGTGACCAAGCCTGCAATGCCATAAAGCTAGAACAAGAAGCATTATTAACATTAGAAATTAGATTAGTGTTATCCCTGGTGGAGTACAATGTACATGACCTCAACCCCTTCGCCACTACCATAGCACCCTTCACAACAATCTTCCATTTACCGTTCCCGAACCCTGCAGTGTAACCCATCTTATCAAGTTGATTCACAGAAATCAAATTCCTCTTAATCCCAAGAATATATCTTACTTCCTCCAACTTCCAAAGACCACCATTAGCAGTATTAATTATCACATCTCCTCTACATGTTATTTCATAATACTTGTCATTATCAAGATACACCTTGCCAAAATTTCCACTCCTGAAATTACGAAATAACTCTCTATCGGAGGAAGCATGAAAGGATGCACCAGCATCAACTATCCATGACTCTTCATGACTAAACACACTCAAAATTAGGGCTTCACAAAGGTCTTCCGCAGAGTTGATAGAGTCACAGTTATCATTGTTACCCTTCGCCTTCCTAGGGCAATCCCTCTTAAAATGACCCTTGTCACCACAACCATAACACACAACTTCATTCATGTTCCTAGACTTGCCTTTACCCCTGGACTTCAACCGCCCCCTAGAATTGTTCGAATTGCTATTGTTCTTCCTACTCTAGACTCTTAGGGCACTTCCCGAAGATGCATCACTAGAATTCTTCCTACAAATCCCCTCATTGAGCAGCACAAATTTGACCTCATTAAATTTCATCTCATCGCTACTGTTAGCACTACTTGGAGCAGTCACAACTGTACCCCAGGAATCAGGCATAGAAGACAACAATATGCAAGCTTTAACATTGTCAGCAAAAGTCATCTTAACAGAAGTAAGTTGTGATAATATCTTAGTAATCTCATTTATATGATCAACCACATCATCATCCTCAGACATCTTACAACTGGTTAATTTGCGGAACAAATATACTTGATTTGTTGCGCTTGGCTTCTCATACATCTCCTCTAGTGCCTTCAACAATTTCTTCGTTGTCTTTTTCTCCATTGTGTTAAACCTGACGTTCCGAGCCAATAAGGACACCGCATGTTGAGTAGATCATACTTGGCCTGCTCCATGGCATCTGGCTTCTTCTTCAGCAGCGGAACATACAGCGACTTCGAGTACAACAGATCCTCAATCTGCAACTTCCAGTAGGTGAAGTCAGATCCGTTAAACTTCTCGATTTCATACTTATCTCCCGACATTGTTTGAATGCGAGTTCGCTTTTAGTAACCTGCAAGCTCAGATACCTGTTGATAGGATCGAAGAGCACTCAAAGCAACCCTAAACAATGAAAAGATAATAGCGAAAAAAGAAATCAGAATTTGACACCAGTATTTAATGTGGAAAAAACCCAAAGCGGGAGAAAAACCACGGAATCGATGCACTAGTAATATGAGGGTTACAGATACAACTATTGTGTTTCTCTCTATCTCACTTAATCAAGGGATGATTCATAAGGAGAAACTAGAGTCGCGGGTCGCGACACCCAATCCATGGGTTCTGTTCGAGGTGCGGGCATAACCTATAAAGGCGCAGGTAGCGCCTAGGAGAAGCAAGACGCGGGAAGAATTTTGAAGAGCCACGCGGGTGGCGTCAGGCAGACGTGGGTCGCGTCTCTCATCTTCCTCTCTTTGTTTCAGACGTTGCTAGCGTCTTCAACGGTGCGGGTATCGCCTCTCACTGTTTTTCTCCTTTCCTCATTTTGGTCTCCACACACACAACAGTCTTTCACTTGGAGACCAAACCTCTAATATCCTCACTTTTCAGCATAAGTTCCCCTAGTGTACCGACCGACCTCTTGATTAGTCAGAGAGGCCTATTGAGGCCATATAGAGCCTCAGTTTCCCAACATCTACTGGTTTAGTCAACATGTCTGCTGGACTTTTTCTGCATGCGATCTTCTCAAGCTTCACTTCACCACTTCCCATTAAGTTTCGAATGAAGTGATACCTTCTTCTGATGTACTTTGTCGTTGAGTGTAACACCAGATTCTTTGTCAGTTGAATGACACTTTGTCTGTCACACTGAAGAAAACCATCATGCCCTTGGTCAAACACCTCCAAGAAATTCTATAGCCATATCATTTCCTTTCCTGCCTTAGATAGGGCAATATATTCAGACTCTGTAGTAGACAACACACTTCTGCAATCTTGACATCCATTTAATTGTCGAGCCACCAAGCGTGAACACATAGCCTGTTGTACTATTGCTCGTTTAAAAATTCCCACGCAAATCAACATCTACGTAACCTTTCAAATCAGGGTTAGTTTCACCAAACATAAGACAATAATGAGACAATGTAAGATGTATATCAATAGAGAACAAAACTATGAAAACTCCCAAAAATCTTCCTTTGATATATTCATACATAATCTATTATTACTAAATAAAATACAACTGAATGTACATTGCACAACCTCAATTCTCAACTACAATTTGGCACATTCCGTCCCATTTGAAAAGGGCATAGTATTTATCAGCCCCCTAGTCCCCCCCACTAAAAAAGAAACGTTAAAAAGATGAAAAAAGAAGGACGACAACAAGTGGCAAGTCCATCTTTTCTGAATCATCGGTTCATCTCAAATGCATTATATTGCCCAATTTTCAATTTCAAATAAGCCAAACACTTAACATTTCTTTCTTCTCTGAGTGACCTCACATGACCTATAGCTTCGTACGAACAAATAAAAAGTTAGCTTATGCTTCTTAATTGGGTTTTGAGTTGGAGAGGAATACATTCTTGACTTTCTTCTACAAAATGACATTTTTCTCAGTTAGCAGGATGTATTGTACTACACCAAACCAAGATCGGTGATAGTTGATTATCCCCCTCACCCCCAATCAAGATTGTTATGAAGCAACTATATATTGAATTTCATACAATCCCGTTTCAATTGTAACCTTATATTTATTTTCATTTGAAATTTTCAGCAATTCTAGTAATTAAACCACGACCACAAAAGTATAAACAAATCTTGCTTGTAATTAATAACATCCTCCTAAATCCTCTAATTAAAATCTTTAGCAGTTGTTAAGAACTATTTTAATTCTCTCATCACAAAAGCACATAGAAACAAATATAAACAAAACTGACCTTTTCATATTTAATTGTATCTCACCTATCATTCCACAACTAAAAATGTGTATTGCCAACTATTTTTTTCCAATCAATTTAAAATGGTTGGAAAAGCCAACCATTTTAGCAACCATTTCATATTCCAACTATTTTTCAAAAATTTCAGTGGGAAAAGGGTTGAAAATTCCAACCACTTTTGCTAAAATAGTTGGAAATTTTCCTACTATCCTTTTTCCTACTATTTGAAAATGGTTGAAAAAATGGTCGGATGTTATGAAATAATATATTTGTGAATGTCTATATATCAATCAGATATCTATTGGGTATCTTTATCTGTTAGGATGATATAATATAGGAGGATTTTATTCCCATATGAAGTTTATGCTATATAGGACTCTTCCCATGTAACTAGTATAAATACCCCTTGTGGGTTATGAATAAATCATCCGATTCTCCTTTCTCATTCTCTCTTGTCTCTATTGTTCTTCTCTATTATTCTCTCTATATTGTGTTCATATATTTATTGTTTTATAACACGTTATCAACACCATAATCTCTTGATCAGAGTTACCGCATATTGAACTTTCATCCATGGCCAGGGCCATGTTATCACGAGAAGGAAGTATTTTATTTATTATTATTATTATTATTGTTATTTTGATTTGGTCATGAGCATAAATAGTGATTTTGATGAAAATAAAAATCAAGGTAGAAGCCGAGGATCGAATCACGAAGCAAAGAAGACGAAGGGCACAGACAAATAAAATATATTATATGTAGGGTTTTTGGCTGGGAAAAATCCGTACTGAGGGCCTTGTGATTGAGAATAATCCAAAGTGACTTTTGGCTAGTGGCAGTCTATACTTATTCATTATTTTCTCGTAGCATCCCAGATTGAAATTCCGGCACCAGAATGCTGATGTGGCGACCGGAGCACGTGCCCTTTTAATTATAAGCATGTCACGTCAATTTTTTTAAATTCTATTTTATCGTTTAACTTACATTATTCATCTTGCACTTACATTATGGGGCGAAAACATTAGCAATGAATTAAAAGTAAATCATGCCACGCCAATTTTTTTAATTCTATTTTATCGTTTAACGATAAAATAGATTTAAAAAAATTGACCTGACATGCTTTTAATTAAAAGGGAACGTGCTCCGATTGCCACATCAGCGTTCCGGTGCTAAAATTTCAATTTAGGATGCTACGAGAAAATAATGAATAAGTATAGACTACCCCCAGCCAAAAAGTCACTTTGGATTATTCTCGATCACAAGGCCCTCAGTACAGATTTTCCCCACCCAAAATCCCTTATATATATTGCACAAAGAGATCAACGAGAGGACTACAACTTGAAGGATTGTAATTGTAAATTACTACCACAATAGATTATACTTTTTCTTTATGTATAGAAGCATCAGGTTTGCTTCTCCTTCGTCTCTATTTGTCCATAAATTTTGGCATGAATTATAACTCTTCTATATTTATTGGTATTAATTTATTGGTATTAACAATAAGTGCATGTTATTGACTAATACATGCTATTCATCCAATTTCATTAGTGAACCAGTAGTTCACCCAATATTAAAATTTTGTCTAATATGATAAACTGTAAATATTAATTGTGAACCAGAAGTTCACTTCAATATTGAATATTATATCGAATATCAATTGTGAACCAGAAGTTCATTCCATCACCTCTATATGGCTGTTTTTTTTTTAAATATTATAGTTGTAGTTAAAGGTTATATATTTTCATTGTTGAACCAGAAGTTTGTTTCAATAATACGAAGTCTATTTTATGTAAACCAGAAGTTCACTCCTACAACGGAAATTTCCGTTTAATTTTATCTGTGAACTAGTTCACCCGAATGATAAGAAGCTTACTTTACCTCATTAGGTGAACCAGAAGTTCATTCATATGTCAAAAATTTTATCTTATGAGTGAACTAGATGTTTGCTCTAATATTTGATACTGTTATTTAACGAGAAGTTATATCCAATAATAAGAATTTTGTATTTTTTTTTTCAAAAAATTGAGGGCAATAGCCCAATTATTCATTCAACAGCCAAAAGAGCCCATGAGGGGAAGCCCAAGTACAAGGCAAAACCAAAATTGGGCTCATAATGTTCCAACCCACTAAAGCTAACAAATTCCAACCAGATTACAACCTTCACAAGATCAATTATCAAAATTAAAAGAATTTTGTATTATTTTCATTAGTGAACCCGAAGTTCACTCTAATGTTAAGAATTTTATCTAGTTCTATTAGTGACCAGAAGTTCACTCTATTATTGAAAAAAAAAGATTACCTATCTCATTGTTGAACCAGAAGTTTATCCTACCACTAATATTGAATTTTATTTCCGTTAATTACACGTATCAGTAGTGAACCAGAAATTCACTCCAATCATTGAAGCTCTATGTAATCTCGTTAGCAAACCAGAAGTTCATTTTCCTGTCAATTAGAGTATAGAGTTGTCAGTAGAATTGTTGAATGACGATGATAATAGACTTGAGGTTATTAATTATGGTTTATATCGTCGATTAAATTGAGCATTTTTGTTACAAGTGAGGAGTTTAATGTTTAGATGAAAAATGTACATAATGTTATTAATAATGACCTATGGGATCATTATAACCCCCAAATGGTTTCGTATCATTCCCTGAAGAGAATGTGGCAGGATATAATCTCAAGAATCATGAGCAAAACAAAGGTTATGTCAGTAGTCGTGATAATCGACATAGTTGTGATAGTAGTCATGCTAATCTTTTAAAAGATATATCTCTACCAGGAGTAGGAACACGGAAGTGAAAGACATGTGTAGAAGGCAAAAAAATTATCGTCTAATCAAGACTCGCCACGTGAAAATTAAAATAATTTTAATTCGGCCAATAATAATCCACCATTTGTCAGAATTATTTATGGTGGATCATTTAATTATAAATTAAATGATATTATATTTTGGCCAATTAAATTATGATACGTGTCATGGATGACACATAAATTTTATTCCTTTTATTTTTTAAAAGGAATTAAATGGGCCCAAAGGCTAGCCCAAGTTCTCACTAAATAGAGACCATTCTCCTTCATTTCAAGGGGTTGAAAAACATCTAAAGAAGACTCAAAGGCTCTCGTACTCTCTCTCGAAGACAAGAAGCACAACAAAGCTTAAGCTCGTGTCGTCCATTCGTGGGAGATCAAACCACTTCCTCTCGATCAGGATCAAGTCTCTACGACCCTCGTTCAAGACCACATTCATCCAAGATTATATTCATTCAAGATCACATTCATCCAAAACCATATTCATTCAAGACTCGTTCAAGTTTTATTCAAGGAGATCGAATCGGAGGAGTTACATTTTATTTTGTAACAAATACATAGAGATTGTACCAAAAATCCTTTGAAATTAATATATTATATTTGTTCACTAATTTCTTGTTTTTATTTATTTAGACCCGGAAATTTGTGTTTACAAATTTTGGCACGCTCGGTGGGACATCTCTACCTCTCATCTCTTTCTCCAAAAACAAATCGCTCATCAATCAAAGAAAACATGGCTCCTAGTAGTAACATCCCTCTTTTTTCGAAGAAAGCTATTCCGTCCAAATCTCAAGGGTTGGCAACTGCTAGTATGACGTCCAACGGAGTAGTCAAAAGAAGGATGACCAAAATCGCTGCTATAGAGGCCCAAAAACAAACTGATGTGATTGCTCCATCACATATTACTGATTTCGACTTGCCGGGGGCAAGTCACATCACATCTCATTTGCTTAGAGAGAAATCTGTTCAAGTCCCTCCAAAGGAAGCATCCGCTCAGTGGATGGATCAACTTCACCGTCACAAGGAGTTTGTGACACAACCATTTGATGAAGAAACTGAAGATTATGAGAGCGACGGAGAAATGCTGAAGTCTCCAAATGACATGCTCTCACATTCCGACCCTGAATCTGTTGACACCGTTGTTATGCCGGTTATGACCATTGGAACCATTAATTATGAAGAAGAGTTCAAAACCATGAAGGTCGTCCTGGCTAGACTTGAGAGAGAAAGCGAGGAGAAAACCGAGCATATCAAGCGCCAAGATGAACAGATTAAGAAGCTAACAAAAAAGTTAGAGAAGCGCCCTGCTAGCAACTATGTCATTAGCTCAGAAGATGAAGATTCTGACAAGGGATCCAATCACGGAGATTCCGATGAAGAAGAAGAGAAGAAGGAAGACTCCAGCTCAGGTTCTTTGTCTGTGGAGCAAATCCAGAACTTAGTGGCGAATGCGATCAAGGCTCAACTAGGAGGAGGCGCGACGCGGACTCATCTGTACACCAAACCGTACACGAAGAGGATTGACGCCCTTCGCATTCCTCGTGGGTACCAACCCCCAAAGTTTATCCAATTCGAAGGAAAAGGGAACCCGAAGCAACATGTTGCACACTTCATCGAAACGTGCAACAATGCGGGTACTGATGGTGATCTGCTAGTGAAACAATTCGTCCGTACCTTGAAAGGTACTGCTTTCGATTGGTATACTGACTTAGAGCCTGAATCCGTTGATAGTTGGGAACAAATGGAGCAAGAATTCTTGAACAGGTTCTACAGTACTCAAAGAATTGTCAGCATGAATGAGTTGACAAACACTAAGCAATGGACAGATGAACCAGTTCTTGACTATATCAATTGGTGGCGTGCGCTCAGCCTCCAGTGCAAAGATCGCTTATCTGAGACTTCAGCCGTTGAGATGTGCGCCAATGGTATGAATTGGGACATGCTCTATGTCTTGCAAATGAGTAAGCCGAGAACTTTCCGGGAGTTGGCAACCAAGGCTCATGACATAGAGATTACAATAGCCAATCGACGCGGCAAGCCCACATCCTCTTCCTTTGAGCCAAAGAGAGATAGAGGGGATCTGAAGAAGAGTATTAAAACTTCCAAGAGCTCAACGAGAGAATCCATGTTAGTCTCAACAAATGAGCCAGTCCGGATTTTGGGGAAGTCAAAGGTGGAAGATAAGAGGAGTTTTGCGGCACGAGACACCACAAAGAAACGTTTGACACTGAAGGAGCTCCAAGAGAAGAAGTATCTGTTTCCTGATTCGGACTTGCAAGGGATGTAAGACGGTTTGTTAGAAAACAAGATCATTGAACTTCCCGAACCATAACGGCCAGAAGAAGCTGGGAAGACTTCTGACCCCAGGTATTGCCGTTATCATAGGGTCGTGAGTCATCCACTTGAAAAATGCATCACGCTCAAAGAACGCATTATGCAACTGGCTAAGGAAGGAAAAATCATACTCAATACCGATGATAATGTTGAGGTCAATCATATTTGTATCGAAACATGTTCTACTAAAGACCCGATGGACGGTTGTAATGCACTAGGAGAAGTTCCTCCATCTGACTCCTTCGGGAGTGTCACTATAAACATGACATCTTGTTCTGAACAAGTAGATGAAGAAGATGAAGCAGAAAAGGAGACAGAATCAAGGAAAGGTGACAAGAAGACCCTAGCTATCTTGGATATTTTGCCAACGCGCATGAGTTGGAATGAAGTCTTCCATTTGCCAGAGGAAATGCGCAAACACGTCGCTACTGCTCTACGCGAACCAAAGCTTTACATTGATAAAGTTAAAGATGTTGGTAGACAAGCAAAAAATCTTACTCAATGTTCTGCTTGTAATACAACGGTCACTTTTACAGATGATGACCTGCTACTAGGATCCAAACCTCACAACCGTCCTTTGTTCGTGACTGGTTACATTCGGGAGAAGAAGGTGAAACGTATGCTATTGAACGTCAAGAAAGTCAAGCACTTGTGAAACAAAGCGATTCGGGAGAAGAAAGAGACAATTCCACCCATGATCTTCTCTACGGGTAAGAGAATTTCAAAGACCATGCAAGAAATTCAAGCACTTGTGAAACAAAGCGATGAATGCGAGGATATATCAAGACCCTCTGGACAAGTTGCAATACAAGCAGACACCTCAGCTACTGTTAGACCCCCGGTGTTAAGGTATATCCCGAAGTCTCGTCGTAAGGAAGGTGAATCCCCATTCAGCGGTCAAATGAGTCAAATTATGGGAGGCAAAATTAACAAGAGAGTTGGAGACCCCGACCTGCACACACTCAAAGTAAGTGCAACGTTGCCCATACCAAAAACATACCAACCCAAGGTAGTCTAGCCCTCCCTTTCGGGGTTCATTCCTTCTTCTCACACCTCATTGAAAGAGGAAAATAATTCACCTCAAGAGCAGAAAAATGAGGGATTCGGTCCTAACGCATACAAACTCATGGAGAAGGCTGGTTATGACTTCACCAATCCCGCGGCACTAGGACAAATCATTGAAGCAAAACCGTATGGTCTTAACGAGACTCAGAAACGCATTCAAGAGCAAGGGGAAGGAGTAAGTTCCGCTAAGGTGGGTCTTGGTTATATACCACCTACACCGATCAGAATCTCAGGGCGGCGAAACAATAAACAGTATTCGGTTCAACACATCACCGCTGAAGAGGACGATAAGACTGAGGATGAGAAAGCCCAACCTAATACCAAGCCTTCTGTGTTTGATCGATTATCACATGCTTCCAAGAGGCGTTCATCCGTGTTCACAAGGATAGGGAAAGCCAAAAGTCAAGAGCCTTCAGGACCGTACAAAGGTAAAGGTGATGCAAAAGCAAGGCCATCGGTGTTTATTAGACTTCGAAAAGAAGGAGAAGCATCGAATCCTTTACCACAAGTAGGGAATAATTCAGTGTTTAACCGTCTGGGTGAATTGAATGAAATACAAAGTTCCATCCCTTCCCGCATGAAGCGTGTGTCAATACTTGACGTAAAAACAGATGGTTCTCTTAGGGTGAAGCGACGTACAGTGGTCTTCACAAACCGACAGAATGACCCTGAGCCAGAGAACGAGGTTGAAAACGAAGAGATTGTTACCTCTAACCACATCACGATTCATGAATGCGAAGAGGTCGATTCAGAAGTAGAGCTTGCAGAGATCCCTAAAAGTCTTGAGGATGGGGGGCAAGCCACTGTTGATGAGCTGAAAGAATTAAATCTCGGGACTGTCAAGGAACCTCGGCCAATCTATGTGAGTTCCTTACTTACACAGGAGCAGGAAAAAGAGTATTTTACCATCCTTTCTGAGTACAAGGATGTGTCCACATGGAGCTACAAAGAAATGCCTGGGTTAGACCCGAGAGTCGCAGTCCATCGGTTGTCCGTCAAGAAGGGTGTTTCACCCAAGGAGCAACTTCAACGACGTTTTCGCCCAGAGCTAGTACCTGAGATCGAAAAGGAGGTAAACAAGCTCATAGAAGCCGAATTTATCCGTGAAGTTAAGTACCCAACATGGATTGCGAACATTGTACTTGTAAGAAAGAAAAACGGACAACTTCGAATTTGTGTCGATTTTCATGATCTTAACGACGCGTGTCCAAAGGATGACTTCCCACTGCCCGTTACGGAACTCATGATCGATTCCAATACCAGGCACGAAGCTTTATCATTCATGGACTGCACAGCGGGATATAACCAGATTCAAATGGCACCTGAGGACCAAGAAGCGACAGCTTTTCGTACACCGACAGGAATTTTCTGCTACAAGGTACTGCCTTTTGGATTAAAGAATGCAGGAGCAACGTATCAGCGTGCAATGCAATCCATCTTTGATGACATGCCACACCGATCAATTGAATGTTATGTCGATGATTTGGTGGTCAAATCAAGGAGGAAACGGGATCACCTGCAAGACCTTCGAAAAATTTTCGAACGGTTGAGAAAATGCCAGTTGAAGATGAATCCACTCAAATGCGCATTTGGAGTTACTTCCGGGAAGATCTTAGGTTTTGTTGTACGGCACAAAGGCATCAAAGTTGACCATGCCAAAATAAAGGCCATCCAAGAGATGCTTGCGCCGAAGAACCTTAAAGAATTGCGAGGTCTCCAAGGACGTGTGGCATACATTAGAAGGTTCATATCCAACCTCGCGGGTTGTTGTCATCCATTTCAGCATCTCATGAAGAAGGATAAACCTTTTGAGTGGGATGAGTCATGCCAAAAAGTATTTGAAAGTATCAAGAAATACTTATCGAGTCCACTTGTGCTAGGAGCACCAATCGTGGGAAAACCTCTGATACTTTACATCGTAGCTTAAGAAGGGTCGTTGGGGGCACTACTGGCTCAAGAGAACGAAGAAGGAAAAGAAAGAGCTCTTTACTACTTGAGTCGCACCTTGATCGGAGCTGAATTGAACTATTCACCTCTGGAAAAGATGTGTTTGGCACTCATGTTTGCCATCCAAAAGCTAAGACATTACATGCAGGCTCACACGGTGCGTGTGATATCTGAAGCAGACCCGATCAAGTACATTCTATCAAGGCCCGCATTGAGCGGGAGGCTTGCAAAGTGGGTTGTCATCTTGAAGCAATATGATCTCGTCTATATACCACAGAAGGCAGTTAAAGGGCGGGTGCTTGCAGATTTCTTAGCCGATCACCCCATTCCTGATGATTGGGTGTTGAATGACGATCTGCCCGGAGAAGACGTATTTTTCATCAAAGCACTCTCGCCATGCTTTTCGTACACCGACAGGAATTTTCTGCTACAAGGTAATGCCTTTTGGTTTAAAGAATGCAGGAGCAACGTATCAGCGTGCAATGCAATCCATCTTTGATGACATGCCACACCGATCAATTGAATGTTATGTCGATGATTTGGTGGTCAAATCAAGGAGGAAAGGGGATCACCTGTAAGACCTTCGAAAAATTTTCGAACGGTTGAGAAAATGCCAGTTGAAGATGAATCCACTCAAATGCGCATTTGGAGTTACTTCCGGAAAGTTCTTAGGTTTTGTTGTACGGCACAAAGGCATCAAAGTTGACCATGCCAAAATAAAGGCCATCCAAGAGATGCCTGCGCCGAAGAACCTTAAAGAATTGCGAGGTCTCCAAGGACGTGTGGCATACATTAGAACGTTCATATCCAACCTCGCGGGCTGTTGTCATCCATTTCAGCATCTCATGAAGAAGGATACACCTTTTGAGTGGGATGAGTCATGCCAAAAAGTATTTGAAAGTATCAAGAAATACTTATCGAGTCCACCTGTGCTAGGAGCACCAATCGTGGGAAAACCTCTGATACTTTACATCGCAGCTCAAGAAGGGTCGTTGGGGGCACTACTGGCTCAAGAGAACGAAGAAGGAAAAGAAAGAGCTCTTTACTACTTGAGTCGCACCTTGATCGGAGTTGAATTGAACTATTCACCTCTGGAAAAGATGTGTTTGGCACTCATGTTTGCCATCCAAAAACTAAGACATTACATGCAGGCTCACACGGTGCGTGTGATATCTAAAGCAGACCCGATCAAGTACATTCTATCAAGGCCCGTATTGAGCGGGAGGCTTGCAAAGTGGGTTGTCATCTTGAAGCAATATGATCTCGTCTATATACCACAGAAGGCAGTTAAAGGGCGGGTGCTTGCAGATTTCTTAGCCGATCACCCCATTCCTGATGATTGGGTGTTGAATGACGATCTGCCCGGAGAAGACGTATTTTTCATCAAAGCACTCTCGCCAAGCTTTTCGTACACCGACAGGAATTTTCTGCTACAAGGTACTGCCTTTTGGTTTAAAGAATGCAGGAGCAACGTATCAGCGTGCAATGCAATCCATCTTTGATGACATGCCACACCGATCAATTGAATGTTATGTCGATGATTTGGTGGTCAAATCAAGGAGGAAACGGGATCACCTGCAAGACCTTCGAAAAATTTTCGAACGGTTGAGAAAATGCCAGTTGAAGATGAATCCACTCAAATGCGCATTTGGAGTTACTTCCGGGAAGTTCTTAGGTTTTGTTGTACGGCACAAAGAAATCAAAGTTGACCATGCCAAAATAAAGGCCATCCAAGAGATGCTTGCGCCGAAGAACCTTAAAGAATTGCGAGGTCTCCAAGGACGTGTGGCATACAATAGAAGGTTCATATCCAACCTCGCGGGCTGTTGTCATCCATTTCAGCATCTCATGAAGAAGGATACACCTTTTGAGTGGGATGAGTCATGCCAAAAAGTATTTGAAAGTATCAAGAAATACTTATCGAGTCCACCTGTGCTAGGAGCACCAATCGTGGGAAAACCTCTGATACTTTACATCGTAGCTCAAGAAGGGTCGTTGGGGGCACTACTGGCTCAAGAGAACGAAGAAGGAAAAGAAAGAGCTCTTTACTACTTGAGTCGCATTGATCGGATGAATTGAACTATTCACCTCTGGAAAAGATGTTTGGCACTCATGTTTGCCATCCAAAAGCTAAGACATTACATGCGAGCTCACACGGTGCGTGTGATATCCGGCGCACCCGATCAAGTACATTCTATCAAGGCCCGCATTGGCGGAGGCTTGCAAAGAGTGTTGTCATATTGAAGAAATATGATCTCGTCTATATACAATGAGGCGATTAAAGGGGCGGGTGCTTGCAGATTTCTTAGCCGATCACCCCATTCCTGATGATTGGGTGTTGAATGACGATCTGCCCGGAGAAGACGTATTTTTCATCAAAGCACTCTCGCCAAGCTTTTCGTACACCGGCGAATTTTTACGCTACAAGGTCGCCTTTTGGTTTAAAGAATGCAGGAGCAACGTATCAGCGTGCAATGCAATCCATCTTTGATGACATGCCACACCGATTAATTGAATGTTATGTCGATGATTTGGTGGTCAAATCAAGGAGGAAAGGGGATCACCTGTAAGACCTTCGAAAAATTTTCGAACGGTTTAGAAAATGCCAGTTGAAGATGAATCCACTCAAATGCGCATTTGGAGTTACTTCCGGAAAGTTCTTAGGTTTTGTTGTACGGCACAAAGGCATCAAAGTTGACCATGCCAAAATAAAGGCCATCCAAGAGATGCCTGCGCCGAAGAACCTTAAAGAATTGCGAGGTCTCCAAGGACGTGTGGCATACATTAGAAGGTTCATATCCAACCTCACGGGCTGTTGTCATCCATTTCAGCATCTCATGAAGAAGGATACACCTTTTGAGTGGGATGAGTCATGCCAAAAAGTATTTGAAAGTATCAAGAAATACTTATCGAGTCCACCTGTGCTAGGAGCACCAATCGTGGGAAAACCTCTGATACTTTACATCGCAGCTCAAGAAGGGTCGTTGGGGGCACTACTGGCTCAAGAGAACGAAGAAGGAAAAGAAAGAGCTCTTTACTACTTGAGTCGCACCTTGATCGGAGTTGAATTGAACTATTCACCTCTGGAAAAGATGTGTTTGGCACTCATGTTTGCCATCCAAAAGCTAAGACATTACATGCAGGCTCACACGGTGCGTGTGATATCTAAAGCAGACCCGATCAAGTACATTCTATCAAGGCCCGTATTGAGCGGGAGGCTTGCAAAGTGGGTTGTCATCTTGAAGCAATATGATCTCGTCTATATACCACAGAAGGCAGTTAAAGGGCGGGTGCTTGCAGATTTCTTAGCCGATCACCCCATTCCTGATGATTGGGTGTTGAATGACGATCTGCCCGGAGAAGACGTATTTTTCATCAAAGCACTCTCGCCAAGCTTTTCGTACACCGACAGGAATTTTCTGCTACAAGGTACTGCCTTTTGGTTTAAAGAATGCAGGAGCAACGTATCAGCGTGCAATGCAATCCATCTTTGATGACATGCCACACCGATCAATTGAATGTTATGTCGATGATTTGGTGGTCAAATCAAGGAGGAAACGGGATCACCTGCAAGACCTTCGAAAAATTTTCGAACGGTTGAGAAAATGCCAGTTGAAGATGAATCCACTCAAATGCGCATTTGGAGTTACTTCCGGGAAGTTCTTAGGTTTTGTTGTACGGCACAAAGGCATCAAAGTTGACCATGCCAAAATAAAGGCCATCCAAGAGATGCTTGCGCCGAAGAACCTTAAAGAATTGCGAGGTCTCCAAGGACGTGTGGCATACAATAGAAGGTTCATATCCAACCTCGCGGGCTGTTGTCATCCATTTCAGCATCTCATGAAGAAGGATACACCTTTTGAGTGGGATGAGTCATGCCAAAAAGTATTTGAAAGTATCAAGAAATACTTATCGAGTCCACCTGTGCTAGGAGCACCAATCGTGGGAAAACCTCTGATACTTTACATCGTAGCTCAAGAAGGGTCGTTGGGGGCACTACTGGCTCAAGAGAACGAAGAAGGAAAAGAAAGAGCTCTTTACTACTTGAGTCGCACCTTGATCGGAGCTGAATTGAACTATTCACCTCTGGAAAAGATGTGTTTGGCACTCATGTTTGCCATCCAAAAGCTAAGACATTACATGCAGGCTCACACGGTGCGTGTGATATCTAAAGCAGACCCGATCAAGTACATTCTATCAAGGCTTGTATTGAGCGGGAGGCTTGCAAAGTGGGTTGTCATCCTGAAGCAATATGATCTCGTCTATATACCACAGAAGGCAGTTAAAGGGTGGGTGCTTGCAGATTTCTTAGCCGATCACCCCATTCCTGATGATTGGGTGTTGAATGACGATCTGCCCGGAGAAGACGTATTTTTCATCAAAGCACTCTCGCCATGCTTTTCGTACAATCGGCAGGAATTTTACGCTACTGAGTAATGCCTTTTGGTTTAAAGAATGCAGGAGCAACGTATCAGCGTGCAATGCAATCCATCTTTGATGACATGCCACACCGATCAATTGAATGTTATGTCGATGATTTGGTGGTCAAATCAAGGAGGAAACGGGATCACCTGCAAGACCTTCGAAAAATTTTCGAACGGTTGAGAAAATGCCAGTTGAAGATGAATCCACTCAAATGCGCATTTGGAGTTACTTCCGGGAAGTTCTTAGGTTTTGTTGTACGGCACAAAGGCATCAAAGTTGACCATGCCAAAATAAAGGCCATCCAAGAGATGCTTGCGCCGAAGAACCTTAAAGAATTGCGAGGTCTCCAAGGACGTGTGGCATACATTAGAAGGTTCATATCCAACCTCGCGGGCTGTTGTCATCCATTTCAGCATCTCATGAAGAAGGATACACCTTTTGAGTGGGATTAGTCATGCCAAAAAGTATTTGAAAGTATCAAGAAATACTTATCGAGTCCACCTGTGCTAGGAGCACCAATCGTGGGAAAACCTCTGATACTTTACATCGTAGCTCAAGAAGGGTCGTTGGGGGCACTACTGGCTCAAGAGAACGAAGAAGGAAAAGAAAGAGCTCTTTACTACTTGAGTCGCACCTTGATCGGAGCTGAATTGAACTATTCACCTCTGGAAAAGATGTGTTTGGCACTCATGTTTGCCATCCAAAAGCTAAGACATTACATGCAGGCTCACACGGTGCGTGTGATATCCGCAGCACCGATCAAGTACATTCTATCAAGGCGCATTGAGGCTTGCAAAGTGGGTTGTCATCTTGAAGCAATATGATCTCGTCTATATACCACAGAAGGCAGTTAAAGGGCGGGTGCTTGCAGATTTCTTAGCCGATCACCCCATTCCTGATGATTGGGTGTTGAATGACGATCTGCCCGGAGAAGACGTATTTTTCATCAAAGCACTCCCGCCATGGAAAATGTACTTCGATGGGGCTGCTAGACATGATGGCGCTGGTGCGGGTGTCGTCTTTGTTACTCCTGAACAACATATTCTGACATATTCATTCGTGCTCACCCAATTGTGCTCAAACAACATGGTAGAATATCAAGCGTTGATCTTAGGATTACAAATGGTTGTCGGGATGGGAATAAAGGATCTAGATGTGTATGGCGATTCTCAATTGGTTATCAAACAATTGTTAAAGGAATATGAAGTCAAGAAGGACGATCTCATCTCATATCACAAGTATGCCTCTCGGCTGCTTAGTAAGCTCGAAACTGTCATGCTAGAACATGTGCCCAGGAGTGCCAACAAGATGGCCGACGCGCTTGCTAGCCTTGCAGCCACTTTGGCACTCGGGGCAAGTGAGGAAAGCTTAAGCGTCCCCGTGTGTAGCCAATGGGTTGTTCCACTCGCTGATCAAAACCTGCAAGAAGAAGTCAACATAGTCAGCGTGTGTGAAATAAATGAATAAGATTGGCGACAACCACTTATTGATTACTTAGAGCATGGGAAGCTTCCAGATGATCCAAGACATAAAACGGAAATTCAACGAAGAGCCCCTCGTTTTCTCTACTACAACGAGACTCTTTATCGTCGAACTTTCCTTGGCACTTGGTTGCGATGTCTAGGTCAGGAAGAGGTACAACATGTTATGGAGGAGGCTCATTCAGGTGTTTGTGGAGCCCATCAATCAGGGCCGAAGTTGCAAGATCGCATTAAGAGAATGAGCTACTTTTGGCCTACCATGGTGAAGGACTGCATGGACTATGCAAAAAGATGTGATGCATGCCAATTCCATGCTAACCTCATACATCATTCGCCAGAGCCGCTTCACCCCACTATATCGTCATGGCCTTTCGAAGCATGGGGGCTCGATGTTGTGGGACCTGTGACTCCTAAGTCCTCCGCTGGTCACATGTACATCTTGGCCGCTACTGACTACTTTTCGAAATGGGCAGAAGCAATTGCATTAAAGGAAGTCAAGAAGGAAAATGTAGTGGACTTCATTCGCACACACATCATATATCGGTATGGTGTGCCCCGATACATCATCACAGACAATGGCAAACCTTTTTTTAATAAGTCCATGACGGCTCTTTACGAAAAATTCAAGTTTGCCCACCACAAGTCTTCGATGTACAATGCCCCTACAAATGGTTTAGCGGAGGCATTCAACAAGACATTGTGTAACTTGCTGAAAAAGGTGGTGACAAGAACAAAACGAGATTGGCATGACAGGCTAGGAGAAGCTCTTTGGGCTTACCTCACCACATTCGGGACGCCAACTCAATCAACCCCTTATGCATTGGTGTATGGGGTAGAAGCCATTTTGCCCTTGGAAATTGAAATTCCATCGCTACGTGTTGCTATTCAAGAAGGGCTTAATGAGGAAGAAAACCACAAGCTTCGACTTGCTGAGTTAGAAGCTCTTGATGAGAAGCGACTTCAGGCTTAACAAAGGTTGGAATGTTACCAAGCTCGTTTGACACGAGCATTTAATAAGAAGGTTCGACCTCGCTCGTTTCAAGTCGGCGACTTAGTGCTCACGATGAGGAGGCCAATCATCATGACGCACAAGAGATGAAGCAAATTCACCTCAAAGTGGGATGGCCCATACGTCGTGCGGGAGGTGTACTCGAACGATGAATACAAGATAGTTGACAATGAAGGGGTCCGAGTGGGGCCGATAAACGTGAAGTTTTTGAAACCATACTTCCCTTGAAGAAATGATGTCGACTCTCTCCCGAATAAGAGCCTAAACTGTTCACCAAAAAAAAATGGAGAGTTGTTTTCTTTTCTTTTCTCATTTCTTTTCATCATTGTAGCTCCCGAATAAGAGTTTAAACTGTTCACCCAAAAAAAAGAGAGTAATTTTCTTTTCCCTTTCCTTTTCATCATTGTAATACTCCTGGCCCGCAAGAGTATAAGCTGTGTACGGCGAAAAAAAAAAAATAAATAAATAAATAAATAGATTCATTACTCCTGGCCCACAAGAGTATAAACTGTGAACGGCTAAAATAAAAAAACTCTTCATCTCTTTCCCAAATGGCGTTTGACTTGATTCTTTCGGGTTTGCATCCCTTAAGGTGCTCTCAAATGCAACCGCCACAACAAAAGGGGATTAAGCGATCAAGACACTCATTCCTCAATGTTTACATGGGTATATTATAGTCAAATGAAATAACTTTACTTTATTTCAACTATAGCTCAAAAGATACATATATGAAGTCAAACATCGATCATGGAACGAAAATATCCCAAGTTGACAGAAAGTAGCAATGATTGTCCGAGAAATAAATTTTTTTTTAAAAAAAATCATCAAGCAACTAAGGATCCCATATAAAGTTCAGCACATCTGCATAGGATTCTTGAAGAAAACTCCTCATCTGGTTCAAGCTATCCTCCTCGGGCTGACTTAGCGGAACTGTATTTTCAATAATAGCAAGTTTGCCCTTCAATGCCGAGACAGTCTGTTGTCGCTGTTGGAGTAGAGTCTCGCTTGCCGCAGCCAAAGGTTCCAACTCTTTCAGGTTCTCATCTAAAGACTCTAGCTCTTTTAATATCTCCTCACGTCTAGACCGCACTCCTGCTAGTTTACCCTGCAAAAACTGATGGTGGGAAGAATCAAAAACTAAGGATTCAGAAGCTGCCTTGAGTTCGCTCTCCACCTCCATGCGACACTGGTCTTGCGCTCCACGAGTGATCCGCTCAGAGTACACATCTTGCAAAGCTTTAACGTCACAAGACTCTTTGATGATTCTTTCCACTTTCTCCTTCAAAGGAGTAGGATCAAAACCTTCCATAGCAATGGCATCGTATATGCTGTTGAAGTCATCCTTGCACTCATAAAGCTTTTCTGGAGGTTTTCGTCGCACTCTATTAAGGACACCCTGTCCCAAGAATCGAGCTGCATCCCTTCGAGACTCTCTTATGAGATCGTCAGCTTGAAAGACTAAGGTTGCACCATGGGGCACCTTCCGATGAGAGGAGGAATGCAGGGCTATTATGACACTCGATTTAGGGGTGGAGTTGACTTCTTCCTCGACCGGCATAGCAACGTTTTCTTGAATATTAAAGGAACGGGAGCTAAATGTTGTTGAGGGTAAGGGATGATGCGCTAATTGTTCGCCAAAATCTATGCCATCACTTTCTCCCTATATAAAAAAATATATATATATATATCTATTAATGAAAGAATATATAAGAGGAAATTACAAAGTGACCAAAGGAAGAATAATACCATGCCCTCCAGAACATCTAGAATGTTTTCTGCCCCTGAAGGAGGAGTGATGATTTTCTTGCCATCTGGTCGGGATCCGTGGGCATTTGTCCTCTCCTGTTCGGCTATAGGACAAATGACGATAGACTTCAACTTCTCCCTACATTGTTGGGTCGGCAAGAAGTCTAGAGGAAGTTTGATATCATCAGCTACATGTAACCTCGGAACACTGGTTGTTGAAGGATCAGAGGCAGGTATAACAGAATTCGCAGCACCTACCCTGGGGATGTGTTCACTCGGAACGACCCCATTATCTGTAGAGACAGAAGGCTATAAGGATTTCTTAGAATGAACGATTCTAACCTTAAGAGTGGGCTTAGGAAGAGGGTTTTCTGTTGGCTCGTTAGCATCAAAGGTCTCATTTCTTTTCCTCTTTAAGCTATCGGAAGAGCCAGTTTGCGGCGACGCCAGAAACACCTTGGCCCACCACTCCTGAAAGGAGCGGGTGACGTACCTCTCGAGGGAAGTGCAACGCCCAGGACATCGGACTTCTGAGCCGGTTTCATGCTGGATCGACTCCTGATGAATGGAAAGTATTCCGTCTGGGTCATAGAACCTTCGTAGGTCTACTTCATCAGGAACGTCTTGATGGAAGCCAAACTGTCTACTAAATCGATGGGGGCAATAACGTTGTATGACTGAATTCTCCTCACAGTGATAGGTGACGAGACTCGATCTAACGCTCGCAAATAAGGAAAAGTCAGCAGCAGATAGGCGATTGTCATCGATGAGGGTCTCCCTGATCCGAGTAGTCATAAACAAATGCCATCGAAAGTTGAAGCCAGACTTGATGAATGTTCGAGCCTGTCAAGCTCGAAATTCTTAGCATGTCCGAGGCCACTAAATTGCACCATGCTCGGACTGATGGTGGCTTCGTCTCTAAGGTTATATGTGCCGAAGCGAACCCCAATCCATGCATAAAGGAAATGATAAGAGAAGTTGCCTCCGCACCGATTAGGATGTGGTGAACACGAGACATCATTAAGGCCTTTGTATATGTTTGCCAAGATCGTTGTGGGGAGACAATATCCTTGACCTGAAACCATAAGTGATGCGATCATGAATGTGCCAGGACGAATACGGCTAGCATCTCTTATCGGTAAAATGAAGCTGCATAACCAACATGACAAAAACGCAGCTAGGAAGGTCTCCGTGCGAGTTCCTTTCTCCACCTGTAGCTGCTCGAACACAGCTTGAAGATCACCCCATCCATGAACGGCAGAATCAATAATCGAGGATACTGCTTTCAGCGAAGGGACCCGGACATCTTGATCAGACTTCTTTGAGATGTTGTACTTGTGAGGCCCATGAAACCAGAACCGAATCCAATCCTCCAGAGATGGTTTGCTCATGTTTCGACCTTTGGCAAGCTTGTGATAAGCAGTGAATAAATGTAGGCAAGTCACATGGAGATTGGTCTTCATGAACTTGTAAGAAGGAACAACTTCGTCATACAAGTAACCTGACAACGTCAACCGAAGCATATGATGGATGTCTAAGAGAGATATAGACACTTCACCTTTGGCAGTGTGAAGGGTGTTGGTTGTCGGGCACCAATACTCACAGATTGCCTTGATCAAGTTTGTACACTTGTCATAAAGAAAGAATGATGTGCGGACTGCATTAAAAATGTGAATTTTGGACAGCTCCTTGTGACAGCGGGCAAGTACGTCTTCTGTCCATTCCCAATATAGAGGCTTGTATGTGAATTCTCCATGTGAAGGATCCGCCCCCCCCCCCCCCCATGATCTATTCCCGGAACTTATGTCATGATGCAACAATTGGTAAGCATGCGCGTGCTCAAGGACTCTGGGATGGCTTGATAGTAGGAATATCTCCTCGGTTTTCAAATTCTCTTTGGACCAGCTACGAAGGTTAGGGGGGCCTTTTGTTGTTGTCGACTGTGCCATCAATGGAGTGGATTTGCGAACTGCTAGCCTTGTCTCCTCTTCATCTTTATCACTTGATTTAATGACTAGGTATCACCGACTGTGAACCTCAATGTCTTTAAAAGTGACCATTGTCAAGAACGTGCAACGAAAGTGACAAAAAAAAACATATAAATAAAGTGTGGGTTGTTCAGCTACAAGTGGTAGGTAGTTAATCAATGTCTTCTGGTCTCCAATATATGCTCAAGACGGGCCGAATGGATGTCCACAACAGAGGAGGACAATCAAAGGTCACCGCTTGTCTTCTTGGTCGCCAATACATGCTCAAGACGGGCCGAATTGATGTCCACAACAGAGGAGGACAATCAAAGCTCACCGCTTGTCTTCTTGGTCGCCAATACATGCTTAAGACGGGCCGAATTGATGTCCACAACAGAGGAGGACAATCAAAGGTCACCGCTTGTCTTCTGGTCGCCAATACATGCTCAAGACGAGCCGAATTGATGTCCACAACAGAGGAGGACAATCAAAGGTCACCACTTGTCTTCTAATCAGCAAGGCATTTTATGCCTGCAGATAAACAGGGGCAAAAAAAAAAAGATCGTTGGAAAACCATAAGTCACTCTAGCAAATTACCTTGTTGACTTTTGACAGCAAAGATTCATTTCACCAAGCCTGAGTTGACTTTACGCCCCTCCGATTCAGTATCACTATGATCTACAAAGACAAAAAAAAAAGAAAGAAAGAAACTGGTAACAAAAAAATAGATAAACCAGTAAAAAGAAAAAAGAGAAAAGGGTGGATCGGAGCATCTTACAACACCAGTGGATACAGTGTGTAATACAATTTTGTAAAAAAAAAAAAGGATGTTTGACAGGATTGTCTAAAGTACATTCTAGCAGTTATACAAAGTTGATCTTTAAATACAAGGTCAAGATACAAGAGTGCAAACCAACACAACATATCACAATGGAGACCAGGCACACAAATGTCAAGCAACAAAGATGTGGGCCACGAAATGTGTACATAAGAAAGAGGCAAACAATTGCATGCCACGTGAATGACAGAAAGTGTTGCCTTGGTATTATCATGTTATCATCAAGTGTAATTATTTAGCATAAAAAAAGAAAAAGGGGGAAAGTAATTATATATGGTGAAAGGACAAGAAAGAGACATGCTTGGATATCATATAAACAGCGCTCAAGGACTACCCAGTTCGGAGCCATAAATAGAGAACCATGGCAGAGTTTACATGCATGTTATATAGAGAAATCACAAATCAAGACATTGTCAGCTCCTCATAAATTAGAGATTGGATAAAGTTACTACCTTTAATGTTTGGATGTGTTGATATTCAATATATATTGCTCTCTCAGAACACATAAACCAGTCTGGAAAAAAAATCGAAGCTTGGCCAGACTGGGGTTGTTGATTTCTCTGGAGAAGAAACACAATATTTCTGCACATAAAAAAAAGGGGGCGGGATGAACATCAGTTTACTAAGAAGGAATTTGATCTCTCAAGTTGAATCATTGAAGAGAAGATAAATTACCACAGTGACAAACTGATCCAGAGCAATATCAGTAGATTATTGAACGAGCATCCGTAAAAAAAAAAAAAAAAAAAAAAAAAAAGAGAAGCTATGTGATGATAATCGATGATGAAGTAAGTCAATTGACGCAGAAATTGATATATATATATATACACACACAATTGTATATACATCCCAATGACTGACTCCAAAATTCATCAAGAAAATGGAAGTATTACAGAAAAGGGGAAGAAAATTGATATGACAAGATTTGGCATATTGAGATTTATAGGTTTTTGGAATGTTTTCCATTTTATTCAAGAGTTGAATAATGTCAACTATTGCCAAGGATTCATCCGCATGATATGGAATTGTACTAGCAAGATGCTCAGATATGATTTTCCTAGTTGCTAAAAAAAAAACAAAAAAAAGGGATGCGTTTGATGTGTTGGAGTAAATCACCAGTGTAGTTGTAACACCCCAAAACCCTTAACCACAAGATTAACTTAAACCATCAATTAAACCTGTGATTAGCGCAGCGGAACACCAGGGTAGAGGTATTACCGTCGTCCCCA
Organism: Portulaca oleracea; assembly: GCA_029582165.1. Lineage (NCBI taxonomy): Eukaryota > Viridiplantae > Streptophyta > Magnoliopsida > Caryophyllales > Portulacaceae > Portulaca > Portulaca oleracea. Next base: position 15,663,361 of record CM055868.1, read on the forward strand.
CTTGGGACAAGGCAAACACAAACACCAAACATAACCCAAAATAAAATATACTTAACCCCATACAAAACAATCACCAAACTTTGAAATACAACATAGACAACCCTTTAAACATTAATATAAAGATTTCCCAACATGAGAGAAGAAAAGTCTCCAAATCCCATAAAAGCGCTTGATGATCGACTAGCAACCACTTTAGAAACGACCTTGAACGGAACGATCTACTTTTGCTTAGTCGACAACAACACTTAAACAAACCTAAAACCTCATCACTTTACCCCATGGTTTGCTAGTATTTCCATAGACCTTTAGGAGGTGATTCCCAAACACTAACATAGCTTAAAACAACTTAAAAAACCTACTCAATCCATCTTAATAATGACACAAAGGTCAACATCTCGTTAGAGCCTCCTACGAGATCAAAGTGCCACCTTAAAGTTAAAATTAAGGAAATAAATTTCGGGCAGAAACTTTGTTGACGGCCCTCGAACACAGCCTCATATCTCACTCTCCCGATATCGTATGGATGCAAGCCTTATGTTTCCGGAAAGCTTGAAGAACGACCTAAAACTTTTATGTTTATCACTTAAGCCCATAAGGTCTCCAAATGGACGAAAACTTAGCAAGAAGATACTGACTCAGAACACGTATATAATTGCACCCTTTCACGGTTTTGCTCATATCTCGGGCTACACATACCGGATTCTCGAAATTCCATAGCCTAGAGTTAGATAATCACTTGGGCTATCATTTTCAGTAAAAATCTGGGCAAAACTCACATTTTACATCCTATGTAAAAATCAGATACCTAGACATAAACTTTTTACGCCTTTGATTCTTACTTTGGTGCCTCCTTTTGGCCTCTAACTTATACTAATTCACAACCAAAGCCCAAATTAACTATTACTCATGGTTCTTCCAGATTTTAATACTTAGAGATTACCCAAATAAGCTCATGAAACTCACATGCAACCATAGATTACACATGCAACTATAATTAACACTTAAATTAGCCCTTACTCATCAAATTTACACTACACTCATATCACCCAAGAGTAAAAGACTTGATTAGCATAGAAATCTCTCCAAAACAGTACCTAAAACTCAAATTTCTTCATCAAGAATCTCATGCAAGCAAGCTATTTCATTACCTATCAAGAAACAAGCAAGAAACACCTCAATCTTCACATGCATCAAACTCTAATTCAAACCCTAATTAACCAAACTTAACCACAACTTAAACTCATGCTTAGAAATCATAAAAAGGATGAAAAACTTCAAGAAAACACAATTTAGAAATGAAATTTCAGATTAGAGTATTGAGGACAGAGTTAGGATTTGAGAATTATACCACTTGGAGAAGAACTTGGGGAGAAAACACAAGAGAGGGGGAAGAAGGTGGCTCGGCCACCTCCTGGCCACATGGTGATCTCGCCACACGAGCGAGGGACAGGGGGTCTGGCGAAGAGAGAGGAGGAGGGAGGAGAGGGGAGTGTTTGAGTAAATTTGATTTATGAAATGAAATTAAAGACCTTAGTCTCCTTCCCCTCTTATATAAATAACCCCTTAAATAAATAACTCTCTAGGTTGGAAAAAATAACTTAGACAATTAGTAATATAAACTATCTAGGAAAATAATTGGTATAGACTAAAATAAAATTAGTGAACAATAACTTGGTGAAATAATTTAGTATTAAATTAAATAAAATTACTTGGGACTAAATTGGGTAAAATCAACTAGTATTAAACCACATAAAATAAATTTGTAGGACACATTAATAAAATAAATTTGGGCGATGAAATGAACTTAGGAAGGTTGGATGACATAAATTGTAATTGAAACGGAAATTAAAATTAATTTAACATTCTTCGGTTACAAGCGTGAAATTGAGAACGGTAAAATAAATTATAAAACTTATCGTAAAAGTATTCATAAACTCGTAATAATAATTATAACTTTAAATTCGAGATAACATAAAATCAACCTATTTAACCATCGCCTTGCTCGAGACCTGTCGTGCATAAAAATAAATAATAACCATAAGTCACTCTGGCAAATTACCTTGTTGACTTTTGACAGCAAAGATTCCCTTCACCAAGCCTGAGTTGACTTTACGCCCCTCCGATTCAGTATCACAATGATCTACAAAGAAAAAAAAAAGAAAGAAATTGGTAACAAAAAAATAGATAAACCAGTAAAAAAAAAGAGAAAAGGGTGGATCGGAGCATCTTACAACACCAGTGGATATAGTGTTTAATACAATTCTGTAAAAAAAAAAAAGGATGTTTGATAGGATTGTCTAAAGTACATTCTAGCAGTCATACAAAGTCGATCTTTAAATACAAGGTCAAGATACAAGAGTGCAAACCAACACAACATATCACAATGGAGACCAGACACACAAATGTCAAGCAACAAAGATGTGGGCCACGAAATGTGTACATAAGAAAGAGGCAAACAATTGCATGCCACGTGAATGACAGAAAGTGTTGCCTTGGTATTATCATGTTATCATCAAGTGTAATTATTTAGCATAAAAAAAGAAAAAGGGGGAAAGTAATTATATATGGTGAAAGGACAAGAAAGAGACATGCTTGGATATCATATAAACAGCGCTCAAGGACTACCCAGTTCGGAGCCATAAATAGAGAACCATGGCAGAGTTTACATGCATGTTATATAGAGAAATCACAAATCAAGTTAGAGATTGGATAAAGTTACTACCTTTAATATTTGGATGTGTTGATATTCAATATATATTGCTCTCTCAGAACACATAAACCAGTCTGGAAAAAAAATCGAAGCTTGGCCAGACTGGGGTTGTTGATTTCTCTGGAGAAGAAACACAATATTTCTGCACATAAAAAAAAGGGGGCGGGATGAACATCAGTTTACTAAGAAGGAATTTGATCTCTCAAGTTGAATCATTGAAGAGAAGATAAATTACCACAGTGACAAACTGATCCAGAGCAATATCAGTAGATTGTTGAACGAGCATCCGTAAAAAAAAAAGAGAAGCTATGTGATGATAATCAATGATGAAGTAAGTCAATTGACGCAGAAATTGATATATATATATATATATATATATATATATATATATATATATATATATATATATATATATACACACACACACACACACATGTGTATATACATCCCAATGACTGAATCCAAAATTCATCAAGAAAATTGAAGTATTACAGGAAAGGGGAAGAAAATTGATATGACAAGATTTGGCATATTGAGATTTATGGGTTTTTGGAATGTTTTCCATTTTATTCAAGAGTTGAATAATGTCAACTATTGCCAAGGATTCATCCGCATGATATGGAATTGTACTAGCAAGATGCTCATATATGATTTTCCTAATTGCTAAAAAAAACAAAAAAAGGGATGCGTTTGATGTGTTGGAGTAAATCACCAGTGTAGTAAACAAAGCAAATTGTGCAAGTATCATGTTCAAAGTTTCGAGACCCAACCGCGGCAAGTACTACCAAGTCGTAAATGCGGTTGACTCTCGAGGAGGCATTTGTATAAGGCAAAAAAAATTATCGTCCAATCAAGACTCGCCACGTGGAAATTAAAATAATTTTAATTCGGCCAATAATAATCCACCATTTGTCAGAATTATTTATGGTGGATCATTTAATTATAAATGAAATGATATTATATTTTGACAAATTAAATTATGACACGTGTCATGGAGGACACATAAATTTTATTCATTTTATTTTTTAAAAGGAATTAAATTGGCCCAAAGGCTAGCCCAAGTTCTCTATAAATAGAGACCATTCTCCTTCATTTCAAGGGGTTGAAAAACATCTAAAGAAGACTCAAAGGCTCTCGTACTCTCTCTCGAAGACAAGAAGCACAACAAAGCTTAAGCTCTGTCGTCCATTCGTGGGAGATCAAACCACTTCCTCTCGATCAGGATCAAGTCTCTACGACCCTCGTTCAAGATCACATTCATCCAAGATTATATTCATTCAAGATCACATTCATCCAAAACCATATTCATTCAAGACTCGTTCAGTTTATTCAAGGAGATCGAATCGGAGGAGTTACATTTTATTTTGTAACAAATACATAGAGACTGTACCCAAAATCCTTTGAAATTAATATATTATATTTGTTCACTAATTTCTTGTGTTTATTTATTTAGACCCGAAAATTTGTGTTTACAACATGAATGATACAAAAAGTGAGAAATGTATTATTAACGAGGAAATGGAAAAGACACGTACCTGTTGTACGTCATAATATCTTGTTGAACCTTATCAAGCTTAATAAAAAATCACGAGATATTATTTTATAAACTTTTGATAGCAAGTGATATTATTGTTTATGTTGTGCACGTTATTTCAAGTCGCTATTTCTTTGATCTCCCTCTTGGCATTGTTCAAAGACTTTAGCAATTGTTGTGTTGTAATTATTCTTCGGCCTCTTTGTTGATTGGCATTGAACTTTGTCCAGGACAATTAAATTTTTTATAACTTTGGTAACTTAAATGTTAACTGTGGACTTGATTTGATCATGAAGATCTATTTGGGGGAAACTAGGTCGAGACATTATGAATTTGACATCCTTGCTAGAAAATTGATTATATGCATGGTGATCAAATATAACATTGATTATTGAGTTCATGGAAATATTATCATGTTGATATGTAAATGTTTATGGATTAATATGAGTCCTCGTTCATGTGATGTTATTATTTCATGGATATTCGTATGATTTGATATATGCACCTTATTGAAAATGTTTCACATACAAATTGCGAGTAATATGCTCTCATCTGTCAAAGACTATATGATATCAATGATTTATTGAAATTGGTTGATCATATTGATTTATTAAGTATTTTCTAGTAACATGAACATGACTGCTTGTTTCGTAATGCCTAATCACAAAGTGCATTGTTATTGATTGACCAAATATGCATGAACTTTGTTTCCTAAGCATAATACAAATTATAATGTGTATTGGATATTTGATTGTGATACTATATGAGCATATTGATGAAATATATCTTTGTGAGAATTTAATGATATTCATATGATTATTCATTATGTACATAGACATGTTTTAAAAGTAATCAATGATATCGATATCCATGATTAATGTATATTCACTATGGAGTATTTAACTGGTTCTCTGGAATGCTACTAATCTAGAAGTACATGTTCTGCAAAAGGACTCTCGTGCAATTCATTTGTATGTTAAAGAAAAAAAATCGAATATTGAAACTATAGTTTCTGGGATTTATGCCCCAACCCAAGAGAAAGATAAACCTGATTTTTGGGAACACTTAAAGCTCTTAAACCAAGTATTTCATCTACCTTGGTGTATTATTGGAGATTGCAATGAGCTTCTCCTTCCTACAGATAAAAAAGGTGGTGCCATGGTCCAACATTCTAGAACAGTTCGTTTGACTAAGTTCTTTCAAGATATTAATGCGTCAGATATCATCCCGACGGGAAGGGCTTTTACTTGGAAAAAGAAGATTCATGGTCATACTATTTATGAAAGACTTGATAGACCAATTGCTAGAAATGATTGGTGTAGCTTGTATCCTAAAGCTACTGTCACTCATGGGCCTTTTTCTTGGTCGGATCATAGTTATATTCTCCTCAATACTGACCCAGAATTAGAGGAGAAAAAGAATAGACAGTTTCGTTTCAATCAACATTGGTGCAATTATGTCCAAGTTAATAATATAGTTAAAACTGGCTAGAAATGCAACTTCATGGCCACGCTATGTTTAGATTTACTAGAAGACTGAAGCAAATAAAATTTGAGCTTAAAGCTTGGAGTAGAACATTCTTTCGAAACTTTTATGAGAAAATGGAGCAAAATGCCACTAAACTCCAATTGGTTGAGGATAAACTTATTATTGATCCTAACAGTATCCATCTTAATCAATGGCATAATAGGTTAATTCTCCAAAGAGAAAAAATGTTGTTGTTCAACCAAAAGTACTGGGCAAAATTTTCTAGGAAAAAATGGTTAACGGAAGGAGAAAGAAATGCTTCATTCTTCCATAGGGCAGTTACTTTTCGTAACCGTAAGTCAACAATTTTATGACTTAAAGATCCCTCAGGAGAGTGGATAGAAGATGAAAAGGATATTCAAAATCAGCTTGTACAAGAATTTGAATATAGATTTACATCTGAAAGGAGTAATCCTAGTTGGGAAGGTCTTAACCTACCTAAACTGACTAATGATCAAGCTAACTTGCTAATCACTAATGTTACAAAGGAGGAAATCAAAGAATCTCTTTTTCAAATAGACCCAGCTAAAGCTCCGGGTCCTGATGGTTTTGGAGCTGTGTTTTTCCAAAACTACTGGGACCTGTGTGCAGACGATCTGTGTGTGGCCATCCAAGATTTTTTCTGCAATGGTAAACTTCTAAAAGAAGTAAATCACACTTTTATTGCCCTTATCCCTAAAGTAGAAGACCCATCTTTGCCTAATCAGTTTAGACCAATCAGCCTCTGCAATACTATCTATAAAATTATAGCTAAAATAATGGTAAACAGGCTGAGACCCCTTCTTGACTCCTTAATCAGTCCAACTCAGAGTGCTTTTGTGCCGAATAGGCATATTCATACTAATGTTCTTTTGGCACATGAAATTATGCATAAATTTGGCAAGTCTAACAACAAGAATCCGTGGATAGCCTTAAAACTTGATATGGAAAAAGCTTATGATAGAGTCGAATGGAATTTTCTAATAGATGTCCTTAAATTAATGGGTTTTCCTTTTAAGTGGATTGGTTGGATTTATGAATGTATCTCTACGGTTTCTTACTCTGTCTTAGTAAATGACCAACCGTGTGGCATGATCAAACCTTCTAGAGGACTCAAGCAAGGAGATCCTTTGTCTCCTTACCTATTTCTTCTGTGTATGGAAGTGCTTTCCAGACAGTTGTATGATCTAAGTAAGGTTAAAAAGAATGGAATAGGAATTAAAATAAGTAAAGGAGCCTCAACCGTCCCGAGTCTCTTTTTCACTGATGATAGTCTTTTATTTTGCAAGGGGAAAGAAAGTGCTTGCAAATTGCTCAAAAAGACTATTGATAATTTCTGCAAATCATCAGGCCAACTTATAAATTTCCATAAGTCAGTCATGATATTTTCTTCCAAGGCTTCTAGTAGGAAAAAAGATATAGCTCAAGGAATTTTTAACATCCCTATCAAGCAATCTTTGGGCAAATGTCTAGGTTGTCCTTCGGTTAGTGGGCATAAGAAAATTGAGTTATTCTCGCCAATTCTTGAAAATGCCAATAGAAAACTCTCTAATTGGAAAGCAAACTCTTTATCTAAAGCAAGCACAACGATTCTTATTCATACTAATTTAGAATCTTTACCTGCTCATACTATGCAGTGTTTCCTAATGCCTAAGAAAACAGCCGAACAGTTAGATGGAATAAATAGAAACATTTTTTGGAAGAATTCCGGTAATGGGATGCCGATGATAGCTTGGGAAAAAAATTGTAAGCCAAAATATCTAGGGGGTCTTGGGCTAAGAAAAACTCATGCCGTCAACCTAGCTTTTCAATATAAGTTAATTTGGAAACTTTTTCATGATAATAATAGTTTATGGGTAGAATAGATGAGACAAAAATATACTAAGGATGAAAATCCTTTCAGCAATCAACCTAAACCATCAGATTCTTGGGTGTGGAAGAATCTACATAAGGCTTTTATTTTTTATAAGACGGGTATTCGGTGGAAAATTGGAAATGGCACCAAGGTCAAATTCTGGACTGATAATTGGTGTCATCAAGATCCCCTAATTGACATTTGCAAAAAGAATAGGGAAGATATTGATGACTCTTTACTTGTAAGTGATTTCATAATTGATAAAAAGTGGGACATTCCCAAAGTTAGGGATGTCCTCGCTCCTGATATTGCTAACCTTGCTCTTTCTACCCCCATCCCCTCCTTTGTTCATGAGGACAAACCCTGTTGGGGGCTTACAAGTGATGGTCTTTTTTCTGTTAAGTCCGCCACTTGGCTCTGCCACGGTATTTATAAAAGAGACAAATGGGAGGGTAGATGGATTTGGAAATTGGATGTCCAGCCAAAGCTAAAAGCTTTTCTTTGGCAAACCTTTCATAATGGCCTTCCTCTTAAAGAGAACTTAGTCCGAAGAGGTGTCAATATTGACCCAACGTGCGCTATTTGCTTGGAACACATCGAAACTAATCAACATTTGATCCACCAATGCCACTTTTCTGAAAAAGTGTGGAAAACAGTCAGGGTTCACAAGTGGTTGAACTCCTCTATTGACTGGCCACTTGACTCTAGTGGCAAGGATGTCCTTTCCTTTCTTCAAGCTTCTCTCTCCTCTAGTGAGCTCAAAAGAGCTATCTACCTTCTATGGAGCATTTGGAAGGAGCGGAATGACTGCACTTACAACAACTCCATCTACAACCAAGTTAGAGTTATTATCCGGGCAAAGAAAAACTTTGCGGAGTGGCAAGCTAGAAGTTACTACAATGCCTCCCCTCCTTCTTCTCAGAAGTCGCATTCTTCTACCTCTCGTTCCTGCCATATGCAGCATATTGGTTGGGAACGCCCTAACCCTGGGTTGGTTAAACTCAATTGTGATGGCTCCGTAAATCAACATGGGGCAGCAGCTGGGTTCGTCATCCGTGAATATCTGGGCAGGCTCATCAAAGCGGGATCCTTCAAACTCCACTCGGAGCCTATTCTCCTAGCTGAAGCTCTGGCTTTGAAAGGCGGGATTGAGCAGGCTATTCAAGCAGGTTGCAAGAAAGTTCAAGTTGAAACTGATAATTTGATTCTTATTCAAGCGATCCAAGGTGTCTTCAGAGTTCCGTGGCAGATTGATACAACTATCAGAGATATCAAGATGTATTTACAAATGCTGGAGGATTATTCGATTAAACATAGTTTTAGGGAAAATGGCGGCAGATTGGTTAGCTAATCGGGGGCACTCCACTGTAAACCTAGATGTTTGGAGTTTTAGCCCTTCTTTTGATCTTTCACTTATTTTGTTTCATGATAAGTTAGGTAGACGCCTTGCGTGAAGGGTCCCCTAAGTTCCGTTGTACCCTCTTTTACCCAGATTCAAAAAAAAAAAAAAAAAAAAACTATGGAGTATTTAACTTTCAAAAGTCATGTATGTGCTTCTAAAGTGGAGTTTCTTTTTATGTATAAGTGATTAAAGCACTTCCACTATATGCTTTATATGCATTAATGATGTTATATTTATCTAGAAGTGAATTTCATGGATACTTACTTGATTGGAATATAAATAAATGAGGTGATAGATACGTGTCCTGCAGACACCAGAACAACACACATTTTTAGTGATAATAAATTAGTTATTGTCCATTGAGGAGGGAAGCAAATACTAGCATTATATATATGACAGTCTACTTTGATTAAAGGCACCAGAAGAGCGCATATAAGATTACTTGGTGTAACTAACTTTCAAATTGTGGACATACTTCTCTCCACCAAGTTAGTATCAAAGAAACTTATTGATTAAGTTTCAAAGGTATTCATGGGAATGAATGCCTGCATGTTGAAACAATTAGTATTCATATGCAAATTGCTTTGAGCAACATGTGTGTTGAAAATGATATCATCCTAATTTTCTGGGTTATTCTACATAACTAACCCAATTGAAGCACATACTTTAGTAAACTAGAAGTTTACTATATATTGATGAAGACTTTATCAAAGTAGGAGCATCTTGGATCAATCCTCTCAAGAAGAACTCATATGGTTATATTTTAAAGGGCCAGAAGATTCTTAATCTAATGAGTTCTAATTAGTTGCTCGCTATAAAAAAAATCAATTATAACACCATTATTAGCAAAGATATGGATCGAATCCTTTAGATTCCTGGGTTGTGTACAAGTGATGTTTGTGTTGGTCCTGTAGACCCATATGCAGACCATTTGAATATAGTATGACTTTACTTGATACATCAATGAGATAATCACTTGTATGTTTACTATCAACTTGCAACTTGGCGCTTGCAAGATTGTTTGCTCAATTGATTTACGAGCACATTTCAATCAAGAAGATTCATCTTGATAATGATGGTGAAGGCTTTTGATAGTTTTTGCATGCCGGTGGACATAGATGTCAAGCATCCTATGTAAAATATTTATATGTAAAATGATCCTCTAGAATCATTGATATATGAGATGTTGAGTATATAATAAATGACAAACCTATTACTTTTGAGAGCGGAGCTTACTACAGCTGTTTAGGGACATGTCATGTTACATGCACCAATATTGATCCAAATAAGGCCAAGAGGTTGTCATGAATGTTTATTTCTCCCCTACAATGGTTTCTGGCCATAAACCAAATATCTCTCACCTATGAATTTGAGCATGTGCGATCTATGCTCGATGATAATGCACTAAGATGGGACCCCGAAGGAATCGGGAATATATGTTGGGTATATTCATACTTAAATATAATAGAATTATTCATTGGAGATATACTTATGGCACAATTTGTCGATTATGATAACACAATTTTCCCAACATTAGGGGGAGAAATCAAGTTGTTGGACAAGAAAATAAGTTGGAACGAATTATTATTATCATCATACAATGTAATGTGAACTGGAAGTTCAAAATATAATTCGTCTACAAACTGAGCGAATATATTGCTGACCCACAAAGAGTTATTAAATCATATGTCCCAACTACTAATGCTCCTGTAAGAATTGATGTCCCAGTAGGACAGATTGAATTGTTAATGAGTCTAGACCACACATAAAGCGTGGTAGACCAGTCGGTTCCAAAGACAATAGTCCTTGAAAAAGGAAAAGAAGCGAATAATTAATGATAACCGAAATGAGGAAATTTTGACTCTAGAAGAGTCTTAAATCATGACAAATGTAGAAGTTGTACCACAAGCTCAGACACCTGAAATTCGCAAAAATGATGAGATCACAATTAATTATGTCATGAATTGGATAAGGTGGAACCGAAATGAAGTCGACATCGATATAGTATTTGATTATAAAATATAGCGCTCACTACTGTGAGTAATCATGAGGACCATGAATTTAGATCTGTTAATGAATATAGACAAAGATGAGATTGGCCAAGTGGAAAGATGCATTTAAGAATTAGATTCGCTTGTAAAATCGGAAAGATCAGGACCTGTTGTTCATACACCGAATTGGTGTAAAACTTGTGGGATACAGTTAAGTCTTTATGTAAAAAAGAATAAGAAAGGGAGACTATGAGATATAAGGCACAAGAAGTGACTTATTGCATAAGTGCTTTCGCAAAGATTTGGTATCAACTATGAAAGAATATACTCCTATGTAGTCCATGTCACTACATCACGATACCTTGAATTTGGCAGTACATGAAAACTAAGTATGCATCTTATAAATATCGCTAGCTTATGAAAATTTTGATAATGGTGTTTATATAAAACTCCTGAAGGGTTCAAAGTCCCGGAAGCACAGATTAAAATTCTTGAGAATATTGGCTATTTAGTTGATAAGAAATTTATGTGATTAAAGCAATATGGACGCATATTGCATAATCAAAGGAAATAATTAAATGATCCGGATCCGAATTGTTTGTAAATGTTATTGATGGTTTGGACTCTCGAAGAGCCTTAAAAATTGTGGATTGCTTTACAAAAGTGTTTGGAATGAAAGATTTTGGTAAAATCTGTTACACACTGAGAAAATGAACTTTCGTGCGTAAATCAATTTATGTAGCAATGTGCGAATTGCATGAGTAAAGCACTCCCTTTTAAGTACCCTAGTAGTGGTACGATCATTTGATATAAAAAAACCCCCCTTTCAATCTTGAAAAGATGATGAGAAATTCATCGGTCCTGAACTACCGTATTTAAGTCTTGAAGTATTGTATTTCTCATCGGATCAATTTCTCACCGTATTTAAGTCTTTAATAAATATCAACATCGCTAATAACATTTAAATTCATCGGATCCTGAAGTACCAATTTAAATGTTATTGAAGCACTAACGTATCTTGCCAATCATACATGATCTAACCTATTTCGGTGCCTCGAAGGTACTAGCAATGTTGATATTTATTATCCTCATCAGCTCAAAGTTGGTTTGATTAGCTATGTTAATCTTTGATATTTACCTAAATCATATGATACTTGATTACATACTAATTATGTGCACACTAAACAAATTTGTTTAAGTGAGAAGTAAGTTGATTCATGTATCAAGTCAGTTATGAAGTTGAATTACATAAACTCGATATAATTGATGTTCTGATCAGGGGGAGTAATACGCGTTGTACTCTTTTTCCCTTATCTGAAGTTTTGTCATACTGGGTTTTCCTTAAAATGGTTTTTAATGAGGCAACATATATTTGAATATAAAGAAGTGTGTACTTTTTTTCTTTCATTGGGTTTTTCTCCCAATTAGGTTTTTCCTAGTAAGGTTTTAATGAGGCATACTCTTTTGGATAATGGACATTCAAGGGGGAATGTTATGAAATAATATATTTATGAATGTCCATATATCAATCAGATATCTATTGGGTATCTTTATCTGTTAGGATGATATAATATAGGAGGATTTTATTCTGATATGAAGTCTATACTGTATAGGACTCTTCCCATGTAACTAGTATAAATACCCCTTGTGGGTTATAAATAAATCATTTGATTCTCCTCTCTCATTCTCTCTTGTCTCTATTGTTCTTCTCTATTATTCTCTCTATATTGTGTTCATATATTTATTGTTTTATAACATCGGATTACTAATCGTTTTTCCAACCAATTTGAAATGGTAGGAAAAATGATGGTAAGAAAAATTTCCAACAATTTTAGCAAAAGTGGTTGAAATTTCCAACACTTTTTCCCGCTAAAATTTTTACTACCAATAATTAGACAAACCAATCCTTCCTGGTCCAATGCCTACAATGTTGGGATGTTGCCACCTTCGGAAGCAATACACAATACCCAAGTTCGTCAGACATAGCGCCCACACTCACTACTAGACCGAGTAATGGGACGTGAAACATGTGTTGAATGCCAAGAATGCGGCATGACAAGTAAAAAAAAAAAAAAAAGTATCTAACTCCCACTTAACCTTAGCCCTTTATGCATTGACAGCCAACATGGTTTACATAAGAGGATCGGAGGAGCTTATTCTATCTCGGGGGAAAACTCCATCTCCTAGGCGACTTTGTAATTCCGATTCAGTCACCTCTTAAGGGCATGTTTGGTGAGCAAAAAAGGAATGAAATAAGTCAGGAATGAGTTCTAATTCCTGTTCTTACTGTTTGGAGAACTCTTTCTGAATGAAATAGCAATCCCTGGGGATTTGCTATCCCTCCCAAAGAGGGGAATTAGAAACCTCCCAAATGTTGGAGGTGGGATAGGCTATCCCTTTTCTTTAATAATAATAATAATAATAAATAGTAATAATTACTTATTAATTGTTACATTTAATCAATAATAATTGATAATAATTTAATAACTAATAATTGATAAAAAAAATAAAAATAATGTTCATTAATAAAAATATTAATAATTAATAATTAAAAATAATAATTAATAATAATTAATAATAAATGCTAATATTAATAATTAACAATCAATATTATTAATTAATAATTAAATATTAATGACTAACTATTATAATTACTTAATAATAATCGATAATAATTAATAAATAAATATAATAAATAATATATAGAAAATAAAAAATAATATTAAATAATTTATGATTAATACTAATTAATAATAGTAAAAATATTATTAATAATTATTTAAATTAGTTATTAATAATTGATCATAATTATAACTTAATGAAAAATAAATAATAATTCACAATAAATAAATTATTATTATTAATGAATGATTCATAATTTATAATTATTAAAAAATAAATAATAAACAATAATGAATAAGATAACTAATAGTTGATAATTTTTAATTTCTAAATTATTAACTATTAAATTATAATTAGTTATTAATAATAATAATAATAATAATAATAATAACTATAACTTTGATTTTATCTTGCTTTTACATATATTATCTATACTTTGTCTATCTAGTTTCATTTATAAAACTTCACTTACAAGTTTGAGGGGATTTGAACACGTGACCTGCCGTCACATTTCTCCCAAAATAGGTGCGTGCCACTCTGCTGCTCCAATTTATCTAGTTCCTTCTTGACACAAGTTGTATTTGTATGTTTTTTAATCCAGTTTTTTTTTATAAAACATGAAATTTTCGATTTTTTTAAGCGAGGTCACTTGACCCCACGTGAACCCATGTTGGATCCGCCCTTGACTAGACTAGTTGTATATATTAGAAAATGCCTTAATCTTAGGCAAAATTTTCCCAATGAAAGCAAACACTAGCATTAACAAAATAATACTTGGCTGGCAAATACCTCGCCTTATAATGATCAAGAAATAAAGTATTATTCTAAAGCAATAAAAAAAAAGAATAAATCTTGAATTTATGGTTCTATTCTTTCAATGACTATGTTAAATTTGGATAAATTAAAGTTGAGTAAATTTTTGTAAAATCCCAAAATTTTGGAATTTTCTAACCGTTAAGTATTAAGACTCCGTTAGTTAGTTTTCTTTTATATATAAAAGGTTAATGAAGGGTATAAAATAAAATAATAAAAGTTTACCTCATCAAGGTTTGAACCCTTGGCCACCCCCTAAGCAAGTGCTAGATTTACCATTTCAACTAATAGTTACTTTTGAAGGAAACTCCTAACAGTTGGTCATTAACCTCAAAAATTGTTATTTTCTCTTCCTTCATTCCTTCCTCTTCGACCCACCATTGATTCTTTCATCATCAAAGCTCCATTATTCTTCATCAATGGCAGACAATGACTCCTTTCTTACCAACCTAGACCCCATCACCACTAACCCAACACCATTATTCTCCATTATCATCCATCCACTAACTATCATCATCATCATCCACCATTATCATCTATAAAAGGAACCTTCCTTCTTCACTTCTTTGCTATCTATGAACATTACCCATCACAAATAGTAGCTTTTAGGGCATAAAAACACTAACAAATAAGCCCGGAAACCACCCCAAGCAACCCAGAAAAATCTGTCGAAATTCAGCCACCAAGCCAACTTTAAGGGGACCCACAACCACCCACAACCACCACCTGCACCACCGAACCCTACCACTAGCACCACCGCACCACCGTGCACCCACGGCAGCCCCCATACCCCGACCACCGCCGCTTGGTTGCCGGAAAAACAGCCGCCAATAACCCCTGTCACCCTGTTTTGCAAAATCCAAAACCACCCAGAAACTAAGTATAATAACAAAACAGTCAACAAGCCACCTTCGGAGGAACCGAAAGCCACCCTCGACCGCCCGTTGACACCACCGTAGATGCATGTGGGTAGCATGCAACACCGTCAACCCAAAGCCACCAACCACCGCCATATAGTCATCTTGAGTCACCGGTAAACTACTCCCCAAAGTGAGTTCACAACCATATTAAAAACCACCCTTGTTTTTAGTTATCATTATTTTTACATGTTAATTTTCTAGCTTTAATAACCTAATTTTATCCTAGTTTTTTATTACGTATTGGCATGGAAATTTGATTAAGTACTGAGTTTATAAATTTATATAGTATAAATTAATTTTCATTATTTGTTGTTATTATTATTATTTTTCTTCTCATGTTATTATATTATGTATATAATTTCCTGCTTGCTTACGTTTAAAATTGGTACCTTTATAAGTTCAGTCTAAGTTGAACACCTACTATTTAAGGGTATGTTATTTATCAAAATAAGTTCTATGTATTAATCACGTGGTTTAGTACCCAAATTATTTTAAGTTTATTAAGTAATTTTTATTATCCAGAAAATTCAGTTTTAATAGCTTGATTTCCAAAGTTCGCGAAAAATTCATTTCTTTGAATTTTGAAAAACTGCTTTAGTTGGGAGTAGCCCTGAGTGTCTAGTTTATTAAGAATTTTTGCGGATTTGGATTTGGAGTTGTGTGCTAAGAGTAATTAGAAAAAAAATATGTCAAATGGTCAATTCTAGGCAGTTTATGAAGAGATTCGAATTACTTATACTTCGGACTAGAATGGACTATAAAACATTATTGTAAGTGATAATACACTTATTGAGCTTCGAAATAATGTATGGCTTAAGCCCATACGAGTTCGGGTGAATTAAAAACGGATTTTCTTTACCGAGTAAATTTCTGAGAATTACCGTCTTGTTACTTAGTTAATTGTTTAAGTTAGAAAATAGGTAGCAACTGACTTATAACAAAACTTTGGCAAGGCGTACGTATGTCAGGACCCTTATTAACGTTAGTATAAATTAGTTATATTATTAGGAGTAAGCGAGGCATCAGGATTCAAGTGAAGGAAAGATTTGTATTTGTTGGAAATCTGAACTTGTGGGAGGTAACACTTCTTATCTGCGTTGTGCTAAGTGAATAATATGCGTTTCATTTTGTTGATGTAACACTTCTCACCTGCGTTGTGCTAATTGAATAATATGTGCTTCAATTTGTTGATATGTGTAAATGATGGAATGAGTATGGAACATGTGATATGACTTTATTGTTTACTTGAAGCACGTGACATGATTTATTCGATGGCTTGATTGGCATGGATTTATTATGTGGCTTAACAGCCTATTACGAATGAGAATTAAACAAAGGAATGACTTTAATGAAATTTGAAAGCATGGGACGATATGGTCGTTGAGGATCACACGTGTGCCATGATGTGGTCGCTGAGGATCACACATGCGGATTGTGAAATGTGCAAAGGTGGTACGATGTGGTCGCTGAGGATCACACGTACGACACGATGTGGTCGCTGAGGATCACACGTACGACACGATGTGGTCGCTGAGGATCACACGTACGACACGATGTGGTCGCTGAGGATCACACGTATGGCATGATGTGGTCGCTGAGGATCACACATGCGGATTGAGAAATATGTGAAGAGCAAAGGTAGTACGGTGTGATCGTTGAGGATCACACGTACTGATTGAGTCCCCCGAGGAGACTAGTGTGTTAGCTGAGTAACACACATGAGAGATATGCAAAGGCTGAGATATACAAAGGCTGATGAATGATGACTGAATTAAATTTGTTAAAAGAAAAACTCATAATAAACCTTGTTTGCTGCCTGATTTACGTGCCTTGTGCTTTATGTGTTGCATGTGAAGTGTTTACTGAGTACATGGCTCATGTGTTGTTGTTACCATGTTTTTCAGGTACACATTCGGGATTCGGGTTGTAGAGTGAGGTTTATCGTTAGTTTTCCATTATGAGTGGAATAAAAGAAACCATTTTTCTTCCAGTTGATTTTTAAATTATTTGAGTTTGTAATATCCTTGTTGGGCGACTCAGAGTGACTAGTGTGACTTTTAAGCTTGATATTGAGTTGAATATTAATTCAAGTGTTGAAGTTTAACCTTTGATATCTTTGAGGTGACCTTTGATATTCTTACTTTGACTTTGACCTTGATCTTTTCGCCTTGTACCTTGATTAAGGTACGGCATGACGTCCCGGAAATTTGGAGACTTATTTCCGCTGTTAGGATGACTAGACGGCGTTAGCTGACTTTGAAATATAGGATTTTCGGGGCGTCACAATTTTAGTAGGTTTTGATAAATTTATGTAAAAATAATAAAATAAGTAGAAGTATGTAATGAAGTATTTTTTTTAAATACAAAACATTTTAGGTAGATTTAAGTAAAAAGATTGAAAGTGGAAAAAGATGGATAAAGTTAAATAATTATTAGTAATTTACATACAACTGAAAAAAATTAGGAGTATTCTCCTTCATATTGGCATCGTAGTATGTTGGGCATGATTTGACTTGGCTTGGTCATCTAAATCACCTTGATATATATATATATATATATATATATATATATATATATATATATATATATATATATATATATATATATATATATAAGAATGCAACGAGAAATTTTATTACCAAATGATCTTGAAGAGGCAACAAAATAAATACATATAGCGAGTATTCAAAACAAGACTAATTGCTACAAACTATATTTGCTATTCTATCATGGTTTTTTGACCCCCTGGCAACTACCAGACATCTCCATCTAACTTGTTGGGTTATTCTGTTGGTTACCTTATTGGGATCCGGATGAGTTTTCTGGTGTATGTATCTGTTTCGCTCCCACCAGATATTGTAAATGTAAGCAGTTAGTGTGGCAAAAAGGACCTGCTTAAATAGTTTGGGTTTGTGACTGTTCAGCAGTTTAATGACACAATCTTGCACGTGTACCCCCTGTAATTTGGTTCCAATCCAGTTGTTCAAACTAGCCCTTACCTGAGTGGCGAAAGGGCAAGTCCAAAAGATGTGTGTCTTCGTCTCAGTAGCTTCATTGCAGAAGCAGCAGTTGGTGTCTTGGTGTTGTGTCCAGCGTTGAATTCTCTCCCTAGTTGGCAGTCGGTCTAGGATAGACAACCATGCGATGAACCTATGTCGTGGAATGTTATACCCGGCCCATATTGCTCTTGCCCAGGGCTTTTTGTCTCCTAAATTCAGGAGCCATTGATAGCCTTGCTTGGTGTTGTAGGTGCCAATGGGATTGCCTCCCCATCTCCATTTTTGGCCTGGAAAACAGCCCCATTTAAACTGTTCTTTTATGCGTGCGAGCTTCTTCAGGTACCAACAACTGTCATATTTTGGGTTGAAGTCCCACCAACTATCTGAGTGTAGGTACCGAGTGTGGACCCATTTGACCCACAAGACATCTTTTTTCATCGCAACGTCCCAGCAGAGTTTCGCCATCTTGCCCTGTTCCAGCTGTGGATGTCCCGGATGCCTAGCCCTCCATGGCTTTTTGGGAGGCAAACATCATCAACTAATTATTTAATATGAGCCCATATCTCACCTAATGTCAACATCTACGACTCAATTTTGTCATTACTTTCCCATAGTCATGTACAGTTACATAGATCAATAGATATAGATAAAACTATGGAAAAACTAAACAAGGGACTGTTTGGTAGGAACGTCATATAAAAAAATTTCGAGAAAAATTTCTTATGGGAAATTTTTCATGGGCAAGATTTCTGTGGGAAAAATTTCCCTTAGCCCTTCCTAAGGGAAATTTTCCCTCTGAAAATGGAGAAAATGGTGGGCTCATCGTGAAAACTTTCCCGAAATCAACCCGTATTCAAACATGGAGAACATAAGTGATGCATAATGAGACCAAGGAACAATCTCATTACACAAAATCTAAGGATCTTTAAAAGCGAAGATAAGAATCCTCTATCTCAAAGTTCCAAAGAACCAAAAATGGCATAGAAATGGATGAAAAAGGATGGAAAGAACTACGAAAGATGGTTACCAAATAGATGGAAACAATGAACAAATGAATGACGAATGAACGAGTGAACGAATGGACGAATGTTGAATGATGAATGATGATGACGAATGAATGTTTGGACGTGAATGATGAAGAACTCACGTTTCTTGATGAATGCTTGATGAATTCTTGATGAATTCTTGATGAAGCACTCGAAAATGGATGATAATGTACGATTGGTAGATGGATAGTTGATGGCTTTTGAAGATTCTTTGAAGGATACAGATTCACCACCTCCAAGAATACTCCAATTCCTTCCTTTCACCTTCAAGGATGCCACCCTTGAATAGAAGAAGGGGATAACTTCGAAACTCCCTCAAGAGAAACGAAAACTAGCACAAAAGCTAGAGAGAAAACAACACCATGTGTTTACTTTGTATTTGATATGTGAATGAATGAGATTACAAGAGGCCTAAGGGGGGTATTTATAGTAATCCTAGCCCTCCCTAGACGTGCACAAATCAAGAAATAGGCCCCTTGAGGCTTACATCATCTATTCTAATGATTACATCATAAAGAAAACAATGAACTAAACTAGATTTCAAATGATGATAACTCCTTGGATTCTCATCCAAACTTAAAGATTCTTGAACCATATGAAAGCTCTTGGAATGTAGAATAATCCCTTCTAGGATGACTTCTATGATAGCTTCACGGTCCTTGAATTAAGGAGCAAAAATATACGATCACACGAGTTGATCCCTTCCAAGTAGAGAGATAAATGAGAGACTTGAACTCTTCTACCTTCTAGGTGAGTATTAGATGTCTCCATGTTTGACCTTGATGCATAAGGCCATCAATTATGCATCATACACCCCCGGTTGAAAAAGTTTGTCCTCAAACTTGGAAAATCAACTCTCGCTTGCCTTTTTCACAAAAGACTTTCTTCTTGAAAGCTTTGAAGTCATCGTAGATCCCTTTGATGAACTTCTTAAACTTTCCTCCAATGATTCTCCGAACACCATAAGACTTGGATTTGCGTTTCTTCACCGTGAACGTGGGTTGTTCACGTAGCTTCTTACCTCCCAAGTCTATTCTTACCACCTTACCCTTGTCACTTAGCATGAAACAATGTACCTTGATGACTCGGGCGATTTCTTTCTTTCGAATACTTGGCCTTTCAACCAAGTGATCTAAGTAGATAGATCTTGGATGCTCATGGAAGATACGCTTCATAGGAAGATTCAAGATGTGATGGATACTTGGATCCGTTTCATTCTTCTCCAAATGTGTAAGAATAGGATCCTTATATTCTTTATACCCTCGATACTCCTTCATGATCGACACAAGATGGCTTTCTTCCTTCTTAGGCCGCGTGGTATAAGATGGAAGTAGAGATGCTTCAAGAGGCATGATATTCCTATCAAGCAACTTTGGTCCTTCCAACAAAGTATGACAAGAATCCATAGGAGTAATTTTGCAATATAATGAATCTTTGCAAATTTTGTAAAAGCAAAGACTTACTAAACTTCTTGGATTGAAATGAATGAACTTGTCATGGCTTAACCCTTGCGTAAGGACAACAATATACCCATAAGAGGCACTACTTTCCTTTTCTTGGTTCAATGAACATATTTCCCCTTGTTGGTATAAGGAGAGATCTTGCACTCTCTTTGTGGATGTTCATACGCCACACTTACTCCCTTTGTCACAAGCCACTTTTCCACATGCTCCTCCTCTACCTTTTCTTCCTCTTTATTCACCTTCTCATATGCGACATTCCCAATTTCTTCTTCCTTTGCATTAACCTTAAATTCTTCTCCTTTCATATTAACGCCAACTTCCTCTTCCTTTTCCTCCTCAAATGGTTTGTTATCATGTGCTTGGCACCCTACCGAAGGCACTTCTTTCTTGTTAGGACACTCCGATTCAATGTGACCTAAACTTTGGCAATGATAACAACTCCTTGGGGCTAGTGGCGTTGGTTCTTGGACGTGGGGTTTGGGAATGGATGAGGGTTGATCTTGTGGAGGTTGTTTTGTGGAGTGATGGGCAATAGGTTTGGGACGAATATGGGGCTTGATTTGAATGCCCTTGGCGTGATGTTGTGGGGTTGATTTGGAAGGTTTGTGGCGTGTGTGGGTTTCATCCTAAGCTCTTTACTCTTTGCTCGTTCTTCACAATCACGAGCTAAAAGCTTAACTCCTCCAAACTAAAGTGAGGTTGATCTATAACAACACGCTGAATATAGTCATTAAGACCAAGAAAGTAGTATACCAAAATGCGTGGATCATCCTCCTTAAGGCCATTCTTCCACAATTGCCACTTGAACTCTATTGTATAATCAAATACATCCATACTCCCTTGCTCAATTCCTTCAAGATTGTTGATGGAGTCACTTTTATAATCGGATCGCAAGAAATCTTCTTGAACTTTCTTCCCATTCTTTTGTTGGGATGTTTACTCCCGGCATAAGGTGCTTCATTTTCAACCTTAAAAGAGTGAACCACACGTGATCTTGCGCTTCTTGACCCTTTTGAAAGAATCCCACATTCTTCCATTTGCTTTTCAAGATCATTGATTTGTTGCTCCAAGCATTGTAGCTCACGTTCGGAATTCTTGCCGGACCTTTTGCAATCCATTAGAACCTATCTTGATTCAAAAGATCACAAAAAACTCATGGTAGGAAAGGTTAGCACGAATGGGACGTGGGTATGGGACGGATTTGGGTAAGCTTGTGTTTAGTTTTTGGGTTCTTTGTGGAGCTTGGGGTTCTTTATGAGTTCTTGATGGGTTCTTGATGAGTTCTTGGAAGAACTATCAAGGGGAAACGTGTGATGGAGAGATGATGGGGAATATTTTGTGATGGGCGTGTGAGGAAACGTGTGTGGAATGGAAAGATTGTAAAGATTGGAGAAAGATTGTTTCAGAACTAAGAGATTCAAACTCCTTAGCTCGATGCAAATTTGATGCATAATGAGACCAAGGAACAATCTCATTACACAAAATCTAAGGATCTTTAAAGCGAAGATAAGAATCCTCTATCTCAAAGTTCCAAAGAACCAAAATGGCATAGAAATGGATGAAAAAGGATGGAAAGAACTACGAAGATGGTTACCAAATAGATGGAAACAATGAACAAATGAATGGCGAATGAGCAGTGAACGAATGGACGAATGTTGAATGATGAATGATGATGAATGAATGTTTGGGCGTGAATGATGAAGAACTCACGTTTCTTGATGAATGCTTGATGAATTCTTGTTGAATTCTTGTTGAAGCACTCGAAAATGGATGATAATGGACGATTGGTAGATGGATAGTTGATGGCTTATGAAGATTCTTAGAAGGATACAGATTCACCACCTCAAAGAATACTCCAATTCCTTCCATTCACCTTCAAGGATGACACCCTTGAATAGAAGAAGTGGATAACTTAGAAACTCCCTCAACAGAAAGCAAAACTAGCACAAAAGCTAGAGAAAACAACACCATGTTTACTTTTTATTTGTTATGTGAATGATTGAGATTACAATATGCCTAAGGTTGTTTTTTATATTAATCATAGCCCTACCTAGACTTGCAAAAATAAAGAAATAGGCCCATTGTTGATTACATCATATATTCTAATGATTACATCATAAAGAAACCAATGAACTAAACTAGATTTCAAATGATGATAACTACTTTGATTCTAATCCAAACTTAAAGATTCTTGAACCATATGAAAGCTCTTGGAATGTAGAATAATCCCTTCTAGGATGACTTCTATGATAGCTTCACGGTCCTTGAATTAAGGAGCAAAAATATACGATCACACGAGTTGATCCCTTCCAAGTAGAGAGATAAATGAGAGACTTGAACTCTTCTACCTTCTAGGTGAGTATTAGATGTCTCCATGTTTGACCTTGATGCATAAGGCCATCAATTATGCATCAATAAGGCAACCCGAGAAAATTGACCATTTCTCCAAGAGTTATTGACCAACCAAACTCACCCTAATATTATTTATAATCTATTTAAGCCAATCTCAATTCTAGCTCATGCAATATTTATTTATTAATGAGACGTACTTTTTTTTATGCGTGATTTGTTTTGAAGGTATTGACATGGCTAACCCTTTATACTAGAGTGACTTTTTAATCTTATAATTTATAAAAGATTAATATTTAATCAAATAATAAAATAATTATATATTGAAATTACCCCCAAATAAATTACTAGTGAGTCTTATGTGAGATGGTATTATTGTAAATTCATTATGAAATATATGATTTTGAGGTGATTTTATGTATATAGGGTAATTAATAATTTATTTGGGGTCATTCTTGTAAAAGTCATCCCTTGATAAATTATTAGTAACATTCGTATTCAAAGTCAGTTTAATATCACTAGTTATTTATAATAAAACATCAAAATGCCACCAAATAAGGAGTTTGTCCCACGATAAATTTACTTGAGACGATCTCATACAAGAATTTTCATTATTTCACCCTCAATTTTATATCTATGATTACCTCTATGTACAACTCCAATCAATGCACATTTTCATACAAAACTTAATGATTGAAGATGGACATGTTCTTTTCAACTATTTTGATTGAAGTTATTATGTTAAATTTATTTTAAACTTATTTTGTGGACTTTATTTACAAAATTTTCTATAGAATTTATTTTTTTAGAACTTATTCTGAACTAAATTTATGTAATTTTTTATTTTTAAAAAAAAAACTACAATGAGCATGTGTTCTAAGTAACATAGTTATCCTGTAAAATTTATGCTTAAACGGGACTGAGCAATTATTTACCCAATACTTACTTTCCCCTTACAAAGCTACTATTATATTTAAAAAAATCATTTTTGATGATATCTACTGTTAGGATTTTAATAAGAGAAAAATAAATGAATGCAAAATAAAGGGGACATAAGATTTTTAATGAGAAAACCCAAATCGGGAAAAAATTACGGGCGACACAAGCACAAATGAATCCACTATGATAGAGAGTATAATGAACGATCTCCTCTCAAGATCCAACAAAGAGAGTATTACAAAGATCTCAAACATTGAAAGAGATACACCCCAAAGAGACACATACTCTTAGTCACCATCCAAGATTTGCCCCAATGGGCACCGAACTTGGCCACACCAAACAAGGCGAACTAGACCCACTATTTATAGGGAAAACTCCTTATAAACCTACCTTGAGTCTCACTTCAATTAGATTTA
The DNA here is from genome assembly GCA_029582165.1 of Portulaca oleracea. Classification (NCBI taxonomy): domain Eukaryota; kingdom Viridiplantae; phylum Streptophyta; class Magnoliopsida; order Caryophyllales; family Portulacaceae; genus Portulaca; species Portulaca oleracea. The sequence goes on from CM055868.1 coordinate 15,687,926, forward strand.
GAATCTAATACAATTAGGAAACCAAACATAATAAGGAAACCTAAATAATATCATAATACAATTAGGAAACAAATAATTGTGGGATCAAGAAACTGGGTGATTTTAGGACATTTTCCTAACATCTACCAAAACTTACATATATTTGCCAAAAATTATGAAAACTTGACCTTTTCATTTAGTCATGATTTAAGAATTATTATGCCTAAATTCCCCCTTGTCACTAACTAACATTCAAGTGCAAGATTGACCACAAAATATTAATTCTGGAAGGCGTTATTATTTCCCTGAAAATATATCTGAAGAAGAAAGTCTGAAATATCCACAAGTCTGTGAATTTCTTTGGGGTGCCATAAATTGCAAGATATTTAAGGGGCCATCTCTAATTGATAGAGCAAGGGGACCCACGAATTGAGTGGAAGTCACGTATATTTTACAAAGGTGCCAAGATTTTTTTGGTGATTTGCAATGAGATTTGGATGACTTTAGGGCGTTGAGCATTGCATGTTATTTTATTATTGGTAGTTGTTTGCCTCTTTATGAAGCTTGGAATTAACACTGAGTTGGCTCCTCTCTGTGGGCCTCTCTTCCTTTCACGATCTCTTTCATCAACCAAATGACTAATCTAAACTTGAAAATAATAATACATCTTGGAATAAATTCTTCCCCATTATATTTACTCCATCTAAATATCATTGTGTTATCATGCATGAAGAATAAGCATACTATTTGCTTTTGTGCCCTAGAAGACAATTATATATGACTTTTGTTAGGTATAAAAATTAGTTATGAAATTAATTATTATTATTATTTCTTTAGGGTCGAATTGTAAGAGACATGAAACCGCTGAAATAGTAAAAAAACATACGTAATTGTATGGTTGGAATGTGAGAATATTGACAATGAGTATTTTGGCCTTGCAAGGTGTTACACTATTTGAATACTGTGATAATGTGATAATTGGGAATGGATAAAGATAAATAATTTAGTTATGACTGTGAATGAAATATGATACCAATTAGAAGCTCTAACTTTTAAGTAACAATCCAATACTTTCTATATGCTTGATCAGCATGCCAATGTTTTTTTTTTTTTGGGAATCAAATAAGACAATTATATTAATAAATGCTAAGAGATATATACTTACAATGAATATCTATAAAGAACAACTATAGATTTAAAGTAAATATATGAAAATTGACTTTCAAATAATCAATATATATTTTATTCACGTGTGACTCTTAAATGATGACAATTTTGTCGTAAATTACAATGATGGTATATCTGACTATTGACGGAAGATCTCACAATCGGTAGTATAATTAATATAATTTGTAAATTGATGTTCATTTTTTTTTTGAATCCAAGTAAAAGAGGAGTACAAAAAAACTTAGGCGACCCTTCTCGCAAGGCGTTTACCTAAGTTATCATGAAACAAAATAAAAGAAAGGTCAGAAGAAGGGCTAAAACTTCAAACTACGTACGAGATTTTGAGTGGAGTGCCCCCTATTAGTTAATCAATCTGCCGCCATATTGGTTTCACTAAAAATGTGTTCTACTGAAAAATCCTCAAACATTTGTAAATAAATCTTGATATTTCTAATAGTCATGTCAATCTGCAACGGAACTTTGAAAACATCTTTAATCGCTTGAATAAGAATCAAGTTGTCACTTTCAACCTGAATTTTCTTAAATCCTGCCTGAAGAGCTTGTTCAACCACAACTTTCAAAGCCAAAGCTACTACAAGGAGAATAGGCTCCAAGTGGAGTTTAAAAGACCCCGCTCGAAGGAAATCACCCTGATAATCGCGAATGATGAACCCAGTTGCTGTCCCTTGATGATTAATCGAGTCATCGTAGTTGAGTTTGACCCACCCAGGGTTGGGTCGATCCCAATCAATATGTGTTGTGTGGTGGGAGTGACTGTTGGTAGTCGGTCGAGTCTGAGAAGAAAAAGAGACGCCTTGAAGGAACTTCTAGCTTGCCACTCCGCAAAATTTTTCTTTGCCCGGATAATAACTCTAACTTGGTTGAAGACGGCATTGTTGTAGTTGTAGTTGTTCCGCTCCTTTCAAATACTCCAAAGAAGGTAGGTGGTTCTTTGGAGCTCACTTGGGGAGAGACTGGCTAGAAGATTTAAAAGAATGTCCTTGTCACTTGAATCAAGTGGTCAGTCAATTATGGAGATCAACCAATAGTGATCTTTGACTGTTTTCCACACCCTTTTAGAAAAGTGGCGTTGATGGATAAAATGTTAGTTAATTTTGATGCGTTCCAAACATATGGCGCAAGTAGGATCGATGTTGACACCTCATCGGGCCAAGCTTCATTTAAGAGGAAGGCCATTATGAAAGGTTTGCCAAAGAAAAACTTTTAGCCTAGGTTGGACATCAAGTTTCCAAATCCACTTGTCCTCCCATTTGTCTCTTTTATTGGTACCGTGACAGAGCCAAGTGGCTAACTTAATAGAAAAAAAATCCATCACTTGTAAGACCCCAACAAAACTTGTCCTCCTTGTCAAAAGAGGGGATAGGGTTAGATAAAACTAGGTTAACAATATTAGGATCTAGGATATCCCTTAGTTTGGGGATATCCCACTTTTTATCGATTATGAAATCACTTATAAGAAGAGTGTCATCAATATTATTGCAAATGTCAATTAAGGGTTCTTGATGGCACCAATTATCAGTCTAGAACTTTATATATCTTGGTGTCATTCCCGATTTTCCCCCGAATACCTAACTTATAAAATTTATAGGCCTTATGCAGATTCTTCCAGACCCAAGAATTTGTTGGCTTAGGTTGGTTGGCAAAATGCTTTTAATCCTTAACATACTTTAGTCTCATTTATTTTACCCAAAACTCTTATCATCATGAAAAGTTTCCAAATCAATTTACATTGAAATGCTAGGTTGACGACATGAGTTTTCTTGAGACCAAGATCCCCGTGATCTTTTGGCTTACATATTTTTTCCCATGCTATCATTGGCATCCCTTTACCCGAATTCTTCCAGAAAAAGTTTCTACTAATTCCGTCTAACTGCTCAGTCGTTTTCTTTGGCATAAGGAAACACGACATAGCGTGTGCAGATAAAGATTCTAAATTAGTTTGAATGAGAATTGTTCTTCTAACTTTAGATATCGTATTTGCTTTCCAATTGCAAAGTTTTCAACTGGTTTTTTCCAGAATTGACAAGAATAATTCAATCTTCGGGGCAGTTTTCGAAATGATGAACTCACCTTTGAAATCTGGACTCGATCAACTATATTTTACATCCCATTAAATTGAATGAACTCTCACCTATTTTAGCGCGTCGAAAAAGTGACCTGACAAAAGTGATCGCTTACATAAACTCTAATTAACCAAAAGAGACACTAATAATCATAATAATAGGACAAAAGAGACAAGTTAGGATTTGGTTTACATTGCATAATAAGACCGATGCATTTTGTTTAGTAGTAGGGTGTAAAGGAGTATGAGTTGACTCATTACGTCTTTGGCTTGGTTATAGTTTGGCCTGAGCTCAATTTAATTGAAAGCTAGTTTGGTTAAACTTGGACTCAGTTCATGAATCAACCAAGCTAAGGAATTAAATCTTCGATTTGATTAGATTTATTTAAGCATGTCAAGTTGAAAATAGGATGCACTTATAGTGGTTGTCAATTATGACAACTATCGTAGATAAAATAAATTTTATTTGTACATGTGTCAAGTTTTACTTTGACCATTAACTTTCTTATTTAATATAAATTGTAAAATATATTTTTTAAAATTTTAGTTTATTTTAAAAAAATTTAAAATAAATATTTTTCAATATATGTTTATTTACTAGGAAAAAATTTAGATTTAAGATATTTAAATTTTTAAAAAATTTGAAAAATTTATTTTAGTTAAGAAAATATATTTTATAATGTTGTACTAAATAAAAAAATGAATGACGAAGATAAAAGTTGACACATATATGGATAAAAGTTGACAACCACTATTAGTTTTTTCCGTTGAAAATAATGTCATTTTCATAGTTATGAGTTTTTAATGATTTCACTAGTTAAAATATAAAATAGAGAAAACCTAAAGTTAAAGTTATTTTCGATTAACTATTCTAAAAGATTTATCATGCAATGAAAACTATTCGAATCATTTCCAAATTTGTACATGTAAAATTTTAGATTAACTTATTTTGACATTTTGGGTATCATTTCACGAGGGATACTTTTTTTCCCTCTTCTTTTTTTTTTTTTTTTTTTTCTCTTTGGAGAATCATGAGGGATACTCTAAGATGAAGTTTATTTTGTGATATTGTGAGGTGTAAGAGTAGCCCTAAAGTTAGAGTTGACAAAATTTTGTCCGACTCAAATTATCAAAATTATTCGATTCGGAAAAAATTGGATTTGAATATAGATTTTTCATCCGAATTTTGATATTGACCGAATATTCAGACATAAAATCTCTCTTATTTTTATTGTCCAAATTTCAAACTCGATTTTAACTTATTCGAATTGTTCAACCCGTTTTAACCCCAAATATAACCAGGCTTGAACATAAATTTCTCGTCTAAATTTCGATAAATTTGCCGACCCAAATTTAGCGAAACCAAATTTTTGGTTAGCACTACCTAAAATAATGGTGCCTTGAAAGAGGAAGAAAGGGGAGACATGGTGGGCACTGGGCAGTAGTAGTAGTATTTATCAACTTTTATTACAAAATCAATTATCCATTGAATCTCAAATTTCCCTTGCTTTGTCTTTTTGTTAGCTCCCTCTTCCTCTTCCTCTTCCTTCTTCCTCTTCCTCTTCCTCTTCCTCTCCCTGAGGTCCCTCAACTCCAACGGTTATTTTCCTTTTCTTGGTACCCACCATAACATAACATACACCCCCTCCAATTCCAAAACTAACTTCTGGCTCGGCCCCTCACTGCCCAGAAACCCATCAACGACCAGAGCACCGTCACAATCACAGTCACTATACCGTAACTAATTAAACAACTTCTGGATTCTACTACTCTTCTAATCCTCAGCTCCATGCTCCCTTCCTAGTAGTAGTAGCTCTCCCTCCTCAAATTCCTTTTTCAATTTCAAGTTCTAGGCAGGGAAACAAGCACCAACAATGGAGTTTAGTGCGTTTTTGACGTCTCTCGGAACTTCCTTCATTATATTCCTCATTCTCATGTGTATCTTCGCCTGGTTGTCTTCCAAGCCTGAAAACGAAGTCGTTTACTACCCCAATCGGATCCTCAAGGGCTTGGATATCGGATCCAGGACCCGCAACCCATTCTCATGGATTAAGGAGGCACTTTCCTCTACTGAAAACGACATCGTTTCTGTCTCTGGTGTTGATACGGCCGTTTACTTCGTCTTTCTCGGCACAGGTATGAATCAATGTCTTTTACTCCTTTCTTCTTTCAACTTCACTATATACTTCCTCCCTATATTCTTTTTAGTTTGCATTTTGGGTCACAATTGTTTTATATTTATTTGTCTAAATCACAGAATTTATGTTTAAGCCATGTTTATTTGTCTAAAATTAGAGAATTTATGTTTAAGCCTGGAGGAGAATTGGAGACTCTTAGCATTTACTGGCTTTCTTTTCCATATTAATTGTTGTATTCAATCTCACTCTTCCATCTATAATTGTTTTTTTATAATATTATATTAATAATTTTGATAGTATTTTTCATTATGAATTTAAATGTTATAATTTTATATAATAATTAATTATATATATATATTAAAAAATTTATGGTCAAAATTTTTGAATTTTAAATGTATCATTTTCAAAGATGATAATTAATATGAGATGAGGCAGTACTCTCTCCGTCTCTTAATGAGTGTCAATATTTTTAACTACCTTGTCCTTTTTATTTGTCAATTTTAAATTTCCAATAATTAAAATGTCCATGTACCTTTTAAACTTCTAGTTAATTTCCTTGCTTTTAATTTGAATTGAGGCTCTGTCTGTATATGAAGATTTTAAGTTTCATTTACTGCGCTGTTTGTCTTTTGTGAGTTCACTGAGTTGTGACCTATAAAAAAGAGAAAGGTCTTAATGACTACAGTAATCTAAAATAGCTCCTGCTCTGAAAACTGTCGTGGACACTTTAGTTAAAGACCAAAAAAAAAAGGTGGTCACAAACTGTGCTTAAAATCTATTCTTGAAACACAAAACTTCTTAATTAGGTGGAAAATAATTGTGTACCCTACACATTTATAACTGAACAAATGGGAGAAGGGAGCCCATGTTTTCTCGCATTGTATTCATTGGAACAATTGCTTAAAGCTAAATACCCACGTCGGCAATATAATTGTTTGACTGGGCCCCCTGCCAAATTGTGGACACTGTTTATGTGATGGTCTGTTTATATTTTATTTTATTAAATTATGATTACTGTACATGCACTTTTATGATGAAAATTGAAGACCCAGTATGTGTCTTTTTCTAGTCAATGTTTGATCTTCTCTGATATCGGTTGCGTAAATAAAGGTTGGTTTTTAAATTTTTACTAACCAGGCAGCTACAATTCCCGAGTGAAATCAGTTTCTTAATTTTTCATTTACACTTTTCCAGGAGGGTTTTCATTTATTTTATCTTAAGCTTGGAAGTTGTTTTTTCAAAGAAAGATAAAGTTTGTTTGAGCTTTAATGAAAGCCAGCTAGCTTACAGCCTTGCTTATAGTTTTTCTAATTTTTATAATGTACAGAAACAGAATCATAGATTGTGTTATATGGTGGGGGATAAGTGTTTGAACGGTATTACCGTTAGTTGGCACCTGAATAATTTTTCCAGTTCCAACCATTCTTTTAGACGTGGTGTCATGAATGTTGTGGGTCATCATAGTTTGGTGGAAGATACTTTTGAGAGTGAGTTTGGTTGGTAAAAAATTATGGAGAAATTATCAATTTTTTCTAGGTTAATTTATTTTTCTTATATTTGGATGTAGGTTGACTTTGGAATAAATTTTATATCAGACTTACAATTTTTTACATTTTCCTACGGAAAACTTCCTAGGAGGGCTTGAGGGAAATTTTTCCCGTGAAAATATTTGCCATAGAAAACTTCCTATAAAATATTTTTTCCCAAGAATCCTACCTTGCAAAACTTCACGCTCGCCAGTGTCAACTCCCAGGGGTGTATCTAAGATGTTAAACAATTAATTAACCTGAATGGGGTTGATTTGTATTCTTGTAGTTGTATTTTTAAGTTATGGGGTCCATCTTATATTTTGTGAGATTTTCGAAACTTTTGATAAAAAGCAAAGCACATACTTTTTATGCACGTTAGTTAGCTCCACCACTCATTTCTAGACCTGGCATTGTTTCTTTAGTCAGCAAGAGTGAAATTGAAATCCACTTGAAGTTGAACTGTAAAGATGATGATAATTGACATCTTTTCTGGAATTGAACTGCATGGATAGAGATTTATTTATTTAATTTTTGGTCTAGTTGAAGAGAAACAATAATGATAATTTAACTTCAACAGCAGCAGTGTGTGTAGAATAACTCATCTTCAAGGAGGGCTTTCATTCTCCATAATGGTATTCATAAGGCCTAAAATCCATTTCCAATTTCTCAAGTAGAATTCTATTCCACAGTATTCCAATTTAACTGATATATCTTTCCTGGTCTAAAAAATGAAACTGATATCGTTACTTTTATCCAACTTGCTGATGATAGATTTGCATTGTTCTGCATTTATTTACATCAGAGCCCCTTCAAAATTTGCCATAGCATTAGTATTCCATACAAGTTTCAATTGATTGGCCTCAATCCAACCTTTAAAAAAAGCAATAGTTCAGGTTATAAAATTAGTTATATGCCACATAAACCATGTATCCTGATTGAGAAGAGAACCTGTTTTCAGTCTTCATTTGCGGATTTTCCTCCAACACCTACGAATCAGCTGCAGGTTTAATCCCACAATTCTTTGAGTAAACCTTTATGTACCCACTTCTCTCAGAAGGTGTTTGCCTTAAAGGGAATTGCATTCCTAATATCGACCACACCTTCTCCGTTATGTATCATTGACAACAGCAAATTGTTGATAATTTGTGCCTTGGATGCATAACAGAAAAATCAAGTTATCAGACTCTTCAATCTTACTCCAGTTCCATTCATAGTTTTCTTCCCATTCGTGTATAGATTATGCCGGCATAAAATGAAGCTACACAGTGTGTAAACCAAACACTACACGAATTACGTCGCGATGAAAATTAGAATAGCAAGTGCATAGATAATAAAGCCAATCAAACAAATGGTTGGAACTTACAAAACCTTTTTATCTTGTGAATTTTCTATATTGTTGAATCATTATCAGGATACCTTGTCATCTAATGTGCTGATATTGCCAATCAGGCTTTATAGCACTAAGCTCTTAGTTTCAACAGTATGCCAATGTATTTGACATCTGAAAGTTCTATGAACGACAAGATTTTTGATTAGCGAATGTGCTGATATTAGCGAGCCTTGTTCTACAGTGTTGACAATTTTAGTCCTGGCTGGACTTCTGCTGCTACCGGTTCTTCTTCCTGTTGCCATCACTGACCATAGTGTCAAGTTGAGCAATGCCACCAGCACGGGGACTAATACCACTGCCCAAGCAACTTTCAATGAGCTTGATAAGTTGTCCATGGGACATGTTGGGGTAAGCATCTTATCCTTTAGCACATTATCTATTTTTGCTTAAGTTGTTCAATACTGAGACATAAGCCTGGCAAACTAGTAACTTTGTTTAGTTTGTTTCATGTTCAATTTATATTCTGCTCAATATTCGGTTCTGCTGCTAACTTGTCCATAAGCTTTTCAACCAATTCCAATCGACATAGGTTAAGGAAGTTTCAGATTGATTTGTTTTGAGTCTGCTCTGCTCTGCTTGGATGCAGATCAAATTCAGTTGCCTTATTCTGGGCTAATTGGATCCATGGTAACTACTACTTGCAGGAGATACTTCCCCAAGCACGCACACTGTTCTGAATTTGACATGTCCGTGTCCAAACTGTGTTAGAATAGGGGCACTGGGCATTCTTGGATTCATGCCGATAATATTGTTCCTATCTTCTTTCTTTTTTTGATGGAATTGTTCCTATCTTCTGTATACAGACATTTATAATCAAACAATCTGTTTTTCATGCACATTTATGAAGTAAATGTGTTACACGTTATTCTACAGAAGAATCACTTCTTCATATTGGGTTTTGTGATTCCCATTTCAGTGCCTATTTTTAGATCTTGTCTATCTTCTTCGAATACTAGCTCTATAGCAGGCAATAAATTTGTCCTTGAAAGTTGATTACATTTCCCCAAATGGTCTGCCTAACCACACATGGTTCTTCTTGCAGCAAAACAGCCCAAGATTGTGGGCGTTTCTGATAGCTGTATACTGGGTTTCACTGGTGACATATTTCCTACTATGGAAGGCATACAAACACGTGTCTGACTTAAGAGCTCAAGCTCTAATGTCTTCTGAAGTAAGAGCTGAGCAATTTGCCATTCTTGTTAGAGACATACCCCCTCTTCCTGAAGGTGAGACAAGGAAGGAGCAGGTCGACTCCTTTTTCAAGGCGATTTATCCAGAGACATTCTACAGGTCCATGATAGTCACTGACAATAAAGAGGTACTTTTATATTCCATTCCCTTCTATTTGCTTTGCAACTGGGCTTTGCTAGCTTGACTTGTATCAGCCATCACTTTTTTTTTATTTTTTTTATTTTAATCACAGTATCAGGCATCACTCGGATAAGGCTTATTATTGGGTTCTGTTTTCCCTAAGCTGGGCTTAGTTGAGTTTAGGTCGGACTAGATAGTCAATTTGGGTTTGAACTGACTCAATAGCTGGTCCACTGTGGGAGGGCTGTAGGGCATGCTTCATGCTAAGCTCAGAATTATAGTTGATTTGGGCATCCATGGATCGGTATCGAAGCCTGTATTTGATTCCTTTTGCTTTGAATTTAGAGTTTTATAATCTTTCAAACTTAAATGTCTTTCTTTTGGTTGTACATAACTTTGTAGATGCTTATTGGGCATCTCTTCTTTTGACCTTATAATGAATATATATTTATATTTTCCTATTACAAAAAATTCTCTTAAACTTAAAATGCCTTGCATATGTATATTGTGGAGGTGTTGTTGAACTTGATCCGGTGTAAACCTGTCTTGGATTTGAATGTTCTTGGTTCATTTCTCACTTTTCCTAGCACAACTTGAGCTTAATTGCTCTCTTAATTTCCTTACTTGGCTTCAAACAAATCACAACATGGTGTTTTGCTCTTATATCATAAGGAGAAGAATTGAATGCTGAAGTTGAGGCAATATATGCCATTTGATTGCTGATTATTTTGGGTGTACAGGTGAACAAGATATGGGAGGAGCTAGAGGGACACAAGAAGAAGCTAACACGTGCAGAAACAATATATGCAAAATCAAAAACAGTAGCCAAGCCAGAAGGAGTGAGACCAACTCATCGCATTGGTATGCTGGGTTTATGTGGTGAAAAGGTCGATACCATAGAGTATTGCAGTGAGAAGGTTAATGAACTTATCCCAAAGTTAGAAACTGCACAGAAAGCCACTCTCCAAAATAAACAACTGTGTTCAGCCCTAGTTTTCTTCTCCAGCCGAGTCACTGCAGCTTCTGCTGCTCAGAGTCTGCATGCGCGCATGGTTGACTCCTGGACAGTGATGGATGCTCCTGAGCCACGCCAGCTCATCTGGACCAACCTTTCTCTCAACTACTACGAAAGACAAGTTCGACAGTATCTTGTATATGTCATTGTTGCTCTCATCATACTTTTCTACTTGATTCCTATTGGGATCATATCTGCATTCACCACACTGGAGAATCTGATGAAACTCCTTCCCTTTCTAAAGCCGGTTCTCAATATAGGCGCCGTTAGAACTATTTTGGAAGCTTACCTTCCACAGATTGCTCTGATAGTGTTTCTGGCTATGCTGCCAAAGCTACTCATGTTTCTGTCTAAGACTGAAGGAATTCCTTCTGAGAGTCATGCTGTCAGGGCAACTTCAGGGAAGTATTTCTACTTCACAGTTTTCAATGTCTTCCTTGGAGTGACTCTTGGTGGGACCCTGTTCGCTACAGCCAAAAAATTGGAGCATAATCCAAATGGTATCATCAAACTGCTGGCAGACAGTCTACCTGGGAGTGCAACCTTCTTCTTGACCTTTGTCGCTCTCAAGTAAGCAATTAACATTTCCCCTCTCTTGATTTTATGTTTCAGTACATAATGAGACTAAACAACAGGTTTTTGAATGAATTATCTACAAAATAACAATTTAGGGAGCGTTTGGTACGAACCCCATGGGATGTTTTCCATGGGAAAATTTTTCCCATGGTCAACCCACATCCAAACATTGGGAAAATAAATCAACCTTGGAAAATTGACCATTTCCTCGGGGTTATTGACCAACCAAACGCACCCTTATTAATTAATCTTGTTTGTTAGCAAGGTCAGTTGTCTGAAGTCTGAACTAATTTCCTGCTCAATTTCGGTTGACAGGTTCTTTGTAGGGTATGGGCTGGAGCTATCAAGATTGGTCCCACTAATCATATACCATCTCAAAAGAAAGTACCTGTGCAAGACAGAAGCAGACGTGAAAGAAGCGTGGGCTCCTGGAGACTTTGGATACGCGACAAGGGTCCCTGGTGACATGCTGATCATCACCATTGTCCTGTGCTACTCTGTGATGGCCCCCATAATACTTCCATTTGGTGTCCTCTACTTTGGACTTGGATGGCTTATTCTCAGGAACCAGGCATTGAAGGTGTACGTTCCGTCTTATGAGAGCTATGGTAGGATGTGGCCTCATCTACACACTAGAATATTAGCTGCTCTTCTGCTCTACCAACTTACCATGATTGGTTACTTTGGGGGAAAGTTATTCCACTACACACCACTTCTGATCCCTCTTCCCATAATCACTCTCATCTTTGCATTTGTGTGTCGAAAGAAATTCTATCGATTCTTCCAGTGCACTGCACTTGAAGTTGCTTGCCACAGCCTCAAGGAGCATCCCAATATGGAGCGTGTGTACAGATCGTTCTTACCTCCCAGTTTGGCATCTGATAAGTTCGATGATGACCCCTTTGGACAGGTTTAATCAAGTTAATTATGTTATAGTTAATTTGCTTCATAGTGTACATTTCCTTTTCACTGCCATTTGTTGTTTATTTAATTGTTTTTGGAAGGGTTTTACTTTTAGATGACAGTTTGTAAGAAGTTAGTTCTTTTGTCCAGGGTGTGTGATTAGTAGTTGTGTGCTGTAAACATCTATGGGAATTGGATACAATGTGTTGCATAGCATTTGGACCTATCTGTCACCTCATTTGGTTCTCTTTCTCCTCCTTTCGTTTCCCATTTTTTTCGATAATTAGTAAGCCAAAAAGGCTAAGGATGCATCAAAGATGCTACAAGACCGCCAAAACAGCAGAACACCTAGAATTCAGCAACCAAAGAACAAAATACAAAACCGCAATAAAGGACTACAACAAGGCAAAAGAAAAACAGCTATCTAGTAAGATCCTTTCATTTCCCATAGACCATAGTTTCTATAAAGCACTTGTCTCAAAAAAAATGTCAAGGTTTTCAATACAAGGAGGGGGCTTTAAAAAAGACGGATAGAATTTGGGGATAACATCAGTCGATCCCATGACTCGAATTAAGTTGTGTTTAATACTTCAATTAATCACATCATCATTTTAGTTTCATAATTTTGAGTTTTTCTTAAGAATTATCAAATACTTGAGAAATTACAAAGCTGTACATGTGATCACTACCAATGCTCATCAAACACCCACTCATCCTCCCATATATGGATGTTACGACCATTTCCAACCCCTAGTACAATCGCTCCTTCAAGAGGGCCTTAGTCGCCAAAATTCCCCTTCAAGCATAGCTGGGGGTCGGGCCAAGAGAAGACGAGATAAAGCACTTGCCCAAAAAATATTTCATTTCAAAAACTTGGGAGAGAGGAGTGAATCTCTATTGTTGATAATTCGCCACCTTTGGTTCGCCAAAAGTGCATCATTAAAAACATGAAGACCCTTAAACTCCATGTCGCTGAGGCATTCAGCCTTGCATTAGGCTTCCGACACCTTCCAATGTAGTTTCTGCTCCCCCTCCTTCGTCCCCATAACAAACTTGGCACAAAGTTTATGGATGGGCTCCACGAGAGTGTTAGGACGTTTGAAGATGCTCATAATATACATTTCCTATGGCTTGGATCGCTGAAATGATTAATGTTGCTTTCCTAACTCTTGACAAAAGGGATCCGTCGTTATCAGTCTCTTCATGAACTTTTGTTCATGGGGGTAAAGCTGCCTACAGTAGGGTCCCCCAGACTGAGCTCAAACGTGTCATGTGGGAGGTTGTTGTTATTGTTGTCCTAACTCTTAACAAAAGCTTCTGTGACCACCCAGTAAACTTTTTTCCAACTCTATCTCTAATGTTCCTGAAGATTTTCGCTTCTGCTAGTCCTACAAATGTAGGGGCACCCAAGTATTTTTTGTGATTTCTCCACGAAATGAGACTCATTTTTGACGAGCCAATTCTATCCATGACCAATTAATTCCTCAATGGCATAGCTTCGTACTATTTATTATCCATCTTTATTGTGCCTAAGTGGTATCATTATTGATTTTGTAACATATTCTTTATTTTCCAGTAAAAAATGGAACACAACTTATTCTTCATTTACCTGTTTTCTCTCCTAGCCAAGACTCAACACATTTTCTTATAAACATTAATTTTTATTGAAATGCACATTGACTTTGGGCAGTGCATTTGATCATGCCAAAGTTCAAATTTGAACAAATTTTTCTTTCAAAATATAATTTATAGAAAAGACAAAAGGATGGTCGTAGACACTAAAAAAATCAAAATAGTATCAAAAGTTGAAATAAATTATGTTGATTATTTTGGTCGGTCCAAATTAATTAATTAAATTTATTTAAGTAAAATTCGCTCAAGTTAACTATCAAGTCAAAGCTCAAGTCAGAGTCAAATCGGCTACCAAGTCAAGGCCCAAGTGAGTACCAAGTCAAATAAAATGGACTGTCAAGTTAACCCAAACCCAAGGCCCGGTCAACGGCCCAAGAAGACTAACAGGTTGTTGGAGAAAATAGCAAGGTAACAGCGGAAGCGAAATAAATAAGTTGAGATGACGGAAATTACGACAAAATTTAGGAACCAAAAATAAGCGATAAGACAACACTAGGTTTACGTGGGAAACCGAAAAGCTTGGAGAAAAACCCACGGACGACGACTGCCAGAAAAATAATCCACTATGAGAAAGGAGGGGTATAACCTGATCACTATCACAGGGTGTGATGCGATCCACAACAGAGGAGATTACAACACAAATCTCTCCCACTCTCAATCACAATCTTTCTCTCTCAGGATACACTTGGAAAAATATTGGTGAGACCCTTTTCTCGCTCAATATTTTCTCCCTCTTTGACTCTCTATCACTCGATGATTTATGGTCGAGATACATGTATAATATTTATACTAATGGTGAGAGAAGGAAACTAAGTTAAACTACAAATAACCTAAAGAGCAAAAAGGAAAGACCCGCTGTCAGAGAAAACAGGGTGCCAGAGACGCCGGCAGCGCCTCAAGGGCGCTAGCCGCGTATTCTGATTGAAGGCTTCTGTGACACATGCTGGCAGCGGTTAGAGTAGTGTCTTGCTTTTGGCTCCGCAATGCAGGCGCTGGTAGCGCTGGGCTACTGACGACAGCGTCTCCCATTGTTGTTGAATCCTCTCTCGTTTTGGACCCCACCGAGGATCCAGTGGGCTACAAAACCCAACAAACTCCACCTTGGACCATGATCCGAGCCATTGGACCAAACAAATATCTTGACTGTCGCCATCAACACGCCCTTTCACAGGGCGTAGCCCCTCAGGGCTCTTACATGCTCAATTCATCAAGGTTGGGAACTGCCGCTGTAGTTCCTGTCACTGTAGACCCCTGTAGGGTGTATAGGTTGCGCTTCCTGGTTTCCTTCATCAAAACCATGGAACCTCTGCATACTTTCAGGACACCATTTTCTGCTTTGTACCGACAACCGTTAGCCTCAAGAGTACCCAAAGAAATCAGATTGCGGGTTATGTTCGGAATATAACGAACCTCTTTCAGGGTTCTAACAATGCCATCATGAGTCCTTATCGTAGTGCTACCAATTCCTGCAACCTTGCAGGCCGTGTTGTTGCCCATGGTCACAACGGCGGTGTTAACACTCTCATAGGACTCGAACAAGTCCTTATGAGGCCACATGTCGTAGGTGCACCTAGTATCAAGAACCCACTCATCCCCAGCTATCCTACTCCTTGAGGTAGCCAACACCTCATCCGTAACAATAAACCCATCACCATCTGAATCGGACTCTACACAGTTTGCAGTACCAGCTTTGGTGCGGTTATCCTTACTACCTTGCTTTTGGTCTCTCTGCTTTGTCCAACAGTCATTCTCTACATGCCCCTTCTTACCGTAGTAATTACACCTCTTATGTTTGTGAGGATTCCTAGACTTTGAACGGTATTCAGACTCTCCTCTAGACCCGTTACCATCATTGCCCCTTCCCCTTACAAATAAGCCCTCACTAGCCTGGTCATCACCCTCAGTATCAAATTTCTCCTTAGACAGTAAACAAGCTTTTACTTCACTAAGGTTAAGGACACCAAGGTTCCCATACAACATGATCTCCTTAAATTGTTTATGTGATGTAGGTAGGGACAAAACTAAATGAAAAGCCTTATCCTCATCAATGTGTTTCTCATCCATTGATTCTAACTCAGTAATAATAGAATCAAATTCACTAATATGTGCTTGCATAGAAGTACTTGGGGACATTCTCAACATGTAGAGTTTCTCCTTCATTCTGTACTTGTTGGCAAGACTCTTTGACATGTACAACTCTTCCAGTTTAGTCCAAAGCTCCCGAGGTTTCTCGATATGCATCACCTCTCTTTGAATATGCTCTGCCAAACATAGCTGAATCCCTGCTAGAGTCTTATCTTCATGCTTCTTCCACTCTCGTGGACTCAGGTTACCTTTGATCTCCTTCTAGAGTTTTTTGAAGTCTTCATCACTCATCTTTTCATCAGTCTTTGAGTGGGGATACTCAATCACTCCCATAACCCTTGTTGAATCAAAACTGCCATCATCTGCAGTCTCCACATGTAACACCCCTAGGTTATTAATCACTAGATTAAGCTAATGATTCACTTAACCCAATGATTAGCAGTGGATAAACACCTGAGAGAATTACCGCCGTCCATGGAGGTGGACAAGGCTAAGACTAAACCCAACAAAAGCAATCAACCATAGACCACCCCAATCATGCATCATCAGCCTAACTTAACTTAAACCACCTCAAAACAACATAAAACATCCCAAAAGAAATTATACAAGCCATTAAATCACAATTTCTTTTAAATCCTTCATGGATAGCCTCTAACCACCTTCAATTCCTTAGGGTGCTCTGGGGTTTCGTCCTCCCGGGGCTTTTCCATTCTCCTTTGTCAGGATTCCTAAAACGAAAACATAAAACTTCGAAATGTGAGTTAAACTCAGTACGTATACCCGTAACATGTAAGAATATTTTCATAATTCGTTATAGTTCTTTAGCGCGGTTCCAAAAACATTAAAAACAACAAAGTAACAGTTTAACAATAAGAGTAGCATAACTTACATAGCTTGACCATAACTTAACCTGAACATGAAGAAATATAACTGAACTTGTACTTTAATCACAACTTAAACGAAAATACTTATGAGTTCTTCCTTTTAAAGGTAACTGAATAACCGTAAACTTGTTTAAAATCAACTTAGATCATGCATGAACTGACATAGACACACACATGAAACCTTTCCAAAAACATGACTTAAAACTTCCATAAAACAAAACTTAAAATCCATGGTAAGTAACTGAAGCATCTTTACTTTGATCCCAGTAATCTGGAAAACTTAAGATACATAACACTTGGTATATCATATCCCTTAATGCGTGACGCAAACCGTACTTGGAACACATGACTTAGAAAGTGACAAGTAAATTATGTCATAAAACATGAGTTAAAACGTATACCCAACACATAGCATAAACTGTTACTTCAAAACAATCATAAACTGTGACTTATAACATGGTGTAAAATATACTTAGAAACCATAAACAAGTCCCATAAGACTCAAATCCTTAACTTAAATCCTTGAAGTACTTAGTTACTTAAAACTTAGTTGTCGTATTATTATCCTGAAGGTCCCCTACTTGCGATCATCGGCTAAGCCTCCGTATGCGCATACCCGGACCGATCAGGAAATCCAGATGGTGGATAATTATTCTATACTGGCCAGGTTTCCATGTTGTGCAACTAAGGCACTTCAGTTATATTTTCCGTGGGTGCACTAAGGCACGTATATAATTAACTTGGGGTGCACAAAGACACATAAGCATGTTTTTCCTTGGTGTGCACTAAGGCACCATAAACGTGGTGTGCACTAAGGCACCATAAACATGGGCGGGACCTTTATTAATTTCTAAAATTTGAAAACTTAAACTTTGATACCTTGACCTTGGATTCTTAATAAAACTAGTTCCTTAAACTACCCTTCTCCAGTCATAACTTAAAGATATAATCTTGTAATCTCCTTGAATAAGACCTGTACTTATAAAAGGGAATTTATTCATGAAAAAACTCAACCAACCAAAGCATAGAATTATCGTAAAAGCTTCTAACATAAAGGGTACGTCACATAAATACTTAGAAATAACCGTGAGATTATCTTGATAAATCGACCTGAATTACTTAGAAATCCTTGAGAACTTGCATATATTTTGAATATAAATCATGATACTTTACATATAAACATGGATAATATAAAATAGATTTAGAACTTAACATAAATGATTAATTCATGATATTATTCATAAAAGGTCAGACAATATACGTACCTGAAGACTTAAAAAGTGGTGCAACGATCTCTTAGAGGGACTTTACAAGAAACGAAAATCATAAATTAGGATTTAACTTAGGTGGTAGCATGGGAGAATAACTTAGTGGATTTTCTAAGAATAACAATAATGAACTCGATTTCTAAGGCGTATTCGTAAGATCATAACCTATTCCCCAAATATCAGATTATGTCATAAGAGGACTTTTTGGAAAGCTTAGAACATACACTCCAACTTTGTAGTTGACCTTGAAGGCTAAAAACGTGGTAAGGAGGGTAAAAACTAACATCTTTACAGGCTGCCCAGAATAATAACCATTTAAACTTCAATTATTCGAAAAATCTTAACTCGAGCTCTACTTATCGGTTCGGAACGGGTTAGCTGTCTATGGAAAGCTCCTAATACATATTTCAACTTTCATTCTAACCCCAAGTTGATTTGAGCATGGGAAATGGTCTAAATTTCAGCCCAGAACAGTAGCAGCCACAAGCATTTCCTGGAAAACTCAGACTTTTGTCTCTCACATAAAAGCTCATAACTCTCTCTCCCGGTATCCTATGAACGTATACCATACCTTTATGGAAAGCCCAGAGTGTTCCCTACAACTTTCATTCAGACCACCAATCTATTTGGACATGGAAAAGAGTCGGAATTTAGTCATGAACATCAGATCATGAAACTTATTTTCTGGGTAACTCAGATCGCTGCCCAATATACGAAGACTCATAACTTTCATTCCCGACATCCGATTGTTACAAACTTTACCATTCCGGAAAGCTTAAAGAATGATCTAGAACGTTCATGTTGAACATTTGAAGCAAATGGGTCTCTAAGTAGATGAATAACTTGCATTTAGGTACTGACCCCAGAACACGTATATAATTGCAACACTTTACGGTTTTGGTCATAACTCAAGTTATACACATCGAAATCCCGAGATTCAAAAACCGGGTGTTAGCTAATGTCGTAGGCTACCATTTTATACAAAAAAGGGTCAAAAACACACCTTATGACCTCTGGAAATTTCAGATTATATCCAGAATTGAAACCAAGCTCTAATTTTGGTTGTACGCATCTCCGACTTGACGAAACCATACTTAATCTTTCTCAAACACTTTTGCTAATTGTGAACTCTAATTTCCAGAATTAAGAACATTAGAAACCCATCCTTCATGACCATATTTACACATGCAACACCTTTTCTTGACATATCTTGATACCCCAAGTAACATCCTTCACAAATTTACCATTAAATATCACAACCTTCACTAATTTCACACTTTAACCTAACTTTAGTACATGCATCAATAGTTACTCGTAGAATCTAGATTTCCATAGTGAGCATAACATCTAAATTGACATGCATGTTCCTAATATGTCCCTATCTTTAACTATTCAAGTACTTAGAACATCAATTCATCACAAACTTACCCAAGTCTCACCCTTGTGCTACTAAACCTTCAACCACCACCACTTGATCTCATGGGATACTTGATTAAAAATTCTGTGAAATCATTAAAACATACCTAAAAATCAGATTATAACCTTTTAACAATTCATAGAGGAGTGAGTGTTGAAGATGGAGAACCTTGCCACACAAAAGAAGCCGGCCGGGAGCGAGCGACGGCCGGAGCTGGGCAGAACAGAGGGGCAGAGGAAGGATGCTGGGGGTTCGGGTCAGGCTGGCCGAGAGAGAGAAATGAGAGGGAGGAATGAGTGAGGGTTTGTAAATAATCAAAAGAATGGGTTATTATCTCCCTAACATACATTCATATATCCCAATTGTTCTTGGCCCAACACTCTTCCCTTACATGACTAATTGAGGCCCAAGGGATTAAAAATCATCCACTTAAAAATCCTTCCTTATACTTGTATATTCCTAAACTTAAATTTACTCACCATGTTGACTTTGTTATATCGTAACAATATTATCGGTAACCTATGGAAACCCAAAAAAAATAATACACCTCCTTGGAATTTTACATAATTATTTCCACATCGACTTGGATGAAAAGAGGGTTTCGATATATCGATCTTAGAAATGAATACATACGTGTACACGATCACCAAAATTAACGGAAACGTAAAACAAGAAAAGATTTTTTTGACTGATACACTTGACGAACGTTGCACTGTTCAAGTTCTGCAAAACACACACTTGGTTAGAGAAAAAAAATGGAGCACGCACTATTATTATTATTTAATTATTTTTAACCTTGATTAATTAAACTAATTAATACGTATTAAGGGAGAAATTTTCTTCGGGTTATTATACCACATAGTGAAACTCCTTGTTCCGTCGAGTTTTGGAATTTTGCACTTTGTGATTGAAGTCATCTCCATGCACCTTGCTGATACCACTTGTTAGAGAAAATAGCAAAGTAACAGCGGAAGCGAAATAAATAAATTGAGATAACAGAAATTACGACAAAATTTAGGAACAAAAAATAAGCGATAAGACAACACCAGGTTTACGTGGGAAACCGAAGAACTCGGAGAAAAACCCACGGACGGCGACTGCCAGAAAAATAATCCACTATGAGAAAGGAGGAGTACAACCTTATCACTATCACAAGGTGTGATGCGATCCACAACAGAGGAGATTACAATACAAATCTCTCTCACTCTCAACTCACAATCTCTCCTCTCTCAGGGTACACTTGGGAAAATATTGGTGAGACCCTTTTCTCGCTCAATATTTTCTCCCTCTCTGACTCGCTGTCACTCGATGATTTATGGTGGAGATACATGCATAATATTTATTCTAATGGTGAGAGAAGGAAACTAGGTTAAACTACAAATAACCTAAAGAGCAAAAAGGAAAGACCCGCCACCTGAGAAAACAGGGTGCCAGAGACGCTGGCAGCGCCTGAAGGGCGCTAGCCGCGTCTTCCGATTGAAGGCTTTTGTGACACACGCTGGCAGCGGCTAGAGTAGCATCTTGCTTTTGGCTCCGCAATGCAAGCGCTGGTAGCGCTGTGCTACCGATGACAACTTCTCCCATTGTTGTCGATTCCTTTCTCGTTCTGGACCCTACCGAGGATCCAATGGGCCACAAAACCCAACACAAGCTAGTCACCCAAGAGAGGGAGTCTCTCCTCTATAAATAGGACAACTCATCTCATTTAAAGGGGAGAAAAAATTGAATTCTCAAGAAGACTCTCTCTAAAGTTAAACAACTAGCACTTCAATATGTGTCGTCTGTTCTAGAGATTCAACACCAACTTGATCGAGATTCAAGCCCATCGACCCTCCTTTAAGAAGACTACAGAGATCGAATCAGAGGATTATATTTTATTTGTTCGTCTTGTAACAAATATTATAGAGATTATACCCAAATTCTTTGAAATTAATACAAATGTTATTAATGCATCTTTCTTGTCTTAATTAATTTTAGACTTGAAAATTTATGGTTACAAATTCTCTACCTCTCATCCATCTCTAAAGTCAAGACTTTCAAGAACGTCTCCCCGAATAAGTTGTGTTCCATTTTTTTTTACTGGAAAATAAAGAATAAGTTACAAAATCAATAATGATACCATTTAAGCACAATAAAGATGGATAATTAATTGGATAATAAATGGTATGAAAATGTGTTGAATTCATGCCAATAATGATACTGCACCGCATCATCACCACACCACACTTACCGCATATAAAAAACCGGAGCCTAAGATGTCTATTAAAAATGTTTCCCGTAATTTCCGGGACCACTTTTCATATATATGTAAGCAAAATTTTTGGTTTTATTTGAGTTTTTTAGTTATCTAACAGTTTATGCAAACTCAATTATTTAAAAAAATCTTAGTTTTCCGTAATTTTTTTTTAAAAAATGATTAGTTAACTTTCTGACATTAATTTTCACTCTGCTATGTAATTAATTACCCATCAATATAACTCTCACCATTTTACAATAATCTTAAACTATTTTTTAATACATCTGTGTGTTGTGGAAATAACAATGAGATGGAGAAACACGGTCACATGGAAGATGGGGGATCACTTGGGTAGCTAGGAGTCGACGGATACACCGGCTTCCCTTAAGACTTATTCACTAGACCGTGAAAAGACTCAGGGGTAAAACCTAACCTGCTTGTAAACAAGGTTACAAGATTTCTCAAGGTACTCTTAAAGAGTTGCTGCAGTCAACACCTTAGGAGTGTGTTGAATGCTTTCTAGAGAGGAAGAACAAGATGATTGAGGGTGTGTGGATGAATGTGTAATTCATCCACCTTATATAGAGAACTTTGGAGCCATCAAGAGGGTCAAACTTGCCATAATCATAGAGCATAATCCATGGGATTTGGTTGACTCATAATGATGAGAAATCAAGACTGATTTCTCAGTCAAATCTCATCCCAAAACATACTCAAAAAGATTTGACCACGAGGCATAATTCAAGGGATTACAAATTCAATCCCGTCAGTGCTCAACACGACCCGTGTTGGTTCAACACGGCCCGTGTTGCATCAACACGGTCCGTGTTGATCCTGAGCACACTTTCTAAACTTTCTGGATGCCAATACGGGTCGTGTCATACTGAACACGATCCATGTTGAGTCCATTTTCTTTGTTAAGCTCTTATTCGACCTCCCGGTCGATCCTATGCTTATGCCTTATACTTTTATGCCTCTAAACTCTTGAAATATTCCAACACTGTGCATCACTCGGCTTTAAGAATTAACAACAAAGTTGAGCAGGCATCAAAGTAGTAAAAAAAGGTTAACTTTGTAATACCTTTAATATCAGAGGATATATATCTAAAATATCCATTAATTAATTAATAGTGGGAGATTCAACTTGATTTGGTAACACTCATGATGCTCATGAAAACCCCAAGAGCTATAGCTATATATATTAGGGATCATGCACTTGCCTCTTTTGAATACCTACACGTTTCATTACTTGGCATCATCCAATCCTATAACCGACTCACTCTCATCCTACTTCCAAGTTGCCAAACTAACATCACCCCTTCTTTGGCATAGTGTGGTCCAATCTTCTAGTCTACCAATTTGCTTCTTTAGGATGCAGTAAAAGTGACAAGATTACCCACTTTAAAAATGGCCATGCAAAACCCATATCCATTACATTACTGTTGTCACATGTATGCTATCCTTTATCTTCACTTTTTGATTCTTAAAGTAGTTCAATAATTAATCAAGTTTCTAAGCATTTATTATGTATTCAGCCGCCGCCTTCTTCTTCTTCAAGTATTTATAGTGGTTGTACTTCTCTTCATTGATTATGCAATAGTATCCTCAACAGTAGCATAGTATAACCCTTCTTCAACATGGTAGATGCTTCATTTATAGTGGTTGTACTTCTCGTCATTGATTCTGCATGCATGGAATATACATTTTTATTTTTTTTAAAAAAAGAAAAAAATCTAGCAAATGAGTTAGAATATAAAACAATTTCTGAGGCTTCAACCATTGGCTTAAGCTTTTGGTTGAGATGGTTTTACATGGTATCAGAGCCAGACCTGAGCAAGAGGTCTCAGGTTCAAATATCAGACCCCCATATTCAGGGTTTTGTGTGAAGGGGTGGGTTAGAATATAAAACCGTTTCTGGGACTTTAACCACCAGGTTAAACTTTTGGTTGAGATGGTTTAACATAATATCGGAGCCAGACCTGAGCGAGAGGTCTCAAGTTCAAATCTTAGACCCCCATATTCAGGGCTTTGTGTGAGGGGGCGGGTTATAATATAAAACCATTTCTGGGACTTTAACAATCAGGTTAAGTTTTTGGTTGAGATGGTTCTACAAAATGTGTGTATATTAGCTAGGGTACTCTTGCTAGCTTGTTTGCTCCTCTTGGCTAAGAAGATTTTTGATTGTTATGGTGTTGTAGGAAAGGACAGGTACTCTGAGAAACGCGATATCAGATGCAGCACTCTTGATAGGCAGCATGGAAGATGAGATTACGATGAAGGGGAACGTAAAAGTAGTACCGATTGAGCAAGTACGATGCGAATGTTGCGGGATGAAAGAGGATTGCTCTTCCAACTACATTGAGCAAGTGAAGGGCATCCATTCAGGTAGATATGTTTGTGGTCTTTGTTCTGAAGCAGTTAAAGAAAGGCTGAGACATACATCCCCAAAAATGGTGATGGGAGATGCCTTAAGCATGCACCAGGAATTCTGCAAAGAGTTCACAACAGCAAGGATGAACCCTAAGCTATCACTTACTTTTTCAATGAGAGATATTGCAAGGAGAAGTTTTCAGCATAGGATATCATCCAAGGATAACCCCTTGATGGCCTCCAAACTTGCTCGAACATCTAGCTGTATGCCAAGGATTGATCACTAATCATTACTTTTTGCTATCCCAATTAGCATATGTATGTATGTATGTAAAGTTAAATTGTATGCAAAGGATGTCAGCTAGTTTGATCCATGTATTTTATTTATGTCCAAGAACTTACACCTTTTTATTCTTCTTTGTTATTGACTTATTGTCGTTTCTTAAATAAAATAAATTAGCATTCCATATAGTCGATTTTCTCATAGATATGTGGTCTTTAACTGTACCATTGTCTACATACCCTGTCTCCCCAACAAATAAAAAAGAAAAAGAAAAAAGAGGTGCAAATGGAGCTTTTGACATAACAAGTCTTGAGTTATATGTAGGTGTCATACGTCTACCTTAAAAAGTTCAAATGTTATAATGTATTCCTGAAGTTTTATCTCGGCGAGAGTTACTAGTACTTGGATAATAATAAAACATACTCATTATGAAAGCATAGCTTATAAGAGTGTATTATCAAATAATTGTATACACAACATTTTAATATTTTTTTTAATAAAAAAATACAAAGATTAAACCATGCATATCATAAGATATCAAAGTAACAAATCGATAACTTTCACAACCAGCAAAGTGTTTGAAGTTACCTAATTCACATCAATTAGCACTATATCTTGGCTAATGTATCATTATATGCTTTGTAGGAAGTTCGTTGGCTTAAAATAACTTTTACTTTAATCTTGGAACAATCTCTATTAGATTATACTTGAATTATAAACAATTTATATGAAATTGGAATAAGTGTATACAATCCCTTTCGAGAGTCTATTTTATATATGGAGATATTATTTGTGCCAATGATATTTATTGATAACCTAGTTTATTGGAATGCACCGGTTGTGTTCGAAAGAGTGTTAATAAGGAATCAAGGGGCATTTCTAAATATATTACTCAAAAGAATCGACACAATATGCCTAGTCGGTTGGAATTGCGAAAATTTTGTCCCTATTGTTACAAATATACAATTCATGGAGAGATAAATTAAGAAATAGATCGAACCGAGTCGTCTGTCTATCATCTTTTTTTAGTGAGGGGACAAAACTATTTTCATTAGATTTTATATAAATATATTTTCTATTCATATAAATATATAATTAGAAGTATCAAAAGAAATATCAAATTTCTATTTTCATTTTTGAATATTTTAATTGCCCCGTGAAATTGCAATAGAGCTCTTCCAAACATTTGTAATTCATGGTCTAATTACTAATTAGACAACATCTTACTTCGAACATAGGAGTTGCTAAGAGTAAAATTCGGGAAAAGGAACCGATTGTATGGAAAGGGCATCCTGTATTGTTAAATAGAACGCCTACTCTGATCTGCATAGATTAGGCATACAGGCATTCCAACCCATTTTAGTGGAAGGGCGCGCTATTTGTTTACATCCTTTAGTTAGTAAGGGATTCAGTAGAGCTCTTCCAAACATTTATTAGGATTCTTTCTTTATGAGTATTGTAATTGTAATAGTCTACTCCCCCAAAATCCATTTCTATTTTTTCAAAAAGTAATCAACGATTATTCTTGTTTCTATATAATTTCCATGTATGTGAATACGAATCCCTTTTCGTTTTTCTCTGTAACCAATCCTCTCATTTACAATCGATATCTTTTGGAGCCCTTCTTGAACGAATCTATTTTTATGGAAAGCTAGAATATCTAGTAAAAGTTTTTGATGTTCTGGGACAATTGGAGCATCAATTCTATGAATCTTCCTAAGGTCAAGTAGTGCTCAAGGACCGTAATATGCAAGAAGTTTAGGTCTATAACTCATTAATAGACTGTGGATCGAATGAGGCTCTATTAGGGAATCTTTACGTCTACCGATGTAAGAATGTGAAGTGTGACTACTTCGAATAACACATAAAAACTCCTTGACTTTTCATGTGTTTAAGTTCTCTAGGTGCCTTAAATGATAGGGGTACGTACTACCCAATATTTCCCGAAAAATTGAAATGGTGGGGGGTTGTTGGAGTATTTCCAGAGTTAAGGGATTAATTAAAAGATTAATTGGAAATTCATAAATATAAATTTAAGGTTGATGGAGAGAGTGAAAAGAAAGATTTGAGCTAGATAAGGACTGACACAAAGTGTGTCACTGTCCAGAAGGCCATATGAAAGGTATGGCTTGACACAGATGGTGTCAAAAGGGTGACGGCCAATGCCATTGCAATGCCCAACTTGTGTGATTTCTTTCTTGTAAAAGAAAGGCCTTGCTCCGTACTTGGCTTCCTCCCACGCCTCTGTCTTCGATGGGTTGGGCTTCCTTTTGTGAATCCGTTGAGTTTGAGCCTGTGCTTGGACAAGGTTGACCCCACATTGACTGAACCGAACGTATGTCATTGTCAGTACAGTTTGCCCCAGTTTACAATTGAATATTTAATATAACAACGCTGTTATATTTCGACTCTCGTCTTTTGCCATTCGTATGTAGTTGCAAAAATTTGTGTCCCTCGCTCTGATCCTCACTCACTTTCAGAGTCTCAAGCATCAACTTCACTTAAACTCTTATTACGTAAACTAATGCCATGAATACAATACTCAAGCAAAACCTCTTAATTTCGTTAGCCTTTCATCATTTTACTATTTTAGAGAATGCTTAGATGAATTGTTAAATTTAATATGATTTTGCATGATAAAATGAATGAGATTTAAAGAAAGTGTTGTTTCAAGCCTTGAGGGTCAAGCTACAAACTCGACCGACCCCCAAACCTTGTGGGTCAGACTGTACTGACAATGATGGATCCATACATTAAAATTAGGAATATCCCCTCAATAATGACTACCATTACATATAGAGATAATCTTCTCAATGTAATAGGCAATTTTAAATTTTTAAATTTTTTTTATAGATAGTTGGGTCGATATTATGTTAAATTTGACACACATACTAGTATTTTGAGCCTTTTTTAGGGAGTCCCCACAACATAAATATATAATATCCTCCTAATATATAATGACTATTTAAATTTTCTTTTTGGGTATGAGATATCCATTGACACTCCTAAATATAAATATAATACAAATCCGTCCATGTATGCTGACCTGCATGTAGGTCAAGCTTGGGTTAAGGGTCTAGGTCATCTACTTGTCGATCCTTACTAGGCCCAAACCTGTATTTTGATCAGGTCTACTAAAAATGAATCTATGCTGAATTATATGTGTACATATAAACATCAACATACAAAACACATGTAACACACTGCATATGCATGCAATATTATTAGCGCTGGCAAAATTTTGTCCGACCCGAATTACCCGAATTGTCCGACCCGGGAAAAACCAGGTTTGGTCATCAAATTTTTGTCCGAATTTTAAATTTGGATAATTCGGCCATGTTCGATTCAAAAATCGGGTCGGGTTCGGGTTTGGGTGATGAAATTCGGACGTCTGAATTTTGTGTCATATTCGGGTTCGGACAAATTCAGACAATGTCCGAATACTATAATTCGAACAAAATATTGGAATTATGTATATACTTAGTGTAAATTCGGGTTTGGTTATATTCGGACAAATCCGGGTTCGGACAATTCGGGTTCGGGTTCGGACACCACAAAACGTCCGAATTTGAAATTCGGACAGGGTTCGGGTTTGGAGATTTTGTCCGATGTCCCAATTGTCCGAACCCGGTTTGACCCGAACCCGATTTTTTGCCACCGCTAAATATTATGCAATCTACAAGTGCGTGCAGCAAATCGCTCCTGCTAAAATGTACTGCAGAGCAACTATATTAGTTTGTTGTATATGTGTTAATATTCAGCAAACATGATGTATTCTCCTGTTCTCCATACTTGAATCAGCCTAAGGATATAAGTGTTATCCTGTCAATCATACAACAGAAAAAAGATAATATCAATGCCAAGAGTGATACATTAAGCATCATTGAGCTCAAGTAAGAGTACTTCTCATGCAACTATACTCTGTAGTCATCGAATATCATAACTTAGAACTTACACTATTCTAGTTCATAGAACATAACGATGCCGAACTTACAGAATTCTAAATAATAGAACATTAACTAAAAATGAATAAAAAGTCGTAGTCCATTGGCCATAAGCCATTAATAGGTCAGTCAATTGTCATGTCTGGCCCTTTCACTATGATCACCTAGCTCAGCATTTCCTAGAATTATCCTCTCAACTTTCTCTAATCATTCATATGGTGATTCCCTGAAAATTTATACACAAGTAAATGATAATCTTGATGGAGGATCTTCTATTGTGATTTTTGTTATGTTCCACATGGAGGGACAAAAAGAGCTCCAACCTAGCTAGCATAGAAAAGGATGCAACGAAAAGAAAGTTCAAAGAAGACTCTTAGTAAACCTTGGTCACCTGACACACATGCACAAATTTGTTGATCTAGATAGTGAACAGATTGCTTGGAAGATCCCTGTCAAATATCAATCACCAGTATTTCCTATAGGTGTGCAGAAGAGCACTTACAGAAACTAGAAAAACATAGCTTAAGAACATGCACAAATATGTTGTATGAAATTCAATCACGGTGAAGCTGGAAAGTGAGAACTCTTGAGAGATTAAGATGAGGTATCGTTACTGAAGTTTGAACCAGAGATTTTATGGTCAAATCATATCATACGTCGAAAACATACTACTATGAAAGTTAGCATACACTATGTCCATCCCACATAAACTGGTAGCATCATAGTGATTAACTACCATTGGTTGCTGCTTTTTTATTTCCAGTGTTTTTCTGACAGCGGTTTGACATTTAGCAGTTGCTTTGTTGTATTTTGTTTGCTGGCCTTTCACAGGGTTTCTTACCTGAATAATAATTGCGGGGGAAGCAAGAAGGCTTGTAGGCTGTAGCTGAGGGGGAAGCATGCCAAAGTGGCAACAACCTCTTTCTATGGAAGATCTGAAGACTAGAACTTAGAATCCAATGCAGAAATGAATTTTTGCAACCAATTGCCAGAGTTTGCGAAAGCATGGAAGGGCCAATTGCATCCCAAGTCGAAGCAAATGTTCTCAATTGGTATCGGTAAAGGGCAAAATTGGTTGAGAATTTAAGAAACTATGGTCATTGGGAATGGATATACGAGATTTAAGGTCGTCTTCATCGCTTATGATGGCGAATTCGGGTTGCTGAATATTACTAATAACCAAACAAGCATCATTTTATTCTTCTTGATGATAAGAACACTTTGAATTCAAGTTCCGGGTAGGAGGAAGGTCAAGTCCAACATAGGTAGCAATACTCTGTTTGAAGTTGCTATAACTTTGATGGAACAACTCATAACACATTCTTTTCCCTTATTGTCAAGTCAACAGAGATATATAAATTGAAGACAAACTAATTAGTTATTATTACTGGTGACCGCCGGTTAGTAGCATTTTCTTTGTCACTTTACAAATTTCAATGACACTAAAGGAAGCCTTGCAAATTGAACAAACCTATAGAGCATATTTTTTTTAAAAATGCTTCATTAAATTAAAATAAGTAAAGGAAAAAGAGAAAATAAAATAACTAATCAGTACAGGTTTATCATAGTCTTGGTTAGGGATTATTCCCAAGCAGTCAAGTCTTGAAGCTAATTGTTGAAACAAATTAACAACCAATGTCATGATAATAAAAAGCAAAGGTACAAGTACAACACAACATCATTAACAAAATAGACATCTACATGATCTCTTACCATGTCACAGCTCCATAGGAACTCGTAGGCCATCATGAGCGAGTTGAACTGGTATTCCTTCCCTAAAAACAGAACAAAAAGCAAATTTTGAGATTCACTTTTTCTATTCCAGTTTCTTTTGAAGCAGATTAACTGACGATGGTCTTTTGATCCGTTTGGAGGGTGGGGGTGGAAGAGGGAGAGTATTAAGATACGACATAGTGGAGAAAATAGAAGAGTGGTTGAAACATAAATAAAGATGAATAGCTAAAACAGTGGAAAGTATATGTCCAAGATGATATAACATTCACATACATTCTAGGCTTTCTAGCCTTGCCAAGTTTTAAAAAAGAAATTAAAAAAAAAAAAAAAGATAAGCATGCACTTGAAATATTCACATATGTATCTATGCATACACGCTGATAATGAGAGGGTCGTGATATAAACATGGAGTTGGTTACTTGACTTCTACAGAAAAGTTGTTTGATTCTCCACATAACAATGGAAACACGCTTCGTGCTGATGCTTATGGGAGTGAAGGCAAACCCAACCCTTTTGAAGTTGATTTGTTGTGGTGTGACCTTGACAAATACGACGAGAAACATTCTTTTTTCATAAGGGGTGACAGAAGAGCTTCAGGGCTCGGTGGATTTATCTACTTATGTAATTGCAGCTCTAGGACTAGGAGAAATTTCTATCTCTTAGGAGTTCTTTATTTTTGTCCTTGGTTCGTACATCGCAATCCCCATCAGTGAAATGCTTTCATCTATAATGATCTCTCATAAGACACTAATACTGTGAGATATTTATGAGATGCAAAATTAATTAGCATTACTTAACATGTGGCTCTTCAGTTTGGAATTTCCTTGAGAGTATTACTGTGACGAGGAATTTGTGCATTTGCTTATGACTCTATCACCACGATAAAATCCTCAACGTCAATCAGTTGAAGTTTATGAGTTAAGGGGGAAGAGGTCTTCAAGGAATAACTGTAGCAAACTAGTACATTCTCAATTGGAAATTCACAAAGGCATGGAGAGGCGTAATTTTACTTTCATGCTAATGCTAGGATTCTTTGGTCGTTTCTAAAGGAAACCTCTAGTTGATATTTTGAAAAAATATGTTTTGATTTATTAGACTCGGATAAAAACTGGAAGTTATCATGCTTAAACTGGGATTTAAGGAGGATAGATTGGCCATCAAGTCTCTGGTATTTGACTTTTCTGCTGATCAACCAGCCAAGTAGGGATGGCGATAAGTTGACAGAGTAAGGAAGAGTTCAATATATTGAAATTTCACTCTTTCTCCCTTCTTACAATGATGCTTCGAACTTTGATTCCTTTGAACCTACAGAGATTGGAACTCATAGTAGGTAATTTACGTTTCTAGAGTCATTTATGCTAGCATATGACATTGAATTTTGATAATTAAGGTTGATCTACATATGATTTTGCTGCCTGATTCATATTATTTTGTCAATATACACTCCCTTTGCCTTCCACTAAAACAAAATGAAATTGTCAATAGAAGAGAGAAGCGATAATTCCAATCCTTTACAATCTTTGGTGAATCATCTTGGATACACAAATTAAGGATCGCATTTAGGGGGTGGTGTAGAAAGAAGGTATGAAGGAGAAGAAATACATTGAGGGAGGGGAAGGAGGTGGTGTCCATCTTCAGAAATTGTACCTTATGTTTTCAGAAAGGGTAAGATGTTAGGAGCTCAAGATGATGCCTATATTTTCAGTTTACGTTTTTTTTTTTTCCTTTTGTACCTTTTCATTGTTTCAGGTTTGATCTACGTTGGAGAAATAAGCCAAATTATTTGTTCTAGTCACATTCTCAGAGGATCCTACTAATTCAAATGGCAAAGGAGAAGGGACATTTTTTGGTTTGCAATAATCCACATGCTTTGGTGTTATACTTTAATATCTGCAGGGATAAAACTAATAGGAACTAGAAAACAAAGAGAAACGAGATTAAAAATTGAAGCACAAATCGAAACACAACGGGAGTATATGCAAGCAAGCCTTACGTGTACGCATATGTCAATTAAATTCTTTCAGATATAACCACCCAACATGCTCTCCCCTCACACCAAAAGTTGGAAAAAAAGGCAAAATGCAAAAATACAATGAAGATTTAAGTAATGAGAAAAAAGGATCTAATACCTTTCAGACAACTCCTGAAGATATGCATTGATTTTCTGATGGTCATAATCATGGGTCATTCCAGTTAAAAGAGCACGCTTTGGACAAATCCTTTTGATAGTATCAAGTGTCTTCCGGACATATAGAAATAGAACCATCATCAGAAAGTTCAAGAATATAAGCAGTCAGATTTGTAGGAGATCAAAAAATACAACTTTAAGCATAAAGCCAACCTCTGGGAAGCGCAAATGTGTACCAAGAGGTCCAGTCTGACAAAATTAAAGCATAAAAATTTTAGTTTGCTTGTTGCATTATAATAAAATAAACGATTGCAATTTCCATAGATATAATTTAAGCAATTGCATGTCAAACAGGCCAATACTCAATACGTAGAGATTCTAGGACAAGGAATAAGCTACCATCGACAAGATAAAAAGACTGCATATGAGAAAGATTCCTTGTTAATCCTGTGGAAGGCCAAAATTGAAGGTGCTCCACAATGAAATAACCAGTAACCACACTGGAAAAGTATTATAGTTGAGTGAAGTGCATTCTTCTAGCATTTTCATGATTTTTCATGTTGAACATTTGTGTCTTTGTGATGACCATTCTAAAATGAAAAATTGCATCTGCATGGTGAAGTTGGTATTTACTTTAGCATGTGCTTGCTTCTACTTCTTGTAAACTTTGGTATATGCTGATGACAGAATCATAAAGACAATCTTTTCAAGTATAACAGCAGAACATTGTGTAATGAATCTTTGCAAGCATTCACGCTGTCATGATTGAAACTTTTTACCAAGATTGAGTTACATATATTACCAAGTTTTAGTAGTGTAAAATGCAAGGAATCTTTTTGACTTGCTGGTTACCTCCATGTTGCTCCTCCCAAGCCAGGTCACATGGCTCTCTCGTGTTTCTACAACCAGACCTTAAGGCAAGCAACTTCTTTTGACTATTTCTAACAAAATGCGCTAGAATTAACGACTTCAATGAGTTAACAGGAAAAGATGTGAACCGAACAAGAGTGTTGGTATAATACATGAGCGGCTCCTAATGATCATCCAGCAAATGTAGGTGTTCCAAGAACTATATAGCCCTCTAGGACTTATCTAGTCTTCATTGAAGTGTTTTACAAGCTTTGTGCATTGAAGTTTGCCAGCGTTATGGTCAGGTGCAAATAGAAAGTTGTGAATCAAGTTACTAAGGACCCTCAAATCTTCACTTCAAATAAGATTTGTGGCCCTTAATCCCCCTTTTCACTAAAAGATTGATTGTTTGTGGCTAATCTAGGAACCTTGAATGACAAACTTCAATGAAATCAAAAGCACAAGGTAAATGAAGAAAAATGGTTGCTGAAATTGTAGGTGTTCCAAGAACTATATAGCCCTCTAGGACTTATCTAGTCTTCATTGAAGTGTTTTACAATCTCTTTCAAGCTTTCTCTAGTCTTCATTGAAGTGTTTTACAAGCTCTCTCTCTCTCTCTCTCTCTCTTTCAAATGCCATTGTTGATTTGTTCTCCAAGCTTTCTAGTGTTAGCCACAATCAACTCCATTTTTAGTGGGGAGGAGGGTCAAGGAACTCCAATTCTACTTACTAGTGAGAATTTGGGGGATTCTTGGTAATCCAAACCACAATTTCTTGTTTGTTCGGGGGAAATTCAAGTGTAGATTGAAGGTTTATTGAAGATTAGTCATCGAAGGTATAATTCCTCGTTCCCAATTTCGTTGTTCATTCATTGTCTTCACTCATGCTTTTTAATCGCTTTCATCCTTAAGTGCTTTCTTTATTGCTTTCCTTTAATTGCTTTATTTATTATTATCATGTCTAGATTAGTTTAATGCTTTCATTTACATAATTTATCGTTTTCCGCATCGAGAAAAACCCCTTTACACAAACCGATTACCTTAATCAAGCCTAAACACCCATCCCTGTGGACCGACAACCTTAACACATAAAACCACAAAAATTACAACCTAAAAAAAAGAAGAAGAAAAAGTTTGAAGTGTTAATAAAGTGAGGGGCTCTTCCTTGCATCACCTGCGGCCCTCACCAAGCCAAGGGCAACCAAATGCGGGGAGGGGCAACTCTTTCCTTTCCTTTGTTCGTTTCGCTGTTTTGTGAGCTCGGATATGAGTCTTTTGGGTCGTCCGGGATTGATTAGAATGTTTAAAACCTTTTCGCGAATGGGATTGAACTCTACATAAGGTGCAAGGGATCAAAAACTTCTAAGATTGGCAGTTGTTTTGGTTAGGTGTTGTGAAATGCTCATAACGGTTCCTTTTGGAGGATTAATACCGTTTTCTTGATTGAAATAACTTGGTTCTTTGAAACGAGCAGTTGTCTTTTCTTTCTTTTAAACTTGTTTTGTTTTTCATTTTCTCTCTCTCCTTTTCGATGGCTTTTGTGGGTCTAGTTGCTATAAACCCTCACGAGACCTACCTCGTCCACCGGGGCTGCCGGGGGGTTTAAAGGGCTTGATGCATATGCTAAATGCATCAGCGATTCCTGCGAAAGTGAGTTAGGTTTTAGTTTCTTTTTCTAGTGTTTTTCTTTGTTTTTAGTTTGCTCGGGGCGAGCAAACCCTTGTGTGGGAGTGGTGTTCGGTCTCGTTTCGAGCCGAATTCTTCTCTTTATTAGGGAGCTTTTACATGTTCTAACCCCGTATTTTATTCGAGTTATGAGATTTTTCTAGTTTTATAGGAAAATAAAAAAGTGACCTAAAATGGAGCCAAAACGGAGCAAAACTCACCAAATAAGGGACGGAGGCAGAAGGATGGCTCGCCCGAGCAACGTTTCTGGAAGGATAGCAAAACTTGCCGACTAAATTTGAGCCAAGAAGAAGAGAGACAGAAGGCTGGCTCGCCCGAGAACCATACTGGCTCGGTCGAGCCATGCTTCTGCACAACAATCATGGGGAACTTTGAAAATACGGCTAAGGCAATGAAGAACCAGAGAGCTGGCTCGCGAGCAAGCCATTTCGACCGAAAGTGCACTGAGCCGCGAAGAGAAGTTGCCAAGAAGACAAGATGCACTGACGAGCTCGCTCGAGGAGCGGTGGCTCGCCGAGCCACTCGATTTTCTCGTCTGATGGAAATGAAATGCTGCGTTTTGTGTAACAAATTGGGATCATTATAAAAACCTTAGCTGCGATTTCATTAAGAGATACCTTTAGCTTAAGTTTTAATATGTATTCTTTAGTTTTAATTACCTCTTAAGTAGCTTTTACTTTCTCTCTCTAAGGGTTTTCTATTGCCTTGTTCTCCAAGTTCTTGAGATTTTGAGTGTAATCAACTTTTCTTCAAGTAATTTCAGCAACCATTTTTCTTCATTTACCTTGTGCTTTTGATTTCATTGAAGTTTGCCATTCAAGGTTCCTAGATTAGCCACAAACAATCAATCTTTTAGTGAAAAGGGGGATTAAGGGCCACAAATCTTACTTGAAGTGAAGATTTGAGGGTCCTTAGTAACTTGATTCACAACTTTCTATTTTGCTCGGGGAAAGTTGCAAACGAAGATGAAGAATGAAGAATGGAGATCGATTTTGATTAGTCGTCGAGGGTATGGACTCAATTCTAAGCTTGTTTTAATTAATTAGTTGCTTATTAATTGCTACTTGCTTGCCTTTGATCTTAGTGGTAGTTTAGAGTTTTATTAAATTTTTGCTTGTTAGCTTTATAGATTTCTTTACATTAATTGTTAGTAATTACTTGCTTGATTGTGTTTCTTCTTAATGGTCATGTTTAGTATCATTATTAGGGATAGTTTAATCGCTTAATTTTCATATTTTAATGCTTTCCGCACTTGAGAACCTCTAACAAACTAAAACCCTAGACAAACCTCACACCCATCCTCGAGTTCGACATCCTTACTTAAAACCACAAAAATTACAAACCGAACAAATACTCAGGAAAGGAAGCACGGGTGCAATTTGACAATGACACCTTGATAGCTCAATGGCAGAGGCCTCCCCAATTGGAACATCTTCAACTGTTCAAGTTCATGTCAGTGAAAGGAAAAATGAAAAATCTTCTTGCATGCTATTGCTTTCGTCCCCTGTAGGTGCTCATCTATATATATGGGTACACATGTGCCAACGCCCCTTAGGTGAAACTTCTATGCAAAATTCTGTATGGCAGCCCTCAAATTATTTTTAAGGCAATCCATAAAAATTAATTAGTACTTCCAAGTACCAAATCCAATGAAACTAAAAGCAAGACAAACTCATGTATATTCAACAGATCCTTAACTGGTGTCCTTGCATCATGTTTTCATTCCGCTTTAGATCAACTTTGTTCCAACTCTTCGTCCTCCCCTTCTTCCCGTTTGATTTCATTACTGTTCTCCCAAGCTTATTACTCTTCTTTTTTTCCTTTCTTTACCTTTTTGATTCCTATTGTCTTGTACCTTTGCCCTTTTTTTTAGTTACAGCTTGTACATTTTTCTATATCGTGTGAAGGAAGATCCAGCCATACTATTTGTAAACCCGAACCCCCCCCCCCCCCTCAAAAAAAATAAAAGAACCTCCGGCGGCGAAAAAATAAATCATCATAAAAAATGAAGAGTTGCTTTTTAAATGGGAGCATCACTTTCCTGATTTAGTTGAAATGAAACTCTACATCCTGATACTCTCATCTAAATTCTATGCAGGAAGTTGGATTTTCAGTGCCCTCAACGCTATACCAATCTCTAAGGCCCCAAATCAGATGCCTTTATCAGGGTCGAAGAAACTAAAATCATAACTAGAGCTACCGGAGAATCGGTGCATTCAACAATCTAGTGTCTCCATTCAACAATCTAGTATAGACTGTGAAGAAAGATAGATAAGTCTCCAGGCATAACAAAAATGCTAAATAAAATAGTTATCAAAAATGACTTCCCCCTCCTAACTTCCTACGCATTAATGCCCATTTTTATCACTTATCAAGTGCCAGCATATTCAGTAAACTTGACCTCAGCACTGGATATCAATTTACTGAGAGTAGATATCCAAAGTAAAGACTTGCGAAGCAATATGTCCACTGTTAACATGTCGAGATAATACTTTAAATTGACCAATGCCTTAATTTTCAGTGTGTTCAATTAATATCAGTCATTTAGCTCAAGAGTCAAGACACACAGCAACATCATTGACCAAACACACAGAATCTGTTTTCTCTTTCAGCACACAGAAACCAGAGAAAAGTCCAAGTAATAGAGGGTGGAATGAGCATGAATTACCACAACAAGAGCATTGGAATCCACAATAAGAAGGTCCAGCTGCCCACCTCCACTTTTTGAAATAACTGTCAAAATGACACCATTGTGACATAAGAAAGCTAATAATTTAGTGCAAATTTGTAATGCAATGCAATTAGCCAATAACTTTCCTCTCCCAAGGAACATATGCCTCACAACATGCAATGTGAGGAGTTGAAAAGAGATTATCAACACCCCTTTCTTCCCTTCTGGAAAACACATTATATACAGTTCTCTGGTGAACCTACTAACCTTAACAGCGCATTCCCCTTCTTTGAAAAGAGATTTTAAAAGAACTTGATAACTGGTTAAAAAGGAGCAACAGGAATGAAAAGTGACTTATGTAATAAAAGGAAAGTAAATAAGGAAAAAGGAAACAAGTACAATATGCCCAGCTTAGGGACGAATACATAAACACAGAAATTGCAAGCTAATCTAATCTAGATAAAACCAAACAAAGAAGCCCAAGCGCAAAACGAAAAACTACACAGCAGGGTTTGTGGCTCTTGATTGCCACAAAGTCAAATGGGAAACTGACCGAAACATGGAAAGAGAGAGGACTAATGCTATGTTCTAGTGATACGTCAATGATTTTTTATGTTCCAATTTTGGGATTAAGTTTCCAATCATAACTGACATTTAGTCATCTTTTACCTGTATGACAAACTACCCGTGGCTATGACAACAAAGTCTAATAAAAGCGGAAAGAGTGCTCACTGTATTCTGTGGCTGATGGAAATCGTGAAACGTCAGACACATAAGCTACTTTACATTTATTGCCAAAGAGAAAACCTAAAGCAACATAGTCTTCACCATGCATCACCTGTTTAAGATTACGAGACACAGTTAGATTATGAAGCTGCACAGGGCCTATAGTGAAAGATGATTACATAAAGACATCAACATAGGGGATACCGGCAACGGGTAAAATTGCAGGTCTGATGCGATAAATGGTTTCTCACAGTTTTCTTCAATGATCTTCCAATCTATCAGGCCTTTTTTATTTTCACTTTTACACAAATAGGGAAACCTTGAGAGAACACTGTTTTAGAGCAAGAGAAAATATCAGTAGCTGGAATCTGGAAATGCCTAGGATCTAGAAGCATTCAAAAATTGCACTTTGCTGAAGGAATCAAAAGGGGAAAAAGAAAACTAACCAAACAAACAAAAATGAAGAAAGATAAGGCAGTTATCATTAGTAAGCTAGAGGTTTCTGATGGACATGCAGCAATCATGATTCCATTCTGCCTAGAATTGATGTAGGACAAACATCTATCATGAATATAAACATTTTATTTGATCCAAGAATTTGAGCTTGGTCCTCACTCCTTATAGGAGAAAGGCATAGAAAACAATACAACATCCTCGTAGTCATTTTCTTTAGCAGTGGATCAGCAAAGAATTACATTAGACACAGACAGACTTGGCTAATTTTCAGCAAAATTTTAAGCTGTTTGCGGAAGACATGACTGAACTACCTCCCTTTTAATATAAATTGATGTCAACACCGCCCTTCCCCCACCCCCGGTAAAAAAATATGACATTATTGAAGTGGTAGGTCAAAAGATGCAAACTCCACTGATCCTTTGCTTCTCAAGAACCTGACTATAATCAACAAACTTACAAACTTTTTTTTTTTTTTTTGAGGGAAAACTTACAAACTTATCAAAGAGCAAAATTGAAATGTGGGAACTATCAAACAACAGTAAAGGAGCTTATGCCATATTCACCTTCCGTCACTCAACACTTCATTTTCTTTTAAGAAGAAAATTTTTCGAAAGAGAAAAGAACATTTGAAGAATTAGATTGACAACTCAATTGGCCATGCCCGCCTATATCTGAGGCAGTAGCCCTTGGACAGAGTTGCACTCATCTTTGACTGCTTGGGAGTGGGAAACATTTGAAAATTATAGGGAGGTAAATCAAATCCATGGACGGAATCAGTGTTAGCAACATGAGATTGAACAAACGAACAAGGAAAGAAACACACGCCAGTTATCAAAAAGTGTAATTGGAAGCTTGGTTTGTTACCATCAAATACTATTTGAGTCAAATAACAAGATTTCCGATCCATGGACAGAATCAATATTTCAAACATGAGATTCAACACACTATGAAGGGAAATGTCAGCTATAAAAGACTGCAATTGGAAGCTAGACTTTTACCATCACGTGACATTTTAGTTAAATAACAGGACTTCTCAGAAAGAACAAACACAAGGTTTAGATTCAGAATGCAAGTACCAAAAATAATCATCTTCCATTCAAGTTTACAAAAATTTTAAATCATAATCAAGCCTGACTTGAAGTTAGAATCATTAGTATTCAGACGAAAACAATTGTCTTTCCTGAGTTAGATAGAGGACACATTCTAAGCTTAATATTTATGCCTATTTCCAAGCCATATGTGCCACTTTTTTAGTTTGTTAAAGAAAATGCCTCTAAGCTGATAATGTTTATGGTAAAAATAGGCTTGAAAACATATTATATTAGGGACCTTTCCATGCATTCTTGAGTAGCAAAAATTGGAATTTGACTAGCATCATTTGTAAGGCCAGACTGCCCCATCAAATACATATCATCCAGACCGTGAACTGCATCAGCATGCTCATGTGTTAATAGCACCTGCAGTTTATCAACACCAAGGACACAAAACCTTAAGTATAGTAAGTGTGAAAACAATTATATCAACAGCACCAGAAAAAGAGGAAACATTAATTTGCATTTCCTGCAGTTGGTCTGGAGCTCAAAAGCAGCGAGTTGAAAACATAAGAGAAAGTGTCAAACCCAAGTTGTTTCATGGTTGCAGGCAAAGGGAGGGGAGGAGTAGAATCAGGATTGCCAACATTCCATGTCTCCACTAAATATGTATCTCTCTTATCAGTACATTGGTATGACCAAGAGTTTAATGTCAGCAAAGGAATTTTTGGTTGCAATCATTCACTATACTCACAGGAGGTGGTTATAGTGTTATACTTCTGTGATGAACCAACAGACATACTTCCACATTACACCACGCTTAGATCAAGTATAATTTCCTGACCCAACTCAGCTTTTAAACAAATTGCAGTAGAAAGTTTACCAGATTGATAACATTTGCATATGAGAGGAAAGCTCAGTCATTTTACATAGCATCCTATGATTGTGTGAGTGTATGTGTATGTGTAGGGGCAGGCATTGGATGGTTTCCAGTAAAAACTGACAAATAATTTTAGCTACTTGCATGAAGAGTTGTTTTCATGAGCCTTGCTCTTCTTGCATGAAAACTTGATCTAAAAAGAAAAAGGAAAGGCAGAATAGGATGATTAATGTGCAGGTCTTGATTTATGAGCACTAGTTACTCTCACAATTCTAAAGAGTAAGTCTACAAGTTTAAGTCACCAAATGATATTAAAAAAAAAAAGGAACTTTCTATTCTAGCAAGCAGAATAAATTAGGTCTGGCTTAGAGCCATTTACATTTTTCAACAAATTTCTAACTTAGATTTACCTACAGACTACATTAGAAAAACCTTGTCAACTACGTGAGATTTAGCTGTGCAGAATCTCAGTCAGATCTGAGGACCTCATCATAGCCAACGACGAGGACCTCCAAGCGCCAGCAATATTTTGTTTGAAAGAGTGGTCAAAATTATTTAAGGGAAGTATCTTCTAAATCCTAAATATTATTCCCTCATGCCTTTTCTGAATTGATGTTATAACGGATAATATCCTTATTTTCATATATCCAATGAAAGGAAGGAAATCATGGAGATCACAATCACATAGAAGATTGAAGAATAATCCAAGAAAGGCAACAATCCTCACTGGAAGGAAAGAGACCGTTGCCGCTTGAAGTCATGCAATATATATATTCGATCAACCTCTTCTGTAGAAGTGTGTATTTCCAAGCAAGTAAATCTGAGTAGGAGCTTTAGCTAAGAAAGTTTTGAGTGTAGGAATATTGAGTAATAATATTCTGAGTTGTAGCCACCTTGTGTGTTGTGAGTTTTTGTAACCAGTGAGGGCACTGGTGAGGACCTCTAAGGTCGAGCGTTTAAAGTGAGAAATGAGTCTCACTTTAGAGTTTGTTCCACTGTCTGTGATTGACTCTTCTGTGAGGCCTCAAGTGCAGAAGACAACTTCAAGGTTTTCTGTTCCAGTAAGCCAATTGAGGACATCACTGTTCTCAAATTGAGCTGAGTTGTAACCTCCTTTGTTTTAAGCACTTTTGTTTGTCCAATAAAGAAGTATCTTTCATCTTATAAAAGTGCTACTAACCTTATTGTGTTGATTAAAGTGCAGAATATTTATATAACCCTATTCACCCCCCTATAGGGTTCTTTCAGCTGTCTATTCACAAGAACATAGTTAAAGACAAGGTAAGCGGTAGCAGGAAAAACACGAATCAAGCAAAAGAAGATTACTTTATTGGTGAAACATGAAATTTTTCCATAAACTTAGCAAGTGAATAATAATAAGCCTCGCACTCTTTTGTCCTTCAAATTAATTTAGCAAGTGAATAATCACTTTAAGCCTCACATGTCCAAGGTCTGAACAATCATTGGATGGCAAAGTACAAAGCAAGTAAGAGGATTATTTTCTCCCCTACCCCCTCGCTTTCTCCGAAAGCCCAAATGATAGCAGCATTAACAAAACCTACAACCATCATACTATGGTCCATCACCCCATCATCTATGGATGGGCCAACATAAGTAAAACAATGCACACCTAAGATGCTGCTCAGTTTTCCTCAATTAGCTATTGACACTCCCCCCCCCCCCCCTGCCCCCTCCTCCCAGCTAAGAGAAAATGCACTTGCTTTGATAACAATACATGTATTTTCCTTTTTTAAAAAAGCAAAAGCTCTGTTACTCACACAAATAACTCTTCCTCTTCCCCGTACCTCCATCCATTATTCAATGTAGATGATAAACATACTAATAATTAGTTCCCAGTTGACTAACTTATAGTTTATGAATGATGAAGCTACTACAATACACTCCACCATGAAACCCTTTCCATTGTATTTTAGTGTTTAAGAAAATGGATTGCCTTGGTCCCATAATATGCCTAATGAATGAAGAATATACGTAGTACACATAATGAACTTACAATGACTAAATTACTAATGAACGAACCTACTTTTCTTTCTCTTTATGCGCGCGCCGGGGGGGGGGGGGGTTCTTATCACTTGAGAAAATTATATGTATCATTGATTGAAGCAACCTTTTTTTTCTGGTTCAGTGCTAATGTTGGGCTGCACCTAAAGAATAATAGGTACCCACATAATTAACTTATACCTTATGAACATGCAACTTATAACCTTTTTGTTCCGAAATAAAACCTTGTACTAAGGTGAACCTACATACATTGTATCAAAGATAAACTAACCCTGATAAACCTACAGACTATAAATGTTGGCTAGAGCCTAGGGGTGTACTTAGAGCACTAGTAGCAAAAAAACCTCAGAACCCAACAAACAAAAAAGGTGACAAAGGCATCAGGAAGTGGTAGAACTATGTACAACAAGAGTTAACATAACAGGGATCCTAAGACACCAGATGTCACCCACCTACTCATTCGTATAACAAAAAGCAAAACTTATTTTGTGGAACATGACTTGGTTTTCTATAAGTGAATATACTAAACAGATAATAGACAGATTCTTCCACAAATCTCATAAATTATTTTCATGGCAGTGTTAGATTTAAGAAGAAAAGCAAGAAGGTTGCTCACACTATCAATCCGACGGATTTTATAGTGCATGAACCATCGAAGCACCTGCTCCCGAAATGTCTTACCCGCATCAATCAATATATAGTTGTGATCACCATTTCTTCCACAGTAATCTATAAGAAGAGATGTATTACACCTGTATGTACAAAATATAGAGGTCATTTCAACAAAACCATTATTGGCTTTGATGACATCTTTTGACAGCAAATACATGCTGCCTTTCATTTCTTACAATGTACAGCAAGCTTAGAAAGTTAATTTCATAAATATAAATTAATGATAGATAGCTTTAAACTATAACATTCAGAACTTGTAAACTTCTAATAATATTTTTCTCTTAAATTGATGATTAATGTAGACAAGTGTTTGACAAAATTGAAAGTATTAATAGGACGAACACAGGAAGCTTTTAGCTAGACGCTAACTAGAGATAAGCCTTGTAGAAAACAATTCATTTGATGATATTTATGGAATTTTTCATCTGAGTCACAAATCGAACTTCCATGAAAAGTTGTTACATTATGATTTATGTAAAATAGGCCAGAAGAGCAAATAAATTCTTAAAAAAAAAAAAAAAAAACAGAATTAGATGGATTGAAATGAACATAGTATACCTACAATTTATGAAAGACGTGAATTGTCACAAAAGCTTCCAGATTTTTATTGTTGGTTGTTTGAATTATAGCTATTGGGATTAGTAATTTGAATTTCTCAATAGTCTACTAGTTGTTTCCAGCACTTAAAATTGCGTAAAAGTTACAATCAAGACGACATAGCATGCATCCAGCTCAAGGAATTGAATAGACAGAGAATCCAGACATATTAAAATGGAAGAAGGTAAAAGAATTAATGACCTGTAATTAGGGTTTTGGTGGGGTTTAAGGTGCAAGGATTGTGAGCAAACTGAGCAGGGAGGATGTGAAGGCCGAATCAAGCAGTCAAATTTAGGAACGCCGCCGGAGCAACCAGTCCCCATGAATATAATCGCCGATTCCTCCTCCATCGCTCCCTCTACCTTCCGCAGTATACTCAAATCAATACTAACAGAAACAGGATTAAGAGTTGGTGAGAAGAATCCAAATTCGACTGGTTATTTACACACTGCGACTTGTTGCCTTTTTCTTTTCAAGAGGTTTTCTTAATTTAATTGTAATTTTATACAAACACTGGGGAGACCCAGACCAAAATGGAGTGTTTTTAAATTGGTTTGGTGGCGGATATATTTTTAAAAATTAGTTTGGCCCCTGGATATGGAGGTAACCAACGGTCGTACGGTCGTCTGTCCCTAGTTACCCCCACCAATCAAGGTTTTGCTCTCACATAGTTTATGCTTTTCAGATTACGTCTAATTATAAATTTGTTTACGTTTAGAAAATACTTTTTTTACTTTTTTAACTTTTACAAATGTAGATTTGAATGAAATAGTTCCGATCAACTAACTAAATTTTATTTGACTTTCTTTAGTTTTTTTTTTTTTTGTCCTTTCCGGACTTTAGTGTCATGTCATCTCTAATGTCATCGTTGATAATGACTAGTTCATACCCCTACTTAGGGATGACAATGGGGCGGGGAATCCCCGAACCCGCCGGGGCCCCGCTCCGCTCTGGGGGAAATCCCCGCCCCCATTGGGGATGGGGACGGGGACGGGGACGGGGACGGGGACGGGGCGGGGATGGGGACAAAATTTTTCCCATCCCCGTCCCCATTTTCCCCGCCGGGGTGAATTCCCCGTCCCCATCCCCGAATCCCCATCTCCGAAAATGTTAAAATTACCAAATACCCTTTATTCTAATTCAATATATATATTAATGGAAAGGACAACGTAGTAATTTTCCAATTT
The DNA here is from genome assembly GCA_029582165.1 of Portulaca oleracea. Taxonomy (NCBI): domain Eukaryota; kingdom Viridiplantae; phylum Streptophyta; class Magnoliopsida; order Caryophyllales; family Portulacaceae; genus Portulaca; species Portulaca oleracea. Next base: position 15,732,774 of record CM055868.1, read on the forward strand.
ATTTTCAGAAATCCTAACCTAAAATAGAACTTTGGCAGTCGCTTCCCGTTCCCTCCTCTTCCATTATTCGCTGAATGCCTGAATCTCTCATTCTCTTGACTCACTGCCCTCACTCGCTCCTCCCTTTCAGACGAATCTCTGCTCTTAAACTCTTCGGTCTTCGCTGAATCGTTGCTCCCTGCCATCCTCCTCTCAGTGCGTGCGTTGGTTCTCTCAAGTCTCAGTGCGTTCGTTCATTCACTGAATCTCTGCTCGCTCGGTCAGATCTCCCTCTCATTCTCTGATGTGTGTGTGTGTGTGTTCAAGTCTCAGTGTGTATTCAAATCTCTGTTCAGTGTGTGTTCATTTATGAATCTCTGCTCGCTCGTTCATTCGTTGTGCTCGTTCGTTCGCTGAATCTCTGCTCATTCGGCCAGATCTCCCTCTCATTCTTTGATGTGTGTGTGTTCAAGTCTCAGTGTGAGTTCAAATCTTTGTTCAGTGTGTGTTCATTTCTGTTTCATTTATATTTGATGCAAGTTCCGTGTTTGTGTGTATTTAGTGTGTGTTCCGGTTTCTCCCTCTCATCCTCTGATGTGTGTGTGTGAGTGTTCATGTCTCAGTTTATGTTCGTTCATATATATTTGATGCAAGTTATGTTTTATTGTTTTAGAATTCAAAATCTCTGTTTGAGGTTTTTCATTTGGACATTATATACTAAATCTGACTATATGGTGTTACATATATATTGTGCTTTATATGCTTGTCATAAACTTGAAGTCTCAGTTGATGAAGATGTTTTAGCTTGTCATTAAACTTGAAGAGGATGTATTATTATATTTTTTTCCGAATAACACTTGTTGATGTATTATTGTTTGATTTTGATGTATCATTACTTGAGTAAGTTAAATACGTTGTATTTTGAACAGCTTAAAAATCGGGTCCGATTAAAAACTGGATCTGATTAAAATTTAGTTAAATTTTGGATAGTTTTAAAAAATCCCCGATGGATCCCTGTTGGGGATGGGGAATCTGCGGGGATGGGGATGGGGCAAGAATCATTCCTGAAGCGGGGATGGGGATGAGTTTTGGGAGCGGGGATGGGGACGGGGGTATACTCCCCCATCCCCGATCCGCCCCGTTGCCATCCCTACCCCTACTCTACCTTATAATTCATTTTCTCCTGATTTTCCCCCTACCATAGTTGCTGTGTTTTTCACTCTTAATTTGTATTACTCAATACCTCTTTAATTCCATCGCATTCTATTTATTATGTTTGATTGCTATCAAAAGAAAGTGACCCCCGGATAAGAGTTTGGTCGTCTTAATTTCATAGGAAGACCATTGAACCAGACCCAGCCCTGGGGGTAGGCCCAAGGGGCAGCCGCCCAGGGCCTGCCGACTTTTGAAATAATTGCTATAATTTTAGAGGGCCCATCTTAAGTGAAAATTGCCATATGGGGCCTCACAGCCCACTTTCAATAAAGCGTTATTTTACTTATTTTATTATAAAAGTTCCTTGATATCCAATCCATATGGGCCTTCAGCCCACCGCCTCCCTCACCGCTTCAGTGCCTCGGTAGGCATGTATCTGAGGAAGCAAGCAGATAAGGCCTACACTGATTTAGTTATTCTACCTTACGTTTTGGACCAGTCCACTTGGGCACTGGGCAGTGGGGGGTCCTTCAATTTTGTGCAGTAGGGCTACAACCTTATTAAAATGGTGCTTATATGACACCTTTAATTGCTTTTGATAATTAATATATAATATGAGCTTCTGTCCTAAATTATGGAAAAAGAAAATTTAAGGGTTTTCATTGTAAAATTCTGGACAAATACATGGGTGAAAGAACTAATATTAAATTATTACTCCTTCGTTCCATATTAATTAACTCTTAAATTAACTTTTTTTGGTCCAAAATAATTGTCACTTTTCATTTTTCAATACCTAGTTTCTTTATTTTAACTTTAATAATTATGTTAATTTTTTACTTTTTCAATTAATAAAAACTACTTATACTTACATTCTATCACTACTTACACCTTTATATAAAAAAAACACATTGAAAAATAGTGTCATTTAATTATGTGGCTAGTTTTTATAGTTAAACACTTAAACCTTGATATATGAAATTTTTTGAAATATGTCAATTAATATGAAACGGAGGGAGTAATCACTTGATTCATTTTAAATTTTAATTTGCAGAGTAAGTTAATTAAATTAATTGATTGATTAACTATTGATCAATTAACTTTTGAGCAAGTGGATGAAACTAGAATAATGATTCATTATAATGTTGAGAAAATTGATTTATTATTTATCAAAAGAAAGATGCATAGCATTTGGAAATTTATTAACTTGGACAACTAAGATAATTTAATGGGAATGATATCTTCAATTTGACCTCTTTTTTTAGCCCATTGTTGTTACTTGTACAACCAAAGACTGTAACTTGGACCACTAATCTAATTGAATGAAAATAAATTATTTATCAAAAAGAAGATGTATAACATGTGGAAATTGACGCTATTTAAATGTGTTCAAAACTATTTGCTAGATAAAACTATATATTTTCATTCATGTAAATTCAAATGATAAATTTTCTCTTTGCAACACATTGTCGGGCATAAAGGAGCCTTAATCTACAAATTTGTTCAGTATGACTGTGACGCGTTTTCTAAAAGGGCCTTAATCTACAAATTTGTCTACTATATGGCCCGTGGCCTCAAAAATGTCAGGACCGGGCCTGCATTGAACCAAATTCAAAAATAGTAAATAAAAAAACTGAATACAATAAAAAAAGGAGAGAGAATGTAAATAAGAGTCAAATAAAAATAAAATTAGACATAGTATTTTTGTTATTCCATGCCTAAAAATGACAGTTTCACTGGAAAATTAAACATTCATAAGTAGCACCTAAAATAAGGAATTGGCAATGTTGTTTTTCAAACAACATGAACATATTTGTAATTATGCCTAACCTTGAAGAGCATAAATATAAATAATGATGGTAACTTTTTATTTTAAATTTTTGTGGCAATTGTGATAATACAATTAAATATCAAAGATTAAAATTACTGAAAGTGAGTCACTCGACTTTCAGTGACTTGCTCAACCACCTTTTGAGCACGAATTGCATGCTGACACTTTCACTGCAAAACATAATGCTTCTATCCAAATCTTCCACAACTTACTTTCTTATTTAGACCACTACTTGGTAATAGTTTGTCTCTCAATTAATAAACACAAAAGCAATTCTTCTTTTCCAAATCTCCTATAGTGTACCTGCAAATCTTTCGAGTTTGACCCCATCCTTATTCAGTTTGTGGATAAAAACTCATTCAATTTATGAACCATGTCTTCTAAGCCACGTGATGATGATGGTTGTCACAATGGCCTAGTAGCCTTCCTCGCCATATAGGTTTTGTTTTGCAAATAGACAATCCAAATAAAGACTCAAAGGGCCTCTTATTTTGGTGTAATTATTTTGAAGGGGCTCTTATTTTCACAAATTACTTCCAGGTGCCCTCTATTTTGCAGTAATAATTATTAGGACTTTTTTTTTAGTAGAAACTAACTAAAAGGTGCCAAAAACTTTTATATTTATAGAGAAATGCCTTAAGTAGGGACCTTTTTGCAATAATTTGATTTTTGGGGGTTTTTAAGCAAACAAGTTCAAATAAACACTCTTAACTCTTTATAATGACTTTAATGGTACTAATTATCAAAATCTATTACTTATACCTTAGATATTATATTTTATGTGGTTATAGGCCCACCATGCTTAGCAAAAATTTTTTTTGTTACTCATGCTTAGCAAAATTAATTAAACTTAATTAGAGAGTTTTGACTATTACCTGAACTTAGTTGCATTGGATCTCTGGTGTTCTTCAGCTTCCAGTTTACAGAGATGCTAATCTCAACCCCGCCAACTTTAGATCAAGCACAGCACAGATCTGTTTTGTTTCCTACCTGAGACCGTAGTCACTAATTCAGTTTATTTAGTTTTTAAAGGATATTGGAACTTTAATCAAGAAATTATAATATTTAAGCATAAGGTTCAATTGGATAACGTTCCTTACTGGGAAACTTCTTTTATTGAAAGATGGAAAATGGAAATATTACAATTGAAATGCTTAATGAGAACTAGACTTCTAAGATCATCAGATAAACTTGCTTATGGAGAAATGGTGACTCCCAATTTCTTTCTTTGCTCAAGGCTACTCAAATGACTGTGTCTTCAACACACACTTACTTCCCCTTTTATAGAGCATTTTCACACACCGATGCCCTAGTGACTTTAGTACCATTATTACAGATACAGACAGCTACAGTACAAACACGTGATTCTTACAGACTCAATAGTACAAACTTTAAATAACAACTACTCTATTTTATTAGTGGTACCATAATAGTTTGCATGTCATATGCTTGTGGGGCTGCCAAAGATGTTTTATGCTCTCAAGTTGTTCAGATGAAAATCTTCTCCTCTATCGTGCTCCACTTGATTGTAATTATCAAAAAGTTCTTGAGGATAGCTCCAGCTCCAATTTTAAGGGCCTATTTGGAGAGAAAAGTAGAATGGATTGGGCATGAAATTAGAATCCTGGAGGGTTGGGTATGGAACCAGAACCCCAAATTGAAAGTGTTTGGTGAGCAGAGGAATGGAATCAAAGTTATAGTTATTATTATTATTATTATTATTATTATTATTATTATTATTATTATTATTATTATTAGGGAAATTGGAATCTAATAAACCAACCTTTGGGGTTCCTTTGAAATAACGAACCAACCTTGAACATTAATTTATAATGAACCAACCTATTCATGTTGATTTTTCCAGCGAACCGCCACCGAGTCTGACTCGCTGGAAAACTGACGGGGCGGCGGTTCTCGCTTATGTGGAGGTATTTTAGCCAAAAAAAGGAAATTTTTTTTGCTGAGTTGGATTGAATAATCCAACTTTTTTAATAAAAAAAAATCCACCTCAACCCCCTCCTCTTTTCTTTCTCTCTCTCTCTCTCTCACTCTTTCTCTCTCTCTCACCCGACCCATCCCCCCCGCCCCCAACCTCTCACTCTCTCTCTCTCTCTCAACCACCCTCACCACTACCACCACCATCTCTACTGTCGCCATCTCCACCGCCACAACCACCACATCACCCTCTCTCTTTCTCTCTCTCTCTCTCTCTCTCTCTCTCTCTCTCTCAACCCCTCCAGCCCGACCCATCCACTCTGCCTCTGTTCGAGTTCCTTGCCACCAGCACCCACCACCCATCGCCGCCATTGTCGTCGGAAAAGAGGACCGCCCTCGCCCTCGCCCTCGCCATCGCCATCGCCGGTCTCTCCCCTCTTTTCTTTCTCTTTCCCGACTTATATGTTCATCAACCTAGAAAACAGAGTAGGCCGGCGACCATGACCCACCTTTCTCCCCCATATCGAAACCCCCTAAACCCCAAAAACCCAAATTCAGGAGAGACAAACACCCTACTAATTCACAAAAAGTCAATAAATTTCCTGTATATTTGGTTCCTTGGTCGGCTTTGCTGTTGGTTCAAGTATGGTTTTACTTAGGTTTTGACCTCTAAATTTGGTCAACTTGATGAACGCACTCCTGTTTTCTTGTGAATATGCTTTGTTTTGGGTAAAACTTAGAAGTTTAAGCTGATTCAGTTTAGTATAAGGTTTGACTCTGTTGTAATTTTGGGCACTTGTGAGCTACGTTATGCTATTGGTGATCTTAACCATTTATTTGGTATTTTGTGGCTAGTTCTATCTCCTCGACGATGAACTATAGTCTATAACAGTCGTATGATTTAAGTCTATGTTAATGCTAAGCATTGGTGACCGGTGAGTATGTAAATGGTAAAGATATACGTACAGTTTTGGAGACAGCGAGGTATAAAATGAAGACAGTAATGTATAATATGAGGAGTAAAAAACATGGTGAAAATGGTACATGTTCATCAACCCAGAAAACAGAGTAGGCCGGGAAAGAGAAAGAGAGAGAAAGGAAAGAGGGGGGAGACCGGCGATGGGAAGGGCGGTGTTGGGTCTGTTTTCCGGTGACAATGGCGGCGATGGGTGGTGGGTGCTGGTGGCAGGGAACTCGAACAGAGGCAGAGGGGATGGGTCGGGCTAGGGGTTGAGAGAGAGAGAGAGAGAGAGAGAGAGAGAGAGAGAGAGAGAGAGAAGGGGGGGTGATGTGGTGGTTGTGGCGGTGGAGATGGCGGCAGTGGAGGTGGTGGCGGCAGTGATGAGGGTGGTTGAGAGAGAGAGTGAGAGGTTGGGGGTGGAGGTGGGGGGGATGGGTTGGGGGAGAGAGAGAGAGAGAGAGAGAGGAGAGAGAGAGAGAGAAAGAAAAGGGGAGAGGGTTGAAGTGGACTGTTGCCACGTCAGCTTTCCGACGAGTCATACTCGGTGGCGGTTCGCTGGAAAAATCAACATAACAAGGTTGGTTCGTTATTTCAAAGGACACCCAAGTGTTGGTTTATTAGATTCCAATTTCCCATAATAAAATTACATTAACAAACTTGCCACTAATAAGGAAAACACTAAAACGTAAACTTCAACTTGAAAATGCCAAAATTGTGAAATTCGTCTTGGAAATGCCAAAACTGTGAAATTCATCTTGGACTTGTACTTGGGCCTTCTTGGACGTGGACTTGGGCCCTTTAAGACGTTTAGACGTCTTCTTGGAATAAGAAGCACACCATATGGGTTGGCCTTTGGGCCTCCACAATCGATCATTCCTCTATGGCCCTCCCTACCTCCTTGTAGATGAATTGGATCTCCTTTGTTGGGCTTGGGGTGGACGGATCGATTTCCATCACCACACACATGTTACAAACCCCCACAAAAGCTCATGATTTTTATTCCTTCACCATACACCTCCCAACAACCCCTTTACTTTCTCATTAAACAATATTGGGAAAGAATTTTATATGTAAAACACCCGTCGGAGAAGAATACAGCAAGGAAAATCAAATTTGATACCAAAACACTTAACATGCGGCCACTTAAGGAAGAAGAAAAAATAAACAAACAAATAAACTGGATTAGGGAAATTTATTAAGTAAAATAGAGTTTTTAAAAGAGTAGGAAATTTTAATTTTGAAATCACCAAAATTTCCAACAATCCCCCACTGATTTGAAAATTAAAATTTCAGAATAAAAGAAAGAGGAAATGAGCATGTGAAGTACCATGTAATAGGTATAGGGTACCTTCCGGGTTTGAACCAAACACTTGGTGAAAATGACCTCCAATCCAAAGAGACAGAGTGGTATGATACTTGAACTAAGTCCCTTTTGACGGATATCCAGCCAAACCACACATGGTACGAGACGTCCCCGTGGCTCTATCTCTGGTGCGCATTCCGGTCATGAGCGGGAATCTTGTATCATGGGTGTCATTAGGAAGTAGCCCAATTTCCATAGTGGCGAACACACCACCACACTCGCTTAGGTGAATCCTCCAAAAGTAGTTTGTGACTAAACCACCTCGCAACATACATACCTTCGGATTCATTAAGAGGATTTTACCTCACCCTTATCATCACATGAAAAGCACCATCATCATAGGAATGAGACCCGGGACACCCCGCAAGGAAAACATTGCATAGACTGCAGATTGTGCTCTCCCAAGTCAACCTATAGCAACTTCGTTGTTACCTGTTGAACTCCGTTCATCGGATTGCCATATATCCGGGGACGGGTTTCCACTGTGTCGACTTAATTTATGAGCTTCAGTCCCATTCCCCTCGATGGCTTAATAACTTTCTAACGCGCCAGACCTTTGGTAAGCGAATCCGCAATATTGTTTTCTGACCTGATAAAGTCAACAAAAATAGCACCATGTGTGACGCCCTGGAAATTCGATTTTAAAAATTAACGATCAAACCTAATGTTTACCAACGATTTACAGCGGAAAAGTCAAATAAAAGAAAACGGTTGTCATTGTCGTACCTCCGAAAAAATACAAGGCAAGACTAGAGATTAACTAAACAAACCAATACTTCGAATTAAAACTTAAAACAACACTCTTGATTCAAACATAAGAAACTACTGAAAGATTTCAAGTCTAATCAACACAGCTAAACTTCTTTACTCAAAACAATAACTCTAACGTTCATCCTCACTTGCTAATTCCCATCCCCAGCATAGAATTCTTCACTTAAAAACAAAACATTTAAAACATGAGGAGGACTCAAATAATGTCTACCCCTAACTGTCAAAACAATTTCAATTCATTTCAATTCATTTTTGGGGGAGAAGTGAACAAGTCAAATCTTTTCACAATCAATTTCCTTTCCCAACCAACCATACCCATCTTTAAGAATTACTAAGCGAGCGGACCTTTCTTATTTGGCCCTCGAGGTCCACGACCTCGCTATAATCAATCTCAATATCACAAATCTCAATCTCAAATTCGTTCTCAATCAATTACAATCTCAATCATACGAATGGCAATCCATTTCACACATGTGCATAAAACTAACCCCGGGGAAGTAGCACTTATCAGGCATCCCTGATTTGTTAACAACTGTTCGGTCTCGTTCCGAGCCGAATTTCTTCTCTTTTATAGAGTATATTTGCTTGTTTTAACCCCTATTTATATATTAGATATAATGATTTGGTGTTTTGTAGGAAAATAAGGAGTTAGAAGAAGTTTTGGCTTAATTGAAGGTTTTAAAGAATCCCGAGCGATTTCCCGAGTCAACCCAAAACCCGAGTCGAGGACCGAGGAAAAACCCGACCTTGAAACTCCATTTCTATGTTGGCGTAGAAAACAAGGCAGGCAGATGATGCTCGCGCCCGTAACACACAGCAGCTCTCCCGTGAAGAAACGCTGAAGCACGCCAGGCAGCAGCGACAGCTGAGCGTCCCGCCCGTTAACCCGCGATGAATGGTGAGAGTCGGAGAGTGCTGCGGACAGATGGTAGGCGCGCCTTAGTGCTGCAGCTGGCTCGCCCGAGCACCGTTACCGTCGCGCCCGTGACAAAATTAGGTAGCGCCCGCGACCGAGGATCATCAGCGACTGTTGACGTGCGGACAGAAGCGCTGCTCGCCCGAGCCGATCTGCTGTCACTTCCGCTACCCACGCCTAGCAACCACGATGGATGAAGCCGGAAAGTTGGCATGCTCGCCCGAGCAACACCATGGCTCGTCCGAGCCACTGCGATTCTGCGGAAACTGCTATACGCGTGCTGCGACTTAAATCTTAGGGTTTTGGGTTTCGTTTCTCCTTCTTATATAAACACCAAATGTAATTCAGACTTAATAATCTAAGTTTTATCAATTAGCCTAGGTAGTTTAGGAGTAGAATTAGATTTATTGCTTTCCTTTATTTGCTTTAATCTCTCTTTAATTGGTCTTCAAGTTTCAATTGTTCTTCATTGTTCTTCAAGCTTTCTTTGATTTCTAGCATTTGTATTCAAACTTTCTCAAGCTTTCTCAATCTCTCTCAAGCTCTCTCTTGTCTTCATTGAAGTGTTTTACAAGCTCTCTCTCTCTCTCTCTCTCTTTCTCTCTCTCTCTCTCTCTCTCTCTCCTTTCAAATGCCACTGTTGACTTGTTTTCCAAGCTTTCTAGTGTTCGCCACAATCAACTCCATTTTTAATGGGGAGGAGGGTCAAGGAACTCCAATTCTACTTACTAGTGAGAATTTGGGGGATTCTTGGTAATCCAAACCACAATTTCTTGTTTGTTCGGGGGAAATTCAAGTGTAGATTGAAGGTTTATTGAAGATTAGTCATCGAAGGTATAATTTCTCGTTCCCAATTTCGTTGTTCATTCATTGTCATCATTGATGCCTTTTAATCGCTTTCATCCTTAGGTGCTTCCTTTATTGCTTTCCTTTAATTGCTTTCTTTATTATTATCTTGTCTAGATTTAGTTTAATGCTTTCATTCACATAATTTATCGCTTTCCGCATTGAGAAAAACCCCTTTACACAAACCGATTACCTTAATCAAGGCTCACACCCATCCCTGACCTCGACAATCCTTACTTAAAACCACAAAAATTACAACCGAACAATTGCGCCGTTGCCGGGGATGGAGTTATTTGGTAGATTAGGCTATTGGTTTGTATGTACATAGTTTATTGCTTTCTCAATTATGCTAGAAAAATGTAGCGAAAAAAAAAAATTGAATATCGAAAAAAAAGGAGAGAAAAGAAATGAAAAGATAAAAATAGAAAATTAGAAAAATAGAAAAAAAAAAGAGTTATGGAAAGTCCCCAATTCCCCCAATTTGAGTATGAGATATTTTGGAGGTATTTTGCTAAATTACATGACTATCGTGCTCAATGTGAATTGTATGGCATTTTTTATGATACATTGAATTTGTTGGGAATTGTGAATGAGGGTGTGAATTATGAGACCCGAAACCTTTTAGAATATTACGGGTTTTCCGTTTAGGAGAAGAAAAAGCATGGGAGTTGCTTGAATGGTTGTCTAGGGATTCCTATGAATTTGAGCAACAAAGTGTTAGTCCTAGCTTCCAACCTCCTTATGCACCACCCACCGAGACCGAAATTGAACAAACATGTGAATACCCCGTGTATGTGATGATCAATCTTATAGTGGGGATTATGTGGAAAACTGTTATGATCTTTCCCATTGTGCCGATGACGAGTCTCATTCCGTGTGCTTCTTGTGTGATTCGCCGTACCATAGTGCTGATTCTTGTTTGAAAGTTATCGTTGCGGAAGCGGAAAAATCATGTGTGATAATGACTGAGTGTATGCGTGAATTTTTCCATGAGATGAATCATAGGGTAGAAACTCCTTCTTCACAAATGGTTGATTCGAATGTTGAAATAGGTCATTCATCTTTGAGTCCTGAAATGCAAGTTGATTCTTCTGTGTATGATGAGGATGATGACTACTATGACCGACCATGCCATGGACTACTTAGAAATTCCTTAGCTCTAGCCCCACCTAGAGAGCATCAGGAACATGATGATTTTGTGTGTGATGATGTAGAAATTGATGAACCATTGTCCACACCATTGTCCATGCCTTTGTGTGAAGAAAAGGTTGAGTTTATTGAATGCCATGATGCTTGTGAGGTAATTGAGCATGATCTTGTTGAGAGTGAAATTGAATCCGTTGTGATTGAATGTGTGCTTGATACCGAATTGTTCACTTTCATTGAGGATCATTGCATTAGTGAGGCATTAGCTACCCTTGTATGTGAGCCTATTGATGTGCATACTTGTGATGATGAGCATAATTCTTTGGGGATTGATCATGAATGTTTGAACTTGGTTGTTAATGATGATGCTTTTGATGATGACATGCTTTATGAGTCATTCACGATAAGTTATGACCCGGAGCCTTCCACTTTCACTTTTGATGTTGTTTTGAATGATGCACCTTTGTCTTTTGATGTTGATAGTTCTTCTTGTGAGTCTGATATTGACGAAGATGAAGATGTGCTTGTTTGTGAAGTTGGGAGTGTTATGATGTGGTCTAACCCTCTGTTTTCCTTATTACCTATTGACGATTATGATGATTATTTGGATGAAAGTTGTGATTTGGAATCTGTGTTTGATGAAAATTGAATGGATATTGAGTTTGACCCATTGTTGGCATCCAAGTATTCGCATGAGCATGTTTCGGAATGTGTTGTATTGCTTCCTCCTGTTGATTTGTATACCCAATCTCCATTTACGAGTCAGTGGGAGGATTCTTTTGTCATGTCTCACTTCACCATGCCTAGGAAAGTCTTGTACATTCTTGTAGTTCGTTCTTTCTATGACTTTCTAAGGCATTCGATAAACTGTTAAGAGCACTAATGTTTGTTAATGTGTTATTGCGAGTGTGCTCTTACCTACACCACTCTGAGATGCATGAGAGGATGCATGATTTGTTACTCCGGGCGTTGAATGGTTCTGACTTGGAGCCCGATATCTTGAGGTGAGAAGGAATGAGCTTATTGATAAGAAGACTTCTAGGTAATATCCTTCCTCACCTATCTTGTATAGTTAGTAAGTCGGTTTTCTTTTCTTCTTTTATTTTCTTTTTGTGTGTTTCTTTTTCTTTTATTTTGGGGTGTTTGCTTACCTATTTCTTTTTCCATTTTGAGGACACGAACAACCTTTTTGTGTTGGAGTGGGAGGGTAGTATGCATTCTGGTTTTTGAGTCCAAAGAAAAGAAAAAAAGAGTAAGAGTCGTTTTGTGAATATTTTAGTTTGTTTTCGTAGTTCATTAGTCCTTAGTGTCTTTATAGTTTGTTTTTCCTTTTGATCTTGCATGTGAACCATCACACATAGTATGCTTTTCTTGTTTATTCCTAACCTATTGTGTGATGTTCCTTGGATCGTGGATGGGGTATGCTTTTATTGAAGACCTCGAGGTAACCTCTTTCCACCGTCTCTTTGAGTGTATATATTCTTGATCCATGTTGCATGCTCGATTTTCCTTTTTGGGTGGCGAACCCCTTGAGTGTGAATGTTGGATATATATTGTTGTTGGAGCCATGTGGGCTCGGGTCGCCACCATTCTTATTTGTTATGTGTTTGTTTATATGCTTTTCTTGGTTTTCTACGTTACTTGTGACACCCTTCTCACAATGGAGACATTGTGATGTCTTGTGTTGGAGTGGGGGGGGGGGTGTTATTTTCCATTTGTCATAGGTAGACCACCTAGTTTTGAGTCTTTTATTTTTGTTTTTCGTAGCTCGTGTCCAAAATCTAAAAAATTTTGTGTGTGAAAGAAAAGAGGGGAGAAATGTTGTGAAAAACCCAAAAGTTTCTTTTTCTTTTTGAAGATGTTTCCGTTCACAGTTGTGTAGATAGTTGTCTAATAAGTTGATTCAAGCAGCCAGAAGCGGCCGGTATGAATAATGATGGGCCTTAGGAAGGATTTTTTCCATGACTTATCTCTATTAGACCTTTACATGAAATGGGAAAGCGGAATCCTCAAATACTACACGCTTTGACTGTGTCTACTTACCTAAGTTAGACGGTTTTAGTTGTTCGATTGCTTAAGCTCTTAATTAATGCATTAAATAATTACTGTCGGGCCTATCGTCATGGGTTGGTTTGGGTGGATCGGCACCCTATGCCCTTAAGTGCAATGACTCACGTATGGAGAAACCCAGCAGGGAGGGTAACCCTTTGCGAAGGCCGGTGCTTAAATCCCGCAAAACCCGATACAAACACTCTAAAAGACACAAAACGGATTGAGTGGAAATAAAAGAGCGCAGGTTTTGAAAAAGAAAGAAAAGAGCGAAGCAAAGACAAAAAGAAAAAAAAGAGTTGAGCAAAGGTTTGGTAAGAAAGAGAAAAGTAAAACAAGAGAAGAAAAAGAAAGAAAAAAAAAGAAAGAAAAGAGTGTAGTAAGAAAAAGAAAGAAAAGAGAGGTTGAAAGAAAAACCAAGAGTGAAGTAGGATAGATAATCCCAAGCTTGAGCATGAGAACAACTCTGATTGTCTAGTTTAGGATAGGAAGGACCGACTAGAGCCCACTTGCACATATGCACGAGGTGTTTTGCTCATCAGGAAGTGTTCTGGTTCAAAATCTCAAAGATTGGCAGTTTTCCAACCTTCGTGTCTTAATTTGTTTATACTTGTTTCTTCCAATTGATTTTTGAGGCGGGTTGGGGAACTAGGTGCATGATTGGGGACGGGAATATTTTCTTTGCTTTTGTTTTGTTCTATTTTTCGGTTTTCACTTCTTTTTCTTTCCCCTTTTTCTTTAGGCTTTTGTGGGTATAGTTGCTATAAACCCTCACGAGACCTACCTCGTCCACCCGGGCTGCCGGGGGGTTTAAAGGCCTTGATGCATACGCTAAATGCATCCTCGATTCCTGCGAAAGTGAGTTAGGGTTTTTAGTTTTTCCTTTTCTTTGTTTTTAGTTTGCTCGGGGCGAGCAAACCCTTTTGTTAGAGTGGTGTTCGGTCTCGTTCTGAGCCGAATTTCTTCTCTTTTATAGGGTATATTTGCTTGTTTTAACCCCTATTTATATATTAGATATAACGATTTGGTGTTTTGTAGGAAAAGAAGGAGTTAGAAGAAGTTTGGGCTTAATTGAAGGTTTTTAGGGAATCCCGAGCGATTTCCCGAGTCAACCTGAAACCCGAGTCGAGGACCGAGGCAAAACCTGACCCGGAAACTCCATTTCCATGTTGGCGCAGAAAATAAAACAGGCAGACGATGCTCGCGCCCGTAACACACAGCAGCTCGCCCGTGAAGAAACGCTGAAGCACGCCAGGCAGCAGCGACAGTTGAGCGTCGGGCACGTTAACCTAGCCGTCGCACCCGCGAGGAATGTTAAGAGTCGGAGAGTGTTGCGGACAGATGGTAGGCGCGCCAGAGTGCTGCAGCTGGCTCGCCCGAGCACCGTTACTGTTGCGCCCGCGACAAAATTAGGTAGCGCTCGCTACCGAGGATCAGCAGCGACTGTTGACGTGCGGACAGAAGCACTGCTCGCCCGAGCAACGCCATGGCTCGCCCGAGCCGATCTGCTGTCACTTCCGCTACCCACGCCTAGCAACCACGATGGATGAAGCGGGAAAGTAGGCATGCTCGCCCGACCAACACCATGGCTCATCCGAGCCACTGCGATTCTGCGGAAACTGCTATACGCGTGATGCGACTTAAATCTTAGGGTTTTGGGTTTCGTTTCTCCTTCTTCTATAAATACCAAATGTAATTCAGACTTAATCTAAGTTTTATCAATTAGCCTAGGTAGTTTAGGAGTAGAATTAGATTTATTGCTTTCCTTTATTTGATTTCTCCTTCATCTATAAATCAATTGTTCTTCATTGTTCTTCAAGCTTTCTTTGATTTCTAGCATTTGTATTCAAACTTTCTCAAGCTTTCTTAATCTCTCTCAAGCTCTCTCTTGTCTTCATTGAAGTGTTTTACAAGCTTTCTTTCTCTCTCTCTCTCTCTCTCTCTCTCTCTCTCTCTCTCTCTCTCTCTCCTTTCAAATTCCATTGTTAACTTGTTTTCCAAGCTTTCTAGTGTTAGCCACAATCAACTCCATTTTTAGTGGGGAGGAGGGTCAAGGAACTCCAATTCTACTTACTAGTGAGAATTTGGGGGATTCTTGGTAATCCAAACCACAATTTCATGTTTGTTCGAGGGAAATTCAAGTGTAGATTGAAGATTTATTGAAGATTAGTCATCGAAGGTATAATTTCTCGTTCCCAATTTCGTTGTTCATTCATTGTCATCATTCATGCCTTTTAATCGCTTTCATCCTTAAGTGCTTCCTTTATTGCTTTCCTTTAATTACTTTCTTTATTATTATCTTGTCTAGATTAGTTTAATGCTTTCATTTACATAATTTATCGCTTTCCACATTGAGAAAAACCCCTTTACACAAACCGATTACCTTAATCAAGCCTCACACCCATCCCTTAGATCAACAATCCTTACTTAAAACCACAAAAATTACAACCGAACAACAACCCCCCTACAGGATATCGCGAACCTGGTCTTTAGGGGCGTTTCCCGAACCCGCATTTACGTCTCATTTGAATTATTAGTCAGGTTTAATATCACACCTTTCCAAGCTCAATCAACCAAATCCCAATTTCCAAAACCATTTTCAAATCACACATAAAAGATGGGTTTTTTGCTTTTTGGACCCTGTATTTTGGGGGTATTTACAATCTGGACCCTCATGTTTCAAAGTTTACAATTTGGACCCTATACTTTGTTTCCGGCAACAATTTGGACATAATTAGAGGGGTCCGGCCAAAAGAGGCCCTTATTGTAGTTTGACTGATTTTTCCTTCCAAAGCTGCCCCTTAATTATTTCTGAACTTCTAAATTTACTTTTCATTTATTCGGTTGTCTGGGAGTTTGGAGTTGAATAGTCACTAAGGGTGGGATATGCGTATGGGCTGTGAAATTGAAGTCTTCAGTCTTGTCAATTTCAAAAGGAAATTCAAAATAAATGAATAAATGAAATAAGGGTAAATTGGTCAGTTTATGCAAGATTTTGGTCTTCACCGGAGTCAAACTTAACTTTGGGCTAAATTTTTTGGGTCCAGATTGTACAGGATCCAAATTGTAAACTTTGAAACATGGGGGTCCAGATTGTAAATACCCCCAAAATACAGGGTCCAAAAAGCAAACAACCCCATAAAAGATTGTCCACCTTTTACCAACTCAAAAGAACATAATCAACATCCAAATTAATTTCACAATAAAATCCCCTTTCAGGATGCAGTTTTCCAAAAAAAGCATTTAAATCATAAAACACATAAAGCGCATCCACAAGGGGATTAGGACATAGACATTACCTGACAATTCTTCTCCTTACTTCACGAATACACTTGAGCTCACCAGATCAAACAGTTTAGAACGCGCCTAAAATAAAGAAGTTTATAAAATCAATACGCGCCGTACAGAATTAACACGACCTATTTTCTACCTAACCCATCCCTAGGAACACTATAAGGTTCCCATTATTCATAAATTAACATTAAACATATCTCACATATCCTAAACCATCACGTATTACAAACACTTAACATATTACAAATAAATAAATAATTCACACACATGACAACACATTTATTAAAAAATGTAAACTGGACAGATTGCAACACTCATAGAAACCGAACCATAACTAGACCTCCCGACATCTTATGGGTCTGGTTTTAGACTTTCTGGAAACCTCAGGATGTCTACTAAAACTCTTATGTTGACTCTGAGACCTAATACACACCATAAGGTCTTAAAAAACAACCAACTAACAAACCTGTCCAGTTCTGACCTAGGTGTGCTATTTGGGTCATAACTCAGAATATGCACCTCAAAATCTTGATTCGCAAAATTCCTATGAAAGCTAACAGAGTAAGGTACTTCTGTCGAAATTCTCTCCAAACACACCATAAGGTCTTCAAAAACGGTAGGGCTAACTATTAACTACACAATATATGGTGACCGATATTGTATGACATATAAAATGTCCAAACTTACCGGTTTTTATTTGGGGTGTTTCGATCCTAATTCTAATTATTTTACCTTCAGTATATTCCCATTGTTCTATTAACCCCTTGGGATCTTGTCGTCGATCTCGTTGTGTTATATAGTTGTTTGGGATCTCTTTTGTAATCTCTCCCCTTATACTAGTGGATTATTACTCCGTTGTCATCCGTGGTTTTTTCCCTATTTGGGTTTCCACGTAAATCGTGTGTCTTTATACTCTCTAACCTTTTCATACTGATCTTGTTATACTTTTTCTCAATTTATACATCCTGATAATTCTCACTTCCGCTGCAAATACTAGGCCTTTTATTTTACCTTGATCCTAACAAGTGGTATCAGAGCCTCACAAGGGTATCTGAGCCTAACATAATCAAACCACTCCGTAACTCTAACTTAGGCCTCTACACAGTCCACTTAAGTCCGATACATCTCTCTTTCACTCCCTTAACGCCTCAAAGGTCAACTTACACATAAACTAACACAAATTCTCACATAAACAAATAATTTTCACTAAACATCTTTTTTAACAAAAATTCAGAAATCAAAATAAAAATTTCAACTCTTCACATCAGACATCATAGAAAAGTAATCCGTACAGCAAGAATAATAAAACTACTCTTATACTCAGATTATGTGAATGAAAAACATGTATGAATATACTATCAGCAATTCTAATCAACGTAGGCTAAAAGAATGGTGAATGAAACTTATGAAAACCAAAATAGGTAGGGTTAGGGTTTTTATGCAAAATTGGGCAAGGCAGGCGCCAGGGCGGGCGGACGTCGGCGGTGGTGGCGTCGGGGCGGTCGTCAGACTGTGGGCAAGCGTCGGCGAGGGTCAGGACGATGGTTGGGCGGAATTTGAAGCGGCAGCGACCTCACAGTAACAGTAGCAGCAGCGGGGTTTGTTTCCCCGCTTCCGGTGGTTCACGACGGCGACTCCGGTGACGAAACAGGTCACGCGGCAGTCAGCTGGCGTCCGGGAGTCAACGGTGATAGTTGGCGACGGTGGTGGCGCACAGCGAGGCAGACACAGGGGTGAGAGTGAGGGACAAGAGAGAGAAAACGGAGAGAGAAAGGGACGCGGTGGTTGCAGGTGGTGCTCCAGCGACGGTGACAGTTGGGGCAGTGGCAATTACCCACAGCAGAAGAAAAGAGAGGGAGAAGTTGGAGAGAGTCACGCTAGGGTTTTTGATAATTGTGTAGATTAGGGTTTTAATGACTAAAATATATACTAATAATATTGAAAAAAAATAATGCAGAAAAATAAAAATAATAATAATATATCAGCTCACTATTAATAGCTAAAAGTACAAATTTTATTCCCTCAAAATTAATAATAATAACCTAAAAATAGCCATGTAATTAAAACAAGGAAACACACATAATTCATCAAATATTAACATGTAAATTACCAAAATACCCTTATTCCCATGCATAACCATGCACGTAGAAAAGACTATGCTACCCTTGATAACCCTTCGACGGTCCTACGAGCTCAAGTGTTAACAATTTAAACACAAAATAAATAATGGAACGTAAAATAACACTAACGACCTAATGGTAATTATAATTGAATTTTCCGGGGTTTTACATCATTTCCCTTTTAAAAGAAGTTTCGTCCTCGAAACTTGACTCACGGCTCGGCTAACAACTAACGATTTTACTAGCACTTAACGGTCCAACTACTTCTAAACTTTCGGTTTTCACATCATTTCCCTCTTAAAACTAGTTTTGTCCTCGAAACTCGATGTACCTTAAGCGTTGAACAGATGCGGATATTTCGATCTCATCTCCTCTTAAGCTTCCCAGGTGGCTTCTGTTTTAGCATGGTTCGCCCATCGCACCTTTACGAGCTGGATGGTCTTCCTTCGAAGTTGCTTCTCTCGGTGCTCTAGGATTTCCAAAGGCTGCTCCTCGTAACTCAGATCCTCTCTTAACTGCAAGGGCTCAGGCTCGATCACATGTGTGGGGTCGGGTACATATTTCTTTAGCTGGGATACATGAAACGCGTTATTGCACCCTTGGCAGATCCCCAGGTAGTTGCAACCGGTATGCAACTTCCCGTATACGCTCCAATATCGGATATGGTCTGATGTACCTTGGGGTCAATTTCCCGGATTGCCCAAACCTCATGGCTCCCTTTGTTGGTGAGACCTTTAGGAATACGTGCTCACCCACCGCAAACTCGAAGGGTCTATGCCTTTTGCCTGCGTAGCGCTTTTGACGACTCTACGCTACTTTCATCTTGTCTTGGATTATTCGGACCTTTTGTGTCATAGCTTGCACCAAGTCAAGTGAGGGATTCGTCAATATCTAGCCAACATAAGGGAGTTTTACACCTTCTCCTATATAAAGCTTCAAAAGGTGTCATTCCGATGCTGGCATGGAAGCAGTTATTGTAGGAGAACTCGATCAACGTCAACTCATCATCCCACGAGTCTTGGAAGCCCAATGCGCATGCCCTCAACATGTCCTCGAGGGTCTGGATGGTCCTCTCAGTTTGACCATCGGTGGCGGGATGAAACGCGATACTGAAATTAAGCTTGGTACCGAAAGCTTCCTGCAGTTTCTTCCAAAAACCCAATTGAAACCTTGTGTCCCTGTCCGAGACTATGGAACTAGGGACTCCATGCAACCGTACTATTTCGCTCACATAAGCTCGTGCCAATTGGTCCAACGTTCAAGTGGTGGCCATGGCGAGAAAGTGAACGGACATGGTCAAACGATCAACAATCACCCAAATGGCATTGTTCTTTTTCCTTGTCCTTGGTAACCCCACTACAAAATCCATGGAGATTGAATCCCACTTCCATTCCGGGATTTCCAACGGTTGTAACAATCCAACGGGTCGTTGATGTTCAACCTTGATCCGTTGGCAGGTGAGACATTTGGCCACATAATCAGCTACCTCTTGTTTCATGTTAGTCCACCAAAAAGTCTGCTTCAAATCCTTGTAGAGCTTGTTTCCGCCTGGATGCACCGAGTATGGTGTGTTATGCCCTTCATCCAACATCTTCCTCTTTAAATCCTCCATGTTTGGCACGCACACCCGGTTGTGGAACCTAAGAGTTCCATCCTCATGTACTACAAATCCCGGTGCCTTTCCTTGTGAGACCTCATCCTTGATCTTGAGCAACTGCAGATCCAGCTCCTTTGCATTCTTAATCTCCTCTAAGAGCGTGGGTTGTACTTCCATTGCGTTCAACACCACTTCACTCTCTGGAACAACCACATTAATCTCTAACCTTCGAAACTCCTCACACAGCTCGTGTGGTAACGTCACCAGGTGGTTCGAGACGGGATAAGGTCTTCGGCTTAGGGCGTCTGCCACCACATTGGCCTTTCCCGGGTGATATTAGAAATTCACATCATAATCTTTCAAGAATTCCAACCACCTAGTTTCGAGGAGATTCAACTCCTTCCGCGTGAAAAGGTACTTCAAACTCTATTGATCAGTAAACACTTCACAGTGCACCCTATAGAGGTAGTGCCTCCAGATCTTGAGGGAAAAAACCAGTGCTGCTAACTCCAGATCATGCGTAGGGTAATTCTTCTCGTGAGTCTTCAGTTGTCAGGACGCGTAAGCGATTACCTTGCCATTCTGCATCAGCATGCATTCCAAACCATTGTGCGAGGCATCACTGTATATCACAAATCCTTCATTCCCTTGAGGTAATGCGAGGATAGGGGCTAAAGTTAGCCTCTTTTTCAACGCCTGAAAGGCTTGCTCGCACTTGTCTGACCAAGTAAACTTCGCTGACTTCCTAATCAGGTTGGTCAACGGATTTGCGATCTTGGAGAAATCTTGAACAAACTTGCGGTAGTAACCTGCTAATCCCAAGAAACTGCCCACCTCAATGGCATTCTTCGGGGTTGGCCACTTGGTGATGGCTTCTACTTTTTGAGGGTCTACTGCTACTCCCTCCTTGGACACCACATGTCCTAGGAATGCGACCTTTTCTAGCCAAAACTTACACTTCTTGAACTTAGCATATAGTTCATTAGCTCGCAAAGTCTCCAACACTATCTTCAGATGGGTCGCATGCTTATCCTGGGACTTTGAGTATATTAGAATATCGTTGATGAACACCACTACAAACTTGTCCAAGAAAGGTTTGAATACCCGGTTAATCAAATCCATGAAGGCAGCCGGGGCGTTCGTAAGCCCAAACCGCATCACTACAAACTCATAATGGTCGTATGGAGTTCGGAAAGCAATCTTGGTGATGTCCTCATTCCAGATTCTCAAATGGTGATAACCTGATCTCAGGTCAATCTTAGAGAACATCGTTGCACCCCTCAACTGGTCAAACAAGATGTCGATCCGAGGTAAGGGGTAATGGTTCTTGATCGTTATCTTGTTCAGCTCCTGGTAGTCTATACATAACCTCATGCTACCATCTTTCTTCTTCACAAACGGCACCGGTACCCCCCAAGGTGACGTACTGGGTCGAATGTAGCCCTTCTAGATGTTTCTGTAGCTCCTTGAGTTCAGCGGGCGCCATTCTATATGGTGCCTTCGAGATAGGGGCAGCTCAGGGCTCCAAGTCAGTGCAAAAGTCCGCCTCTCTTGGTGAAGGCATCCCTAGAATCTCGTCAGGAAACATGTCGGGAAAATCTCACACTACCGGGATGCTCTCAATGGTTGGCTCCTCCCCTTTAATGTATTCTACATTGTACAAAAACCCTTCACACCCATGGTCCAACAGCTTCTGAGCCTTGAGGGCAGAGATGATCCTCAGCCTATGACCTATGTTATTAAAACCGGACCGGCCAGTTCGACCGGTTCGACCATGAACTGGTCACCTGACCGGTCCGTTTCTTAGTTCAGCTCGGTGAACTGGTTTGACCGCGGAAAAACCGCCCAAATCGGTTGAGCCGGCTGAATCGATTAACCCGGATGATCTACGGTTAGACCGGAGTTTTGGCTTTCCAATACAAAAAATCTTATTTTCTTTCCAAGAAAAACCTAGCTTCGTGCTTTACTCTCATCCCGCCCTCTCTCTCTGTACGCCTACTACCTCCTTCCTCTTCAACGCCGGTGACCACCGTCGAAGGTAGCTTCAGGTGAGTTCTGGCTCGAAGGTGAAAAGCCATTGGAGGGTAAGAACTGGGTAGAAATTTTAGTTGTATTCCATTGATTTTCCAACGAGTTTGATACATTGTGAATTGATGAAAGGTGGTTGGGATTTGGACTGTTAGAGGGATAAGAAGAATTGAGGAGGGTTGGAGGCTGAGTTTTTATGAGACGATTTAGTTTTCTTTTGGGGGAGGGGGGTTGGGGAGGCGTGTCGGGCAAAGCAAATAAACAGTTGAGCAGTGTATTCTAATATGTTGTATCAATTTGGAGGAGGTGTGCTGGACAGATGTAAGTAAACTTTGGGTAGTGGACCTTCTTTGCAGTATTTTGTATGGATGTATTTTGTTTTGATTGCCTTTTTCCCCTTTTATGGGTAACTTATCAAAAAAAAAAAAAAACAATGTAAGATTTTTTTTTTTTATGACTGATAGCCTATCGTTCGCTGCATTGTAAACAAAGGGATCTAGGAAACTTTCTTCTTCCATTGACTGTGTAGATTTTGTGGATTGCTTTCCATGATTGATGTGTATATGACTTATATCAAGTTAAACTGATATACTAGGCTATAAGGTTTTATTTTGGAGCAATTAGTTATATTATATCCATTTAAATCTGCAAGAATGGCAGAATAAGTCAGTTAGTGTGAGAGCTGGTATGGCATAATATTGGTTTTAAAGAGCTTTATAAAATTTTATTTGGCAAGTATATGATTTTTTTTAATTCATAACCGGTTCGTACCTATTTTGACCGGTTTAACCGCTGACCGGGTCAACCGGTCTAATCTGGTCAAACCGGTCCGACCAATTAAACCATTGACCCATTGAGTCAACCGGTTCAGTGACCGGTCCGGTTCTGACAACATAGCCTATGACGATGTCAGTCGCTTCGATGCTCCACGCTTCTTCCATCTGGTTCGGTTAGCATTACCTTCTTCTTAAAGCAATCTATTCGGGCCTAGTACTTTGACAACCAGTTTATCCCCAGAATGATATCGAACTCCATCAGGTCGAGTTGGTACAGGTCGGCGTCAAACTCTTGACCCGCTATAATTATCGGACACTCCCTATAAACTCTCCACAGCCAATAAAATTTCCTGTGGGTAGAGCTACAGACATGGGCACACTATTTATCGATGGTTTCATTTTAGCTTTCTCCATAATTCGTGGGGCAATAAAAGAATGACTAGCTCCCGAATCAAATAAAGCATAAACATCATAGGTGTAGAGGGAGAAAGTACGCGTCACAACGTCGACCTCATTCTCTGCTTCATCCTTCCTCATCACATACACCCCTCCACCCTGGTTCCGAGGTGGTTGCTGTTGCTCACGGGATGGGGGTGGGGGTGGGTTGGGTGCTCGCCCCCGGTTAGCTTGCTTTCCTCCAAGGCCACCCTGGTTTTGGTAGCGTTGTCCTGAGTTCCTTTGGTATCCACCCCGGTTCTGTTGTTGTGGGCCCGAGTTTCCTTGATACCCCACACGGTTCTGCTGACCATAATTCCCATTATATCCTCCGCGGTTTTGGTTTGCGTGGTGCGGTGGTCCCTTGTTTCCCCTATTTCCATTATTGAAATCTCCTTGTATCCAACGGGGGCAGTCTCTTGCCAGATGTCGTGGGTTGCAGTATTTGAAGCATCCCTTTGCCACAGGTGACCTACAATCTCGGGCAAAGTGTCCTGGCCTTCCACAGGCCCTACAGGTTGGGAAGTTAGAGGTCCACGTCCCTGGTTTCCTACTCAGTTGTTGGGACGGGGTCGCTTGTCTTGGTAAGATGGAGGAGGATTGAAACGGGGAGGATCCTTCCTCTTGATACCCCGCTTGTTTTGATGTGCCTCCCGAGCAATGGCCACTCTCCCAATGTTGAGGGCCACGTCCAGCATCTCTTCATATGATGAGAAGGACCGTGCAGACATACCGTCCTGGATATTGAAGTTCAAGCCGCTAGGGCTGTTCATAATCCAGTCCGGACCAAAAAATGGACTGGACCGAGTACTGGACCGAAAGGATCGAATATAATTCAGTCTAGTCCTCGGTCTAGAAAATATTAAAGTTCGGTATTCGGTCTAGTCCCCGGACCGAACCAAAAGACCGAAGACTGAACCGAGGACCAAATAAGAATAGTCCCTAGGGTTTTCGTATCTCACTTCTCCAGCGCCTCTCGCCTGTTTCATTTCAATTTTCATATTCAAAAATCAAAATCTCACTTCTCCAGCGCCTCTTACTCTCTTAGACTCTCACTCTCACTCTTAGACTCTCACTCTTAGTCTCAGACCTGGCCACAAAGAAATTTCACCGTCGTCCGTCGCTCGCTTATCGCTTCAATCACACCTAACGCTGCCCTCGCCGAAAATCGAACACTTGAAGTCTCAGACTCTCAGACTCTCAGTTTGTCACTGTTTGAAGTCCTAACTGCCTTAGTCTCTCTGGCCTCCTCACCACTGCTCTCGCCAACGTCCGTCGTCCGTCTCTCTGGCCCCCTCATTGTCGTCCGGTAACGTTCAGATCTAGTAAGTTCTGGGTAAGTTCTGGCTAAGATATGTTTCATTTAAGTATGTTTGTTCAAATTTCAATGGCTTCTTTTAATTTCATTGATAATTTGGAAATTTGCTATAATGTTTGTTCAATTTGTTATAATCTGGTAAGTTATGTGTGTGTTTATATATAGAACCATGAGTCTCCTTAGTCCTTAGTTATGTTTAATATTATGTAAGGGTGGATATGAATTTCCATGCTTTGATCTGGGGATGTTGTGTACGTATATTGGGAAAAGAGGATTTAGTTCACAAAAGATTTGATAGCAAAACGCCCCTTATTCGGTCAACTTCGGTCGGTCCAGTCCAGGACTGAACTTTTTTCGGTGGGTTCAGTCCCCGACCAAATAAAGTTCGGTCCAGTTCTCAGTCCAGGCCAATCCCTAGTTCGGTCTTCGGTCCAGTCCAGTCCAGTCCAGCCTAGTTCGGTCCAGTCTCGAACCGATGAACAGCCTTACAAGCCGCTCTCAAAGCGGCTCATCTTCAGGACCTCGTTGGCGACAAATGCCAGTGCGAAGCAAGACAACTCCGCAAACTTGGTGGAGTATTGCAACATAGTGCCATTTCCTTGATCCAACTCCAGAAATTCTTTCTCCTTAGCTTTCTAAAGTGACATGGGATAAAAGCGATTTTTCAGCATCTCCTTTAACCGATTCCAGTTGAACCCTGGTTTATTTTGGCGTTCCTTCACACTCGTCCACCACATGTCTGCCTCTCCTGTTAGATGGTAGGCTGCAAATCTAACCTTTCGTTCCTCAAGGCAGGGAAGCGCGACGAATTTCTTCTCGGTATCGCGTATCCATTCTTCAAACACCTTGGGGTCAGCTACCCCAGAGTAGGTAGGAGGGTTGAGGCTATTAAACTCCTTGAATAAGGAGGCTTTGTTGTCCTTCCTCGGTTCAACTCGTTGTTCCGACATCTGTTGGAAGTGCTCGGTTTGTCGAGCCATCATCTCCAGCATCATCAGTTGTGCTAAATCGAGGACTACAGGTTGGGGGTCCCCTCCTCGATTGGTGGCGCTAAGCACGGCCTGGGTTGCCCGTGCAGATGTTGTATCTTGCAGGCTGGCAAACCGCTATCTCAGCTCAGCGGGGGTTGGGGTAAGCATGCCAAAAGGCTCATTGGGTCTACCGTCGTCTCCTTGAGTCATCCTGAAGTCAAAACTTAAGGGTTACTATAAGTCCTACTCTCCTTGTCTCAACTATGCTACCACCGCACAAGGGCCGCATTTTAAGCAACTTCACAAATTAATTAAGAGAAAAGATTAATTAAAACCACAACTGCAATAGTATGAACATGCTAGTATTTCAATAAATAATACTTCTCAAAATGCATCAATAGTACCACATATCACAATGTCAACTCATGAATAAACATAGAGGGGTTTTTCACATTTTGAACCCCAAACTTTAGGGGTATTTATATTCTGAACCCTTGGTTTTCAACATTAATTTTTTAGACCCTAAAGTTTGTAGGCTGAATAAAAAAAGGACCTTAAAGTTTGTGGGATGAAGAAAAAGGCCCCTGTCTCGTTCTTTGTTTTCCTCTCATGTTTGAATTTATCTCCCGATTAACGTCAAACTTTAGGACTATGGTTAAAACTGATATTGAAGCTATAATACACTTCTCTTAAATTGTCGGGGCTACTTATACCCCTGAGTACATGGTTTTAAGTAACTCCAACATGAATAAGAGAGGTTTATTGTAACTTTAATATCAGTTTTAACCTTAGTCTTGAAGTTTGATGCTAATCAGGAGAGAAATTCAAACATGGAAAGAAAAAAAATGGGAAACGGGTTTTTTTTTTTCAGCTCACAAACTTTAGGGTCCTTTTTTTCAGCCTACAAACTTTAGGGTTCAAAAAGTTAAAGTTGAAAACTAAGGGTTCAGAATATAAATACCCCTAAAATTCGGGGTCCAAAATGCAAAAAACCCAACATAGAGTTCTCATTATTTCATTCCAGTATAAAAAAATTTCATACATGCAATCAAGTTCATACCCTCCAACAGGGTTTACACGTGGTAAAGAAAACGAACATAAAAAAAAACACACCAAAACTGATTGTATCTCAACTACTGGGACCTAATCCCTCTAATTGCTAAGCAACTACCCCCTATATGATCCTCCGACACATCGGGTTATTGCGTGTTGCTTCCAGGTTCCAGCACGGGTCATCAGACTCATCCCTGGAGTCCCTTTCGGACTCATCAGGGTCCTCAGGTGAGGCTGAGTCCTCTCCTAGCTCGGAGCCCACCTCGGGGTCATCCTCAGGCTCAATGCCCTCATCAGCCCCCTTCTCCGGGTCGGCCTCGCCCTCAGGGGCGGGGTCCTTCCCATGATGCTCTCCCGGCCCTCATCCTCCTCAAGATCCTCTTCAGGATCCTCCTTCGGGTCTTCTGTGATTCCAGGGTCCTCTACAGGACCCTCCTCAATCCTGGGATCCTCTTCAGGATCCTCCTTGGGGTCTTCCTCAGCCTCAAGACCCCCTTTTGGACCCTCCTTATAGTCTACAACAGGCTGAGGATCCCCTTCTAGATCCTCCTTATCACCATCCAGGGTGGGTGGTGGATACTCCTCATCTCCTACTACATCCATCAAATCTGTCGGGGTCAGCATCTCCATCAAGGTCACCAAGAATAGCGCGTCGATCCCATGCAGTACCCTCCCACACCAGCAACACCTCTGATCGTGGTCTTGGTCGAGATCGTGGCCAAGTTGGACAGCGGTGGCAGCATTTGAGTAGCTCGATACCCCCACACCGGGTCTCCTCTCAAGGCCAACAAGAAGAGGCAACTGAAAGCCTCCTCAGCCCCCAAACAGGTGTCCTCCAGGTTACCATCAGCCTCATCCTCCACCTCCTGGTACAATCTAGACATAAAATCTCCCAAAGACTCGCCAGCCTTCCTCAAGAAGTACAGGTGGAGATCGGGCATCTCGAGATCGCGACAATGCCGAAGGTTAGGGTTCATCCTGGCAGCCGAAAACACACACAAATAAGATACTTAAGCCCTTTTCCCATCCTATGCTCCACACTCCGAATTTAGCTACTTAAGCCCTAAGCTAGACACTTAGGTGACTTTAGAAGCTACTAGGTCGCAACCCAGAGCTGTGACACCATTTTGTAACGCCCTGGAAATTTGATTTTAAAAATTAACGGTCAAACATAATGTTGACCAACGATTTACAGCGGAAAAGTCAAATAAAAGAAAACGGGCGTCATTGTCATACTTCCGAAGAGATACAAGGCAAGAATAGAGATTAACCAAACAAACCAATACTCCGAATTAAAACTTAAAACAACACTCTTATCAAACATAAGAAACCACTGAAATATTTCAAGTCTAATCAACACAGCTAAACTTCTTTATTCAAAACAATAACTCTAACATTCATCCTCACTTACTAATTCCCATCCCCAACATAGAATTCTTCACTTGAAAACAAAACATTTAAAACATGAGGAGGACTCAATAATGTCTACCCCTAACCGTCAAAACAATTTAAAATTCATTTCAATTCATTTTCGGGGGAGAAGTGAACAAGTCAAATCTTTTCACAATCAATTTCCTTTCCCAACCAACCATACCCATCTTTCAGAATTATTAAGCAGGCGTACCTTGCTTATTTGGCCCTCGAGGTCCACGACCTCGCTATAATCAATCTCAATATCACAAATCTCAATCTCAAGTTCATTCTCAATCAATTACAATCTAAATCATACAGATGGCCATCCATTTCACATACTTGCATAAAACTAACCCCGGAGAAGTAGCACTTATCAGGCATCTCTGATCTCTTGACAACCCCCCTATAGGATGCCGCGGACTTGGTCTTTAGGGGCGTTACCCGAACCCGCATTTACGTCTCATTTGAATTATTAGTCAGATTTAATATCACACATTTCCAATCTCAATCAACCAAATCTCAATTTCCAAAACCATTTTCAAATCACACATAAAAGACTGTCAACCTTTTACTAACTCAAAAGAACATAATCAATATCCAAAATAATTTCGCAATAATATCCCCTTTCGAGATGCAGTTTCCAAAAAAAGCATTTAAATCATAAAATACATAAAGCGCATCCACATGGGGTTTAGGAAGACATTACCTAACAATTCTTCTCTTTACTTCACGAATACACTTGAGTTCACTAGATCGAATGGTTTAGAACGCGCCTAAAGTAAAGAAGTTTATAAAATCAATATGCGCCGTACAGAATTAACACAACCTATTTTCCACTTAACCCACCCCTAGGAACACTATAAGGTTCCCATCATTCACAAATTAACATTTTAAATATATCTCACATTTCCTAAACCATCACATATTACAAACACCTAACATATTACAAACAAATAAATAATTAACACACATGACAACACATTTATTCAAAAATGTAAACTGGACAGATTGCAACACTCATATAAAACGAACCATAACTTGACCTCCCGACATCCTATGGGTCTAGTTTTGAACTTTCTGGAAACCTCGGAATGTCTACTAAAACTCTTATGGACTCCGAGACCTAAAACACACCCTAAGGTCTTCAAAAACAACCAACTATAAACCTGTCCAGTTCTAATCTAGGTGCGCTATTTGGGTCATAACTCAGAATATACACCTCGAAATCCCGATCCGCAAAATTCCTAAAAGCTAACAGACTAAGGTACTTCCTGGCCAAACGGTAAAGCTAACTATTAACTACACAATATATGGTGACCGATATAATATGACTTATAAATTTTGTCCAAATTAACCGGTTTTTATTTCGGGTTTTTCGATCCTAATTCTAATCAAACCACTCCGGAACTCTAACTTAGGCCTCTAAACAGTCACTTAAGTCCGATACATCTCCCTTTCACTCCCTTAACACCACTAAGGTCAACTTACACATAAACTAACACAAATTCTCACATAAACGAATAATTTTCACTAAACATTTTCTTTAACGAAATATTTAGAAATAAAACTAAGAATTTCAACTCTTCACATCAGACATCATAGAAAAGTAATCTGTATAGCAAGAATAATAAAACTACTCTTATACCCAACTTCCAAGTATTTTAAGTTAAGAAAAATCGATAGAACTTATAATAAAATGTAACGAATTATAATAACAATAATAATACGATTAACGCATCAAAAATCGAAATTTTATTAAACATATTATAATTTAATTTGTAAAAGCCATAAGGAGGTTTTAAACAAGATCCTTTTTCAAAAAATTACATAGGGGTACCCTAACTTTTGGTGAAATGTTTTTCCGGTACCCCAACTTTTAAAAACTAATTTTGGGGTACCCTAACTTTTAGAAATAGAAATAATTAGGTGAATTTTTCGGTCAATGATTTGAATTCACCGGTGAGTTTTAGGCGGGAAATTGATTAAGTGTTTTTATGGACAAAAATGTCGTTTGTTTTTGTGGACGAAAATTATTTGAATCAATCGGAGTTTCGCAAGAAATTCACCTAGTAATTTCTAACATTAAAAGTAAGGGTACCCCAAAATTAGTTTTGAAAAGTTAGGGTACCAAAAAATGGTTTCTTCAAAAGTTAGGATACCTCTAAGTAATTTTTTTATCCTTTTTAAAAGATAACATATAATAACTAGTATAAACCACATATATGAGCATATTACTAATTTAATTTCATAGAAATCTACAACCTTACTATAGCCGGAATAGAACATGAATTTCAGGCATGAATACACAGCGATTAATCATGATTAATCACAATCATAACATAACATAAACATGGTCCTCCTAATCGCAACCTAATACTGCTAGTGCAAACATACTCTTACTCAAACCTACCTAATACCCATACTAAACACAATTTGACTAATGAAAAGGCATTTCTGACTAGCACAAATATTCATATTATGCTCAGATTATGTGAATGGAAAACATGTATGAATATACTATCAGCAATTCTAATCAACGTAGACTAAAAGAATGGTGAATGAAACTGATGAAAACCAACAGAGGTAGGGTTAGGGTTTTTACGCAAAACTGGGCAAGGCAGGCGGCAGGGCGGGCAGACGTCGGCGGTGGCGGCGCCGAGGCGGTCGTCGAACTGTGGGCAAGCGTCGGCGAGGGTCACGACGGTGGTTGGGCGGAATTCGAAGCAACAGCGACGTCAAAGTAGCAGTAGCAACAGCGGGGTTTGTTTCCCCGCGTCCGGTGGTTCACGACGGCGACTCCGGTGGCGAAACAGGTCCCGCGGCAGTCGGCTGGCGTCCGGGAGTCGACGGTGATGGTCGGCAACGGTGGTGGCGCACAGCGAGGCAGACACAGGGATGAGAGTGAGGGACAAGAGAGAGAAAACGGAGAGAGAAAGGGATGTGGTGGTTGCAGCAGTGGTGGTTTGCGGCGACAGATGGCGGTTACATGTGGTGCTCCAGCGGCGGCGACGGTTGGGGCAGTGGCGGTTACCCACAGCAGAGGAAGAGAGAGGGAGAAGTGGGAGAGAGTCACGCTATGGTTTGTGATAATTGTGTAGATTAGGGTTTTGATGACTAAAATATATACTAATAATATTGATAAAAAAATAATGCAGAAAAATAAAAATAATAATAATGATAATATATCAGCTAACTATTAATAGCTAAAAATATGAATTATATTTTCTCAATATTAATAATAATAACCTAAAAATAGCCATGTAATTAAAACAAGGAAACACACATAGTTCATCAAATATTAACATGTAAATACCCATATTCCCATGCGTAACCATTCACGTAAAAAAAAATGCTACCCTTGATAACCCTTCGATGGTCCTACGAGCTCAAGTGTTAACAATTTAAACAAAAAATATATAACAAAACATAAAATAACACTAACGACGATACGATAATTAATCGGATTTTCCGGGGTTTTATACATGAGTAAGAGCATGTCTAATTGACTTGTGTTTCACAGTTAGATGTCTCCTTTTCTCATTATAGATTTTACTCTTAACTCGAGTAATTGCTACTTGGTTATAACAATGTAAAGAAATAGGAGGAACAGGCTTAGATAATAAAGGAATGTCATTAATCAAACTCTTAAGCCATTCTGCCTCAGTGCATGCCGCATCTAAGGCGACTAATTCTGCCTCCATGGTGGATCAAGAAATGATAGACTGTCTTTTAGACTTCAATGATATTGTTCCACCTGTTATTGTGAAAACATAGCCACTAGTAGATTTAGTATCTTGCGAATCTGAAATCCAATTAGGATCACTATAACCTTCTAGTACAGCAGGATAACCAGTATAATGAATAGCAAGATTCATAGTCCCCTTCAAGTATCTCAAGACTCGCTCTAAGGCTTACCAATGAGATGAATTTGGACTATGAGTGTACCTGCCCAATCTACCAACAGCACAAGCAATGTCAAGTCTAGTATGATTCATCAAATGCAACAAAGACCCAACTATTTGCGAATATTTATATTGAGAAATACTAGCACTTTTATTCTTTTTCAAACTGATAGTGGGATCAAGAGGAGTAGATAAAGGGCTCACATCAAAATAATTAAACCTTTTCAAGAGCTTCTCAATATAATGAGACTGTGACAAAGCAATAAAATCGCCATCTCTAATCACTTTGATGCCCAAGATAACATCAACAGGACCAATGTCCTTCATATCAAAATTACTCTTCAAAAATTGTTTAGTGTCATTTATCACATCCATATCACTGCCAAAGATCAGGATATCATCAACATAAAGGCAAAGTATGACATAAGTACTCTTCACATATTCGACATACACACATTTATAACCTTTGTTAAAGGAAAAACCATGAGACAACATCACCTGGTCAAATTTCTCATGCCACTGCATAGGAGCCTGTTTCAAACCATAAAGAGATTTGACAAGCTTACAAACTTTGTTCTCTTGACCTGGTACAACAAACCCTTCAGGTTGTTTCATGTAGATCTCCTCTTCTAAATCACCAATCAAAAAAGCAGTTTTCACATCCTTTTAGTGAATATGCAACTTGTAAATAGAGGCAATAGCAATCAACAATCTAATTAGTTGCAATTTTAGACACAGGAGAGTAAGTATCAAAGAAATCAACACCTTTTTCCTGTTTGAAACCTTGAGCTACTAACCTCGCTTTGAATTTATAAATTGAGTCATCTGGTCTGAACTTCTTTCTAAAAATCAATTTACACCCAAGAGGTTTAGACCCATGGGGAAGATCAGTAAGTACCCCAAGTTTTATTATCCATAATAGAATCCATCTCATCATTCACAGCTTCTTTCCAAAATGGGGCATCAATCGACAACATATCATCTTTAAAACACTTGGGATCATCTTCAAGCAAGAAAGTAAGAAAGTCATCACCAAAGGATTTATTTTTCCTTCTTCTTTTACTCCTTCTGGGCTCAACACAAACATCATTAGTACCATAATTATCATTCAAAACATGAGCAGCAGAAAATGTACCACTAACAGGTCTAGAGACTTTGTTCTTCATAGGGAAGACATTTTCAAAGAACACAGCATCTCTAGATTCAATAATAGTGTTATTAGAAATTTCAGAACTTTGGAATCAATCCCCAAGAAGCGGTAAGTAGTGTTATGCCAAGTATAGCCAACAAACACACAATCAACAGTTTTAGGACCAATCTTCCTTTTCTCAACAAAAGGAATGTTTACCTTAGCCAAACACGCCCACACTTTCAAGTAACCAAGAGAAGGTTGTTTGTTTTTCCACAATTCACAGGGAGTTTTGTTAGAATTTTTGTGAGGTACCCTATTAAGAATCAGGCATGCAAAATACAAGGCTTCACCCCAACAATTATTAAGCAGTCTAGAGCTAAGAAGCATAGCATTAATCATATCAACCAAAGTCCTATTTTTTTCGCTCAGCTACCCCATTAGACTGAGGCGCATAAGCAGGAGTTCTTTCATGTACAATACCATGCTCATTACAAAACTCAACCATCTCATTAGAAGTGTGTTAGGGTTTTTAATAAGAGCAGAATTTATCAGCGGAAGCGAAAATAAGATGACTAATGGATATCGAGAAAAATAAATGCAAGAATAAAGGGGACAAGAATTTTAACGTGAAAATCCGAATCGGGAAAAAACCACGGGCGGCACAAGAACAAACAAATCCACTATGGTAGAGAGTACAACGAACAATCTCCTCCTGAGATCCAACAAAGAGAGTATTACAAAGATCTCAAACACCGAAAGAGATCCACCCGAAAGAGACACATGCTCTTAGTCAATAAAACTCTCAACAAAACTCTCTCACTAATTGGAATACGAATTTTCATAATATCTGAATACACCTCCTCCCATAGGAGGTGCCCAAACTTGGCCACACCAAACAAGGCGAACATGACTCACTATTTATAGGGAAAACTCCCTATAAACCTACTTTGACTCCCACTCCAATTAGATTTAGAATCTAATACAATTAGGAAACCTAACATAATAAGAAAACCTAAATAATATCTTAATACAATTAGGAAACAAATAATTGTGGGATCAAGAGACTGGGTGATTTTAGGACACTTTCCTAACAAAGTGTATTCACCACCTCGATTAGAACGTAGGACCTTTATTCTCTTTTCTAGCTGATTCTCAACTTCAACTTTATAGGTATTGAACTTGTCAAACAGATCACTTTTAGCACTTGCCAAGTAGACATAACAATATTTAGAAAAAACATCAATAAAGGTAATGAAATATTGGTTACCACCACGAGTCAAAACACGCTGGCTATCACATAAATCAGAATGAATAAGCTCAAGTAGAGAAGTGTCTTTCTCAAAAGATGTGAAAAGCTTTCTTGGCTGTTTAGCCTCAACACACACTTGGCATCTGTCATTCACATTAACAGGAGAACAAGGAATCAAAGATAAATGCATCATCTTCTTAATAGTATACTAGTCCTTGCACCCGTGCGTTGCACAAGACAAAGATAAATTACACATATATTGAAATATTATTTAAACTATATCTTAAATAATAGGAGTGAGAATATTAGAAAAGAATAACTGTATAACTAATAATCATGAAAAATATGAGCAATAGTACCTAAAATAAATATAAAAAAGAGAGCAATGATGGAAAAAAAAAAGAAAGTTATTTCTATACATTTTTTTAAAAAAATGGAAACCTTTGTATGTCTCGCTAAATTTTATAAAATTTGGCAACGAATTTTTCAATATGTGCAATGATTTTTCATACAAAATTATTTCAACCATCCTTATAAAAGCAAGTAAGGGAGTGAATGTCACAAAAGTTGATTTCCCTTAATGCCCTTGCTAATGTCATCAAAATCCTCTTTAAAAGTGTGTAATTTATAGTGTCTCCTAATAGAATTTCTACAATACCCTTACTAACATCATGATCCATCTATTCAATTTCAATGGTGTTTCATATATGTGATGCACTTATTGTTGTATTTGGA
Organism: Portulaca oleracea; assembly: GCA_029582165.1. Classification (NCBI taxonomy): domain Eukaryota; kingdom Viridiplantae; phylum Streptophyta; class Magnoliopsida; order Caryophyllales; family Portulacaceae; genus Portulaca; species Portulaca oleracea. Next base: position 15,767,746 of record CM055868.1, read on the forward strand.
CAATTAGTAGACTCATTAATTAATCTTTATTTATAGAGAATTCTATTATATTTCAAATAGGTGATTTTTTTTATTGTATGATTAGTCACAATTTATTTTTCTTAATCGTTGTTGTATTGTCATTCTCAAATATTTATTAAGTAATTGCATAAACATTTTATGGGAATCCTTTGAAAAATTAAAAGTATTGGTTGTGTGATGATAATTAGAATGTGGATCATTATATGAACTCTATATATATTCAATTGAAAGATCTTTATCTATCATTTTTCTTTTACTGTACATTGAAAATATGTGACCAATGTTATAATATATGAATATAAATGTGGTAATATATTTAATTAGTATTCTACTTGAAATTGCATATATAATATAATTAAGCATGGAGATAGGATATTCATGTGGATAGTTATAATGAATTATGTGTAATATTTACGTCTAAACGTTTGTATTCCATTTATTTATCAAACAGTATGGCTACGGACTAGAAGTACATTATTTTCTCAATATATTAGTATTCTTTAAATTTATAAGTTTTTTATCATCCAAAGATCTTCCTAGCTAATTACATTCTAAATAGTGGAATATATGTATTATAAATTTATGGCAACATGGTTTCAATTAATGTGTGTTATTCATTTAAGAGTCGCATTTATATGATACATTATGAAATGGAAAGTTCAAAAATATTTAGTTTATACAAGTGAATAATATAATTTTAAGTTTGGATAAATATATATCCTACTTATTCAATAAGCAAATAATCGGCTACTTGAATAAAATTCAAATGTAATTTAATTTTTCATATTATGTCAGAAATTTCTATTGGGAAATTGGAAAAAAATAATTCATGCTTTGGGGACATTGGAAGAAAAAATAATATGAACTTATAACATTCTTATGGATGGGCTGAACTTTAACCGCTATTTTTTTAGCATCCACCATCTAATTATTAAACTTGTCCGAAAAGTGACATGATGTTGGCGATATTACAAGCGAAACATACTTTTAACTTGTTTTTGAGCTACAAAAGTTTTCATATATAATATCGCTACCACCATGTCACTTTTCGGATGAGTTTAATGTACTAGATGGTGGATACTAAAAATAATAGTGGTTAAAATTCAGATAATACATAATAAAATTATAAGTTCGGATTATTTTTTCCAATACTCTCAAAATTTGGATTATTTTTTGTCCAATTTTCTATTTATATTCATCATTAAAATTTTATATTTATAATTACCGGGTCAGTGCGTGCGAAGCACACGCATCACAAGACTAGTCTTATATAAAGTTATTTTTCATACAAAACTATTGCTATTAGATATAACTATAATCCTCTCTAATGAATCTACATTGCTTATAATGAATCTTGGGAAATAATATGTAAACACTAAACACTCTATTAGGCCATTTTTTTTGGAATTTCCAAGTATACATAGAATACTTAATCAACATTGTCGAAGACAAAAAGAAAAAGTCCACTTTTATGAGTCCAATAAAAACTTATGATATTGAAATCAACATTTCACTATATAATAAAATTGTTGGATATTCAAATCATTCATTTATATTTTTTTGAAAACATTTTGAATTACGATAAGGATTATGAAGACTACACTTAAATAAAGAATAAAATAAATTAAACTTACTCATATATTATTGTCTAAACTTTGAAAATACATATCCTCAAACAATTAAGTGGAAAATACAGTGACAACAAAAAAACATTAATAGGAGGAGAAATGAGAAAAAAATAGTATACCACTAATAGAAAATGGCAAAAAGAATATGATCAAATTTATTAAACAAAAAAGTTATTGGAATTGTTCTATTAGTAAAAATATTTGCTAATTACTTGATTACAATGTTATTTCTCCAATTAGGATTTGACAAAGAAACCAAAATAATATTTCAAAATAATTTGGTTAAAATATAAGGACAAAAATATATTACAGAAAAGAAATTACACTTACCTCAATAGCAAAATATTTAGTGACCATTATCAACGACACCAAGGATTTATAGCATATCACTCCTCAATCTTGAGGTACTTAAATCAACACATCAACTCAATGTTTTCGAAAATCTAATCACTACCCTTAATGAACAAGAAAAAAATCATTGATCATTATTTCTCTTACATAGCAATATAATATGCATACAATCTTTTACAATTAAAAAAAATGTGGTAAACTCTACTGTTACTAAATATTACCTAGTTTCTCTATTTTTCATAATGTAATATAATTTCTCTAGTTCTCACTTCGAATATTTGACATCAATAGATTCTTTTATATGTAGAATGACAAAAGTGATTTAATTTAGCAACAAAACAAATAAATAAATAAGAGTACGTTACAGAATCGATTACGTACAAAATCTAATTACTACGTGAGTTACAATATTGTTAATTGTTATTGACTTGATAATTACTCCTATTAATGTTCTTTTACCATTTATTACTTGTGCATGTTACTCTTGAGTATGGGCCTAACATTGATGATATAGACCTGACCTTTTTTTTTTTTTACTTGGCCTTCAAAAAATAAGAATAATAAGGGATATTGGATGACAATATATTGATCTTTGAGGGTATCGGATTGTAATATAACGACCTTTACTATTTGACAGTAATATCTCTGACTTTTATACTAAGGTGAGATTATTATACCAACAATGACTAAGGGGGTGGTGACTGGTTAACTGGTCTCGATTTTGACGTGACAGGTGGAGGGAAAATAACCGGCCCTTGTTCAATAACCTCGTTAACCCCTCCGTGTTTCTCACTAGCCTCCGTTAAAAAAAAACCGGTCCTAACATAGTGACTAACGGGATGGTGAACTGGTCTTCGTACTGACGTGAAACACAACCAACCAATGTCTTGTAATGTGGGTTAGTGAGAAAAACTAAAGGGTTAATGAACTTATTGGCTTGGGATAGGCTTTTTTCCCTTCGCCAGCCATGTTAGCGCACATGGAGACCGGTTCACCACCCCCTTAGTTACTGTTGCTATAATAATGTCACCCAGGTATAAAGGTCAGGGATATTGTTGTCCAATAATAAAGGTTTGGTATATTATAATCCAACACACCCAAAGGTTGGTATATTATCATCCAAAAACCCTAATAATAATAGAATGTATTGATTAAATCTGTAAAGTATTCTAAAAAAACATATAATTAATTATGATTTTTTTAAAAATGTCCTCATTAAACTATTCATATTTCAATCTCTATTCTTTGTATTCTGAAATATATTTTTCTAATTAATTATGATTTTAGTTATATTATTATATTTTTATAATTAGTTAATATTATTTAGTTAAATGTTGTTAGTAGTAACTCATATTAACAATTAATATCTTTTAAAAAAATGCAATCATTATGAATTATAATGTTCCCAAAATGCCCGTCATAAAACACACATATTACGATCCTCACCCTTTGTACCCAGAAATATATATATCTATATATATATATCTATATATATATATATATATATATATATATATATATATATATATATATATAGGTACATACACACAAGTTGTCTAGGCTATTTCAAAATATTATTAAGTATACATAATATGGATACAAGTATGAGAATTCATAATAAAATTTGACAAGAAAGCTTTCTATGCTTACAAGATGTTGCAAAAGTATAAGGTCGGTGTTGCATAAGTAAGGACTCATGGTTATTTCTAAACAAGTTGAACCTACAAGATTATTGGCTAATTTACTTAGCTATGTATGCAAAGGAAATTTCATATGTTTTTGTTAAAGTTGTTTGTATTAAGTTTAAGTCGAGTATGAAATGTAGTTAAGTATTGACTTTCATGCATATTTACAAGTGTCTTGTCATGTGATTCATGTTTATGAATGCTTATAGAGTTTTATGATTTATTCAAGCATTCCAAGAAGACATAAGTCTTGGCTTGTTTGATTAAAATAAGTATAGACTCTATGTTGTTTATGACATGACAAGTTTAAGAATAATCACTTGATCCTAGAAGTGTTTAAGGCAATTTTGATTGATTTTTCTATGTGCAAAATTGATTTATGTGATTATATGAGTATATAGAATCATAAGTTGATAATTTCCTTTTATTCATGGAAATTTAAGTAGACAAGAACGTGTTTTATTCTTGACATGGAAATATGAGTGGACTTTTGTTCACTAATATTGTGTCTACAAGTTTAATCATGCTAGTAAGCTTAAGTATGACATATTTTACTACATGTTAATTTAAGTAGTTGTAAGTCATATTGACACCGGATGGGTAGGGGATGGATTAGGATAGATAAAACTCTGACTTGATTTCTCAAATTGGAGGGCTCTATACTTCAATTGGGAGGAATTGATAGACTAATCTATACTTCAACTCTCAGGAATTGATAGAAAGAGGAAGGGAGACTCTTTCTCAACCTTACAAACACTCACTGTGTTTTGATAAAATTTGATTCATTGCTTAATTGATTTATTCTGATACAAACGTTGCTATTTATAGACTAATTTCCCAACTACCTCAATTATTGGCAGACACCATTTTCTACTACAATGAGCTGCTTTGTTGAATTAGAAGACTAGGGCGGTGGAAAGGATGGGCAAAGGGTAGGTGCATGGGTTGCAATTTTCTTCTTCTGCCAGATGGTGTTGAAATTTTGGGCAAAGGGTAGGTGGATTTGTTCACCGTTGTCAGACTCCCCTTGTTGGAGAAGACTCGTCCTCGAGTCTTAACTACTCTGGGGACAAGATCAATGTCATGTTGTATGGCCCGCATAGAAGGTAATCCAGAAGGGATTTCATCTGGTATTACTTCCTTGCATTCTTGTAAGAGTGGTTTGACCAGGTCTAGGACCACTTCGCTCGTTTTATTCTCTTCTAGCAGCACCAAGGCACAAGCAATCTCAGATTCTTGCAGTGCCTGATTGAATATGGATTTGGACATAATGTGGTTCTGGCTCTGAGTTGGCTCCCGTTGAGTTGGACCTTTAAACGGTGCCAACACGATCCTTGTTCCATCTTTTTCAAACGAGTACGTGTTTTTGTACCCATCATGTATGGCATGTCGATCATATTGTCAGGGACGACCAAGGAGAATGTGACAGGCATCTATGGGGATGACTTCACACCATGCCTTGTCGTGATACTTTTTGCCGATTGAGAAGTCAACAAGGCAGCGTTTAGTGACCTTGAGGTCGTTGCCCCTTTTCAGCCATGTGAGCTTATATGGATGAGGATGATCCTGGGTTGGCAACTTCAACTTTTCCACCATGGTCGCGGCAACAACATTCTCGCAACTTCCACTATCAATGATGACATCACATACCTTCCCTTGGGAAGTACATCGGGTGTGGAAGATGTTGTTACGAAGCCAGTTGTCCTCTTCTGCAATAGAAGAATTTAATACACGGTGAATCACCAGTGATTCTCCTTCATCCGCCTGCACAATCTCTTGTGGGTCATCATTCTCTGGGCCTTCTTCATTTAGAAAGCTTTCATCAAAAGCTTCCTCCTCCACAAAGGTGATAATCTTGGCATTCGGACATTCAAATGCACAATGTCCCAAGCCTTGGCACTTGAAGCACCGAGTATTGCTACTCCTCAACCTTGTTGGTTTGCTTGGCCCAACTGAGGTCTTGCCCTTCTTTAGTGGTAGAGACGTTGTAGGCCTCGGAGGTGGCTTTGACGAGGTTGTACCGTATCTAGACACATCTCTTGTGGTTCCCTTCAAAGTTTCTTTGTCATTTTTCTGTTGCTTCTCAACTTTAAGGGACAACTTCACCACATCATCCAACGTCCAATACTGTTGGAGTTGTACGACGTGAATTTTGGGTTCCAAACCAGCTAGAAATCTAGCCATGGTTTGTTCTTCTGGCTCAGAGTTGTCACACTTCATAGACAATTCTTCAAATTCTTCAGTGTATTGGGCAACAGAATTTCCTCCTTGTCGGAGACTTTGAAACTTGAGGAAAGTATCAAGCCGATAATGACTGTGCAAAAATTTGCGTTTGAGTTCTCGCTTCATTTTTTCCTACGTGCGGATTTTGCGGCGACCTTCTTTTTCTCGTTGGCGCTTTAAATTTTCCCACCAGATGGATGCATGCCTTTTGAGTTTAATAGCAACCAACTTGACTTTGCAATCATCGGGAATGTCTTTTAGATCAAAGACACGCTCAACAGTATGGAGCCATTCAATGAAGTCATCCGGATGGATACCTCCTTCAAAATCGGGAATCTCCACTTTTATACCCAAATCCCGCTCCTGAGATCGGATATGAGCTGCGTGCTGTGGAATAGATGATTCTAATGATGAAGAGTCGTCGGAGTGGTGAAATGGATTTTCTTCGTCGTGATTTCCTTCGGTTTGTTCACCTCCCGATTGATTGTTTGAACCTTCATATCGAGCAAGCCATTCTTGCAATTGTTGGATCTCTTGTTGAAGATCGGCTATAATAGCATCGTTAATTGAACGATGATTATGTCCTCCACGTCGTGGTCTTGGCGGCATCTTTATTACCTGAAAAAAAAATAAACAAAGGAAAAAAAAATACAAAAAATATTTCTCTCTTTTTTTTGTCTCTTATTTTTTTCTTTGCTCTCTTATTTTTTTCCTCGTTTTTTTTTTCCTCTTTTTTTTTTAAAAAAAAAAACTCAACAAATCACAAGTTTTAATAAAAATACTTGTCGTTCTATTTAGCTAGCAAATATAAGCTAAGTACGATATGTGTACATGTATAGGCAGTGTAGCAAATCTCTTAAATTGAAAAGACAACTCATCTTGCAAAAGGTGGCAGAGGACACTTTCTTTCTTCAATGACAATAATATTGCTCCCCTTTAACTTATAAAGAGAAACATAATAATGATAGTAAATAGGAGAGGTTACCCTTGAAGATAAAAAGCAAAGGCAAAATAGATGCTTCAAGGAAAACAAAGCATAGTAAAGATGAAGCTGGAAGTGCAGAAGAATTACGATGGAGTTGAGGAAAAACCTTCAGATGGTGATGGCAGAAGGTAAAAATGGTCGGAGTTCTTTTTTTTTGGAATCTTTGAATCGCGATGGGGATGATAAATCAAGATGAAGATGATAATGGACGATGGGTTTGATGGTAGCAAACAAGCAGCAGATCAACAGGTAATCAAACCAGGCTCTGATACCAAATTTGACACCTGATGGGTAGGGGACGAATTAGGATAGATAAAACTCCGACTTGATTTCTCAAATTGGAGGGCTCTATACTTCAACTGGGAGGAATTGATAGATTAATCTATACTTCAACTCTCAGGAATCGATAGAAAGAGGAAGGGAGACTCTTTCTCAACCTAACAAACACTCACTGTGTTTTGATAAAATTTGATTCATTGCTTAATTGATTTCTGCTGATACAAATGTTGCTATTTATAGACTAATTTCCCAACTACCTCAATTATTGACAGACACCATTTTCTACTACAATGGGCTGCTTTGTTGAATTAGAAGACTAGGGCGGTGGAAAGGATGGGCAAAGGGTAGGTGCATGGGTTGCAATTTTCTTCTTCTGCCAGATGGTGTAGAAATTTTGGACAAAGGGTAGGTGGATTTGTTCACCGTTGTCACATATACTTGTAACTATGTTCTTAGGCAATGCAAGTTATTTATAAGTAACATGAACATAAGTTTATCTACATGTTTGATTGATGTTTGCTTCTCATGTTATTCAATCTTATTTTAATATGATAAGAGTTTATTAAGATTTTATGCAAGTTCATTATAAGATAAATTTCTTTATGAAATAAGTGAATGGATTGCACAAGATATATGAGAAGATTTCATACTTTTGTATGGTTTATGTGTCAATGTGTATATGTTTACATATATGTATTAATGACTAGAGCCTAGGCAATGGGTCAGGGACCCTATGGGCTCAAAGGGTTGGGTCAACAAAAGAAAGGGTCATGGCCCGTTAGTTATCTAAAAGGGTTGGGCTATTCGCAGGCCATGTGACGTAAGGGTCAACCGCGGGTCAATTAAGGGTTAGTTTTGGGTCATTATAAGTGTTGTTTATGGGCTGTTAGGCTGGATAATATACAAACACATTCTCTCTCTTCTCATTCTACCCTCTTTCTCTATCATTGGGTCAACTCCATATGTTGTTGTCTTGATTCGCGAAGCTTCAGTCCACATCCCTCTCAATCAGAATTCGTCTACGTCAATTCCATTTCTTGGGCTAATTTCACTATTGATGATGAAAGTTGCTTCCATGGTGGCCGAATGTTGCTTCCATGGTGGCCGAATCGACTACCACTACATCCGAGTCAATTATGGCTTCTCCAGGATCCAAATGCTAAATCAAGAATGTCATAATGAAGAATTTCAGTTTTTTCCGCACCAATCACTTTTCTAGGGTTAGGGATTCTCTATTTTTCTCTATTTATTTGAATTTCGTGATCTGGTGAATGTGGATTGCTGGAGTTTTCGCTATTTTTCTGTCATTACAGTGGGTTTGCTATAAGATGGTCACTGTTGTGCTCTTTTGTTTGGGCGTTGAAGGAAATTAGAGTTTTCTCGAATTGGCAATTAGTTCACTTTTAACTACGTAATACTTGCGATGATTCAGTAAAATTGAATGGTTTGGCTATGATAATCTAGTTGGGTTTTGAGCCTTGAAATCTTGACAAGGTTGTGTTCATGCTTCTTTCTTTTCCACCTTTAGGCAATATAATCTGAAAGTGAAAGCCAGGATTGGCCCAGGAAGAGGCAGAAAAATACGAAACATAACCAAATTGTATCTATGCTCAAACATAAATGGGCGGGTCATGGGAGGGTCAGGGTCAAGTGGTCCATGACCCGACCTGTAACACCCTGAGTATGTGGTTAAAGTGTGGCTTAAAAGGATTGAAATGACTACTTAGATCACCAAGGCGCACCTTCTTTTATGGTAGCTCATCCGTTGGGAACTCCTCAGTTAAGCGTGCTTGGCTGGGAGTAGTCAAAGGATGGGTGACCTCCTGGGAAGTTTTCTCAGGCAACGTGTGAGTGAGGACGAAGCACGCTGGAAAGACTCGTGGTGATTTGTGGGGCTAGTCAGCGTGTGAGTGAGGACGAAGCACACTGGAAAGACTCGTGGTGATTTGTGGGGGCCAGTCAGCGATCCTTGAAGCAGTTATCGATAACGCCCGCGGCCCAAGAGGGGACGAGGCGTTACACGACCCAACCCTTGTGGGATATGTGTTGACCCGACCCTGACCCATAAAGGTGAAAGGTCGGCCCTGACCCGGCCCAACCCGGCCCGTTGCCCAGCTCTAGATAATGACATATAAAGCATCAACATGTTTAGATAAGTATAAGATTGATCATGATTACTCATGTGTTTTAGTGTATTCATAAATATAAGTTGAATACATGTTTGTCCTTGTTAAATTTTTTCAAGTTTATAAGAGCATGTAGTAGGATATAAGGAAGATTTCATAAGGAATTATGCATACTTGTGATATACTATAATTCATTATTATGGAAATGGTTATTCTTTGGGGTTTCAAGTTCATAAAGTTTAATTTATGAGGTTTCTGGATAATCATGATTGAGAATGGTCTATGTTGTTTGCATAAGTTAAGTATGCATATATCAAGTTTATTTGCTACATAAGAAGTGTATCATTTTTTGTATATTTAAATTGATGATGGTATATTTATATCAATGAATTTAGTAATGACAAAGTTTAGGTATTATGTTAAAGTCTTCATTGCTTTATGCTTTGAAGGGTGGACTTAAACATAAAAGGAGAGCATACAACCATGGTAATGTGATGGTTTAATTATATACTTGGTAGTATACTTTATAAGATAATCATTCATGATTATGAACCATTGTTTATTCAATCAGTTGAAGCTATAAGTTCAAGTCTGTAGCAAAAGATTGAGATGTAATGGTTTAATTACATATAAGTTGGAAATTTAATATATATATATATATATATATATATATATATATATATATATATATATATATATATATTTGCACAAGAAGACAGGTTATATATAACAAACTCAATGTAGTTTACAAGAGTGAGGACATGACCCCTCATAATCACATACTAAGTACTGTGTCTATAAGACTTCTGTACTTTTTCCTAGATTTTGCTGCCAGAAAGACCTTGTTCATTACATCATTTTTCACTAAATTTACTACCACCTGTGGTGTAGCATTGCGAGTTTTGTGGACTCGATTGTTTCTTTCAGTTCAGATATGGTAGACATACCCTAGTGGGACTATCAACCTCCCTATGATGTCTGCACTTACTTCAAGCATCTTTGCCTTATTAAAGAATACTTCAAATGGGGGTGTGATCCCAGGCACAGATGGCAATGGGCTGGAGGTACGACGACAACGAAGAGAGGTTACAATGCGAAAGAAGGATACATATGGAACCTCGGATTTATGAATGAGGTAGGATGGGCCTCAATTATTTGGAATCCTCTCTCTATCCCATGCCATTCCTTTGTCACTTGGGTCCTTTTACACGGAAAACTGCATGTAAGAGCTAGACCAATGCGTTGGCAACCTAATGGAAATCCACTTTGCCCCTATCGTGATTTGGAGACTGAAACCATCGATCACCTTTTCCTTGGGTGCGCTTTTGGGAAGGAAGTGAGGCAAGCTATGAGACATTGGGAACTTGGTAATCTGTCAACCACCCAGGAATGGAAACAACATCTGAGCGATCTCAGAAAAGCCAGTAAAGAAACTCATCTGAATTGTGCTCTCCTCACAGCGTATGTCTACTATATCTGGACTGAAAGAAACAATCGAGTCCACAAAACTCGCAATGCTACACCACATGTGATAGAAAATTTAGTGAAAAATGATGTAATGAACAAGGTCCGTCTGGCAGCAAAATCTAGGAAAAAGTATAGAAGCCTTATAGACACAGTACTTAGTATGTGATTATGAGGGGTCATGTCCTCACTCTTGTAAACTACATTGAGTTTGTTATATATAACCTGTTTTCTTGTGCAAATATATATATATATATATATATATATATATATATACATATATATATATATATATATATATATATATATATATATATATATATACATGATTTGTTCATATGACCAAGTCTAGCATGCCAAGTATCACCACATTCAATAAGTGTAACAGATGAATCAGAAACTGAATTTTCATTGCTAGAAGAAGACAGTACATTCAAACGATATAGTCCTCCTAACAGAAAACCTTTGCCAATAAGTTGAGTGTATCTAGAGATAACAACTTTACCACTACCAAAAACACAATGATATCCTTAAGGATCCAACAAGGACATACTGATCGATCAAGTTCTTTTAAACATCGGCAACATAAAAGACATTGTCGAAAACAAGACACTTTCCGGACGACAAATTTATTCTAACTTGTCCTTCTTCTAAGATACGAGCTACACTCTCTGTAGCGTTACCGATCGCGTGGAGGGTGATTGTATGCTTGAGTGATGAAGAATAACAAGAATAATAACTTGAACAACAATGGAGATAGTAGAAGACCTTGGCAAGGAGAGACCACCACCTTAGTCTAACATTCCACCATGATCAATTAGGAGTAATCCACCATTAATCATTAAAGAAATGACTTGAACACCACAAAATTTGTCTTGGATAAAATAACAAGGTTTTGGGAGAACAAGGGAAAATACCCTTAAAACGCATTAGCATATAACAATAACATAAGTTGTCTTGGGAAATGGGAAAACTAGCTATTTATACTAAACAGAATTTAAGCCAAAAACAACCCAAAAGACGCATCAACACACGCGTGTCGCAGACCTGTCGCGGGTGCAACGCTGGATGACTCGGGCGCGACAACCCACTGGTTCAGCAGTTCTGACGCATTTTCGTCAATCGTCGCGGGCGCTACAAGTTTTGTCGCGGGCGCGACCATATGCTCAGGACGATGGCTCGGGCGTGACGGAAGGCGACTCAGCCGTGACTAGAGGCTGGTCGGAAGACAGCTCCGAGGTCAGTTGGACGACTCGGTCGTGACAGCATGCGACTCGGTCGTGACTATCTTCTGGTTGCTGATGATGTTCGGACTTGAACTTCATTGCTCTCGGGTTCGCACCCGAACCTCGATACCTCCTATTATCCATTCTCGGGACGGCCCGGTCCGGTCCCGAGGCCTCCGGGGTCGGTGCATCAAGTGAGCCCGGGGGTCCCGGGGCCCACCCATTGGATGGCCGAGACTAGCCTCGCAATTCCGGGAGTGACCGGGAATTGTAGCTCAAGGCTCAAGTTGGTCGAAGCGGCATGCTTGGCGGAGATCACGAGCGCGGAGAATGGAACCTGGACCTTTTCATCCTCCCCTTCTTGAAGAGGATTTACCATCAAATCCGCGTCGGGTTCAACATCCTCAATGCAAGGCGAAAGATCCCCCATGTTGAAAGTAGATGAAACACCCATATCACCCGGAAGATCAAGCTTGTAGGCATTGTCATTTATTTTGGCCAAAATCTTGAACGGTCCCTCACTTCGTGGCATTGGCTTACTACTCCTTTGGGAAGGAAACCGTTGCTTCCTCAAGTGAAGCCAAACCAAGTCCCCGGGTTTGAATGTGATACCGCGGTGATGCTTGTTGGCTCGGGCCTTCTAAAGTTCGTTGGTGCGCTCGATCTTCTCCCGAATTTGCCGGTGAAGTTTTTGGATCTCGGTAGCCTTCTCACTTGCTTCGAAGCTAACCCTCGACTCTAATGGAAGAGGAAAGAGCTCGATGGGAGTTATAGGGTTGACCCCATAGCAAGTCTCAAAGGGCGAATGACCCGTAGCAAAAGAGGGGGACCGATTATAGGCAAACTCGGCGTGACACAACTTGGCATCCCAATCGCTTAAACTCCTACTCACAAGACCCCGAAGCAATGTAATGAGAGTCTTGTTAGTTACCTCAGTTTGACCGTCCATTTGAGGATGATGCGATGTGCTAAATAGAAGCTTCGTTCCCAAGAGCTTCCATAAGGACCTCCAGAAATGGCTCATGAACTTAGTGTCACGATCCGATACAATAGTTTTCGGAACATCATGCAAGCGCACTACCTCCCGAAAGAAAAGTGTTGCAATGTGTGTGGCGTCATAGGTCTTCTCACAAGCAATGAAATGCGCCATTTTAGAGAAGCAATCAACGACGACGAGAATTGCATCTTTGCCACGTACGGTCCGGGGAAGAGCTACAATGAAGTCCATACTCAACTCCTCCCACGGGCCATTTGGAACCGGAAGGGGTGTATAAAGCCCTTGGTGGAACTGACTTTTGGCATGGTGGCAAGCAACACACTTCGACAGTCCATCCTGCACATCGCCTCCCATCTTCGGCCAATAAAAGTGCTCTTTCAAGATGTCAATGGTCTTGTAGATGTCCAAATGACAGGCAAGACCTCCCCCGTGAACCTCCCGCTCTAGAAGTTTCCTCTACGGGCATTTTGGGATACACAACTTGTTACCTTTGAAGAGAAACCCGTCTTGTAGCAAATAGGGCCCATCACTACCATCGAGGTGTGATTTGAAGTCATCATCCTCCAAGTGTTGAAATCCAAGGACCCTCGCCTCCACCACCGAAAGAAGGGAATGTCTCCTAGAGAGTGCATCGGCAACCACATTAACACTCCCCTTCTTGTGTTTTGCTACAAAATCAAACCCTTGGAGAAACTCAACCCAATTGGCATGCCAAGAACTCAGCTTGTGTTGTCCATTCAAATATTTAAGAGCTTCGTGATCCGAATGAAGGACAAACTAGCTAGGCCTCAAATAGTGTGACCAATGATCGAGTGCTCGCACTAGAGCATGAAATTCCTTGTCATAAGTCGAATAATTTCTCCTCGAACCGCTGAGCTTCTCACTAAAATAAGCAACAGGGCGCTGGTTCTGCATCAAAACGGCTCCAATGCCTACCCCACTAGCATCGCAGTCCACCTTGAAGACTTGTGTGAAGTCCGGGAGAGCAAGTACCGGTGCCTCACATAGTCTAGCCTTCAACTTCTCGAATGCTCCTTGGGCCGCTTGGGTCCACTCAAAGGCACCCTTTTTCATACATTCGGTAATAGGGGCGGTAAGGGTACTAAAGCCCTTGATGAACCGTCGATAGAATGAAGCAAGGCCGTGGAAACTCCTCACGTCCGTGATAGTAGAGGGAGAGGGCCAAGAGCGAATGGCCTCCACTTTCGAGGGGTCCATGGAGATACCCTTGTCGGAAACAATATACCCAAGGAAGGTGACTTGAGGAGTGCAAAATTCGCACTTCTCCAGTTTACCGAAAAGTCGTTGTTGCCGCAAAACCTCGAACACCAACTCCAAATGTGTAATATGCTCCGCTTCACTCGTCGAATATACCAGAATATCGTCAAAATAAACCACAACAAATTTACCAATAAAAGGCCTCAACACCTCGTTCATAAGACGCATGAACGTGCTCGGGGCGTTGGAAAGCCCGAAGGGCATGACAAGCCACTCATATAATTCTCCCTTCGTTTTGAATGTTGTTTTCCACTCATCAGCTTCCTTCATACGGATCTGATGGTATCCACTCCGTAGATCAATCTTGGAGAAGATACACGAACCATGTAACTCATCGAGCATGTCATTGAGTCTCGGTATGGGATACCGATACTTGATGGTAATATTGTTAATGGCTCGGTTATCAACACACATCTTGAAGGTGTCGTCTTTCTTCAAAACCAGGAGGGCCGGGACAGAACATGGGCTCATGCTTTCTCGAACATAGCCTCGAGAAACAAGTTCGTCCACCTGCCATAGCAACTCCTTGGTTACCTGCGGGTTGCACCGATATGCCACCTTGTTGGGGAGTGGAGCTCCGGGCATAAGGTCGATTTGATGTTCAATGCCCCGGATAGGGGGTAGACCTGGTGGAAGATCTTCGAGGAACACATCGCCGAATTTGGCAAGAAGAGGGGCAACGAGAGGGTGCTTGGGTGTCACTACCTCACATGTGTTTGCCTCTAAGAGGAGCAAGGCAAAAACGGCCTTCCCCTTGCTTAGGGCTCGCTCGACCCGTGTCTCACTCAAGTGTTTAGGCTCCTCACTTCCCGCCCCGGTTTTAGATGGTAATATTTCATGTGGTGCTAGTGGAAGAAGCTTAACCCTCTTGCCCTCGTGGAGGAAAGTGTAGGTATTCTTTAGTCCGTTATGAACAGTTTTCTTGTCAAATTGCCACGGTCGACTCAACAAAATGTGACATGCGCTCATGGGGACAACATCAAACAACATAATCTTCGTAGTTAGTGCCAAAAGATAAATTCACTAAGACACGATTGGTTACCTTAATGCCTTCTTGGTCGTTAAGCCATTTGAGCGAATAAGGGCGGGGATGAGGCTGTTAGGTTTTAGGTTATCTATTTCCTAAACAGATACATATTAATTGACGGAATATTCATAACGGTTATAAACAATTAATCACAACAATTGCAAAGGCTTTAGTAATTATACCTGATCGCTAATTTCGGCTGAAGAAGAGGTTTACCTTCCAGATTCCAATGTTGAAACCATCTACTGAAAAGTCCACGCAGCACTCCGGGAACCCGCTTGCTAGATCGTCCCGATCAAGACGAATCTCAATCTAAGATGTATGTATTTGGTATATGTGAATGTTTCGGGAAACAAAGAATGTTTCCTGAAACAAGAACTGCAAACTAAAAGAGAGAGGAACTCAGAAATCACCCTGGTGTCTCTCTAAGAGTCTCAGGCAGTTCGTGTAAAATAATCTCTCACAGAGACCCCTTTATATAGTGTTTAGAAAACCAAGGGAGATGGTTCAAAACCCTAAAGGGCTGACTTATCGCAACGGCGCACTTCTCAGGCCCGTGTTGAACTCCAGAAGGTCCATTAACTCGACCCATGGACACCACAGACCGTGGTGTCATAACACGGACAGTCTTGAGTCAACACAGTCCGTGTTGAACCCAGTTCGGTCCGTGTTGGGCTGATTTCTCATAGTAATCAGTTCCCAACATTTCCAAACATAACACAATATTAGTTAGGTTACATACATTGTTCCAGGGCACTGACTTGTGTGAGCCAGTAGGACCAAATAATATAGTTGTAATTAAACATATTTAATTACTAATTACAGAGGTCTCTAGCAAGACATATAATTACTATATTACTTTGGTTTAATCTCCATGTATATCGAACATTGTCGGGACATTCCCAACAATCTCCAACTTGTCCCACAAGTGTTCGATTCCTTGAATTCCCTTGTCACTTACTTTCTCTAGTTCGGATAAGGTAAGCTAAAGTCATCCTTATGTAAGACCCGAACGTTCCTCGATCTCCGAGTTTAGACTTTGAAAAACAGACGATCAACTATTGATTAAACTGATCTCGGCCAAGCATTTTCAATCCAATCTCACCGAGTGGCCAACGAGAAAATTGTCCCTAATCGGGAGGACAATGCCATCTTGTTCAGACACACATTCTCATATGATCCAACTGTAACCCAGACACCGCCTTTATAGCCTACTGTTACGAAAGGCGTTTGATGCACTCCAAAGTCACAACAGACCATGTAGTCTATGTACTGAACTCATGATTTAGGAATTTTGAGTAGTGAGAGCTCCTATGACAATTCCCAACTTAAAGAGCTCCCATTGCGGGTCAGTTCGTTAGTTGTTCTCAATAATACACATGTGATTGATTTATGATGTCATCATATCACTATGATCACGAAACTTGATCATCACCTCAATCCTACATGCTAATTGTGTTGATATTATCAATGTTCTTATGTGATAATACAATTAGGAACCAGGTCGACTATCGACCAAGACTAGCGTTATCAAGTTCACTAATGGGGTTTCAAAAATCGGACCTCATCCAATTTCCCATTTTGAATGCGCTAACCTTTTTGGACATTTACATAATTCTAAACCACAATTGATGTAAATTTTGGAATCTTATTCTTAATAATGAATCAACAAGGTCATAATTCATGAAAAATTCATGTAAATTTGACTTGTTAATATTCCGGAATGTGTTTAATACCTATTGCCCATGCATGACTATCATGCTATAACTACAACAGGGGTTTAGTACATAATACTTGCAATGAACCTCGTACATATACTATCTCACTAATGACCTTTCATACAGGAAGATATTTCCGGAACACATATTTGGATTCATAGTGAGCTTCAGTTCCTTTGCTTGAGTGATGGCTCCTATCAACAAGGCTCTATTTCTCTCGCAAGGCTAGAAACATCACCCAGTTCTAAAAACGAACTTCGCAATCCTAACAGTTTCTGCCACAACTTCTAAAGCCATGCCATACTTGTCTTATTTATAGGATTAACCGCATGTCATGTTAGAAACTTCTTCCAGTTCACCTCAATACCACTCAAAACAGATCGTATAGTTTTCTCTGACGTTTCAGATAATCATATTTCTCTGCATGAGTGTAGCATCAATGCAACTCTTCACACTTAGCTTTTATCAACCACTTTAGACTTAGGACACATCCTTAGTTTTGCTTATACATATACAATGTATATGTTATGTTGGACTTTGAACATCACATGGCACACATTAATCTCACGCCTGAAGCATGAGTTGTATGTCTCATCCTTCTTAGAACTTCTGATTGTTTTGAGACAATCAAATTCCGTAAGGATATGCCATGATTTTTGGAAATAAATCCATTCTTGAAGTGAGTTGAACTATTCAACACCTAGTTAACTTTGATTCAAACAATCAAAATCTTTAATCTATCATTATAGATCTAGTCTCCAAGAAAATTCTTAGCCCCACCAATCCTTCACTTTGAAAATTATTTCCAAGTCAACCTCAGTAGAAACAACATTGGAATATTCTTCTCAGTAGGTAGTATGTCAATCACATACAATATTAGAAAATGCATTGCTCCCACTGAACTTCTTGTAAACACAATATTATCTTTGGCACTTCCCAGTATGTCAAACCTTTTTGATATCCTGGTCAAGAAGGTCAATGATTCCAACTCCTAGAAGCTTCCTTAAGACCACAGATGGTCTCTTGAAGTTTACAAGTATTCCAACAAAAGACCACTCAATTGTGTCAAGTACACACCTTTCTTCAAAATCTAATTTTGAAGTCAATCTTGTTGTCTATCTTAATGAACCCATGTTTTGCCTTAAAACCCTCCTATGTCTGATGGCTCACACCTTCAGACAAATCAACCGAGTTCTAATCTTGGTTGTATACATCGAGTCCATCTTAGACCTTACGGATTCTTGAATTGCTAAAGCTTCTTTGTTGTAGGTAGAGTCATTACTTTCTAAAAGTAACATCTCACACTCATCCATAGAAGATCGATATCTCTGTGGTTGACGGAGTTGT
Source organism: Portulaca oleracea (assembly GCA_029582165.1). Lineage (NCBI taxonomy): Eukaryota > Viridiplantae > Streptophyta > Magnoliopsida > Caryophyllales > Portulacaceae > Portulaca > Portulaca oleracea. The sequence continues at coordinate 15,786,101 of CM055868.1, forward strand.
TTACCTGACCTTGCTTAGAGTAATGTTCATGACACCTCCTCCTCAACGTTTTGAGGAACTTCAACTGCCTCAACCTTGTTCTTAATTTCCCGACCAATAGGAAAATTTGAACTAGGATCAAGTGGCGGAGTTTCAGGCGATGATTATAGTGTTTTGTGTCTCTCGAACTTCGGTAAGTTCAAAACTCTCCCACTCTTTCTTTCATAGAATAATATATTCTCTAAGAAGAAAGCATTTGAGACACAAACACTTTCCTCTACAACAGTTTGTAGAAGTGATACTCCTTTTTTTTCAGAAGACGATTCAAGAAACTCTCTTCTCCATATCATATATGTTGTCTTCTCTAGTGCTTCAGATAATCTTTATTCAGTAATTAAAGCTATGGTTAACTGCGTGTATCCCCAAAAGGTAATCGGCAATGTTAACTCAACCATCATTGATCGCACCATATCTAATAAGGTGTGATTTCTCTTTTAGATACGTCATTGAGATGTCGTATTCCTAGAGGAGAGAGTTATGAAACAATTCCACATTCTCTAGAATGGTCAGCGAAATCATTGCTCAAATACTCACCTCCTCAACCTTATTGAAGGGTTTTGGTTTTCTTGCCAAGTTGGTTTTGTACTTCACTTTGAAAATCTTTGAACATTTCAAAGTATTTGAACTTGTGGCGTATTAAGTAGATATACCCATATCTACTAAAATCGTCACTGAAAGTGATGAAAAAAGTACAGCAAACCTTCTTCTAGCACTAGTGCTCATAGGCCCACATACATCAATATGCTTGCATCCTAATAAGTCATTAGCTTGTTCACCAATTCCAATAAGAGGTGATTTTAGTTATCTTACCCGTCAGGCATGCTTTACAAACATTGAACTTTTCAAAGTTTATGTTTTCCAAAATCCTGCACTATGCAGTTTTCTGAATGCATTTCTGATTAATATGACTTAAGCTTATAGTGCCAGAATTATGTTTTATTTGAGTCATTTGTTCAAACTCTTGGCTCAACCATTAGCATCCTTTCAATCATATCTAGGTGCTCTCATTGTTTCGTCAAGACTACTTCATTTTGGAAATCTTCAAACTATTTTAACATTCCAGCTTCAGATGAATCTCATATACATGAATCACCATGTGTTATTTTATTCATCTTTGAAGATTTGAAGTAATTCATCCCTTGTACTTGTGCTCAATTGGACTACATACATCCATATGCATGAGTGTTTGTTGGCACGTTCACCCTTTCTTGTAAAAGGTATAGTCATGCTTTGTAGACATCACAGGCTTCAAAGTCTTATCATTCAAAAGTCTATCACTGTGACGCTTCCGAATGCGCTCTGATTTGCATGACTTAATAAATAGTTACAAGGTTTAAGTTTGAACATGAGTTATTCCTTTTAAACCTCTTGGTTTCGATGTGTTGGGTGTGTTTATCCGAGATCCTCTCTCTCTCTCTCTCATTGAGAGCGAGAAATCAAATTTCTACTTATAATGAGAACATAGAATCACCTATAAATTTCTCTTATAAGTCTTGAGGGGATGGATAAACAACCAACTCTTCATAAGGAACTATAACTAATTGCATGTTCCTATTTGTAGGCTGACTCTCATCCTTCGAAGCACATCTACTTTGCTGTAGATACTACACATTTGCATAAATGCGAGTTTCACAGTCAGTATCTTATATTCAAAGTGGGTTAAATAACGGTAGTGTGTATCATATACGCATTTGCCTAGAATTGAAATCATATCTCAAGTCTTCCTTATAGTTATTCACGCTCCCACTGTCATACATGATATGGTTGTTAACCGGTTGCTGTCATTGGATGGGTATGTACAACTGTTTGTCCTTACTTTTCCTTTGACTTCTTGTCTTTGATAGATTTCTTAAATCTTATTTTCCTTTTCACTAAAAGACTATCTTTGGTCGCCAATCTTTTGGCTAAAGGGGATCTGAGGTTAATCATGTTTTAAAATAGTCAAATTATTTCAGAACATGAGCGCCATCAATTGGCTCTTATCTAGCTCAACCGAGACTATCTGGTTATTGGTTTCAAATTTATCAACTCTAGCTAGTTCAATGAACTTGGTTTTGAGTTGGTAATATTGAAATCCTTCCTCTAATCTTCAAACATTTTGAAGTTAAAGTCGCATGAATACTATGACATTACATGTATCCATTTGGCTTGATTGACCTCTTAATATTGATGCATAGCTCAATGTTAAATCAAAGACATGTTCCTTTTATTCGCCTTCAAGACAATCTTGCGATGACAATGCCAATTAAGGAATTAGTGTGATTGTTTTTCTCTTTCTCAAGGAGAAAACAATATTTTATTAGTGGTGGATGTTTGAGTGAAAAAGACATAAATAATTCTACGAGACAAAATTGGTTCATTTTAGTTATTATTCATCAAAAGAAATTAAACTAATTTTAACTTCAAATCAAAACACTTTATTAACTCTCACTTAGTGTTTTAGTTTTAACCAAGACCCGCAAGACTCATGGGCTCAAGTGGACTTTGGCCCAACAAAACTCGATCCCATGTTATCTTTGGTGGATCATCTTATGATCGATTATTCAAAATGACTCTTGGCAAGAAATTTGTATCGAATACAATATTTCTCTTCCTCTGCTCTTGGCCCAAAACTATTTTGATAGCCAATTTGAATTGACCTAACTCCCATCCTACTTATTAATGATGGACAAATAATTCGCTTTGGCTTTCTTTATTTACCCATCTAAGTGGTGTTTCGATAGGTTGAGCAATAATTCAATTTTGAGAGTAGATTTTATTATCCTAAGCATGCAATTCTAGGTGAACTCTTTCGAAAAGCATAAAAGGCATAATAAAACAACATGCAATAACGAATTTAAAGCATAAATAAAACCCCTAGTATGGCCACCTAGACTTAATTAAACTAATTTAACTAAGCCTTGACAGTCTTCAAGAAACTCTTCTTGTATTTTGCAACTTCCTTAGATAGGCTCCCACTCGAATCGACACATCCATTGCTGTTAGGCTCCCACTCAACTTGATGTCTCCAATTACAACAAATTTACAAAGTGGACCTCACAACTGAGGCCTTACATGAATTAAAAAATAAAAATAACTGAAATTTAAATTTAAAATTAATTCAAGGACGGTACACAGACCGTATTTCACCCAACCCGGTACGCTGATCGGTAAAACTGACTATCTATGGCCATACTAGAAGCACATGCAAACAGGTAATATTGCAATAATTATATCAAATATAACACATGTTTTACATAACAAATTATAAAAGGCATATATAATTGCAACACAACACATATAAGGAAACAAATACTAAATAAGGTTTCCCAAAAATATTTGCATGATTAATAAAATAAACAAAATTCCAAATTTTATCTTGGTTATCTAAACAGATTTAGGATTTATACCTATACACACAAAATACTCGATTTTCCTAAAATCAAGAAGTCTAAAAGATACTATATCTTTTAAAGATATTGTAAGATTCCTAGACTTTACAAAATTAATAGATTTTATGTCCATTAACTGATTCAGTAGTAATAGGATTTAATAATTAATTTCTAAAATTAACTACAAACCCTAAAACACACGAATTCACCAAAACTACTGACAACACTGTCCATGTTGGATCAACACGGTCCGTGTTGCTTCCCAGTTTTGGTTAATTTCGTGAATGAAAAAACTTAAATAAAAATATCATAACTTATCGAATTTAAGAGTTTCATATCATAGTGTTATCTAATAACTCAATATGAAAATTTTCCAGAATTTTAACAATTTCAAAAGATTGTAAAACTTTTAGGGAATTAAACCTTTTAATTCACCGTTCAAGAGGAAAATAAATAATAGTAGTCCAATATGCTACTGTAAAAATTTCAGATTTTTATCAAATTTCAAAAATTAGAATAAAAATCAGAGAAGTAAGCAATTATACTTTTCTGTTAATCTGAAAATTAAAGGAAAGTTAGTTAACGATTTCGAAAATTCACGATAATTTTATCCATAACAGAATGGTTACCTAGTAACCTACTGTAAAAATTTTTCAGAAAATTTTCAAATTTCTATGAATTTACAAAATTCAGAGAAGCAAAAAATTTATTTTTCTCATATCTGAAAATCTAAATTAAAGAATATAATTTGATCGGAAAAAAATGAAAAACAATTTTCCTAAAAGTATGGTTACCCAGTAACCTACTGTAAAATTTTCAGAAGTTTTACAAATTTCTAAAAATTTATAAAATTCAGAGAATTAAACGTTTTTTATTTCTCTTCAGATCTGAAAACTCAATTAAATGTCCATTTTAATTGGGAAAAATCTACAAAAATTATGAAATGTCCAGAACACTTCCAGACACCTCCAGCAAAAATTTCAGAAATTTTCGAATTCATTTGATATTTTATTTCGATTTTTCGTTAAAATTACCGTAAATAAACTAAATCAGAAAATAATTCTACAAGACCCTATTTTGTGAATTTAGACCTATTTCATTTATTGCCTACTGTTGAACAATATTAAAGAAGATTGTTTCTAAAACATTCAAAATTAAATCAAGTTTATGTTATATTTAACAATTAAACAAACATAAAATTGATTAATTAAAGGCAATAAGAAATACTAGTAAATAATAACAAAGCACGAAATTTTACAATAAAATTCTGGATTTACTATCATGAGTAATAAAGATTAATACTTTCATAAAGTTTCAAAATTTTAGGCATAAATCTACTCTAGCATATTCATAACATAATTCAACTATTGACAAAATTACTTATGAATTCAAGTACAATACTTTAGCATGCAATTGGTGCCCCTGATACCACTGATAGATTTTAGGTTATCTATTTCCTAAACAGATACAGATTAATTGGCGGAATATTCATAACGGTTATAAACAATTAATCACAACAATTGCAGAGGCTTTAGTAATTATACATGATCGCTAATTCCGGCTGAAGAAGAGGTTTACCTTCCAGATTCCAATGTTGAAACCCTCTACTGAAAAGTCCGCGCAACACTCCGGGAACCCGATTGCTAGATCGTTCCAATCGAGACGAATCTCAATCTAAGATGTATGTGTTTGGCATATGTGAATGTTTCGGGAAACAAAGAATGTTTCCTGAAACAAGAACTGCAAACAAAAAGAGAGTGGAACTCAGGAAATCACCTTGGTGTCTCTCTAAGAGTCTCAGGCAGTTCGTATAAAATAATCTCTCACAGAGACCCCTTTATATAGTGTTTAGAAAACCAAGGGAGAGGGTTCAAAACCCTAAAGGGCCGACTTAACGCAACGACGCACTTTTCAGGCCCGTGTTGGACTCTAGAAGGTCCATTAACTCGCCCCATGGACACCACGGACCGTGGTGTCACAACACGGACCGTGTTGGGTCAACACGGTCCGTGTTGGGTCAACACGGTCCGTGTTGGGCTGATTTCTCATGAAATCAGTTCCCAACATTTCTAAACATAATACAATATTACTTAGGTTACATACATTGTTCCAGGGCACTGACTTGTGTGGCCCAGTAGGACCAAATAATATAATTGTAATTAAACATATTTAATTACTAATTATAGAGGTCTCTAGCAAGACATATAATTACTATATTACTTTGGTTTAATCTCCGTGTATATCGAACATTGTCGGGACATTCCCAACAGAGGCAATAGTGGTAATCCCAACTTGTCAACTATATAGGCGGATGCCACGTTAGTACAGCTTCCTCCATTGATAATAAGCTCGCAAACTTTGCCCCCGACTGAGCATCGTATTTGAAATATAGTCTCCCGCTGGGCCTTGTCAAGAGGGGTTTCTTGGACATGCAAAACTCGCCTCAAGATAAGAGCGCCACCTTGATCACGTGACACAGCTGCGGTACGCTCATCTTCACTAGTGAACGCATCCTCAACTACCACTTTAGAATCTTCCTGTGCTACTTGTAGTTCCTCATCAATGTCCTGAACCTCCTTGAGTGTCAAGGTCCGTCGGTTCGGACAATTCGCCTGATAGTGTCCATACCAATGGCATTTGAAGCATTTCCTTCCCTCCATACGTCGAGTAGGATCCGTAGGAGACCCCACAACAAGTCCCTTCCCCTTGACGGTACGGGGTGTCGAAGGAAACTTGGGTGTCTCACTAGATTTGGGAGTGCCCAATTGAGGAGGGGGACAGTTAGACGGTGGAAAGTAGGCGTGTGACACCGATTTGGAAATGGCCTTCTCTTTCCTCCGTCGTTCAACCCGAAGAGCCAAACTGCACAAGTCATCCATGGAGTAATATGGTTGAACCTCAACTTTCTTGGTAACTGAAGAATCCAATCCATTCAAAAAACGCATCATGGTTTGCTCTTCCGGCTCTTGAAGGCCACTTTTGATGAGGAGTTGTTCGAACTCCGAGATATAATCACTGACGGATCATTTGCCTTGAGTGAGAGCATATAACCTCTGTAATACATCTTGCTTGTAGGTGTGGGGCAAGAAACGGCGATTCATCACTTGTTTGAGCCGTGTCCAAGTAGAAATTCGTGCCTTTCTTTCACGAGCCCGTTGTGCCTTCATGTTCTCAAACCAAAGCGAAGCGGCCTTGGTGAGTTTCAAACTCGCAACCTTATAAGCGTTCTCATCGTCATATCCCTTAGTCTCAAATATTCTATCCATCAATTGAATCGTACCCATTCGATGAAGTCATCCGGATCATTGGACCCATTAAATTCGGGGATATCAATCTTAACGTCCTGGAAATTGTCACGAGGGGGCCGATCATGCACTTCCCGACGAATTCGTCTTCGAGGGGAGCCTCTAGCATCGTCGCTCGACTCAAAGTTGGGAGGAGGACAGATAGGGCTTGGTGCACGCCTCGGACGTTCGTATTGGGGTTGACCTTGGCGTTGTACAGTCAGGTTGTTCACTTGTGTCGCAATTTCCTGAAGAGTCCGCTCGATATTGGCGTTATGATTCTCAAGGGAGGTGAACCGTTCGTCCATGGTAGTGAGTCGGTCCTCAATACCTTGGACTCGAGGACTCCTCCGATGGCTAGGTTCCTCTCAATCGGAATTATCATGACCATCCATATCGAGGGAAGGGTATGGGACGGTATGTGTTTGGAATATTTTGTGGAGTTTGGGGTTTTTTTATGGTTGGCTTGTGTTTGACTAAGGGCTCTTTGTGTTTTTCTCACTTGGGCATTTTATCGAACACCTTGCGGGCACAAATTTTCCAACTCTTCCTCAAAGCTCCAATATGCAACAAAATCAACAAACACAATAGCAATAACAATTTCTCCAACACAATTGGAGGCACAAGGGATGGGGAACACCAATATTTCAATCAAAATACCAAAATCCAACAATAGAGAACAAGCTAGCAAGCACAATGGAAAACAACTCAAGCTAGATGAAAAACCTTGGGCTCTGATACCAAATGAAGCGTTACCGATTGCGTGGAGGGTGATTGTATGATTGAGTGATGAATAATAACAAGGATAATAACTTGAACAACAATGGAGATAGCAGAAGACCTTGGAAAGGAAAGACCACCACCTTAGTCTAACATTCCACAATGATCAATTAGGAGTAATCCACCATTAATCATTAAAGAAATGACTTGAATACCGCCAAATTTGTCTTGGATAAAGTAACAAGGGAGAACAAGGGAAAAAACCCTAAAAATGCATTAGCATATAACAATAACATAAGTTGTCTTGGGAAATGGGAAAACTATTTATTTATACTAAACAAAATTTAAGCCAAAAACAACCCAAAAGACGATCGACGCCGCGTGTGTAGACGTCGCGGGCGCGACTGGTCGACTTCGGCGCGACGACCACTGGTTCGCAGCTGACGCATTTTCGTCAATCGTCGCGGGCGCTACAAGTTTTGTCGCGGGCGCGACCATATGCTCAGGACGATGGCTCGGGCGTGACGGAAGGCGACTCGGGCGTGACCAGAGGCTGGTCGGAAGACAAATCCGAGGTTAGTTGGACGACTCGACCGTGACAACATGCGACTCGGCCGTGACTATCTTCTGGTTGCTAGTGATGTTCGGACTTGAACTTCATTGCTCTCGGGTTCGCAGCCGAACCCCGATACCTCCTATTATCCATTCTTGGGACGGCCCGGTCCGGTCTCGAGGCCTCCGGGCTCGGTGCATCAAGCGAGCCCACCTAGGGGGTCCCGGGGCCCACCCATTGGATGGCCGAGACTAGCCTCGCAATTCCGGGAGTGACCGGGAATTGTAGCTCAAGGCTCAAGTTGGTCGAGGCGACTCGCTTGGCAGAGATCACGAGCGCGGAGAATGGAACCCGAACCTCTTCACTCTCGTTCCCCATGCTCACAGTTCCGGTGCCTGATATCTGAAAGGTTGAGAAAAACTTTTTATCAGTGCACACATGTATGTTAGCCCCGGTGTCTAGGAACCAATCATTATAATCAACGACTGAGTTAATTTCAGGGTTGCTGACGAAGTACTTGTGAGTTGGGGAGCTAGAAGTGGCCCCCATAGTCAACATGTTCTCTTGAGGCTTAGGCCTAGGGGGAACTTGACCTTTAGAGGATTTGTTATTACGACGATCGTGACGGTTAAAGTAGTTCTTGGCCAGATGGTTTGAGCGCCCACAAATCCAACACAGCTTTTCCCCTTGATTACCACCCTTAGTCTTATTGTTATTCAAATTAAAAGACCTTTTAGAACCATGCCTCTTCAATTTAGACTTAGGGTTTTGGGGACCTTCAACAACCAAAGCATTAGACTGAGGGAAAGGTTTCTTACTCCTAGAGGAAGACCTATGTCTGTACTCAACTCTCAAAGCCATGAACAACCCATGTAAACTGATCAGACTTCTGACGGAGACCTTCAGCAAAACCAGACCAAGAGGGAGGCAGTTTATTAATAGCAGCAGCAACATACATAGACTCACTCTGATCAACCCCCTTCATTCTCAAATCTGTAATAAGATTCTCGTAATCATGGAGCTGATCAGAGAAGTCCTTATTATCAACAAATTGGAAATCAAACCAGCCATTAATACTCACATTGACAAGACCCTTTCCAGCAGCAACATAACGCTCATCTAGAGCAAACCATAACTCACAATCAGTTTTAGTATTACAGAAAATGCGATAGATGCCATCAGACAATGCACTCAGAATATGACCATGACACAGAATATCAGCATTACTAATTTCCTCCTTGGACTTTTCATCAGTCTTAGACTGATCAGAGCCCTTAGAAGATTCACCTATAACAATAGCAGAAGACACTTTGGCATTACCCGACTCACCAGACTTGTTGGACAGACCATCAAGAATCATAGAAAACAGACCTAGTTCAGTAAGCCAGAACTTCATTTGTTGTTGCCAACATAGAAATTTCTTGTCAGTGAACTTCCCAGGTTTACTACTAAGAGCATAAAACACATCCATTTCCAGATTAACACACAATTAGTCTCTAAAATTGTTGGACTTAGAAACTTGACAGAATAAATAAAACTTGCTAATTTGGAAAAACACAATTACAAGCTGAACTAAAAGGTGCACAGCAACAATCTAAACAATACTCAGATAAAGACGGTAAACAAGGTTAAGAAACAGCCTAGGTTGAAGCATGCAAGCGCTCTCTTTAGAGACGAATTGGCCTCCACTGCACTGGTAAGAACGAATATGATGTCACCATCTCCCAAGATTAGACAACTCGTCAGTCTGTGTCGATTGCAGTCGATCTGAACCCCGAACCCGGCTTCGTCTCAATGCTCAAATCAAAAGACATTAGAGTAAATAAAAAGGATTTGAGGAAAAATTAATTCCTCAGCAATATTGATCTGATGAGTAATCCCAATTAAATGGAAGAACAAAGGAAGGAATTTTTCTGATGAATATAACGAGATGAGGAAGAAAGATATCTGATGAATTGTGTACGTTTTAAGCTGGAGACTGAGTAATATATACTCATCCAATTTTTCCCTTATTGTTGAACTCATAGCTAAAAATAGTTGTTCTTGTCCAACAAACCAAACGAAATCTCCAAAAAAAAGATGAAGAAGCAACTTACTGGAGTTGTGAAGAAGAAAACCCAGAAATGAATTTGGTTGAGAATAATATCAAAACCATCCTCCGAAAAAACAACCAGTAAAGTGAGTAAAAGAAGTGAAAAGAGGAATAAAAGAAATGGGATGAGAAGGACACCACACACGTGTCACAAACCCCCCACTAAAGCTCCTGATTTTTATTCCTTCACCATACACCTCCCAACAACCCCTTTACTTTCTCATTAAAAAATATTGGGAAAGAATTCTATATGTAAAACACCCGTTGGATAAGAATACAGCAAGGAAAATCAAATTTGATACCAAAACACTTAACAGGTGGCCACTTAAGGAAGAAGAAAAAATAAATAAACAAATAAACTAGATTAGGGAAATTTATTAAGTAAAATAGAGTTTTTAAAAGAGTAGGAAATTTTAATTCTGAAATCACCAAAGTTTCCAACAGAAATGAGAATAAGAAATTAAAAATATATATATTATACATTTAGCCGCATCAAGAAGAACAGGGATGAGAAGGGGAGAGGCCTTGTTTTTAGAAGAAGAAAGAGTATATTAGAATCTCATCTATGACTGGCAAACCTTTGCATAAGAAAAATCAAAAGACAAAATTGATAGAACACTCAAACTTAAAATCAAAAAATCGAGAAGCCAGTAACTTGGATACGTCTTCTTTAATGAAATAGCCCAAACATTCTTGTCGATCACCATGCCGCCATTGTCGAATATCATCTCGCAACCCATGGTACCTGGAATTCCAATTTTGCATCCCTAATTCACAAAGTCGATAGAAAAATAAAAATAAATTCAGCAACACAAAATCGAATATTAGGTTGAGGAAGAGCTACCTAGAATGGAGAAGAGAAAGAGTGTGAAGAGAAAGACTAGTGGAATATGAGGTCTCAAAATAGGAGAGATGGAGTGTGAATCTAAAAATTAGGAGCGTGGAGAGAGAGAAGGCAAGATAGAGTTAGTTATGAAAGAGATTGTGCAGTTATTGCTAAACGTGGGGAGTATCAGTTAAATTGGAATGCAATTAGGATTAATGGGAACGGTTTTGGATAATTAAAATAAAATTTGCATACATTAAATTATTTCTTAAAAAATAAATTATCTACAATCTGATTGGTTTAAGCTCCAACTTTTAATCTCCTTGCGTCATTTCGTGGGGCCTATGAACTTTATTATTAATAATTGTAAAACCCCGAAAAATCCAAAGATGTTGACCGTGACGTCGTTAGTATATTATGTTTGACTTCGTGTTTTATTATTATTCGTTTGTGTTTATTTATGCTAACGCTTGAGCTCGTTGGACCGTTGAGGGGCTAACAAGGGTAGAACAGTAATTTCCGCTGGTTAATATTATTATGTGATTAATTACGTGAATATTATTTGCTATGTGATTATATGATTATTAGTATTAATATTATTATTACTATTATTAGAATTATTGGGCTTTTAGAAAAAAAATCAGGTTTTAATTGTTTTAAATGGGTTGGGTTAGGATTAGATTGGATTAGTGGGCCTAATTGGAGTATTAGTATAAAAACCCCCTAAACCCATATCAAACCCTAATCTCTCTCCCTAATACCAAACCCTAGCCTCCCCTCCCTCTCTCTCTTTCTCTCTCTGAAACCGCCGGCCACCACCACCAGACGTCGCCCGCCGCCGCAGTCCGCCGGAAACCACCGCCGCAACCACCTTTTTTCACCCTCCTCTTTCTTCTTTCTTTCCCCCTGCCTCTGCTTCGCACTCGGACGACCACCAGGCGCCACCACCGTCGCCCACCACCGTCGCCGTCGCTGCCTGACCACCAGGCGACCCTCGCGCTGCCGCCCAACGTCGCCGGAGCCATCGGAACAGTACCGCCAGATCGAGGAACCCGCTGGTGCTCATCGCTCGACCGTCGACCACCTCCTCGCCGCCGCCTCTGGCTGTCGCCGCCTCGACCGTCGCACCACCCCCCAGCCGTCGCCCGTCGCCGCCCTGCTCGCCGGAGAAAACCACCGTGCCCTAACACCCTACGTAAAAACCCTAACCCTAACCCTAACCCTAATCTATTCTAACTCTTCTTTTCCTTTTTCTTTTTCTTTTATTTTCTTGTTTTAATATTATCAATCTGATTTTTATATTTGTAAAGTTAATGTTTATAAATTCTGTAATTTTTGTAATTAGGGGAAATTATTTGTAATTGTTTTTCTTGTTGTAATTATGTGTAAATTATTAATTGTTATGTGTAATTGTATGTTGTAAATTGTAATTAGATTAGGTTGTAATAGTTGGTTATTAGGTTTGAAAGTGGTTCTTTAATATTCTTTATGTTCTTTATATGAACCTTTTAGACCACAATATTATTGTATGTACGAAATTGGAAATTTATTACCTAGGTTAAATTCTTGAATGTCTAGTTATTAAATCGTTATGTTCTTTATTGTTCCTTAAAAATAAATCTTGTTAAGTTGTTAAATAAATTAGGTTGGATTCTTGTTAATAAAACCTTAAATTCTTGATTAGTAGTTATATGTTTATTGTACTTTATTTTATGTATTCTTGTGTTCTTTAAAGGTTATTCTTGTTTAAGTTGCTAAATATATTAGGTTGACTTAATAAAAGTACAATTCTTGTTTAGTAATTCTTGAATCTTGATGGAGTCTAGTAAAAGGGAATTAGTTGTTGGGATTCTTGATTGGTAGTTTAAATGTTTCTAAGTTCTTTATGTTTCTTTTACATGTAACCTAAGTCTTCTTGATTCTTGTTTAAAGAAACAGCACGTTTAACCACCTTTGTTTTACTTTGTGAAATTCTTTTTGTAATGTTATGATCTTATAACTAATTCATGTTTTAAAATCTTTAAAGCCTTGTTTACGTGTTTTATGTTCAAAGAAATTTTATTTCCTTGTACGACTTAAGTTTTAATTAAAGTTTTATTAAAGTGTCCTTGTTTAATAAGTTTACTTCTACAAGTTTAATTGTGGACCTAAGTTAGAGTTGTACTTTATATCTTAGACCCTAAGTATCGTTTTAAGCTCAAGTTAGAACCCCAAGACCTTTTGGTAAAGGTTAGAACCGAAATAACAAATTTGTTAATAACCGTTATCGGGACAGTTTCGTTAGCGTCTAAAGATCGGGTTGCCACGGTTAGTGTAGTTGTCTTTTGATCAAACCCTTTGGACTGGAGGTTCCTTTAGATGTTAGGAACCATAGGAATTTTACGGATCGAACGTTTGATTTGTATAGCCCGAGTTATAATCGTTTTACCAGAACCTGTCAGAACTGGACCAATGGGAAAGACGGGTGTTTTTAGGGTCCTTCGGGACTGATTTGGGCTTAGCCATCAACATAGAAGTTTTAGTAGACATCCCAAGGTTTCCGAAAAGTCCAAAATCAGACCTGTAGGATGTCGGGAAGTCGAGTTGTGACCCGTTTAATGTGAACGTTATAATCTGTCCTCTGCTTGCTTCTATTTATGAGAATTGTTGAGTGAAAATAATATGTGATCTTGTTATGTGTTTCTTGGAGGTGTTAAGTGTAATTTCATAAATGATAGGAACCTAAGTGTTCCTAGGGGATGGGTTAGGTAGTTAATAGTTAATACTAACTTCGTTAGAACGCGTTTTGATTAGATAATTATTTTTATTCTAGACCCGAGTTAGTGCGAGACGTTAGTGAGCTCAAGTGTGTTCTTCTTTTGCTGTGCTGTGAAGTATATCAGGTAATTGTCTATGCTCTAATCCCCACCGGGATGCTCTTTAAATGTGTTTTAATGTTTTCTAATCTGTTTTGATAATTGCATCCCGAAAGGGGACTTTTGTGGAATTATGACCATCTGTTTTGGATAACTGTTGTAATCGTTGTACCTTGTTTTATGAATGGAGAAATTGAGATGGTCTTTTATTAGTGGTTTTATTATCGATTTTGATAATCTGGGTTGGGTTTGACTTGAGAGTGTGAGATGAGTTTGATTAATGAATTAATAATTCAAAGTGGAAACATTAAGCGGGTTGTTGTTTTGATGCCTTTGAGAGGCTAATATTCATGCGGGTGATAACCCCGAGACCAGGATTCGATGCCTGTATGGGTTATGTGCCAGGAGATTAGGGTTTCATCCCTGATATAGGATAGATGTTATGACACCCTTGGTGGGCGACTGTTTGATGCCTTTGAGAGGCTAATATTCATGCGGGTGATAACCCTGAGATCAGGATTCGATGCCTGTATGGGTTATGTGCCAGGAGATCAGGGTTTCATCCCTGATATAGGATAGTTGTTATGATGCCTTTGGTAGGCGATGTTCTTTTTGGGATTTGATATCCCGCCCGCAAATTAAAATATGGATTGGATGGGTTGAGGAAAACAGTTAAGGGATTAAAGGTTTGTAAAACGTTTGATTTGATCCCTCTCCCTAAAATGAATTGAAATGAACTTAAACTGTTTTAAACGTTAGGGGTAGACATTATTGAGATTTCCCCCTCATTTTTGAAATGTTTTGAATTTCAGGTGAAGATCTAAATGCTGGGGACGGGAATTAGAAGTGAGGACGACGAGTCTAGAAGTCCTTGAAACTTTTTATTTTGTTGTCGTTATGATGTCTTAAAGTTTTGTTTTGAGTTGTTAGTAGTTACCGTTAGCAGACAGTTGTGTTTTCCTTTCTCGCCTTGTGTTCCTTCGGGATACTGTGATGGCCTTAAACTGAATTTGAAGTCTTCCGCTAAGTTTTGTCTGTTAACGTTAGTTTGACTTTGACTTTCTATAATTGAATTTCCGGGGCGTTACAATAATATATAGATTATTATTATTTTTCCCTAAAATAATTACTGATATTTGAACCAAAATAATTTAATTCAGTATTTATCTACTTTCTAATTGATCAAAATTCCTACAATTAATCTCCTTTCTTCATATAGCGGGACCCACAAACTTTACCATTAATATTATATAGATTATTATTATTACTATTATTCCAAAATGATTATAATTAATGATAATTGCACTAAAATAATTCAATTAAGCATTTATCTTCTTTTTGATTAGTCGAAATCCCTACAATTATCTCATTTCTCTATTCAACGGGACCCACAAACTTTACTATTAATATTATATAGATAGTTATAATTACTGATAGTTGCACCAAAATAATTTAATTCAGCATTTATCTACTTTTTGATTGGTCAAAATCCCTACAATTAATCTCTTTTCTCCATTCATCGGGACCCACAAACTTTACAATTAATATTATTATAGATTATAGATTATTATTATTCCAAAATAATTATAATTACTGATAGTTGCACCAAAATAGTTTAATTGAGCATTTATCTACTTTTTGATTAGTCGAAATCCCTACAATTAATCTCCTTTCTCCATTCAACGGGACCCACAAACTTTACTATTAATATTATTTAGATATAGATTAATAATAATAATAATAATAATAATAATAATTATTATTATTATTATTATTATTATTATTATTATTATTGCTACTACTACTACTATTATTATCACAAGGCCTCAATCGGTGCAATGCACGGAATACTGATAAAGTATGTAATTTAATTAAAAATAAAAAGAAAGAAACTGTAAATATATACCTATAAATTAGAAAGAAGAAAATTTAAATGATTTTATCCAATGCAAAGACATTGTAATTATAACAGTCATAATAAGTTGTTCAAATGAAAGATAATTTAATAAAAACATAAACTCTATAATTGCTATTTTTTTAAGTAAACTTTTGCTGAGCATAGTTTTTTTTTTCTTTTGGTTTCTTGTGAGTATTTTTGGAAAATAATAAAATCTCATCAAATCACCTTATAGTTTTTCAGTAGTTTGTTGATTATTACTTTTATCAGGTACTTTTATTCTTTCACACCAATATGTATGCTTTATAATTAATTGGGACAAATAATTATTACATTAACATTTTTTTAAGCCAATTATATTGTCATTGTTTGTTTATGTAGACTATAAGAGATTGTTGCATAAATTATTATATCTATAAAATGGGGAACACATTGCATGTCTGTCAATCTTTGTTGCAAAATAAAATTCAGATAAAAGTCTTATGTCTCTTCTACCCCCAAAATGTCAATGCTTATACTGAATTCACTCACAACTTGTGAGTACTCCATGTAGAATCTTTTATATAATTAATTAATGACCACTTCATCATCCAAGGAATGAAATCTCAACAACCATTTGGCTCTCAAAAGGAAAGTACAACTTCTTAAACTAGTATCTTGGATAATGGATGAAGAACAATGGATGAACCTCGTGATCAAATCTAAATACATATTAACAAAATACAGAATAATACAAATGCCAAAAAAAATTTCATTTACATGCAACCTAAAGTTGCCAGGTAAATGCAAAAACATAGTCCCAACTTAGTGTTGAATCTCCCTCAATCGGATTACCTGTAATCTCGTGTTCTGATTTAGCATGTCATTCTTTTGATCAACACAACCAACAAAAATCAAAAGACTCAAATCCACTATAGTATTTCCCAGATTCCATGCATCACCTACAATGAGTGGCAAAAACCAATTCCATGTACTTGTTCATCACAAAGAAAAATGTTCAACCAAGAAATAAAATTTAACCCTAGATAGTTCACCAATCTCACAAAAATTCATTATAGATGAGTGAATCTTAATCCAAACCCATATACAGAAAGCAAGAAACTGAGGAATGAAACAGAGAAATATGACCAAAAACACATTAATAAGCAAAGAGATAATTAAGAGAAATCAAGATGGATTAGTTGAAACCAACGATTGACAACACAGGAGGGACTTACAATTGACACCACAGAAGCAAGTTGGAACTGAAAGACTCTAACACTTACCTAGATTGACTGTTCATGTTTGTGCTACCTATCGCACGTGTCAAAGAGCCATGTGATAAATGTGAAGCCATCTCTTCCTTAAACCTGACTTTTGGCTTCGTCACACCAGCAAGTGTAATCTCGCCATTTGCTGCTTCTCTAATCTGTATGGGAACTCTACCAAGTGTTGTGGACTTTGTTACAATCAGGACATCACTTTTGGAAATGGTTGGTGGATTCAACTCCAGCAAATCAAAAACCTCTTCTTTAAATATCTAGTTATTTCAAAACCATCCTTACTCAAACTCCATGGTTGGCAAAAACTAAGGCTATCAAAATGTTGATACTTAGAGCTACTGCTGATTCATCTACGAAAAAGGGAGGATGATCAAAGCATTAAAGCACTTATAAGTATGTCGACTGTTACAATCAGGACATCACTTTTGTTATTGGTATTATTATTATTATTTATTTATTATTATTATTATTATTATTATTATTATAGTTGTATATTTTTATCTTTTACCAAAATTAACACAGTTTAAAAGTTAGTTACTTGTATGTATTTTGCAGCACTTATAAGTATGTCGACTGTTTTCAATAATTGTATAGGAAAGACAAGAATCTACACATTTATAGTGTGCTTAAAAGTTGTTGCACATATAAATGTAGGCGCTGGCAATATTTCTTGCACCTATATGTGCAGCTAAGTATCTGCTAGTCATACATGCACGGGGAAAAGCTTCCCATATATTTAGTAACCGCACATGCTTAAGTGTAGGTAACTATGTCAGATAACTATGGTATATTAGGATTATTAGGTTACGAAATCTCCTACTTTGGGATTG
Source organism: Portulaca oleracea (assembly GCA_029582165.1). Taxonomy (NCBI): domain Eukaryota; kingdom Viridiplantae; phylum Streptophyta; class Magnoliopsida; order Caryophyllales; family Portulacaceae; genus Portulaca; species Portulaca oleracea. The sequence goes on from CM055868.1 coordinate 15,803,830, forward strand.
TATATCACAGTATCCCAACTTGACATTTGACTCATCACAACCCAACCTTTGGGTGTGATATTTGTCAGTAGCTCAAAACCAAATTAACATTAATTAAACTCGGGTTTTTTTTTTGTGATGTGTCGGTGTTCATAGAGTTGATATGTAGAACGGAAGTGTGTTTGGCCAAAAACAAATAACCGGCACATCACAAAAAACTTGAGTTTAATTTATGTTAATTCGGTCTTGGACTACTAAGAAATATCCCCGCCCCCACCCGCCCCACCCCACCCCACCCCACCCCAACCCAAATGTTAGGTTGTTGTGAGTCAAATATGAAGGTCGAGATATTGTGATAAACGGCCCCCAAAATTGGCAATTTCAGAACCTAATAATCCTATAGTATTTATGAAAATTTGATTGACTAGACCTACATATCTTTCAAACTAAATGAGTTGAGCATAAGTTCCACTTTACCCTAAAATGAGAATCTAATGGTCTCTGTTTTTCATATTATTTTTGGAGCTTTTACACATAGAAAGTATTAGAATCGATTCAAGTCTCTGATCTTTTCAAAGAATCTTTCAAAGTGGTTCTGGGAAACATCCCTCTTTCCTTTTATTAATTGGCTTGATGTGCTCATTGCAAAACTCTAGTTAAAACTTAGAAATATACTTACTTTTGAAACTCAACATAAGGAGGTCTTTCTAAAATTATTTTTTTTATGCTTTTCTTCCAAACATTTTGTTTTCTGGCAAGAAAAGTTTTAGTATAGTGTGATTCGGTCCACTAAAAAATTATAGTATTTTTATGCTTAACAATAATATTATTTACTTTGAATATCATATATAATATGCTTACTTTTATTATAAGATATTAAATTTTTTCAAAATTGTAAAGTCAAAAAATTGTAAATTTCAGAAAGTTGAGCTTAAATCGTAAACTTTTCTATAGCATTCTTATAAAAAGGAATGTAGGTCCATAATTAGGGCTAAAATGACTTGTTTATTTTCAACCAAATTGAATAAAATTCAGAAATGTACAAGCTAAAAATAGGATTTTCTAAAAAATAGCCGCCTAAGGTTGAAAATAGCTAAACTTGTTCCCCAATTCTCTCATTTATATTTTATTTTTAGGTATTTTATGTGGCTGAGATTAATTGAAGCCAAAAATAGCAAATTTGCGGGAGAAAAAACCAGGAAAAATTGTGGTTGTGATTAATAACGACAACCAATTCCAACAACATGAGCGTGTTAGCTGACACGGGCAGACTGTTTTTCTCAACACGACCGTGTCTACCTCCAAAACCGCCTGGTTTTGTGGAAGTTGCTCCTTACCTCTGCCACTAGACTTGTCAATTCAGGTCGTGGGGTCAGTTTCAGGTCAGGTTTGGTACGGGTCAATTTCTGATTTATTTAGGTTTCGGGTTTGGAACTCGTGTTCGAAACCCTAAACTTTCGGGAAGGTACGAGTCAACTTTTGGGTTGGGCCAAATTTTTCAGGTCTATCCCCACTATAAATAGAAGGCTTCCAAGCACTTCCAAGGCATCCACTCACTCTCCTCTGCTAAGGAGTGACTCTTATCCTTCTTATTTCATCTTTTCCACATTAAAAACAAGGAAAGAAGAGAAGATTCAAGTTTCAAAACGCAGAAGACGCTCCGATGACGCTCCAACCTTTATCTAAAGAGAACTTTCTTTTCCTTTTTCTCACTTTTAATGCTTTTAATTTAGGTTTAATTATGTTTTACTCCGTTCTTAGTGCTCTGTTCGGAAAAAAGAGTGAGTTAAGTAGTGGATAATTGTTTGGGTAGCAAACAGTTGTTGGTGCAGTGGATAGTTGAAGAGTATTAGCGGATAGGTGATAGCTGTCAAAATAGTTGTTAGTAAAGAATGAGTTCGGTAAAATTAGAGGTCGGGGTAGCTCATGAATGTAAAATTACCAAAAGCGGATGACTTTATTATTGTTGTTATTTTTTATCATCATCATTATCATTATTGTTGTTGTTGTTGTTATTATTATTATTATCATTTATTATTATTATTATTATTATTAATATTATTATTATTATTATTATTATTATTGTCATCGTCGTCGTCGTCATCTTGGCGGTGGAGGGGGTACAAAGATATTGTCTTAGGTGTTGTGTTTGTGTGAGTGGGTTTACCTTACGCCATGGTTCAGGCTTCGTATAGATTGTCTCTTCCATGGGTATATTGATGAGTGCATATTGACTAAATATTTGGAGCATTTTGTTAGTGAAATTTGGGGATTAATATACTTAATTGATCTTTTATGATCTTATTTCGCTATCTTAGTTGAGTTCTCGATTTTTTGCTCAATTTGTACAAATTGGTACTATGAACTCCATACTTCACATAAATTACTTGATTCATCATTAAAATAGCTTTCTGACGATATATTACAAGGTCAATTCCGAGTTGAGATGAAGAAGTTATGAGTAAGAGCTGATACATGTCTACTCTTTTGATCACCATTTTTTACACATATAAGCTATGACTTTGAGGCTTATATCCATAAAATTAGACTCCTAGAGCTTTCCGAAAATTCAAGAACCAAGCCAATCGGACGTCGGACTAAGGAGATATGGCCAAACCAAGATGACCTAGAAATTTCCGAACACGATCACAAATAACACTTACATAGGTAGTCTTTGTAATTTACCGCCTCTATGATTAGACCTCCACTAATTTTATTAAGAGTGTTACCACTCAACCTCTTGTTATTGCAGAATTAAAGCATCACTTGACTTGAGATTTAAAATATTGATGCTTCCTACTGCTTTTGACAACTCTGTACTCATTTGAACTTTAGAGATTGGCGTTAAACCAGTTGTAAAGTTGAGTCTTTGTTGTGAGCAGTAGATATTTGGGCTACACTTAAACCCATCCCCTTTGAAGTACTTAATATCAAGTCTTTAGATAGCCAGGATCAGCTAAATTTTCTTTTGACTTGACAAACCTTGAAGTTACTACTCCATCTTTGATTAACTAATGAACATAGGCATATCTTAAACCAATGTGCCTTGGCTTGCCAATATAAACATGACTATACGTAACATCAAAAGTAGATTTACTATCACAATGAGTTGTGATAGGTGCCATTGACTTATACTAAAGTTGTATTGCCAATAATAAGTTCCTTAACCATTCCACTTCTTGACACGGAACATATAATGCTATTAGTTTTGAAGCCATAGTGGAGTCTGTCATACAAGCTTGTTTCTTAGATCCCCAAGAAATCACTCCACCTCTTAAAAGGAACATTCATCCTGTAGTAGAAGAATAATCTTCTTTCTCAGTTATCCAACTTGCATTTGAGTAACTTTCTAATACCGAAGGATCTCCTTTATGAGTAAGTTGACAACTTTTAGTATCGACTAGATACTTTAATATTCTTCAAATAGCATACCAATGCATTTTGCCCAGATTGCTTGTATATCTACTTAACTTGTCGATTGCATATGCAATGTCTGGCCTTGTACTTGTCATAACATACATGAGACTTCCTATCACCTTAGCATATTCAAGTTGATCAATTGGAGAACCCATGTTCTTCCCCAATTTCTTATTTGTATCATAAGGTGTACTTGCCGGAGCTATATTCTTACCTCCGAACTTGTCTAAAATTTTCTTAATGTAATGATCTTGAGATAAACTTATTTCATCATTAGTTCTAATGATCTTAATGCCAAGAATTACATCTGCTTCACCCATGTCCTTCATAAAGAACTTAAAGGATAGAAATTCCTTTGTCTTATTAACTTGTTCCATGTCGGTCCTGAAGATCAACATATCATCAACGTAGGCAAATAATCACCCCTTTACCATTCTCAAACTTATAGTATATGCGCTTATCCGATTCATTGATTTTATACCCACTTGAAAGCACAACTTCACCAAACTTTTGATGTCACTGCTTAGGTGCATGCTTAAGTCCATACAACTATACAAGGACCTTATAAGTTTACATACCTTCTTTTCTTGACCTTCAACAACAAACCCTTTGGTTTGTTCCATATACAATTCCTTTTCTAGTTCACCATTTAAGAATGTCATCTTGACATCCATTTGATAGATAACAAGCTTATGGATAGTAGCTAAAGCTAACAATACTCGTACCGAAGCTATCCGAGCCACCGGTGCATATGTATTAAAGTAGTCAATACCGTATCTTTGAGTAAAACCCCTTACAACTAATCGGGCTTTATATCTCTAAATGGTACCATCTACTCTCTTTTTCCTTTAAAGATCAACTTAGAGGCAATTGGTTTACTACTCGGAGGAAGATCAACTAATATCCAAACATCGCTTTCCCTAATAGAATCAATCTCATCTTGTACCGGCTCCTTCCAATAAGGAGCATCCAAAGATTGAATAGCTTCTTTCAAAGTTTTTGGATCTTTGTCTATATTGTACATACATAGGGTCTCATTTTTAACCGAGTCCCTTGAACCTTCTACTAAATACACATAGAAGTTCGAACCAAAATCTTTTGATTTCCTTGCTCTTTTGCTCCTTGTTAATTCAATACTCTAATCTTCTTCCTCATAAATAACATCATGATTTAAGATATTATCTTGTATAGATGTATCCTCCTAATTTACATCACAAGACTCAACTTGAGGAACAATATCTTGAGTTATATCCTTAAGTATAGGAATTGAAGTGAACCTAGTTTCATCAAAAATTGCATCTATTGATTCCATAACAGTATTTACTGACATGTACTCATTTGACTCAACCACCAAAACCCTATAAGTTTTGCTATCTTGAGCATAACTTATAAAAATGCACTCAATTCCTCTTTCACTTAAAATTGCGGGACCCTTACAATGGTCCATTAACCCTAAATCTTAAAATACTTTAGATTTGGTTTCCTTTTGTTCCATAACTCATATGGGGTCTAGAATTCCCTTTTATTGGAACTCTATTTAAAATGTAACAACTCCTTAAAATGGTTTCACCCTAAAATCCATTACTTAGACCGGAGTTAGACAACATAGAATCACCGTTTCTTTTAAAGTTCTATTTTTTTTCTTTCCGCAACTCCATTTTGTTGTGGTGTATAAGAGGCGGCTGTCTCATGTACAATCATCGTTTCTTGAGAAAACATTGGATCATAAAATTTCCCTCCTCTATCGGATCTTAAAACTTTAAACAAGGTCTCACGTTGTAATTCACTTCTAGTTTGTAAACTTTAAACTTTTCAAGTGCTTCATCTTTAGAACTCAAAAGATAAACTTGGCAAAATCTAGAATAATCATCAATGAAAGTTACATAGTAATTCTTACCACCAAATACCAATAGAAGGTGTACTATGAAAATCACCTAAATCACTATTAATTAAATCAAGCAATTTAGAAGTTTTTTTTTTTTTTTTTTTACACTTGAGAATGAACTTTTGATGATCTTATTTAACATGCATGTCTTACACTTTTCTCTGTCGTTATTCAATTTAGGAATTAAATAAAGATTGGACATTTCTTTCAACTTTTTAAAGTTCATATGTCCTAATCTAGCATGCCATAGAAAAGAATTACTTACACATGCACATAAGCGGAAATCATGCCATCTTTATTACTTGTAACATTCAACTTAAACATTTCACCATAAGCATATCCCTTCCCAACAAAAAGTCCCTCCCTTAGAAAGTACAAAGTTATCTCCATCATTAACTTGCATAAAACCAAACTTGCTAAGAAAATAATCGGATACAAGATTCTTACGGACCTCCAGAGCCAAATATACATCATTCAAAAGCATAGTTTTCCCAGATGTGAAAATAAGTTCTAGTTGCCCAATGCCTTCAATTTTAACCAGATGGTTGTTTCCCATGTAGAGTTTCATACCATCATCCACCGGTTTGAGAGTCTTGAATAAATCCTAGTCAATGCAAACATGCCTTGACGCACCCAAGTCTATATACCAATCGGTACTACCAATCGAGACCATGTTGATTTGATCCTTAATCAAAGCAACGAAGGAATTGGGTTCCTTTTCCTTCTTCTTGCCTTTAGATGTGTCTTTTTTCAAAAGACCATGCTTCTTTTTCCATTAGTAACACTCTCTCTTTGTGTGCCCCGGTTTGCCACATTTCCAACAAACTTGCTTGGACTTTCGATTACCCTTGCCATTTCTGTTGTGGCCCTTATTCTTATTCTTGTTTCCTTTATTTTCTTACACCATATGGACCTTAGACTACTCTTTGGTACCATCTTGTAAGCGTAAATTCTCTTCAATCCGAAGATGGTTAGTTAGTCCTTTAAGAGACATAGCCTCTCTCCAGTGCATGAGTGTCCTTTTAATCTCATTCCAAGAAGAGGGTAACTTGGCAATGATAGAAGATACGATTATAGATTCGTCCATGTTTAATTATCTTGCTTGAAGTTACTCAAAATACGTTGAATCTCATGAAATTGATCTAGAATTTTCCTATTGTCATCCATCTTAAACTTCATGAATTGACTAATAAGAAAATTCTTACTTGATGCTTCTTCTGACATGTACTTAGCGTCAAGCATCTCCCAAGGTTTCTTGGCCGGATCCACATGTTGATAGACATCAAAGAGGATGTCGCTCATCCCATTGAGAATGCATCCTCGACATATGTACTCGTTATTCTCCACTTTGAGCCTTTGTTCGATAGCCTCTGCGTCTTCCATCGGTGTCTTCTCTCCACCTTGTCCCTTACTCTTATCACCATCCTTGGAAGACTTCTCGGTTGAATCCGTGGAAGGCTTCTTGGTTGATTATGCTTGAACATTTTCGGTTGAAGCCGTTTGTATCGCCTTAGGAGAAATCTCAATATTAGCTTTTGGAAATTGCTAGTCATATCACAAAGTGAGGCCATTCTAAATAGTTGTTAAGATTGTTGGAGGAAAGCTGAGAGTATGATATAGAACCAATGGTTATCTCACTTTTTATATCACTAAGAGTCGTGGACGTGCTCACTTTCCTTAAGAACCATTTTTTATACCGTAAATGTTCAAAGGGATAAAATTTAGCGCTTAACACACTCAAGAAACTTGTTCCTCACTTGATACACTCTAGTATAACTGCAATCTAGACAAGAATGTAGGATGTCATTAGATGTGAATATATATATATACACACACACACACACACACACACACATACACACATTAGAGAATAATTCCTATTTATAGGAGACATCGTACACCCCCTTAACCCTTTGGTCAATGACTTAATTGGGATCCTTAATGAGTATCTTGACCTTGACTAAGTCAATTGGCCATATGGGTTAATGCTAACATAGCTGTTGCGGTCGATATTGTGAGATTAATTGGATAATGCCTTCAAGAATTGCTGACTAACCCCATAAATCACCACGGGTCTTTCAAGTGTGTTTCGTCCTCGCTCACACGCTGCCTGGGAAAACTTCCCAGGAGGTCACCTATCCTGAAACTACTCCTAGTCAAGCACGCTTAACTGAGGAGCTCCCAACGGATGAACTACCATAAAAGAAAATGCACCTTGGTGATATGAGTAGTCATTTCAATCTCTTTCAGCCACACTTAACCATATACCCAGGGTGTTACAATCACCCCCACTTAAGCGCACAACGTCCTCGTTGTGCCTCAATTCATTCCAAAATCTTTGCCCCGCTAGGTGACTGCCCATGGATCTCCCGTCCACTGGCGCAGCTCACGGTCGCGGGTCGGCTCTAATATCATATGTAACGCCGCGGTCCCTCCCGGGCCACGGACATTACCGATAATGCCTTCAAGAATTGCTGACTGGCCCCACAAATCACCACGAGTCTTTCCAGCGTGCTTCGTCCTCGCTCACACGTTGCCTGGGAAAACTTCCCAAGAGGTCACCCATCTTGAAACTACTCCCAACCAAAGACGCTTAACTAAGGTGTTCCCAACGGCTGAACTACCATAAAAGAAGGTGCATCTTGGTGATATAAGTAGTCATTTCAATCGCTTTAAGCCACACTTAACCATATGTCTGGGGTGTTATAGATTGTATATTAATAATCTGGATTATATAGCCTTTGGACATTAATGGTGTAGCTGGGACTTGCCACAGATCGTGGCAAGGTCACCACGGTCCATGGTGAAGCACTACGACTCGTGGTTGTAACACCCCAGCCCCTTTCAGGCTGCAGATATTACCGATAACTGTTTCAAGGGTCACTGATTGGCCCCATAAATTATCATGAGTCTTTCTAGCGTGCTTCGTCCTCGCTCACACGCTGCTTGAAAAAACATCCTAGGAGACACTACTCACAACCAAGCATGCTTAACTCAAGAGTTCACAAAGGTTGAACTACCTTAAAAGAAGATGCAACTTGGTGATAAAAGTAATCATTTCAATCCCTTTAAACCACATTTAACCATATATCCGGGGCGTTATAATCACCCCCACTTAAGCACCAATGTCCTCATTATGCCACAATCCATTCCAGAATCTTTGCCCCGCTAGGTGATTGCCCTTGGATCTCCCATCCACTGACGAAACTCACAGTCGGAGGTCGGCTCTGATACCATATATAACGCCCCGTCCCCTCCCAAGCCGCGAACATTGCCGATAACTGCTTCAAGGGTTGCTGACTGGCCCCACAAATCACCACGAGTCTTTCCTAGGGGTGGCAATAATATTCGTACCCGCGGGTACCCGCTCCTACCCGACCCTGGAAAAACGGGTATGGGTGCTATTTTTAAAAAAAATGTGGGTAAAGGTACCCGACCCGACCCAACCCGCACTTAAAAAACCCACACAATGCTCGCATACGCAATCTATACTCCACGTCCAATTGGACTTAGCCCAATCTGTTCGCTTTCAACCCATGCTTTTGAAAAAAAAAAACTCATGAAAACCAATATAATTAATATGATTGCACTACATCTAAATTCAAAAGTCAGTACACTTCCTTCTTCCTTTTTCCATTTGCGCTGCTACCAAGATGCTAGTTTGGGGTTCCTTCAAGTTCCTCTACTCGCACTTAAACATACCCTAAAATTGTAGTTGAATTACCCGAATACGATCCGTAAATTTGTGCATATGGGTATAAAATGGGGGGTATAATTTAATCTTTATTTATACCCGAATAGTGCCCGTTATACCCGCATACCTGGTGGGTTCGGGTAAAGGTACTAATTTTTAGTACCCGCTAAATATGGGTAAGGGTAATGTAGGACCATCCCCGGGAAAAGCTCCACCGCTTTTTACCTCGAGTGTGCTGCTTAATGATCGGGAGCCGACTAAGGTTGCTTAATCTTTAAGTAAGGATATTTTTATTTTATGAAATTCGTTTTTGAGAAGAGACTTTTATTTATTTAATAATCAATTTTTATTATTCACATGCTTGAAATTACGTTGAATTAATTTACAAATAATTTTACATAAAGTCCGATTCAAATCCGGGCCACGTCCCAACAGAGAATTCTTAGAAAATTCAAAGGCCATGTGACCTTTGATAATTTCTATGGTATTTTCTCTTGAGTAGACTCCAGATCGGAATATGGGCAAATGTAAATTATTTTATAAATTTTTTTGACATAATAAACATGCATGTTAGATAATAAAAAGAGATTATAAAGAAAGAGTCGCCAACCGATTTAAGGAAACCGACAAACCGAAAATGATGTAAAAATAACTCTAGTCTACGAAGCCGAATTCTAAGTCCGGGGGTAAGGTTACGAATTCGAGAATTAAATAATTCTCGAATCCGCCTATTTAAAAACAGATTCTACTAAAATCGAACTTGAAATGAAATTAAGCGGGGAGGACTTTAATAAATTTCATGATATTTCCGAATCATGTAGAATTTAAAGAATTTAAAGAATGAAGGTTTTTACAAACGAGTGTGCAAATAGCACGTTACATAGAAATAAACTACATTATTGAAAACCAAAGGATGGACGAACCTCACTTTAAACTTCGGTAGTATGAAAGGAAGATTGAACTCCTTATGGTGGACCCTTGATCGTGGCTTGATAGTAGCTTGGTGTGAAGGCTATTTGGAAGTGGTGGAAGATGAATTTGATGTAAGAATATGGATGATAATAATTGAAGAAGAGTATAGAAGATGGATGATAGTAGAATAGAGAGGTATAGGAGAGGATTATAATGAGAGTTGTTGATGATTGTTGATGAAATGAGTGAGGATGAGGGGGTATTTATAGGTGGAGGGTGGATGGATGAAGATGGAAGGAAGGGGACATGATTCCAAGGATCATGCCCCTTAGACAAATAGTAAGGTCGTCTGGCCTTCCTTAGGTCAAAGGTCAACAAGTCAGGGCTATGATATTGAGATTGCATTGAAATGGAGGGAAAAAGATGGCGGCTAAATCGGAATTAAAAAGCAAGGCCGCTTGACCTTTGATTTCTCTGCACACGGATTGCCAGCGTGGCAATCATCTCCCGGCCCATGGAAATGAGGAAGGCCGCCTAGCCTTCCTTTTTCCATGGGGCTGGGGTGCGATGGTTTTGGCCTGCCTAGAATCCTGTAGGAAATAGGAAGGCCGCCTGACCTTCCTTTTTTTCTGGGCTGGACGTGTGTTTATCGGGCCTGATTTTTGGGCTGGAAATTGAGCAAGGCCGCGTGACCTTCTTATTTGGCTAAGCCAACTTCAAACGACCATAATTCCTTCATCCGCACTCCAATTTAGGCTATTCAAAAGTCGTTGGAAAGCTGATGATGTGTACTTTACTCTCATCAAAAGAAATAGGGCCAATGAGACTTGTGGAAAAAATGGAATTCGAAATGGTGGGCACATGTATGTGGAAAGGGCGGAAAATGAAGGTTTTTTTTGTAGTGGGTTGGCCCGGTAGCTTTTGATTGAGGAAGGCCCATTGACTTTGCTTTCTTTCTAGCTTCCTTTCTTGTTGTGCTCAAATTGTACACTTGTCCCGGTACAAAATCTGGTGTCTACAGGTAAGGGTATTGATTTTGAAAACGGGTAAGGGTACGACTTTACTCGCTCTGAACCCGACCCATCGCCATCCCTAGTCTTTCCAACATGCTTCATCCTTGCTCACACGTTGCCTAATTTGAGACTACTCCCAGCCAAACACACTTAACTAAGGAGTTCCCAACGAATGATCTACCTTAAAAAAAGGTGCACCTTGGTAGTATAAGTGGTCATTTCATTCTCTTTAAGCCACATTTAACCACATATATCCGAGGCGTTACAGTGGTGCCTACACCACGACCCGTGGTGAGCCTTGTGCACTTTGCCTTGCTCTTTGGTTGGCGGCACGACCTGTGCCAGACTCAACTTATTCAGTGGTGAATTTAGGGATGACAACGGGTCGGGGGTGAAACGGAGGTGGGTACCTCCACCTTCGGTCCAATTAATAATCGGAGGTGGGGTGAACCTCCAAATCCGATTATAATCGGAGGTGGAGGCCATCAGATTATAATCGTAGATCCAATTAGCATTTGTACTATTTGTTTATTTTATTTTTCTATTTTTTGACAACATTTTTGTTGCAATTTAATTTATCATACTCATTACTTCTAAAAAATGAAACACCAACAACAAACCAAAATAATTTTTTCACGTAAAAAAAAGATATAGCTACACAACAGGTGTGAAAAAGTCTCTCAATCATTAAAATAGTGGCAATACGCCCTTCCTTGAAAAAAAAAACTAAGTTTTAGATACTCCCCTCAATGCTCAAATTCGGTTAAATTATATAATTTTATATATTTATTATTCTAATCGGATTTAATTAGAACTAATCGGATCAGAGGTGATCACCTTCATATCCACTCCAATTATAATCAGAGTCGAACTTTTTTAATCGAATTCAGATTTCTTTTTGTCAGACTTGGATCGAATTTTCTGCTGCGGATCGGAGCGAACTCGTTTCGGATTCGGATCTGACTTCCATCCTTAGTGGTGATCATATAGCTTGTGTTTAACTTATATATGATCCTTATACTTGCACCCCGTGATTTTATATGTTATATAATCCACTTATACTTTTGAAATAATCCCAACAATTATTTTATAAAGGGAAATTAGAATTAAATAAATCAAACTTTAATGGGCAAACTTAAAAGGTTCAAATCTTACATATTTCATTATTTCTCTATTTATTTTCAGTTATAATTAAAATATAGTATTATATTTCTTAGTGTAATATCAATAATCTCCCTGATTTCTGACAAAAAATGGAAAATTAAATTATAATAATGTCTGCTTGGGGGATTGGACAATAATAAACAAAACTTTAAAAATATATGCTAACAATGTCAAATTTCGGCAAATCATTATTTTTTTGTGTACCAAAATCCTACTCCATATTTTCAGCCTGAAGTATATTTTAAAAGTTTGCCAATTTTTTTTTTCATTGCAACCCTTACAAAAGATACAAGGTGTAATTACTAAAATACTAATACTAATTTATTTTGAGAACCTGAACAATTATTATGATTTTTTAAAGGAATAAAAGGGGAAAAAATCATAAATGTAGAAAAAAATGACAAAATGTGAGATAAAGTTTGTAAATTCACTAAATCGTGAGAAAATGTTGTGCTAAATTTGTAAATTCACTTAACAGGATGGTAACCTTGCAGCATTCAACATGGCTAAGGTCCACCCAATTGGGGATGGATAAGTCTGGATGGTGTAGCTAGATTGTATGTTTTGATGGACAAATTAACAATAAAGTATTTGCTCGTAAAAAAAAAAATTAGGAGCAAACATAAGTCAAAATCTCAGATATTTAAGATGTGTACTTGATGGTGGTCTTCTGATTGAGAAATACAGTTTGTCAAAATTTGGGACAATTCACGTACAAATTTGAAATTCGATTTACTATCACCCAATAGCTCAAAGTAAGGATTATTAGAATTCAATTTTGCTAACTAACTTTATAATCATTGATATTTGATGAGTTGCTCCTAAAAACAAAAAGGAAATATAAAAACTCATGAGTAAATTCTGAAAATGAAAGAAAAAGGCCTAATCCATTTCTGATTTCTCACATCTCCATATTTTTTTGGCAAATCCAATTTAACCAAACAAATTCAATCTCTGCAAAGCGCTTGGGCTTGGGATCGGCGCTTAGCAGCACCTCCAGACTCCTTCCTTCATCCTCCCCTTCTCTCTCTCTCTCTCCAAATCTTCATCTTCGACCCCTGAATCCTTCCATGGTTGTGGGCTCTCAATAGGTTTCGTTTCACTGCTACCATATCTGATTGCATTTGACACCGCTCCTTCTGCTTCAGCTGTTCTCCCCAAATCTTCATTTTCTTGGGCGCGTTCTCGTTTTCTAGGGTTTCGTTTTCTTTAGGGTCAGGGGTTGTTGTTCCTCTTTCTCCTCCCCCTTTTTTCTTTTCACATTGTCTTCGTTTTCGGCATTTTGCGTTTCCGATTCTTTCCGAAGTTAGGGTTTGTGGTTGTGCGCGCTTCAGATCTGAATTTTGCAACTGGGGTTTTCAAAACCAATTAATTCACCATGTTTTGGCGTATGGCCGGCTTGTCCACTGCATCTCCGGTGAGTTTTTCTTTTCTTCTGTGTTGTCTTTAGATCCATTTTAAATACTCTTGATTAAATTTGTTCTATGTTGGTCATTTTAGCGTAGTCGATGAATCTGCTATAATATGATGAGTAGATTTCTGCTTTTTTATCTGTCACTGAACGAATTCCTTATATTTTGGTTATTGACAATTTTGTCTTTTATTGTTTGGGGGGGGGGGGGGGCGGATTTGCAGGGGGGCATCATTGCTTACCACATTATCATCATCTTGATTATGCCTGTGTTTGTTCAAGAATGCATAGTGGAAGGCTTGAGTATTTGATTGGCTGCTTTGATAATGAGATAGTTAAGTGTGACTATGTGCTATTTGGCTGGTGATCTTTTAGTGTTCAATTTGGGGAACACTGAAATACTTTGATACATGATGTTCCCCCCTTCTGGAATCCTGTTCTTACTTTAGTATATGCTTGCCTGCTCCTCTTTGGGAATGGCAGCATCGCCTCACTACCATTCTTTGTAAAGGACTTAATGGTCTGGTATATATATGCTTGCCAGCTATTCTTTGGGAATGGCGGCGTCTGCTCACTGCCACTCTTTTGAAGTAGTGGAGAATTTAGATGTCCATCTGTTTAGTGTAGTTTCTTCTTTAGAATTGTCTCCATTGTTAGGATCCTCTCCAAAATTAGAATTGCTTTGTCAACTTGTGGTACATTTGAACTTATCTTAAGTTCATCTTTCAGGGCGAAGAAACACTTTCTTTAGGGTGATCAAGGTGTAATATAAGTTGGACTTGTGCTTGTCAAATGCTGGTGATGAACATAATACAAACAATATATTCCATTTTCCTTGATAGTTGACATGATGTTCTTGTGTTATGTATTATCCGATGATGATTACTGTTTATGTATAATACAAACAAATTTTGGCTAGAAGGAAATTCTTTGAGGGATTTCTGAACCCCACAATCATCGGTGGTAGTTGCCATTAGATGGGTCGAGTGGTGTCAGCAGATCCAGGTTGCAATTGATTTCTGAATGTTTCCTCCAAATGGTCTGCTTCAAACGAGCAGTCAAACTCGTGCTTAAATTTTCGATAAGTACTGATTGGAAATGACTTTGCTTCGTGAACAATATGGAGGCAAACATACTTTTACAAACCACATTTGTTGTCTTAATGCTAGGAAATGAATCTCAGAAAATGGATATGTAAAATGTCAGGGAAGCCCACACATTTCTGTGGCAATTTGCCTGTTTATATGTTGTCTTCAAAATATTTCAAAAGGCAATCCCAGAGAGACCCAGCAAAGTCACAATGAAGTAGTAAATGATCTGGAGATTGGCATGTACAACACATGTTAGCCAAAATCTTCCCCCCTTATATAGGGAATTCATCATATGGATTTTTTTTTCTCAGTACAAGGTTTGGTTAGTGAACAAAGGGGATGTGTCATTCTATGAATAAATTCGTCAATTGAGAACTATGACATGTTTTAAGAATCCCTTTTTTGTTGAGAAATTGAAAATGGATCTTTCAAGAAGTTCAACTTTTTTCCCTTTAATCTCCTTTGTAGAACTTGTCTGTGGTGTTTGACTGTTCTAGTGTTCTTATCTTCATAAATGGCACATGGGTGCTACAATTCTGCTTGAATGTTGCAATAGCTGACTAACCTTACTTGTTAGGGCATATTCATTCCTTAGTAATTCGCTATTCATTTGATACTGGATTCTGCAATTAAGTTGGATCCAGAATAGACCTAATGCTACAAATGAAAAATTGGCCCTGGTTGTCATTATATTGTTATGTGTGAGCCAAATTGGTTGAAAATGGTGAGAAGAGGGGAGAATAAAAGGATAGGGTAAGTTGAACTATTTGGTTCCACACCATATGATACTACTGGCTAATAATTTTATTATTCACCCCCGAAGCAGATATCATGATGTCATGAGAGGCCTTTATGTGATTCTCTTGGCATGGAGTGAGAAAAGTATCACATTGACATGCATAGTGGTGGTCTGAATCTCCGGTTTCTTTGATGAAGCACCGTTAATCTGTTGAGGATCTCTTTGCAGCAATGTTGTGGAGCGTTTCAAAGAATTTGGAGTTTTGTCTCATAGAATGCAGGATTTCAGTAAAAATTGTGACACAAATTTTATTTGTGATATACAACTTTACTACTATTGGACACAAATTTTAGAGAACTAAAAGGGATCAGGATTCTATTATAGCATGTCAGGCTAAACAAAAGCCAATTGATCAAAAGTTATGTCATCAGGATGGGTTAATTATCACAAGAAATGCTACAGTGAATTCTAATGATTGTCCTAAACAATGTTCTATCCTTCTATGAGGGATGATTGAGTGCTTATTTTCTGGCTTAGAAAATGCATCAGTGATGCCCATTGTCTCGCTTGCCTCAAAGAAAAATAAAAGACAAACAGGGAAAAATAATGTCGCTTATTTCTCTTTAAATATGAACAGTTTCTGGTTGGCTCCATTCATGGATTGTGGTTTCCCCCTTTGCATGGGTTTTTAAAAATATTGATGCAAGTGTCATATGCAAGCCAAGTTTTAACTTTCTACTAACTGATGTGATTCCAGGTGGAGACCATTCTGGACAAGGATAATTTTACATTAGAGGAGCTTCTTGATGAGGATGAAATTATTCAGGAATGCAAAGCCCTCAATGCTCGGCTGATTAATTTGTAATGTTTTTATCTTGCTCATCTTGGGAGTGCTCAATCTTCGCTTTTTTGGGAAAATAGAGAAGGGGGGGGGGGTTGCTGTTGGGAAAGGGGGAATTGGTTTACTTGATAAAAAATATATGATGACACCAACGGTGTCACTCGTGTTCAGAATATTATGTCCATTAAGTTTGCTTGTTTGCTTCCTAGTTAGCATGGCTGCAACTTTCTTTCCTCGTATACAGATATTTTTTTATTTGAATATCTTAATGCATATACATATTTTGTCCCATATATGTTTACATCTGCTGCTCATTCCTCTGTTCGTTATGCTTTTATTGCTTTGAGATGACTCCTTGTGTCACATCCCCTCAATCTTTTCTTATTTATGTTGTAAGATTTTCTTTTTTTTTTTTTTTTACTTTGTACAGTATTTATGTTTTAGTTTAGTTTTTTTTTTTCAATGGTTTAAATTTTACATGCACACACTATGTTTGGAAAATTGGACTTTGGTCCTCGTTGAAATCAACCATCCCATTATAGGGCTGTTCTTAATCGGCATATCTGTTTTGGGTTTACTTTAGCTGTTGAATATTTATCAGATTTTACTAGAGTTATCTTGATCTTTCCATTACCTATTGGATATTTGTCTTAGTTTTTTTTTTAAGGGCAATTTTACACAAATACACGGCATAGGGTAAATTTTGACTTTGGTCTTCCTTGTTGAAATCAAACATCCCATCACTGGGCTGTTCTTAATGGGCATATCTGTTTTGGGTTTGATTTAGCTGTTGGATATTTATCAGATATGATCTTTCTGTTTCCCCTTTTACTAGAGTTGTTGAAATTTCAATACGCTTCTCCAAATGCGAGTATCTGTTTTAAGTTTGCTTTACCTGTTGGATATTTATCCACTATGATACTCCAATGGGGATATCTATTTTAACTTTGCTTTACTTGTTGGATATTTGTCCACTCGATCTTTCTGTTTCCTTTTTCTTTTTTATCGAACTTCTCTTGTTTTCACCATTTGTTTCTTCTTTTCAAGTCGTTTCTTTTGAGCATTTTTTTGTGGGTTGGGGGTGGGGTGTGGTCTCCCCATTCTTACATTGCTGCTGTCTGCAGTCTTACTTAGTGCTACTATTTGGTGCTGAGAATAGTCAACCTGTGGGCACTCTACTTTTTAGCGTTCAACTAAAAGGAAACTACTCTTCGCCATCCAAAAATGTTATACTGCAAAGTGCCTTTTCATTATTAACCTCATTATACACTGCAATTCAGCTGTTCAGGGGGCATCCAATGATGCCTTTCTTACCTAGAAATAGATAATATCCATAATTTTGCTCCTATGCGGCAGCATAGCTGCTGTATTGTATTTCTTAGCGAGAAGATATCCTAAAAATTAACAGATGCCCTTAATTGCTTTCATGATCTGACCTTTTAGCTCTAATTGCTTGAGTT
This sequence comes from Portulaca oleracea, assembly GCA_029582165.1. Classification (NCBI taxonomy): domain Eukaryota; kingdom Viridiplantae; phylum Streptophyta; class Magnoliopsida; order Caryophyllales; family Portulacaceae; genus Portulaca; species Portulaca oleracea. The sequence continues at coordinate 15,821,436 of CM055868.1, forward strand.
GATCTAGGCATTTTCGCAAGAAAAATCCTGGGGGGAGAGTGAAATTTATGCATATTGGTTCTAGCTCTCAATGCAACTAGCTACATGTCCATTAGCATCTGCCAGCTGCAATTATGATGTTTCCAAATGGCGCTCTTTGTGATTTGCCTCTTCCCATTTGGTGCTGGGGGATTGTGACTTTAATATATCCTTGAACTTAGTGAATTCTGTTTCCTTGCAAGATGAAACTATGAGCAAATTGGAGGCTTTTTTCTCTTATTTTTCTTCACAGCGTAGGATAAGCACATCTCTGTTGTGGATTTATACCATTCAAAGTTGAAACACACGCATATCGTCTGCTTTTATTGTACATATGGCGAGGAGCTCTTAATGGTATTTACACTTGCAGTTTGCGAGAAAAACCCCAGGTTGAGCTACTTATACGCTACATAGTTGAAGAAGCCCCTGAGAATGCTGAGAAACGAAGAACTTTCAAGTGGGTATCTTTATCCTTCTCAGGATACTTTGTGTGTTACGTAGTTGTAGTTAATATTACTTCTCTCACTGTGGTAGGTTACCTTTTGTTGCCTGTGAGATCTTCACATGTGAAGTTGATATCATACTCAAAACACTGGTGGAGGATGAGGAGGTATTTGGCATATAGGTCTATGTTTTTACTTTTATTTCTATAACATAAATTTCCTCTGCTGTTCTCTTTGTTTGTTTTTTTTTTTTTTGGGTTTGCTGAAGTTAATTCATCTCATTGGCAGTTGATGAACCTATTATTTTCATTCTTGGATCCGGAACGCTCACATAGCACATTATTGGCGGGTTATTTTAGCAAGGTAGGGTTTCAGTAAGCTTTGAGAAGTCCTCTGAAGTCACTTGTAGATGCTATGAAAATTAATCTTCATTTATTGAGTACTTACATTTTTCTAATTAGAAGCTTATTATCATTCTTCATTGCCAGGTTGTGATATGCCTCTTGTTGAGAAAGACTGTTCCTCTTATGACTTATATTAAAGTGAGTCTTCAGAACCTCAATGGCCTACTAGATCTTGCAGAGTTTAATTAGTGTTGACATTTGTTTGATGTATCATATCAGGCACACCAAGAAATCATTAGCCAGCTGGTTGATCTTATTGGGATTACATCTATAATGGAGGTTGGTGCTTTTGGTATATTGGTGCTAGGTTTTCTTAGTCTTGTATGACCTTTCATCAATCTCAAAGCACTTTTCTGTGCTTAAAGTCAATTAGTTTTATATAAGTCATTGCTAAATTGTTCTCTGTTATTTTGTTGATTTTTTGTTTTATTTTATATTATCTGTTCTCCTTTCCCCCCTTCCATCCAAGTGTTTGTATGAGGACTGCCCTATTGAATCATAGACAGTATCACGTGGTTTCTGTTGCCTTGACAGCTGTAGTATCTTTATTCCGAATTTCTTTTGTGTAATTTATTCTCTTTCTGACTTCCCCCCTCCTAATACCATTGGCTTGTCTGCTAGTTACTAATTACAGATATATGTGTTGCACTTTTGGGTTGATTACATGTCCATTGGAAAGTTAATGATAATAGGAACTTCATATCATTATTTAGTTGCTGGTTGTTCGTTATTCCCAATAGCATTTTATGATCAGGTTACCATGAATTCATGTTCTGTCTGTATGCACAGGTGTTGATTCGTCTTGTTGGTGCGGATGAACATATATATGCCAACTATGCAGAAGCTATGCGTTGGTTGGAAGAGACAAATGTTTTGGAGATGATTGTTGACAAGTTTAGCTCCTCTGTAAGTCTCATTGTCCTAGTAGATTGAGTGTCTGTATTTTTGCTGCATCTTCTTCAAGTCTTCTTTGTTATTGTGTCTGTATAGTATTAGTGATAATGGGGACTGGGGCATCACGCTTCCTCTATAATGGGAATAAAATCATAAATAATCTTGAAATAAGTGCTATGTTGAAACTATTGCCATGGAGAAAGACTTGATATGGGTTGAAAAGGAATCATATTATCAACATCGTTTGTAAGCCCTTGTAGAAGTCCACTAAACCACCGCTTAGTGTGTTTTGTATGAATATGTGCTGACTTTGTTTAATGTCTTTAAGGCCTTGTGTTGGTTTTTCTATACTTGACTTGAGGCTAGATAGTTTGGCACCTTCTTTATCTTGTACTGCTGTTGTCATTTCATCTGGTTTTACTGCTTAATATCATAGGGTTGTTTTTTAGCATTGCTAGCGGTGAAATTACTATATTATCTACTTCGATCAAACAATATTTTGAAACGTGTATGATAAATGTGATGTTTACAGGATTGCCCTGAAGTCCATGCTAATGCAGCAGAGACGCTTTGTGCCATTACCAGATATGCTCCCCCTGGCATTGCAGCTAAAATTTCTAGTCCAAGGTAGTTTCATGATCTTTTCTTGCTAATTGGCAAGCTTTTGATTATACAAGTAACAGGGATTTTGCTTCTGAATTTCAGAATATAAGAATAATTGCTTTTGCTTCTGAAGCTCTTATAGTTAAGAGAGAGGATTTAGGAATACACTGGCTATGCTCTATGATTTCTATGTAATTTTTGGGTCACATATAGTCATTGTTGCAAACCGAATGTTATGTGGAAGGTTATGATCATCAAGTGTGTGTGTGTGTGTGTGTGTGTGTTTTTTTTTTTTTTGGGGGGGGGGGGGTTGTTATACTAGGCAGAAAGACCAGTACAGTGCTAATATGTTGAATGGGGTTGTGGAATGAATCTGGAACTTAATATAAGCCAAGTCTTGATATTCAGCAGGCCAAGATATCATTTTGCAGCTATGCCAAAAAAATGATTTCATGGAAATGAGGTTTAGGCTAATGGCCAGTATCAGATTATAGTTTAAACTCTCTGAACCAAGCCTTTAATGATTTTGATCAGTGTATACATCTAAGGGAAATGGCAATGGAACAATCTGATGTACAATAGGAAACTTCTCATGTGACATCTGATTACTGTTCTGGTTTACCCCTTTTGAGAGTATGTTTCTGCTTGTTGTTTATGCAGTTTCATAGGAAGGCTGTTTCACAATGCGTTGGAGGATTCTCGGCCAAAATCAGTTTTGGTTAACTCTCTCTCCGTGTGCATTTCCTTGTTAGACCCAAAGAGGGTCGCTTTTGGTTCTTATCATGCATATAATCGCCAATTTGCTCAAGCATCCTCAATTACTGTGAATTCTGAGACAGTTGAAGGCATGCTAGGCAGCTTAGGTGAGAGGATTTGACTGTGTTTAACATCGTTTATATTTATTAGTTTTTACTGGGTGATCTGAATGTTTTCTTACATTTCACGATGGATGCCAGGAAATCATCTATTAGTTATCTGATATAGATGCCTTAAAGTTGGTTATCTGCTATAAGTCTTTAAGGCCTATATTTCTATGTGCATCCATCAATATAATCTTCCCTTGTAATGCCAGCCATACTGTTGTTGATACGATGAAAGTGCCATTTACTAGTTTTTGTGCACATGCACGAATGGCTAGGGTTATAGTTGATGATTTCATGGTATGATTCTACAAAGTGATGCAGTGTACAATTGGTTACTTGTAAAATTCTGAGAAGATTTGAGTGTAATTTGATCACATTAAACTACGAAAGCAAAGTCTAATTTCTTCTCATATCTTGAAGTCACTCCTAAAGGAGTTATTAGTTACTGTAAATTAGAAAGTCATGCTAAGTTGCTTCTTAAAGGTTCTTACAGGGAGCTTATCAGCTCACCTCTCCATAAGATATCCATAAGACCAAAGAGTTTTTGGGGGAGTTGAAGCTCATGTTCAGCGCTTGGAAGATATTTTATGAAGTCTCTCTACTTTTGGGTTACTGGGAAGTTTAGTTCTACGCCTTTTGATGTAGTGGATTTTGTGGATAGCCTATATTTTGGTTGTACATAATTTGTAGGATGGTTCATAATCATATGATCTTTTCTTCCTATTATTAATATATCTTATTTTCCTAAAAAAAGATATATTTAAATGCTTACTGGGCATCTGTTTTTTTCTCCTTATGATTAATATATTCATGTTTTCCTATAAAAAAATATATCTAATATTCCAATTAAAACAAACATCCACTAGACATCTCTATGGAAAACTGTTGAAGAACTAATAATAGGCATTCTATTAGGGATTATGGTGAATGTATTAACCTCATTATTTGTCTCAGAGGGTGGGTCACCGTGCTGTATGTTATCTCTTATTTTGATATGAGTGATTTTGTGAATAGTCTTACATAAGTTTTGTAGGATGCTAGCTGAGCATCCGTGTGTGTGTGTGAGAGTTGGGAAAGGGGGGGGGGGGGTTATGCGTGCGTTTGTCTGTTGATGGCTGCTGTTAGAGGGAATGAAATTAAACAATAATTCTCTGAGTATGGCTGCACCTGGCTGCATAGTTTGGAATAATGGGAAAGATGAAATGGTTGTTAATGTGATAATAATCTCAATTGGGTCAACTATTGGGCTTAGTGTGTTGTTGTTTTAAGTCCCATGACATTCACAACCAATGTAACGGGTCCTTCTGTTGAAATGTGGTCTCTATAGCTGGGTCCTTTGGCTCAGCCTGAGGAATTTGTTTGATGCCTTGTGACTGTCAGGTTGGACTGATAGTGGTCCCCCCACCCAGCAAAAAAAAAGATTAATCAGAAGATCAGGTTGGTCTGATAGATTCTAAAACAATTATTTACAAGTTGGCCAGCTACTAGATGGGTGGCCATAGGGTTGTATTTTCATACTGATGGTTTAGTAGGTAACGCTCTCAAGGTCAAAATGATGGCATGCCCAGTAGTTTTTGTGAAGTTCAATGATGTTAGATTAAATTCAATGATGTTGATTTAGCAGACAGAGCAGATCAGGTCTTTTGCTTTAACAATGCCCCACTCACAGCCTGTCTTCAGTAGGCAGAAAATTTGGTTCTCTGGCCTGGATCATAATCACCTCCAAGCTCTGTTTAAAGACTTCTGCTGTGGAGTTAACTGTTGCTAGTCCTGTTTTCCAAATTGTATATTGTGTTAAACATGTGTGTGATATGCAAATTGTTTCTGAGCCTATCATGTACTATGTCTCCTCTTTGTGTACATTTCCTCTTTATGTTACTTTGTCCATTAATCCACGTGCTTAATTGGATTTCTGGATTGTGAGAATATTTTGACGAGCAAAAAAAAGGCCAAAGAGAGATGCTAAGAGGGTAGCAACCTTGCACAGAAGGGGAAATTACAATAGCATGATGCCCTCCTCTCATGCACCATATGAAAAAATAAAGTTAATCCCACTACTAAGCATATGACAGCTCAATGCAGAAAATTCTCAAAAAACAGACCTTGAAATTTGAATTGGATGTAGCTATGACGGATGCATTTATTACGGAGATTCGATCTTTTATTGTATTGTTGATCTTGACATGCAAAACCCGTCAAACTATTCTATTTTGCAGGTCAGTTACTCAAGTTGTTGGATGTCTCTTCTGAAGAAAATGTCCTGTTAACTACATATGGAAAGTTGCAACCACCCCTTGGGAAACAGCGCCTAAAGGTACTTCTTGTTTGTTTTTTTTTTTTTATCTTTTTATTTATGTACTTTTAGCATGAAGATAGTTCACAATCTTGCTCTATCTCCGCGCAAAGGCAGCTGTATAATTTGTTGACCTGTCAGGTTATGCATTGATGGTAGTCAACCTGACCGCTAAGCTTTTCTCCCTTGTGACCTTTATAATTTCCTTTGGATAGAAGTTAGAACTTGTCTAAATCACCTGATGATTGTCCAATCATTTGAGCATCAAATGGGAGAATATGAGGCAAGGGGGAGGACGGGTGAACTGAGATAGAAGGGAGGACCAGAATCTTTTGCAGATGCTTATCGTTGTTCCTTTTTCAGGAGGATGATATGTGTGTTTTCTAATGGTAAATTCTTTTTTAACTTCTCAGATTGTTGAATTCGTCTCAGTTCTGCTCTCAATTGGTAATGAAGCTGCTGAAAAGGAAGTCATACATCTTGGAGCTGTGAAAAGAAATTTAGAGTTGTTTTTTGAGTAAGTTTGAAATTGATGTGTGGTCGTAATTGATTATTCTTGGAGCTTTATATGACCGTGCTTTTGAATTTGCTGCAGGTACCCTTACAACAATTTTTTGCATCACCATGTAGAGAACATTATCCTGTCTTGCTTGGAAAGTAAGAATTCTGCTCTTGTTGAGCATCTTCTTCGTGAATGCGATCTTGTTGGAAAGATATTGGAAACTGAAAAAAGTCCTTTGTTGTCAAGTGATTCAAGCAAGGTAATTGAAGTTTGATACTTAGATTACTCCTTTGTACCGTGCTACTCACTTTCTATTGCAACTAGGGGTGTAAACGAGCCGAGCCCCCCTAGGCTCGGGCTCGGCTCGGTATGGAAAAGCTCAGCTTGAGCTCAGCTCGAAGCTCACTGAGCTTTTAAAGTCAGCGCTCGGGCTCGGTTCATATATCTAGGCTCGATGTCGGCTTGCAAGTCGGCTTGGCTCAATTTATTTTTTTAATTTAACTCTCCAAATTCGAATAAAAAATCAAATAAATTTTTAGATATTTGTCAAACTTAACGCAAAAATAGCATTATTTTACAATAAGGGTATTACCAAGCAAAGATTAAATGTTAATGCTTGAGATTTAAGGAGCATAACAAAAAAAATGAAAGAAAAACAACAAATATATGCTCTATTATGAAATTTGAACATATAAGTTAATGTATAAGTCACCAATATTCTCAGAGTATAACCTATTTCCTATTAAATACTTAAAGGAGCCTAACCGAGCTGAGCCTGAGCTGAGCCCCCCTAGGCTCAGGCTCAGCTCGATAGGCATTTGAGCCGAGCTCGAGTTGAGCCAAAATTTGGTCAAACTGAGCTCGAGCGGAGCTTTGACCGATTCGAACCTGAGCGGCTTGCAAGCCGGCTCGGTTCAGTTACATCCCTAATTGCAACCATTTGTAGGATGTGGTTTCCCTTTTATTTTGACCTGCCCATGTTATTCATTTGTGTGTATGCACATGCGTGTGTGTGTTTCCTTTATTATTAATACTGAAGCAGTAATCATCTGTTTCTTCATTGCCCTTGCAGCCCACAGTCGGTGTTGATGGAAGACAGCCTCCAAGAGTGGGAAATATTGGGCACTTGACTCGCATATCTAACAAACTTGTTCATCTCTGTAATACCAACAATGAAATTCAGGCGTTGTTGCAGGTTTGTTTCTCAATTATCTTTTTCTTCATCCTGTATGGGAGAGCTCTTGTATGCCCTTGTTTCATAATTGTACATTGAAGTTGTTGGGTGGAGCTTACAATGTCAAATTACTATACAGGACTCCTAAAGTTCACATAGCGAATTATGCGTTCTTAGCCTATGCATCTGAACATTTAGGGTTTTCGAAGATTCTGATATTCATAAGAAGATATGGGGCATTTTTCAAACATTAGAAATGACTTTGATAGAGCTATGAGGTTATTGATGAGAATTGTGGATGATTAGATGGGGTTGATTGCCAAAAGAGCATATTTTGGTTTATTCCCTTAAAATAGCTGGATACTTCATTGCCTTTATTCAGTTGAAGAGCCCTCCCCAAGGCAGCAGTCTCTTGCTCGTTTTTCGTTTCCATTTTCTGTCCCTTTTGTTTGTTGCACTTTTGTTTTGGAAAACATTTTACGTTTGATTGATTGATCTCGCTCTTTTTCTGCAAATATGTAGGGAAATAATGAATGGCTCGATTGGTGTTCAAATGTCTTATCCAAGCGCAATGCTGTGGAAAATGTGTACCAATGGGTGTGCGGGTAGGTCATATTCATTGAAGTTGAAAATGCTGTTCGCTTTGAATTTAGAATAGTTTTTTGTTTTTGATTTCATCAGTCGAATGATTGATTGTTGGATTTTCTTGCTAAAGAATATACTTGCTCTTAGACCTGGCAATTCTCGACCCGACCCGGAAACCCGACCCGCAAAAAGGGTTTTGAACACGAAATTCCGACCCTGGACCCGAAAATGACCCAACCTAAAGAACCCGGTAAAAAACGGGTCGGTTTGGGTCAAGTTTGGGTCGACCCGTTGGGTCAGACACTTTAATTTTAACTTTTTTGTCTACTTTGGCCTTGTACAAAAAAATGGGCCCATTTCATGAAAATTAAGGACCAAAAAAAATATTGAGTGGTTTTGGAAAGTTAAGCGTAGAGAGAGACATACAAATGAAATAATCAAATAACAAACAAAACCCTAACACGGTCAATCACTCACTCTTTCAGTGAACCCTCAAACTCCTGCAGTCCCGCCGCTCTCCTCTCTTTTAGTAAAATAGTGTATTATTGTCCAAGGTCAAAGTTCAGTGCATTATTGTCCAATATCTTAAAAGTTTAGTATATTAGCATCCCAAAACCCTATATATTTCATAAGTACTGTTATTCGTGGATTGTTGACGTAAACCGCATAATACTTGTAGACTTGAAGATTGCCAAATTTTGTCCCTTAGGTGTATAGTAATATGTCTATACAACTATGACATATCGTGGTGGTCGAACTTGGAATGGAATGGTACATTACACAGGTGTATTTGACTAATTATAATCAATTTTATTAGTTGTAAGTGACTAAGAAAAAGGGTGGTCATGACCCGTAAACCCGACCCAAACCGCTCGAAACCGGAATACACCCGACCCGTATTTACCCGACCCCGATATACGACCGACCCGTAACCCGCCCGCCCGCCCGTATTGACAGGTCTACTTGCTCTACTTTGCTAGACCTTTTTTTTTTCTCACTTTTATTTCTTTGTTTTTTAAAGGGAAGACTAATCTTGAAATTCCCTTGCGTTTAATCATAGACATGACTTTCTTAGTTGGTTTTGTTGTTAATTGACACTTTTTGGGCTTTTGTATTTAATATACTCAGTTTTCTGTTTGATTGAACACCTTTATTAATTATTTTATTTTATATTGGGTTGATGAAGGTTTTCAGTAAAATCCTGTTTGATCTGTTTTGCTTTCCACTGAAGTATTCAGTTTCTTCTACTGTTGGTATCTGTTTGAGGCTGCTATGTCACTCTTTTGCTCGAATCATAGCTGCTGTTTGATTTTGAATTTGTTTCCTTTGCTACAGGAGACCAACTTCTCTGCAGGACCGCACTAGGGATAGTGATGAGGACGATTACCAGGATAGGGATTATGATGTTGCTGCTCTGGCTAATAATTTAAGCCAGGCCTTTCATTATGGGATTTATAATAATGACATGGAGGAGGTGAGGTGCTCAACCTTGTGCTGGTCTCACTTTTATTTTCCTTTATTGGATTAGTTTCTATCTTTTTGCCTTGTTTCTTTGTCTATTCTTGGGCTAATAACCTAGGATCAATTTGATGAGGTCGATAATAGCAATATGACTGAAGTAAATATCATCATTATCATGTAGTTGCATGTGCTTTTCTTATATTTTATGTGCATATAGTCTTTTATAGGATGCTTTTTTGCTGCACCCGTGCTTCAATCTGTTTATGTTTCCTTGTAAAAAGAGGTTTGAAAATCAGAAATTCAGAATATAATTTTGAAAAGCACAAAGTGCAAGTTATAAGTGTATTACTCCCTTCGTTCCATATTAATTGTCCTGAGGTGTCATTAATTTCTCAATATATACTATGTTCTAATATACGGAAGTACTATCATTAGATTCATAACGAAAAATACCATCATAAGAATGTAATTTTGTAATTTTTTGATAAAATATACTATATAAAATTTTTAGTCAAAGACTACATTTTGGACAATTAATATAAAACAGAGGGAGTATGTAATACATGCTAGACTCAGGTCTCAAATATTTTTTGACAACATATTAATCTATTACTTGATAGTAGCCGTTACCAAGAAAAGTGATAAAATTACAAAGCAATCAATGTTATACTGTTTTCCAACATTCAGAAAACGTACCCCAAAGACTTAAGTCTCACAACTCACAAGAAGGTTGATAAATTTCATTAGAATTCTTTTTCTTATAAAAAAGGCAGCAGAATAATGCCAGATGAATTTCACCTCCAAATACCCACTCTCCCTCATCACAGCTTATAGGTTGCACAAAGTAAGGGCATGAGGATAAAAAGGTTGACATCAGGAAACCAGAACTAGAGAAGAGGACCCGGGTAGGAGCAGAAGAAGGAAAGTCTGGAGAAGAAGTATTAGGAATACCTGTAGAAAGAGGAGGGATAGGAAAGAAAACAAAAAAATAGGATACCAAAAAAAATTCAGGGCAGTTGTACTTACCTCGGGGTTTCCTTTGACTGCTGGTGACTTTCACCTACGCTGCCGGCGCTCCGGACCTGCCTGTCTTGAATAGAAGGTTGTTCTTGGTCTGATTCCTCCACAAATTAGCGCGCGCAATCACATTATGGCGTAATTCCACTAGATTTGCTCCAATAGATTAGGGCTTTTATTGGACTCTCGCATACATGGCTGAGTATAGTTTCTAAGTGTTGTAAGCTTTTACTAGTCAGTATCTCCAACAGTCATTCTTTCACATTTGCCCACTGTGAGCTCAGCTCTTTTGCTATAACTGAGGTGTGTACCACCCTGTGCTTGGGGTGGTCTGATGTGCCAGCCAAGTCACCTAACACATAGGGTTGCTTATCTTAACTTAGTTTCTGAGATCCATATCATTTATTTGCTGACCAATGTTTGTTTTCTTGGCCTCTGAGGTCTTTAATATGTTTTCTATGGTCTTCCTGCAAATGCCAATAGTAGATTTAAAGTGTATTCATTGTAGTCTTGATATTTTGTATATTATGATTGAGGACTGCCATTGCACAGTGCACCCTAGATGTTTTCTACATGAATGGCTTTTTCTAGTTTGATAGTGCCAATCCCTCGAAATGTATATTTTGAATAAACTTTTCGTGTCTATTTATGCAGGGTCAAGGTTCACTTGAGCGAGATGATGAGGTATGTCCTTTGGACTGGCTAAGAGCCTAAGATGCTTGAATCACACATACTATCTTTTATTTATACACTATTGGGTATAGTGGACCTTTGATTGGTGTATCCTAGTCTATGTATCCCTTGATTGGAAAAGTTTGAGCACTAAATTGTTGTCCTTTCTTCTTGATAGTACTCCACCTTGATAGGTGCATGTTTGGGTGCTCTAAGGTTGTTTTGCAATTTATGGTTGTTCATGTATATTTCACGTACTCCGGTTGTTATATTGTATGTCAAAGGTTGAAATTCGTCCAGACCTGTCTGCCTGATTGCATTCTTCTCGTTTGTGACATTCAATTATTCACCATGTGGTGTTGTATTGGTAGTGTACTCTCATAGTCAGGATTCAGGAAAGCTTTTCTTAGCTGCTTGACTTGCTGACTATTTTTATTGAAAAAAGTAATGAGATACTTGAACCCTTGTTGCCCTTTCCCTTGTTTGATATTTGCATTTTTATGCCAACAATATTGGAGGTATGCTTTATGCAATTGGATGTTAAGAATTGATAGTATCTAAGAGATTATGATTTTTTTTGATGAAATTAGAGAATCTGACGATGAAACTTTTAGGATGTATACTTTGATGATGAATCTGCTGAGGTGGTCATATCATCACTGCGTCTTGGAGATGACCAGGACAGGTCTGTGATCCACACCCATTTTGTTCTTCTGCTTGTGTGTGTAGGGATTTTACTGTCTGATATGCTCAGTATTTGTTATTTATTAGTATACATTTTCCTTCAGTTTCTAATTATTTATACTTCAGTGTCCGAAGTATCTGCGTATCACTTACCATTTTGATTTCTCCAATTGCGTGTTTTTATCAAGTTTCACTGAATTTGATGCTAATGAACTCTGATAAATCTTTGCCTATATGTATCTTCTGTTTTTAAGAGGCTATATATGATGATAATCTAAGTAAACTCAAGAAATGAGGCAGAAGAGACTTTTATTTAGTGCGGACTCCTACTCCCAGAAACTCTATGCTTTTGAAACTGATTTTTAGTCTGCAATTCAATTTTCTTTTCCTTTATGAGGGTCTCAAATGAATTGATCTTAGAAGATGATTTTACAATATATGCTTTCTAAGCTGGTGAGTGTATATCTTGAATTGACAAATACATATTTCTAAATAGAGCATATGATTATGATCATAATGGATCATACATTTTGTATCTGATGAGCATAAGAAATTTAGCAATGTTGTGGGTCCTTTTAATCACACTTAAAAAGGGGTATTAAACATGTCATTTTTGTCTCCTATTGCACCTGACCTACCCTCTCTTGTATATGAACTGCTTAGAAATAAGTATCGTCTTCAATTTTTGGTTTGTGTTTCTCTTCAATCCAATCTAAAATAAATAGCTACAGAATGCAGGTGGTATTCTACGATTTAATATATAAATGTCAATACTCTAATTCCTTGGTGATGCATGCGTATGATGTTTTAAGTTGTGAGAGTTACTTTTGTATTTTATGAATGTCCACTAGGATGTATGGTTGTGAGGGCTACTTTTGCATCATTGGCCGCTAACTTGGTTTGGGTAATTTTGTCCGTGTATTGCATGTGTGGCCAGTGGATCTCTGTTCACTAATTCAAACTGGTTTGCTTTTGAGGACAACCGTGGCAACGAGCGTTCATCTGATTCACCTGCTTCTTCATCACCTAACAATGAGGAAGCTGGCAGTACTAATGATGATGTAAATGCCAGTGAAGATGCAGTGAGTGACGCTGCCACATCATCACAAGCACCAGAAGTAGAATCAAAAGCACCAGAGCCCACCACCGATGGTAGCTTTCTCAAACAGGAAGCAGGAAAGGCAGAGGCAACTGAATGGGTTGAATGGAGGGAAACGTCGGGTTCATCTGAGGAGACTCCTAAACATGAAGAAGCCAACCCCAATGAAGTCAAGGAGGAAGGGCCGCCCGAACCGTCTTCATCAGCCAGTGATACACCTGAGCTTAATGGTGCATCCCATGAAACTACCAGTGATTTGGGTACAACAGCTGACAGTTCAGGCACACTTCCGAGTCCAGAAGTGATGGATGAAATGAAGTCATCTGAAGGACAACAGAGTTCGGAGACAGTGGAGGTTGAGAAAACTACTGAGTCAGTTGCAGCAGCAAATTAGATGTATATTTTTATAATGATGGAAGAATTGGGCATTAACAGGATAAGCTTTTTTTTACCTTTCAAGTGGTGACATGTTATAATGTTGGTTCATCTCATTGTAAGTCCTAATGCCTCTGATATACGTGGTAGCAGGTTTTCTTCTTTTTCAAGTTATATTGAGTAGAAAGTGATGATTCTTTTACGAGCAAACTTTGCAGAGACTCGCCTTCCATTGTAACCTGGAAAATGAAAGGGCTAATTTTACGCTATTTTTTTTTCCTATTTGGTTTGATTCCGTTTTGCATCCATGCTGGAGCTGTGGGGTTTGTCTCCTTTGCTGCGGTTTGGGCTGTTTGATCCAGCAAGAAGTGGAATAGAATGAAATCAGGAATTATATATGGGAGTTTCAGATTGTGATGTGTGTGTATAAGGTAGGTGATTTTTAGCTTATGATTGCTTGATTAGCAGAGTAGCAATGTAGCATGCTTCAAAGGGCTGCCTCCTGTAGAGTATTATACAGTAGGTTAATTGGGAGATTAGCTGTTCCATGTATATTTTTATGACATTGTGTTGCATGGTATTTTATTGAATCTGATCAAATAGGCCATGAGATGTTCAAGGATCTATTCCTTCTGCTGCTCTCTAGACTAGTTGAGGTTGCAACTTACAAGTATTGTTATGCACAAAGTGATGTCTGTTCAGTTTTTCAAGGTTTCCTCCAATTTGCATGGTGTAGTTTTCGGGCATAATCAAACTCTCTTGATTCATAACATAGTTATTAAAATCCCGATCCGGATCAATGATTCTATGAGTTTACGATCCAAAAATCTTCCATCGATCCAACTCTTACTAGGATCTTAAAGTAGTTAGGATCGTACGATCCTGGTTTTGCCTGAATATATTGTGTTAGAATCGCAATACGATTCTACGATCCTGCGATTCGATCCACGATCCTACCTATATTTGATAATGTTTGCGCACAATATCATCTTTAAAACTTTGTCCTAACAATTAGATTTTGTATTGAAGTTATCAGTTGATATACAATTTAACGTATTGCTTCATTACTAGTGAATAAAATGTTAAGATTTTAACTATCGTAGAACTTTATTTGATATTTTCCTATTGTATTAAAATCTTACGATCCTCGATCCGATTCTACGATTCCGATCCTAACTACGCCCATCGATCCTAACTAGGATCCCGATTCTAACGATCTTGATTCATAAGGGCTTGAATTGGCATCTCTTGATTCATAACATTACGATTTCAAATTGCACTTCTTTTAAGGTTTCCTGGAAGAAATCAACTAAACTTAGGAACCAATGATGCAACTTATCAAGTATATCCTTTAATTTATTTGAGGTGACTGATACCGTTGGTCTATGTTATCAGAATCAGACTGGTCACCGAACTGGTTGACCAAGTGGGTCAATAGTTCAACTGGTCGGACTAGTTTGACTGGATTAGACCGGGTTGACCTGGGTAATGGTTGAACCGGTTAAAACCGGCATGAACTGGTCACGAGTTAAAAAAATTTCATATATTTCAAGTATAGTTAAGCTACCAATAATTAAATTGGCATAAATTGGTCAAAACCGGATTGAACCGGTCAAAAATCGGGTTGAACCGGTCAAAAACCTGTTTTTAAAATTAAATTATCAAAATCGCCTAATCAACTGGTCGAACCGGTTTTGGCCTTTTTCCCCGGTCGAACTAATCAATCGAGCTGAACCTGGAACCGAACTGGTCAACTTTTCGATTTACGGATGAACCGGTTGGACCGGCCAGTCTGCTTCGATTTTTACAACATAGTCGTTGGTAAGTTATTTTAAACCCAAATTACGTATTTAGAGATGACTGTTAATAAGTCTACATTTTTTAGAGTTAATTAGGTACTTAGCTGACTGCATCTGAGGCAAAAGGAAGAGAAGCAGAGGAAGAAATAGGCGCTACCCTCGCCTGCGAAGGCACCACCTACGCCTTAGGTGGTGCTGGTCGCGTCTACCTCCATTCAACCCACGGTTCATTTTGAGCAATTCATGCGTGGGATAGTAAAGAAAAAGGCACAACCTGCGCCTTGGGAGGCGCCACCCATGCCTTTCCTCACCTAACGGACGAACTATTATTATAAAAGGGGGGTGACCATTTTTATTCATCGACAATCATTTGCCCTAATGCTCCACATCCCACCGTCAAAGATCAACCACCAATTTGGAGATTGGAGATTCAAGTTTGAGAGGACTCTTCCGCAAGCAAGGATCTTTATTCATTCGACGATTTGCGGTTATCTTCTATCTTAGATTCAATTATGTTTTCTAGCTTAATTTGTATTAATTTAGGAGTAGTTGTTATTAATCATGAGTAGTTAATTTTTAGTTTAGAGGATGAACTCAATGTTGTTCAATTGACCTTCGATAAAGTACTTAGTAATTTGTTGCAATTCGTTAATCTTTGTGGATTATTTGTCATAGTAATTGATTGATCACCTCTTACTTGGATTATACTCCTAATTATCGGATCGAAAGATTTGTTATTGGAGTTAGATTGACAAAGATTAAATAGGCATAAAATCGGGCTAGAAATAATGTATTCTTATGCTTAGGATTGTTATATAATTTGTCGCCAACTTTGACTAAACTGAATAGCAATGAAAGCAGGTGTTTAATTTATTTAAAGTAATTCACCTCGGCTTGAAAGATTGTGGTGATAGATTTTTATCATGATTATTGACCCCAAATTATTGCAAATGGCTGAGTGTTGGAATTAATTCTTCGTTAAGTTAATTGAATGACTACAGTATCCTCTAAATGGTTTTATTAATTTGATAAAACCTATAAAAATTACAGCCATAATTAGAATAGTGTTAGTTGAACTAAATTTGATCAACCTAACATCCTTTGTAGTGGGATAGTTCAGCGGTAAGCTGAACAAGTCTTTGTGAGAACGACTTTGATATACCACGATTGTACACTGTGCACTTGCAACGTATCACATTCCAAGGATACTTAGTTCCGTAATGACCTTCTAAGGCCTTAGGAGTATCACATTACCCTAGAGGCCTTGATCAAGTGAGAAATGATGAGCTCAATACTTGGAATAAGTAGAGCTTTTCTCAAAAGGCACCTCCCAACTTACTATGACCTATGGTCAAATATGCATCATGTGTAGAAAACTTTCAAGGTTGTATAAATTTGTTTTCGAACAGTATAAAATTTGACATCAGGAATATGATTGCCAAGTCTAACTATTTCTGTCCTCCAAGTTACCTAAGATTTAACATTTAGTGGAAGCAAAAATATTTACCCAACTAAAAAATTGTGGGGTTAATGATGGGGATAAAGATTACCAGTAGACACCTTTAAGACAGGGGCCAGTGAACAAGCTTTGTTTACCCTTAAAATGAATGCCAACGCTCAACTCAAGAGTGTCAATAGTCAGTTGTCTACCCTCTAATTAGTCATGTTTCTATTATACTCGTCTGCTCATCAGCTCACTACTCACTAGTTTTACAAATTCCCTCAAAAAAAAAAAAAAAAAAAAAAACAAATACTCTTCCGTTTCACTTTACAGTTCTGGCATTTTTTTTAAAAAAAAAAAAAATCCTCCAAAAGGAGTACACAGATGCATTACCTCAAGTTTAGACTTCAGAGTTGCAGTTTAGTTTGCTTTGTCGTGATGATTGAATGTATAGCAGATGGCAGTAGCACAAATTGCAATAGTGCGACTAATAATTATCCAAACTATAACTAATGCCTTCAAACACAAACCCAATCGGGAAACCGAGGGCAGAAATCATTTACAGACCTACCCTTTCCTTTTCATCCAATCATCTCCAAGTTTGGTGATAGTCCTTGAATAAGATCAAAATGAGACAAAAAGCTTGAAAACTATAGCCAACTGTGGCTATCATGTATTGTAAAGAACTAGTTCCCAGGAAGAAGGGAAGAATGCAGAGATTCCTCATCTCATCGCGCTCTACAGTAGCGAAAAAGAATCAAACATTTCAAAAGAACCTAATGCTGTTAATAGACAGACTAGCTATCACCAAAATGATCAATGGTTTCAAAAAGTCGGTATATGGGAATTACAAAATCCCATACTATTGGTTATGCATGCGAATTGGAAGCCTTGCTCAGTATACTTGGATGCCTGTGCGCTCAATTTCATAGTTCACGAGAAAGCTCAAGAGATTAGCGGCTATACCTATAAGACTCAGCTCACAGCTTTTCTTTTTTCTTTTTTCTTTCATGTTCTAAGAAGAAATTGAAATCATCGTCTCCAGAAACGGCTTTTCTGCTCTTGCATACGCCTGCAACATGACAATGACACGTCCGGTCAATACTCTATTGCAAACTATTCTATTACAACAGAAATATACAACTGCAGATATATATATATGTGTGTGTGTGTGTGTGTGTGTGTGTGTGTGCGCGTCCTTTAGCCTCATGTTTTGTCATAGGGTTTCACCAACTTAAACCCAAAAATGCAGGGGCTACTGACAGAAAGTGGATGACTAGCCACTGCCAGCCAAGATGACAATGACTAATGGAGATATTTGCAGACGATGACATGAGAGATGACATAAAAGGGGGAATGCATACTTATATTTTGGCTATTTTTCTCTCTTTCTTTTGGGAGAGGGCTTTGCCAACGTGAGAGAAGTATGCTAATGGAACATTTGCAAAGGAAGACATAACACAGATGAGGGACAAAAGCAGGGACAGGCACTGGTACTTAGGGTACTTTTGTGTTGAGCAGAGCTGCAAGCATGTTTGGCAACTTGAGAGAAGTGTGGTATCAAGCATCGCCCTTTCCAACTCCAGTTGGAAGGATCAAAGCACAAGAAGCCAGGTCACGTAACGAATGCTCAGAATCAAAAGATTCGCAATCAATAGCATATTTGAATTATGGCCGATGGTGCAACACCACGGATTCTGTAAGGTACTAAATAACTGTACTCATGATAGATTTGACAGCAGGTCATTGTGGACACAGCAGGCTTTTTTCCTTTTGAGAAAGCATTTAAATTAGGGTGTTTTTCTTTTCCCTTTTGAGGGTTGGGGGGGAGGGACTTGGTTCATGAGCTGGAATGGCAAGTAAGAACACAACTCCAATGTACAACAACTAACTCCAGTATAGTCTCGCCAATGACCCAGTCAGACACCAGACACTCAGACATTGGTATCGTTACCTGACAATCCATTTTTGACCAAAATAGAGCAAAATATTTTGTGCAGTCCAACACAAGAGCAGCATAGCCCATAACACAACATGAGGTGAACTACAACCAAAACATGCATCACAACTATGCACAATATGTGAGATAACTGACCTCTGATGCTCTTTAGAGCGTTCAATGAACTCCTTGGGAATATCACGCCCCTGATATGATGCCAGGACTTGTCGAACATCAGCTGCTCCACTCCGGCCAAGAACTGAAATAGAAAATATATAAATATCTTGACCACGCTCAGTAGCTGAGACGAAAATGATTAGTAGCATTTGACATTGCATAAAGTTTAAAGGAAACTTACATTCAAGAAATGGAATAAGATCCAGAAGAGTAGTATCGCTCACATCTTCACCCATCCATGGTTTGATTTCAATACAGTTTTCTGGCTGAAGGCAACTCTCAAGTGCATGAGCACTTATATAAATAACCTTTGAAGGGTCACGATTAAGCTTTGACAGATCCTGCAGAGTAGCAAATGACAGTGTTCATATATAATACTCTTCACACCTTTTTGATAAGTAGATAATACAATTTCAGACAACAAAAAAATACTATGCCCTGACAGTTGTCTAACAAGTGTCCTGAAATTTAGCATACATAATAATAAGGATATGTACAACCAAGCAAATTCAGATGGAGCACGAACACACCCATTCTCCACTCATTATATCTGGAGATCCAAACATGCAAGATATGTAATACTTTTTATAGCATAAAATTCAGGTAATGCTTTTTATAACATAGCATTCAGGACATGAATCTGAATGCAATACAAACAGGCAAAAACTCGTGCAATAGCCATCTGATGGAGATCTAGCCAGCCCTCCACCATTTGTATTCCTAATGATGGAAACCAAGCTACATAGGTGCAATCATGTTATTTGGCAGCCCAAGAAGTCAAGCAAGTTACAAACAGTTTGGAATATCATTCATCCAGTTTGGTACCTTATCTGTTTACGTGTATATCTCTTAATTGAGAGATCTCTTCGGGTATAGCCCAATGGGACTTTGAAGGGCTATGAATAAGCTTTCCAAAAAGCTATCACACGTCCAATTTGGAGTTCATTTGGTACATCATTCATATCAAACAGTCGGAATGTACCCAGTAGCTTAGATTAAAATAGCGCGAGGTGCCAAAAAGCGCATAGGTCCCCGAGGCCCGAGGCTTGCAGCGCAGAGAAAAAGCGCGCGCTCCATGCATGTGAGGCGCACCAAAGCACAGTTTTTTCCAAACTATATTTTCACACAATTAGCTCAGAAAGGGAATCAAATAATGAATTAGACACAAGTAATACGACGAAAAATCACACAAATTGTCTTTAACATAAGGTGTAACACCGAAATATTCGAAATAAATTGCTTGTTACGCGAGAAGAGAGGAAGAAGGAAAGGGAATCGCACGGTCTAGGGTTTCTTCACAGCCTACAAGGGGTTTTTTCAAAATACACTGAACATTTCATATTTTTTAGTGAGTTGAATAGTAAAAGCTCAATAAAGCGCATCACAAGGCGCAAAAAGCGTGGAGGGGATGAGGCGCGTGCTTTTTGAAGCTAAGCCTGGCAGAAGCCAAATCTGCCCAACTTGGAATTTTGAGTTCGTTAAGGGGCATTTCGGTGTTTTCACGTATGTATTCAAAATTCCCCCTTCAAATCTGGTTTAAGAGGAAACCTAGCAGCAAGGGAAAGACCAACAAGCAAGCAAGGAGGAGGTGTCATGTTGAGAATGTAGCCAAGTCTTTTGGGCTGGTCCAATGAGAGCCTCACGTGTGTCTTCAATCAAGTGGTTGTCTCTCAATTATTTTGGGCGCAAAACCTCAAGGAGAAGGAAAGGAGCTGCTGAATTCGAAGTTGCTTAGCTTAATTAATCATGTTTAGAGGTTATTTCATGTTTAGGAAAGCTTACGTCAAACGTAGAGGTGTGTGTGTGCTAGCTTGGTATCTTTATAAATATATGACTCTAGTAACCTGGTTCATTAGTTGAGTTTGAGTAATAAAGAGAGCTTATGTCAAACGTAGAGGTGTTTGTGAGTGTCCTAATAACTCTTGAAATTTCTACTTCTGTATCTTTATTTGGCTAATCAAGGGGTGATAAGTAGAGCTTGTTTTTGATCTCTTGGTGGCGTTTCTATATCCAAGAGTGAGATTGCAAGTCCTATGTGGTTTCCTAATGCCTATAAGTAATGTAACAGTCACCCCCATTGTGCACTATGTGGTTTCCTAATGCCTATATTAGAAGAAAACCACAAACAGCACAAAGGTAGCAAGACAGAGAGAACACCATCCCCCCCTCCCCCCCCCCCCCCACAACCCACCCACAAAAAAGGGCTGCTTTCTTCCTCTACCTGTGCACATGGGATTGGTCCCGGACTGTTCAGGCGGGTGAGAAGAGGAATCTATAGGAAGATGGTTGTAATACATTAGGAATGAAGCATACATAAAAGCAACAACTATATCAAACTGTAAGCCAAATTTTTAAAAATAAAGCACACTGTTTCTCCAGAAAAAAAAAAATCACACCAATGGACCCTTACCACTTGAGGAAAAAATAGATTGTATTCCTTTAAACCCCCCCCCCCCCAAAAAAAAATAAATAAATAAATAAAACATAAAAAAAAGATACAAATAAAATAAAACAAAATTGGCAGTGATGTAAAAAGAACAATATGAAAATAATTTGGCTTACCCTAAAATGCTTTCCATCCTGATATCTTGTTGCCGATCTGGACAACCTATAGCTTATTAAACAATGCTTTTCATCCAATCTGTCAACAACTGGGTCTACGTACTGCCAACAATGGATTACAGAAGATATCATAGCAATATTCCAGGCAATAAAGAAAGGAAATAACAAGAACAAGCATGGGCAACGAAATTACCATATTCAGGTGGTCTGAATAAATAACAATTTCATAAAATTGCGCGAGATGTTCAAGGAAGGCATTTACACCAGGTCTTTTAAAGGTTCTCCAACCCCTTTCACGCTGCACAAATTACCAAAAAGATGAAAATTCCATCATCAGACAGAACAAACATTGAGATGCCCTCATAACTTTAATTATCCTCTAGCACCAGTGTGATAGGTTTCTCTTTCACTGGTGTGGGGACTAACCATTGGTTCGCATCAAATAATAGAAAGAATTAAGCAGTTCAAATTGAAAGATGAAACACAAGATTACCTTCCAATCAGAGTACACTAAAGTCTCATTTAAATCCAAGACTAGTGTACACACATGGCTTGGTATATTAGGCGGCAAATCAGGAAGAAGTTTATCTGACAAAGGTTCGGTGAAGCTCTAACAAAGAGAAAGAATGCAATCAGATCTGGTTAACAAGGTTACAAATGAATATGATGCAAATAAAACCAAGTTACAAAAAGACTTACTCGGACTAGCTCTTCAATGGTTCTCCTCGAGTCCAGGTAAAAGTCGATTGCTTTAGCAGGCACTGATATTGGAGAGAACAGTCTATTATATTACCCACTATTGATTGATTAAAGGTACAAACTCACAGATGAATGACACACATTGCGCTCAAAGGAAAATACTGGCACACTGTTTACTATAAATGAGCAGAATTACAGAACATTACCATAAATACATCCCTGATCATTAGTTCAAAGTTTTCTACGGAACGGGGAAACCACTTTTGCATATCCATTAACCAAGATAAGACGACATTAAGATGCCTTTTACTCAACAGCTTGTTTATTTCACACACAAGATACTCACGGCAACCCTTGTGACATGCATTTGAGCGGTTGAGCCCCACATTTGCAAAATAACTTAATAATAACTAAATTACTAAGATGCTACAAGCTAGAGTAGCCTAAGCTACCATGTTAGACATTGCTGATACATTGCATATATTCAGGACATTTGAATGACATGGATTTCATAAGACTTCTAATCATGCATCATACAAGCCAGAGAAAATAGAAGTACTTGTGGCATAAAGCTAGAAGCTTAGAACCCATTGAGATATCAGTCTCTTTCAATCAAGTAGCCTGTAACTTTTTCTAACAAAGGATGTCATTAAATAACAATGCAACATACAGGAGCCTGATGAAGGTTACACGTTACATGGATCAGGAACTAAATATATTAAACTCCATCCATGTTGTTGTGATCTTATATCTTTATCATTTGTCCGTGTGGTTGTATATTGGCCTATCCCTCGAGATCAATCAAGATAATCATCCAGAATCAGGTAATAACACAACAAAAGAAGCTATTTCTGCAAGCTTGTCAATATATCCTAAAAGTTTATCCGCCCTCATTTGTAGCCGATGCACTTGAGACGATGACACAATAAGACAAGTGGACAACAGATGCACTTTGGGTGAGGCCACAAAAGCCTCAATGCAGGGGACCAAGTCACAACATTATGCACATAAAATGACAAGAATTGCTCGCCTAATGCAGCATTTTGCTATAGATGGGCACACCATTGACCTGATACAGGATAGCCCTGACCCAGCATTGACCTGATTTAAGAGTCCCTAACCGGTTGACCAAACAGGTGACCAACCCACAGCAAATGTAGACTGAAGTAGTAAGCGATAGTCATTTTTTAAAAAATAAATAAATAAATGAAACTACACAAGGCCAACCAAGATGAACATGTACATAATATTTTACAAAGTCCACCAAAACAGCCGGGACTGAGTATCGTTTCTATAGTCCCACTAGGAATTAGGAATGGAAAATACAAGGATAACACACAAATCTTTCTTGATAGTTGATTCAGCTTTCAAGCAGCATATCATGCATACAGAAACAGAACACATTGCCAGTATAACTATCCAAATCATCCATTCACAATACGATTTAGGAAACCATAATTTATAACATGGAAGAACGAAACATACCGGTCACATATGCTGACTGCACTGCAGCTCGAAATTTCTGCATGAAGAAGATGCACATTTCTAAGAAATAGCTCGAATTTTGAAAATCCAGTAATTACAGCAAACAAATGAAGCAGTATGCCCTGGAAATATCCCTTTCACCCAACAGTACATTGGTTCGGATGTCAACTTTGATGGCATCAATACTTGATTATCTAATCCATCACAGCAACTAACCTCAAGAATGAAGAATCTATATAACATGTATCAATGTACTATTAATCACCTTGCACTGAGTCGCTGAAGCAGAAGTCCAGTGGCAACTACATCAATACTAGGGCTGAACAAAGTTCTTTAAAAGAGATAGTCCAGCTAAAGAAAGGTCAAAGTCCCAAAACAAGTAAAAGGCTAAACCCAGTACACATGTCCAAATTCTGGACAAAGCCTACCAGTCCAAAATTACAGCTACAAGGGTGTCTGCCACCTAGATATGTACCCAGTATCCAACTTCATTCAAATGAGGGGTGTTGGATAATATTCAGTGGATCAAGAGCTCTGAGAGGGTTACTTTAAGAAAACTCATCACCTCATCTCTTGGACGTTGTAGTGGAAACAAGCACACAATAATGGTGAACTGTCCTTGTAATGAACAAATTTAGGAGCACCTTAATTGGATAATGATACAGCTGACAACATAAGAGGCTTTGAGGTACAAGAACCCAAGCTTCCGACACCTTTTGAGTTTAAGATGCTCACATGATATTGTCTAGTACCATTCTAATCCTTTTAGACACTAATGTTCCTGTCTCATGGTTGTAGACTTTAGCAGTTTATTGGGTTTTCCTAGAACCACAGGTCTTCTTTCCAATCCACAAAAGACTCATGCTTCTGTGAAGCATATGAGCAAGAAATTCCAGCAGTCATTGGATGGACTAAAGGTCAATTATCCTTGAGTATCTATGGACTACTTCACTACAAAATTAGTAGCAGACACTCTCCCCAGTCCCAGAATTTTGAAACGCGTAAACTACTGGACTTCCCGCATAATATCATGTTGAGGATAGTACGAATCCAACTCCAAGCATCTATTCCAAAATTACCCTACATTAAAAACCATGCACTGCATACTAACAAATTACAATGAAAACAAACAAAAATACAGTGAGGCATTTCCCATAAGTCTACCACAATACAAGCTTATAAGTGCTGCTTAGTTGTATTACCCAGACTAGATTGAACATTTACCCCAAAAAATGTTTTTGAAGGGTGTGAATTTATCCCTAGATGTAACTTGTGAACTCCTCCAGTGTTCTAAGAAAGATCTGATTGGCAAGGCATAATAATTCTAAACTAGAGCAAATGAGATTTTGCTGAAGGGATAAAGGGTGACACAAGCATACACATTTGGTGTTATCTGCACATTTGGCGTTATCTGGCAGGTAATAATTGATAAGGAAAGCTATGGTACAACTTCTGCATGAGTCCAGAGATGAAAAATACTGCAGAGCTCTTCAAGCACGACAGCCAGAAGGAACTTCATGACTTTCAGATGAATTTTAAGACGTTGAGATGAATTTATGGGTAGTTTCTATAAAAGTGCCTCCTTTTGCAGGGTTTTCCTTTTCATGGCTGGTTTCCTGTAGTTTGTGTCAGTTGATTTAATCAACTGTCACCACTTAAATCAAATGTCTGGTTGCACAACACATATGCACACAAAACCCAATGGGCATTTCATCACAAGTGGAATAGGGAACAGTGAATATTGTAACATAGCCTGAATATTATTGCAATACAGGATCAAATGTAGGTAGAAATTAAATACTTACACTGATGGCAGAATCATCATCTTCCTGGGGATAATTTGCAGAACTTCTAAAGGCTTTCGTCTTCTCATCTACTTCGTTCACAGTGTATGCTGCAAATACAAACTAATAGTTTACCCACCGAGTTCAATAAGAAGCTTGCTGATTCAGGAAGACATTACTTATGACCTCCCTATCCATTGATAGACTCGCATAAGCTTTTCTTCCCAGACAGCAAATGGTTGAATACTTTAAGAACACTTCTGTTTTCATTACCACAATTCTCATTCACATTATTCGACTTTCCATATTCCTCACTCAAATATGCAACTTGGGTAGAAGTAGAACATTCCTAGAATGAAAACAAGGAAGCAATGAACTTTACTCTTACAAACAATTGCAATAGAGATTCTATGGCAGTAACAACCGAACCGGGGCTTGTCTTTAATGACTAAGAAAAAAATATACTCATTACATCCCAACAAGTTTCCCGGCATGGGCGGATCCCCATAGTAATTGGGGATGGCCATGGCCACCCATAGGGCAATAAAAAATAATTTTTTAGTGAAATTAAAGGTAAAAATTATGAATTTAGTTTCCTCATTTATGTATAATAGTATAGTGGACACCCCTATTTCAAACATTTAGATCCGCCAGTGTTTCCCGACATCAAAATTCACAAAACTCCATTAGTAAAACGTGTCTAATTTGAAAACATGAGCACCCAAAAATATATTATGAAACTATATCGAAAGCCTTGACACAATCCTTCCTATGTTTGGAACCTATAAAATATCCCCCTATTTCCACAGTTTCTCATTTCACCAATATGGCGTCTCTAGGGCTATCTTACACGACTACTCGCAAACATTTTCTAATAAAAGCAACAGCACCATCTAACTCCAAAAACAGTCATAGAAACAATGAATCATCACGTAATAACAGAAGCCAATAAGCAGCAGCTGACTAAATCGAATTCCAGTAACACTGAATCACATACTAGCAGCTCAATCAATCAATCAATAAATAAAAACAAAACCTAGATGGGAACGAACCGTATGTGGCATAGCCAGCAGCAGCAGAAACACCAAGAAGGGTAGTAGTAAAGCCAAATTTGAGGGCAGTTGCAAAGGGATTCCTCTTCGGAGGAGGTGGCGGTGGAGGTGGAGGTGGAGTGGATGATGCAGGCTGATCATGAACTGCAGAAGCAGATGATAATGGCCGTTCTTTGGTGCAGAAGGGTCGTCGGGGGATGATGTTGTTGCTGCTCTTGTTGAGGAGGTTATCAATGGCGGAGGACTTGGAAAGAGAGCGGCAAACTCGAGATCGCAGCAAAGAGAGAGACATTGTTGAATGTTGATTTTGAAGTCGAAGCTCTGGAAATGGCGATTTGATTTGATCTGAGAGAGAGAGAGAGAGAGAGATTGTGGTTTATTGAGGGGTTTAGACTTTAGCAAAGTAGGGCTTTTGTTGAGACAACAAACCACGGGTGGGGAGGCTCATATTATTATAGCCTGTGCGTTAGGTGTATGGAGTTAAATACTCTGGAACAACACGACACCGTTTTAAAAGTCGGTAATCTCCTGTAAGAATCTCCATGTCAGCATTGTCGTAGATTTTTTTCTTATTAAAAAATATTTACTAGAGGGATTAGTCCTGATTTTCTGTTTTCGTAAGAAAAGATCAATTCATTTGTGAATTTGCGATATAAAAAATTGGAAAAGATCAAGCAATTAGTATCTTTATAATGAAGTAGCAGAATAGGTTTCAGGGGAAAAAAAAATGAAGCAGCAGAATTAAAATTCTATCATAGTTGATTTTATTTTCAACTATAGTAGTTGAAAATTTTATATCATTCATTTATCAAAATTAAATCATATTTGTTAAAAAGATTTATATCCTCCTAAACATGGTTAATTATTGTAACAAATTACTTTGATCAACCTACATTGATTTTAAATTTTTATGGTAACATTAATGGTATTTTCACTTTTCAACTATGATAGTTGAAAAAAGTCAATTATCGTAGAATTTCTTTTAAAATATTCAATTTTGTAAAAAAATTATAACTTAACATATAGACTTACTTATTGTAACAAATCCTATGGTGAATATATATATTAATTTTAATTGTTAATGGTAAAATTAAAGGTAATTATACATTTCAACGACCATAATTGAAAAAAATTTCAACTATGGTAGAATCTCCTCAACTTTTAATTTAAACGCAAATTCTAGTATAAGAGTGTCTCACGGTAATTTATTGTGAGACAGATTTTTCACATGGTGATATTTTTAATATTTTGTTATGACTAATAAGTAATATTAGTATGACGTTTTAATATAAAGGTGATAATAACTTATCAAAAGGTAACTTTTATTAGAGTCAGCCAAAATAAACTACTCCCTCTGTTTTTTTTTATCTGTCATTTACGGTTTTCAGTGCCAATTTTTAATCAATAATTTCTAATATAAAACTTTTATAGAAAAATATAATATGACTTTTTTAATAGTATTTTTTATTACGAATCTAATGATATCAATTTTGTATGATGAATCATTATACAAATTAAGATATTAACGGTCAAAGTTTTTGCCACAATTCCCTAGGCGACAGATAAAACAAAACGGAGATAGTATTAGTCACTATTATATTCATAAATAGTCATTATAACGTTATACGTCTTACGATAAATTTATGGTGAGACAACCTTACATAAGAATTACTATAATTTAAAACTAGCTTTATATATCTCGTGCGGATGCACGAGAATGTTAGTTATTAAATTATTGAAAATTATATAGGTCAAACTTATTAATATTGAATAATCTAAAATTTTGATTAAATAATTTTGGAAAAAAAAAAACACTTTTACATATGAGTTTCCTTGTAAATTAACATGTGTAAAAAGTTAATGGATATTGTTTTAATTGTAATACATACCTGTGCTCATGTAATAACTAATAAGGTTCTTAATTGATTCAAAAGAAAGGTTATTAATTATGATTTTTATTTTTCCTTTTATTTGAAAAATATTGAATGATGACACATGACAAAAGCTCTCCATAGAAGGTTTTGTTTTAATATATGTAATAGAATAAAATATCTTAAAAGAAAGAATAGGTAGTCGTCTCCTTAACCTCTCCTCTCTTTTTCCTCGATAATTCCCAAATGAATCTCCCTTCCTCTCATTGGTAACTTCATTTATGATATCTATATTAATACAACTTCACTTCATCACTATCAAAATCACAATAATCATAACAACTGCATCTACAATGGTGGATGGATGAACTCACAATCAATCATGGATATGAAACTGCCACTTGGGAAGAGTTAAGAAACAAAGTTGTTACACTGATCATGAATCAAACAGAGTTGCAATATGTATTTGCTTATTCCACCAATAATCCGTATTGTTAGGTTTTGTGTCCCATTAGATCATTAGTGGGGTCCAGAACCAGGTAGAGAGAGAAGAAAGGAAGCGAACAAGGAATCCTGAAAGGCGTGAAATTCCTCTCATGTTTAATTTTGTTTAACCTAGGTTCCCTCTTCAAGTCAGCTACCACTTGCAGTTATTTGAGTTTTAATGTAACTCTAATTTCTCCTAATCACCCTATAAATAGAGTTTAATTTTCTCCACCATAATCACTAGAGCAAGAGAGAGAGAGAGAGAGAGAGAGAGAATATTGAGAGAGAGTGAGTCTCACCAATATTTTCTCAGTGTATCCTGAAAGATTGTAAGTTGAGTGTGAGAGAGAGATTTATATTGTAATCTCCTTTGGTGATCGCATCACACCATGTGATAGTGATCAAGTTGTACTCCTCCTTTCTCATATAATGGATTATTTTCTAGTTATCGCCGTCCGTGGGTTTTTCTCCGAGTTCTTCGGTTTCCCACGTAAATCTTGTGTTTGATTTATCGCTCATATTTTTCCGTTCCTGAATTTTGTCGTAATATCCGTCATCTCAATTTATTTCACTTTCACTATTATGTTACTTATTTCCTAACAAGTAGTATCAGAGCAAGGTGGAGATGGCTTCAATCATGAAGTGTGATATTCCAAAATTCGATGGAACGAGAACTTTCACTATGTGGAGACTGCAAATGAAGGTGGTCCTGATTCAGCACGGGTTATGGGATGTGATTGAGTATCCTGACATGAAGACTGATAAAACGATGAGCGATGAAGATTTCAAAAAGCTCCAGAAGGATATGAAGGGCAACTTGAGTCCAAGGGAGTGGAAGAAACTGGAAGATAAGACCCTGGCAGGGATTTAGTTGTGTTTGGCAGAGCATATTCAGAGAGAGGTGATGTATATCGAGAAACCTTGGGAGCTTTGGACCAAACTGGAAGAGTTGTACATGTTAAAGAGTCTTGCGAACAAGTACTAAATGAAGGAGAAGCTCTACCGGCTGCGAATGCGCACAGGTACTTCTATGCAAGCACGTCCTAGTGAATTTGATTCTCTTATTACTAAGTTAGAATCAATGGATGTGAAACACAGTGACGAGGATAAGGATTTACATTTAATCTTGTCCCTACCTGCATCACATAAACAATTTAAGGAGATCATGTTGTATGAGAATCATGGTGTCCTTAACCTTAGTGAAGTAAAGGCTAGTTTACTGTCTAAGGAGAAATTTGATACCGAGGGTGATGACCAAGGTAGTGATGCTTTGATTGTAAGGGGAAGGAGTAATGATCCGTAAGGGAAACAGGTCTAGAGGGAAGTCTAAACACCGTTCAAAGTCTAGGAATCCTCATAAGGACAAGAAGTGTAACTACTATGGTAAGATGGGGCATATAGACAAGGATTTTTAGACTAAGCAGAGAGACAAAAAACAAGGTAGTAAGGATAACCACACAAAACATGGTACCTCAAACTGTGTTGAGTCCGAGTCAGATGGTGATGGTTTTGTAGTTACGGATGATGCATTGGCTACCACATCGAGTAGGATAGCCAGAGATGAGTAGGTTCTTGATACGGGGTGCGCCTATCATATGTGTACTCATAAGGATTGGTTCGAGTCCTATGAAAGTGTTGACACCGGCGTCGTAATCATGGGTAATGACACAACCTACAGGGTTGCACGAATTGGCAGCATCAAAATCAGGACTCACGATGGCATCGTTAGAACTCTGAATGAGGTTCGTCACATCCCTAACATGACCCGCAATTTAATTTATTTGGATACTCTTGAGGCTAACGGTTGCAGGTACAAAGGAGAAGAAGGTGTCCTAAAAGTGTGCAGGGGTTCCATGGTTCTGATGAAGGGAATTAGGAAGGGCAGCCTTGTAGACGCCGAATTTTGTACCAGTAAATCTCACCCGAGAAAATTGGGCCAATACAGCCGGACTTCACCCAAGAAAAATAGAAGGCCACATGGCCTTGCTCATCTTCAAAACAGGCCCAAAAGCACGCCCAGCCCAGTGGAAAATGAGAAGGTCACGTGACCTTCCTCACTTCCACAGCTTCCACATGGGCCGAGGAAGCGTGCCCAACCCAATGGAAATAGGAAGGTCACGCAACCTTCCTCATTTCCATGGCCCGACTATGCAATTGCCACGCAGGCAATCTGTGTGTAGTAAATGGACGACCTCAGGGCTTTGCTTTGCAATTCGGATTTTGACGCCTTTCTTTTCCCTCCAATCTACTTTAATCCCATGATCAACTCCCTTGACTTTGACCCTTGATCTCAAGCATGGCCATGGGGGCTTCCTATTTGCCTAAGGGGCATAATCTTTGGAATCATGTCCCCCTCTTTCCATCCTCATCCATCCACCCTCCACCTATAAATACCCCCCTCATCCTCACTCATTTTCACCAACAGTCATCATCAACACTTCTCATCAACAACTCTCACCACAATCCTCTTCTACACCTTTCTATTCTACTATCATCTATCTTCTATACTCTCCTTCAATCACCGTCGTCTACATCCCTACATAAAAATCCATCCTCCACCACTTTAAAATAACCTTCATGCCAGGTGATGTATAACTGGATCAAAGACTAGGGCTTTGATCAATTACACGTAAATATGAGACGTGCAACCAATCTAGGGTTAGGGAATCACGATATGATTAAGGTTTGGAGGGAAATTCAAATGAATATGGGGAAACTTTGAGAGAGTATGACGTGAATGTTGAGAGAATTAAGAGATTTGAAAATAGCCTTAGGAAATCAACAAGATAGATAGAAGAACTGGATAGTTCCAGAGAATCAAACTTGATACAAAAACACCACAAGTTGAAACCCTAGGGCTACTTGCTCTTCCTCTTAGTTAAAGAAACACCTTTTAAGAGTAGGAAATAAGCTCTTCCTCACCACTTGAATTGCCATATTCAAGATACAATAGAAGAGATCAAACGAGAGAGTACGAAACACTCAAGGATAAGCAAAAGCCTGTTTGTATTCATAATCCAACTTAGTTCCTTCAAACGTTACAGCCTATGCTCTATTTATACTAGACTAAGTCCTTCTCCTACTAGGACTATCTAACTTGACGCTTAAGCAACAGAGTCCTCCTAGGAATTGGTTTCCTAATCCTAACGAAATTAGTTACAATAGTATGAATCCTTCTAGGACTTGGATTTCCTAATCCAAGATGGATTAGCTACAAAATTAGCCAACCACAACTAGGATTCCTAAGCTTGGCATCCAAGCAACACTCTAGACAGCGTCTAGATCCTTCTAGATGATTCTAGACTCTTCTAACTTGATGTCCAAGCTATTAGATATAACTTGGCATCACACACAACTAAAATAATAAAATTACATTAACAAACTTGCTACTAATGCAGAGAGTTTGCACTCAAACTCGATTGGATGAAGTGACTCTTTATGGGCATATAGGTGATTTCCTTCTGGTTGGGCGTGAAGGTGTAAGTATTTGTTCACCCATCATGAGGTATGGTTTGATCAAACATCCATGGCCTGTCATGTAAGACGTTGTAAGCATCTATAGGTACAATTTCACAACAGATTGAATCATGATACATGTTACCTATAGGGGATTGCACCAAACTTCTTCTGGTCTCATGAATGCCCTCATTTTGATGAACACTGGCCTCTATTGGATCTTCCTGTTGTTCTTCTAGCTCGCCAAGACCTTCCTCGTCATCATACTCATCAAAGATTCGAGGGAGATCAAAATTGACCTCTGGCACATCTTTTAAACATTGAACTTCAAAAGGCTCAAGAGGGACCTTATTAACTTCTGCAGCATCATCAACTTCTAGAGGGAGATTAAGATTAATCTCTACTTCCTCTTGAACTTGACGTTCCTCCTCATGAACCAAGGGTGGTTCACGTAATATTTTTCCTTGTTCACTAATAAATCGACTAATTAAACTCATGTTTCTATAATCAATTTGATCCCCTGATTGGATCAGGGGCAAATGTCTACGAAAAGATCGCTTGGATTTAATAAAGGGTCGCTTGGATTTATCCATAGTTTGTTTAGTGCTTCATGCAATAGTCATACCAAGCCATCTCGAATTGTAGCACCGCGAGTTCAAGGAGTTTAAGCTCTCGTCTAAATCTCCTCTTGCTCATTTTCACCTTAAAAATCTGATCACTCTCTTGAGATGAAGGTTTGCTGGACCGCATGGCTAAGGTTCTTTTGTTGGGAATGAGTTTGGGGCGTTGGGATTGTGTTTGGCCGTTTGGATGGATTAGGGTTGCACTGAGAAGAAGCCTAAGCTCTGATACCAATTTTGATGTATAACTGGATCGAAGACTAGGGTTTTGATCAATTACACATCAATATGAGACGTGCAACCAATATAGGGTTTAGGGATTCACGTGAGGGATTAGGGTTTGGAGGGAAATTCACGTGAATATGGGGAAACGTTGAGAGAGTATGACGTGAATGTTGAGAGAATTAAGAGATTTGAAAATAGCCTTAGGAAATCAACAAGATAGATAAGAGAACTGGATAGTTCCAGAGAATCAAAG
The DNA here is from genome assembly GCA_029582165.1 of Portulaca oleracea. Classification (NCBI taxonomy): domain Eukaryota; kingdom Viridiplantae; phylum Streptophyta; class Magnoliopsida; order Caryophyllales; family Portulacaceae; genus Portulaca; species Portulaca oleracea. The sequence goes on from CM055868.1 coordinate 15,854,372, forward strand.
TTGATACAAAAACACCACAAGTTGAAACCCTAGGGCTACTTGCTCTTCCTCTTAGTTACAGAAACACCTTTTAAGAGTAGGAAACAAGCTCTTCCTCACCACTTGAATTGCCATATTCAAGGTACAATAGAAGAGATCAAACGAGAGAGTACGAAACACTCAAGGATAAGCAAAAGCCTATTTGTATTCATAATCCAACTTAGTTCCTTCAAACGTTACAGCCTATGCTCTATTTATACTAGACTAAGTCCATCTCCTACTAGGACTATCTAACTTGATGCTTAAGCAACCAAGTCCTCATAGGAATTGGTTTCCTAATCCTAACGAAATTAGTTACAATAGTATGAATCCTTCTACGACATGGCTTTTCCTAATCCAAGATGGATTAGTTACAAAATTAAGCCAACCACAATTAGGATTCCTAAGCTTCGCATCCAAGCAACACTCTAGACGACTTCTAGATCCTTTTAGATTATTCTAGACTCTTCTAACTTGATGTCGAAGCTATTAGATATTACTTGGCATCACACACAACTAAAATAATAAAATGACATTAACGAACTTGCTACTAATAAAGAAAACACTAACAATGTGAACTTCAACTTGAAAAGGCCAAAACTGTGAAATTCATCTTGGAAATGCCAAAACTGTGAAATTCATCTTGGACTTGTACTTGGGCCTTCTTGGATGTGGACTTGGGCTCTTTAAGACGTTTGTACGTCTTCTTGGAATAAGGAGCACACCATATGGGTTGACCTTTGGGCCTCTACAATAGATCCTTCCTCTATGGCCCTCTCTACCTCCTTGTAGATGAATTGGATTTTTCTTCCTGGGCTTGGGGTGGATGGATTTCCATCATTCTCCATGAATCTTGGGTCTCCAAATGTGAGCCCAAGACTTTGTGAATCTTCATCTCCTTCTATGAACCTAGGGTCCCCAAAGGTGAGACCAAGGCTAAGCAGATTTCCATCATTCTCCCCTTGTTGCAAAGAGTTTGTCGTCAAACTGGGTCGAATGAATTAGACCTTCTTATTGGGTGAGCGGGGCTTATCTCCTTTATTATCCCCTGGTTGCAAAGAGTTTGCACACAAACTCGATTGGATGAAGTGACTCTTTATGGGCATATAGGTGATTTCCTTCTGGTTGGGCGTGAAGGTGTAAGTATTTGTTCACCCATCATGAGGTATGGTTTGATCAAACATCCATGGCCTGTCATGTAAGACGTTGTAAGCATCTATAGGTACAATTTCACAACAGATTGAATCATGATACATGTTACCTATAGGGGATTGCACCAAACTTCTTCTGGTCTCATGAATGCCCTCATTTTGATGAACACTGGCCTCTATTGGATCTTCCTGTTGTTCTTCTAGCTCGCCAAGACCTTCCTCGTCATCATACTCATCAAAGATTCGAGGGAGATCAAAATTGACCTCTGGCACATCTTTTAAACATTGAACTTCAAAAGGCTCAAGAGGGACCTTATTAACTTCTGCAGCATCATCAACTTCTAGAGGGAGATTAAGATTAATCTCTACTTCCTCTTGAACTTGACGTTCCTCCTCATGAACCAAGGGTGGTTCACGTAATATTTTTCCTTGTTCACTAATAAATCGACTAATTAAACTCATGTTTCTATAATCAATTTGATCCCCTGATTGGATCAGGGGCAAATGTCTACGAAAAGATCGCTTGGATTTAATAAAGGGTCGCTTGGATTTATCCATAGTTTGTTTAGTGCTTCATGCAATAGTCATACCAAGCCATCTCGAATTGTAGCACCGCGAGTTCAAGGAGTTTAAGCTCGTCTAAATCTCCTCTTGCTCATTTTCACCTTAAAAATCTGATCACTCTCTTGAGATGAAGGTTTGCTGGACCGCATGGCTAAGGTTCTTTTGTTGGGAATGAGTTTGGGGCGTTGGGATTGTGTTTGGCCGTTTGGATGGATTAGGGTTGCACTGAGAAGAAGCCTAAGCTCGATACCAATTTTGATGTATAAGCGGATCGAAGACTAGGGTTTTGATCAATTACACATCAATATGAGACGTGCAACCAATATAGGGTTTAGGGATTCACGTGAGGGATTAGGGTTTGGAGGGAAATTCACGTGAATATGGGGAAACGTTGAGAGAGTATGACGTGAATGTTGAGAGAATTAAGAGATTTGAAAATAGCCTTAGGAAATCAACAAGATAGATAAGAGAACTGGATAGTTCCAGAGAATCAAAGTTGATACAAAAACACCACAAGTTGAAACCCTAGGGCTACTTGCTCTTCCTCTTAGTTACAGAAACACCTTTTAAGAGTAGGAAACAAGCTCTTCCTCACCACTTGAATTGCCATATTCAAGGTACAATAGAAGAGATCAAACGAGAGAGTACGAAACACTCAAGGATAAGCAAAAGCCTATTTGTATTCATAATCCAACTTAGTTCCTTCAAACGTTACAGCCTATGCTCTATTTATACTAGACTAAGTCCATCTCCTACTAGGACTATCTAACTTGATGCTTAAGCAACCAAGTCCTCATAGGAATTGGTTTCCTAATCCTAACGAAATTAGTTACAATAGTATGAATCCTTCTACGACATGGCTTTTCCTAATCCAAGATGGATTAGTTACAAAATTAAGCCAACCACAATTAGGATTCCTAAGCTTCGCATCCAAGCAACACTCTAGACGACTTCTAGATCCTTTTAGATTATTCTAGACTCTTCTAACTTGATGTCGAAGCTATTAGATATTACTTGGCATCACACACAACTAAAATAATAAAATGACATTAACGAACTTGCTACTAATAAAGAAAACACTAACAATGTGAACTTCAACTTGAAAAGGCCAAAACTGTGAAATTCATCTTGGAAATGCCAAAACTGTGAAATTCATCTTGGACTTGTACTTGGGCCTTCTTGGATGTGGACTTGGGCTCTTTAAGACGTTTGTACGTCTTCTTGGAATAAGGAGCACACCATATGGGTTGACCTTTGGGCCTCTACAATAGATCCTTCCTCTATGGCCCTCTCTACCTCCTTGTAGATGAATTGGATTTTTCTTCCTGGGCTTGGGGTGGATGGATTTCCATCATTCTCCATGAATCTTGGGTCTCCAAATGTGAGCCCAAGACTTTGTGAATCTTCATCTCCTTCTATGAACCTAGGGTCCCCAAAGGTGAGACCAAGGCTAAGCAGATTTCCATCATTCTCCCCTTGTTGCAAAGAGTTTGTCGTCAAACTGGGTCGAATGAATTAGACCTTCTTATTGGGTGAGCGGGGCTTATCTCCTTTATTATCCCCTGGTTGCAAAGAGTTTGCACACAAACTCGATTGGATGAAGTGACTCTTTATGGGCATATAGGTGATTTCCTTCTGGTTAGGCGTGAAGGTGTAAGTATTTGTTCACCCATCATGAGGTATGGTTTGATCAAACATCCATGGCCTGTCATGTAAGACGTTGTAAGCATCTATAGGTACAATTTCACAACAGATTGAATCATGATACATGTTACCTATAGGGGATTGCACTAAACTTCTTCTGGTCTCATGAATGCCCTCATTTTGATGAACACTGGCCTCTCTTGGATCTTCCTGTTGTTCTTCTAGCTCGCCAAGACCATCCTCGTCATCATACTCATCAAAGATTCGAGGGAGATCAAAATTGACCTCTGGCACATCTTTTAAACATTGAACTTCAAAAGGCTCAAGCGGGACCTTATTAACTTCTGCAGCATCATCAACTTCTAGAGGGAGATTAAGATTAATCTCTGGTTCCTCTTGAACTTGACGTTCCTCCTCATGAACCAAGGGTGGTTCACGTAATATTTTTCCTTGTTCACTAATAAATCGACTAATTAAACTCATGTTTCTATAATCAATTTGATCCCCTGATTGGATCAGGGGCAAATGTCTACGAAAAGATCGCTTGGATTTAATAAAGGGTCGCTTGGATTTATCCATAGTTTGTTTAGTGCTTCATGCAATAGTCATACCAAGCCATCTCGAATTGTAGCACCGCGAGTTCAAGGAGTTTAAGCTCTCGTCTAAATCTCCTCTTGCTCATTTTCTCCTTAAAAATCTGATCACTCTCTTGAGATGAAGGTTCGCTGGACCACATGGCTAAGGTTCTTTTGTTGGGAATGAGTTTGGGGCGTTGGGATTGTGTTTGGCCGTTTGGATGGATTAGGGTTGCACTGAGAAGAAGCCTAAGCTCTGATACCAATTTTGATGTATAACTGGATCGAAGACTAGGGTTTTGATCAATTACACATCAATATGAGACGTGCAACCAATATAGGGTTTAGGGATTCACGTGAGGGATTAGGGTTTGGAGGGAAATTCACGTGAATATGGAGAAACGTTGAGAGAGTATGACGTGAATGTTGAGAGAATTAAGAGATTTGAAAATAGCCTTAGGAAATCAACAAGATAGATAAGAGAACTGGATAGTTCCAGAGAATCAAACTTGATACAAAAACACCACAAGTTGAAACCCTAGGGCTACTTGCTCTTCCTCTTAGTTACAGAAACACCTTTTAAGAGTAGGAAACAAGCTCTTCCTCACCACTTGAATTGCCATATTCAAGGTACAATAGAAGAGATCAAACGAGAGAGTACGAAACACTCAAGGATAAGCAAAAGCCTGTTTGTATTCATAATCCAACTTAGTTCCTTCAAACGTTAAAGCCTATGCTCTATTTATACTAGACTAAGTCCATCTCCTACTAGGAGTATCTAACTTGATGCTTAAGCAACCAAGTCCTCCTAGGAATTGGTTTCCTAATCCTAACGAAATTAGTTACAATAGTATGAATCCTTCTACGACATGGCTTTTCCTAATCCAAGATGGATTAGTTAAAAAATTAGCCAACCACAATAAGGATTCCTAAGCTTGGCATCCAAGCAACACTCTAGACGACTTCTAGATCCTTTTAGATTATTCTAGACTCTTCTAACTTGATGTCGAAGCTATTAGATATTACTTGGCATCACACACAACTAAAATAATAAAATGACATTAACAAACTTGCTACTAATAAAGAAAACACTAAAAATGTGAACTTCAACTTGAAAAGGCCAAAACTGTGAAATTCAAGTTGGAAATGCCAAAACTGTGAAATTCATCTTGGACTTGTACTTGGGCCTTCTTGGACGTGGACTTGGGCTCTTTAAGACGTTTGTACGTCTTCTTGGAATTAGGAGCACACCATATGGGTTGACCTTTGGGCCTCTACAATAGATCCTTCCTCTTTGGCCCTCTCTACCTCCTTGTAGATGAATTGGATTTTCCTTCCTGGGCTTGGGGTGGACGGATTTCCATCATTCTCCATAAATCTTGGGTCTCCAAAGGTGAGCCCAAGGCTTTGTGAATCTTCATCTCCTTCTATGAACCTAGGGTCCCCAAAGGTGAGACCAAGGCTAAGCAGATTTCCATCATTCTCCCCTTGTTGCAAAGAGTTTGTCGTCAAACTCGGTCGAATGAATTAGACCTTCTTATTGGGTGAGCGGGGCTTATCTCCTTTATTATCCCCTGGTTGCAAAGAGTTTGCACTCAAACTCGATTGGATGAAGTGACTCTTTATGGGCATATAGGTGATTTCCTTCTGGTTGGGCGTGAAGGTGTAAGTATTTGTTCACCCATCATGAGGTATGGTTTGATCAAACATCCATGGCCTGTCATGTAAGACGTTGTAAGCATCTATAGGTACAATTTCACAACATATTGAATCATGATACATGTTACCTATAGGGGATTGCACCAAACTTCTTCTGGTCTCATGAATGCCCTCATTTTTATGAACACTGGCCTCTCTTGGATCTTCCTGTTGTTCTTCTAGCTCGCCAAGACCTTCCTCGTCATCATACTCATCAAAGATTCGAGGGAGATCAAAATTGACCTCTGGCACATCTTTTGAACATTGAACTTCAAAAGGCTCAAGAGGGACCTTATTAACTTCTGCAGCATCATCAACTTCTAGAGGGAGATTAAGATTAATCTCTACTTCCTCTTGAACTTGACGTTCCTCCTCATGAACCAAGGGTGGTTCACGTAATATTTTTCCTTGTTCACTAATAAATCGACTAATTAAACTCATGTTTCTATAATCAATTTGATCCCCTGATTGGATCAGGGGCAAATGTCTACGAAAAGATCGCTTGGATTTAATAAAGGGTCGCTTGGATTTATCCATAGTTTGTTTAGTGCTTCATGCAATAGTCATACCAAGCCATCTCGAATTGTAGCACCGCGAGTTCAAGGAGTTTAAGCTCTCGTCTAAATCTCCTCTTGCTCATTTTCACCTTAAAAATCTGATCACTCTCTTGAGATGAAGGTTTGCTGGACCGCATGGCTAAGGTTCTTTTGTTGGGAATGAGTTTGGGGCGTTGGGATTGTGTTTGGCCGTTTGGATGGATTAGGGTTGCACTGAGAAGAAGCCTAAGCTCGATACCAATTTTGATGTATAAGCTGGATCGAAGACTAGGGTTTTGATCAATTACACATCAATATGAGACGTCGCAACCAATATAGGGTTTAGGATTCACGTGAGGGATTAGGGTTTGGAGGGAAATTCACGTGAATATGGGGAAACGTTGAGAGAGTATGACGTGAATGTTGAGAGAATTAAGAGATTTGAAAATAGCCTTAGGAAATCAACAAGATAGATAAGAGAAATGGATAGTTCCAGAGAATCAAACTTGATACAAAAACACCACAAGTTGAAACCCTAGGGCTACTTGCTCTTCCTCTTAGTTACAGAAACACCTTTTAAGAGTAGGAAACAAGCTCTTCCTCACCACTTGAATTGCCATATTCAAGGTACAATAGAAGAGATCAAACGAGAGAGTACGAAACACTCAAGGATAAGCAAAAGCCTATTTGTATTCATAATCCAACTTAGTTCCTTCAAACGTTACAGCCTATGCTCTATTTATACTAGACTAAGTCCATCTCCTACTAGGACTATCTAACTTGATGCTTAAGCAACCAAGTCCTCCTAGGAATTGGTTTCCTAATCCTAACGAAATTAGTTACAATAGTATGAATCCTTCTACGACATGGCTTTTCCTAATCCAAGATGGATTAGTTACAAAATTAAGCACCCCACAATTAGGATTCCTAAGCTTCGCATCCAAGCAACACTCTAGACGACTTCTAGATCCTTTTAGATTATTCTAGACTCTTCTAACTTGATGTCGAAGCTATTAGATATTACTTGGCATCACACACAACTAAAATAATAAAATGACATTAACGAACTTGCTACTAATAAAGAAAACACTAAAAATGTGAACTTCAACTTGAAAAGGCCAAAACTGTGAAATTCATCTTGGAAATGCCAAAACTGTGAAATTCATCTTGGACTTGTACTTGGGCCTTCTTGGATGTGGACTTGGGCTCTTTAAGACGTTTGTACGTCTTCTTGGAATAAGGAGCACACCATATGGGTTGACCTTTGGGCCTCTACAATAGATCCTTCCTCTATGGCCCTCTCTACCTCCTTGTAGATGAATTGGATTTTCCTTCCTGGGCTTGGGGTGGATGGATTTCCATCATTCTCCATGAATCTTGGGTCTCCAAATGTGAGCCCAAGACTTTGTGAATCTTCATCTCCTTCTATGAACCTAGGGTCCCCAAAGGTGAGACCAAGGCTAAGTAGATTTCCATCATTCTCCCCTTGTTGCAAAGAGTTTGTCGTCAAACTCGGTCGAATGAATTAGACCTTCCTATTGGGTGAGCGGGGCTTATCTCCTTTATTATCCCCTGGTTGCAAAGAGTTTGCACTCAAACTCGATTGGATGAAGTTACTCTTTATGGGCATATAGGTGATTTCCTTCTGGTTGGGCGTGAAGGTGTAAGTATTTGTTCACCCATCATGAGGTATGGTTTGATCAAACATCCATGGCCTGTCATGTAAGACGTTGTAAGCATATATAGGTACAATTTCACAACAGATTGAATCATGATACATGTTACCTATAGGGGATTGCACTAAACTTCTTCTGGTCTCATGAATGCCCTCATTTTGATGAACACATGCCTCTCTTGGATCTTCCTGTTGTTCTTCTAGCTCGCCAAGACCTTCCTCGTCATCATACTCATCAAAGATTCGAGGGAGATCAAAATTGACCTCTGGCACATCTTTTAAACATTGAACTTCAAAAGGCTCAAGAGGGACCTTATTAACTTCTGCAGCATCATCAACTTCTAGAGGGAGATTAAGATTAATCTCTGGTTCCTCTTGAACTTGACGTTCCTCCTCATGATTCAATGGTGGTTCACGTAATATTTTTCCTTGTTCACTAATAAATCGACTAATTAAACTCATGTTTCTATAATCAATTTGATCCCCTGATTGGATCAAGGGCAAATGTCTACGAAAAGATCGCTTGGATTTAATAAAGGGTCGCTTGGATTTATCCATAGTTTGTTTAGTGCTTCATGCAATAGTCATACCAAGCCATCTCGAATTGTAGCACCGCGAGTTCAAGGAGTTTAAGCTCTCGTCTAAATCTCCTCTTGCTCATTTTCTCCTTAAAAATCTGATCACTCTCTTGAGATGAAGGTTCGCTGGACCACATGGCTAAGGTTCTTTTGTTGGGAATGAGTTTGGGGCGTTGGGATTGTGTTTGGCCGTTTGGATGGATTAGGGTTGCACTGAGAAGAAGCCTAAGCTCTGATACCAATTTTGATGTATAACTGGATCGAAGACTAGGGTTTTGATCAATTACACATCAATATGAGACGTGCAACAAATATAGGGTTTAGGGATTCACGTGAGGGATTAGGGTTTGGAGGGAAATTCACGTGAATATGGGGAAACGTTGAGAGAGTATGACGTGAATGTTGAGAGAATTAAGAGATTTGAAAATAGCATTAGGAAATCAACAAGATAGATAAGAGAACTGGATAGTTCCAGAGAATCAAACTTGATACAAAAACACAACAAGTTGAAACCCTAGGGCTACTTGCTCTTCCTCTTAGTTATAGAAACACCTTTTAAGAGTAGGAAACAAGCTCTTCCTCACCACTTGAATTGCCATATTCAAGGTACAATAGAAGAGATCAAACGAGAGAGTACGAAACACTCAAGGATAAGCAAAAGCCTGTTTGTATTCATAATCCAACTTAGTTCCTTCAAACGTTACAGCCTATGCTCTATTTATACTAGACTAAGTCCATCTCCTACTAGGAGTATCTAACTTGATGCTTAAGCAACCAAGTCCTCCTAGGAATTGGTTTCCTAATCCTAACGAAATTAGTTACAATAGTATGAATCCTTCTACGACATGGCTTTTCCTAATCCAAGATGGATTAGTTAAAAATTTAGCCAACCACAATAAGGATTCCTAAGCTTGGCATCCAAGCAACACTCTAGACGACTTCTAGATCCTTTTAGATTATTCTAGACTCTTCTAACTTGATGTCGAAGCTATTAGATATTACTTGGCATCACACACAACTAAAATAATAAAATGACATTAACAAACTTGCTACTAATAAAGAAAACACTAAAAATGTGAACTTCAACTTGAAAAGGCCAAAACTGTGAAATTCAAGTTGGAAATGCCAAAACTGTGAAATTCATCTTGGACTTGTACTTGGGCCTTCTTGGACGTGGACTTGGGCTCTTTAAGACGTTTGTACGTCTTCTTGGAATAAGGAGCACACCATATGGGTTGACCTTTGGGCCTCTACAATAGATCCTTCCTCTTTGGCCCTCTCTACCTCCTTGTAGATGAATTGGATTTTCCTTCCTGGGCTTGGGGTGGACGGATTTCCATCATTCTCCATAAATCTTGGGTCTCCAAAGGTGAGCCCAAGGCTTTGTGAATCTTCATCTCCTTCTATGAACCTAGGGTCCCCAAAGGTGAGACCAAGGCTAAGCAGATTTCCATCATTCTCCCCTTGTTGCAAAGAGTTTGTCGTCAAACTCGGTCGAATGAATTAGACCTTCTTATTGGGTGAGCGGGGCTTATCTCCTTTATTATCCCCTGGTTGCAAAGAGTTTGCACTCAAACTCGATTGGATGAAGTGACTCTTTATGGGCATATAGGTGATTTCCTTCTGGTTGGGCGTGAAGGTGTAAGTATTTGTTCACCCATCATGAGGTATGGTTTGATCAAACATCCATGGCCTGTCATGTAAGACGTTGTAAGCATCTATAGGTACAATTTCACAACAGATTGAATCATGATACATGTTACCTATAGGGGATTGCACCAAACTTCTTCTGGTCTCATGAATGCCCTCATTTTGATGAACACTGGCCTCTCTTGGATCTTCCTGTTGTTCTTCTAGCTCGCCAAGACCTTCCTCGTCATCATACTCATCAAAGATTCGAGGGAGATCAAAATTGACCTCTGGCACATCTTTTAAACATTGAACTTCAAAAGGCTCAAGAGGGACCTTATTAACTTCTGCAGCATCATCAACTTCTAGAGGGAGATTAAGATTAATCTCTACTTCCTCTTGAACTTGACGTTCCTCCTCATGAACCAAGGGTGGTTCACGTAATATTTTTCCTTGTTCACTAATAAATCGTCTAATTAAACTCATGTTTCTATAATCAATTTGATCCCCTGATTGGATCAGGGGCAAATGTCTACGAAAAGATCGCTTGGATTTAATAAAGGGTCGCTTGGATTTATCCATAGTTTGTTTAGTGCTTCATGCAATAGTCATACCAAGCCATCTCGAATTGTAGCACATGAGTTCAAGGAGTTTAAGCTCTCTAAATCTCCTCTTGCTCATTTTCACCTTAAAAATCGATCACTCTCTTGAGATGAAGGTTTCTTTGGACCGCATGGCTAAGGTTCTTTTGTTGGGAATGAGTTTGGGCGTTGGGATTGTGTTTGGCCGTTTGGATGGATTAGGGTTGCACTGAGAAGAAGCCTAAGCTCTGATACCAATTTTGATGTATAACTGGATCGAAGACTAGGGTTTTGATCAATTACACATCAATATGAGACGTGCAACCAATATAGGGTTTAGGGATTCACGTGAGGGATTAGGGTTTGGAGGGAAATTCACGTGAATATGGGGAAACGTTGAGAGAGTATGACGTGAATGTTGAGAGAATTAAGAGATTTGAAAATAGCCTTAGGAAATCAACAAGATAGATAAGAGAACTGGATAGTTCCAGAGAATCAAACTTGATACAAAAACACCACAAGTTGAAACCCTAGGGCTACTTGCTCTTCCTCTTAGTTACAGAAACACCTTTTAAGAGTAGGAAACAAGCTCTTCCTCACCACTTGAATTGCCATATTCAAGGTACAATAGAAGAGATCAAAAGAGATAGTACGAAACACTCAAGGATAAGGAAAAGCCTGTTTGTATTCATAATCCAACTTAGTTCCTTCAAACGTTACAGCCTATGCTCTATTTATACTAGACTAAGTCCATCTCCTACTAGGACTATCTAACTTGATGCTTAAGCAACCAAGTCCTCCTAGGAATTGGTTTCCTAATCCTAACGAAATTAGTTACAATAGTATGAATCCTTCTACGACATGGCTTTTTCTAATCCAAGATGGATTAGTTACAAAATTAGCCAACCACAATTAGGATTCTTAAGCTTGGCATCCAAGCAACACTCTAGACGACTTTTAGATCCTTTTAGATTATTCTAGACTCTTCTAACTTGATGTCGAAGCTATTAGATATTACTTGGCATCACACACAACTAAAATAATAAAATTACATTAACAAACTTGCTACTAATGCAGAAAACACTAAAAATGTGAACTTTAACTTCAAAAGGCCAAAACTGTGAATTCATCTTAGAATTGCCAAAACTGTGAAATTCATCTTGGACTTGTACTTGGGCCTTCTTGGATGTGGACTTGGGCTCTTTAAGACGTTTGGACGTCTTCTTGGAAAAAGGAGCACACCATATGGGTTGGCCTTTGGGCCTCCACAATAGATCCTTCCTCTATGGCCCTCTTTACCTCCTTGTAGATGAATTAGATTTCCTTTCCTGGGCTTGGGGTGGACGGATTTCCATCATTGTCCATGAATCTTGGGTCTCCAAAAGTGAGCCCAAGGCTATGTGAATCTTCATCTCCTTCCATGAACCTAGGGTCCCAAAAGGTGAGACCAAGGCTAAGCAGATTTCCATCATTCTCCCCTTGTTGCAAAGAGTTTGTCGTCAAACTCGGTCGAATGAATTAGACCTTCTTATTGGGTGAGCGGGGCTTATCTCCTTTATTATCCCCTGGTTGCAAAGAGTTTGCACTCAAACTCGATTGGATGAAGTGACTCTTTATGGGCATATAGGTGATTTCCTTCTGGTTGGGCGTGAAGGTGTAAGTATTTGTTCACCCATCATGAGGTATGGTTTGATCAAACATCCATGGCCTATCATGTAAGACGTTGTAAGCATCTATTGGTACAATTTCACAACAGATTGAATCATGATACATGTTACATATAGGGGATTGCACCAAACTTCTTCTGGTCTCATGAATGCCCTCATTTTGATGAACACTGGCCTCTCTTGGATCTTCCTGTTGTTCTTCTAGCTCACCAAGACCTTCCTCGTCATCATACTCATCAAAGATTCGAGGGAGATCAAAATTGACCTCTGGTACATCTTTTAAACATTGAACTTCAAAAGGCTCAAGAGGGACCTTATTAACTTCTGCAGCATCATCAACTTCTAGAGGGAGATTAAGATTAATCTCTGGTTCCTCTTGAACTTGACGTTCCTCCTCATGAACCAAGGGTGGTTCACGTAATATTTTTCCTTGTTCACTAATAAATCGACTAATTAACTCATGTTTCTATAATCAATTTGATCCCCTGATTGGATCAGGGGCAAATGTCTACGAAAAGATCGTTTGGATTTAATAAAGGGTCGCTTGGATTTATCCATAGTTTGTTTAGTGCTTCATGCAATAGTCATACCAAGCCATCTTGAATTGTAGCACCGCGAGTTCAAGGAGTTTAAGCTCTCGTCTAAATCTCCTCTTGCTCATTTTCTCCTTAAAAATCTGATCACTCTCTTGAGATGAAGGTTTGCTGGACCACATGGCTAAGGTTCTTTTGTTGGGAATGTGTTTGGGGCGTTGGGATTATGTTTGGCCGTTTGGATGGATTAGGGTTGCACTGAGAAGAAGCCTAAGCTCTGATACCAATTTTGATGTATAACTGGATCGAAGACTAGGGTTTTGATCAAGTACTCATCAATATGAGACGTGCAACCAATATAGGGTTTAGGGATTCACGTGAGGGATTAGGGTTTGGAGGGAAATTCACGTGAATATGGGGAAACGTTGAGAGTGTATGACGTGAATGTTGAGAGAATTAAGAGATTTGAAAATAGCCTTAGGAAATCAATAAGATAGATAGGAGAACTGGATAGTTCCAGAGAATCAAACATGATACAGAAACACCACAAGTTGAAACCCTAGGGCTACTTGCTCTTCCTCTTAGTTACAGAAACACCTTTTAAGAGTAGGAAACAAGCTCTTCCTCACCATTTGAATTGCCACATTCAAGGTACAATATAAGAGATGAAACGAGAGAGTAGGAAACACTCAAGGATAAACAAAAGCTTGTTTGTATTCATAATCAAAGTTGGTTCCTTCAAACGTTACAGCCTATGCTCTATTTATACTAGACTAAGTCCTACTCATACTAGGACTATCTAACTTGACGCCTAAGTAACCAAATCCTCCTAGGAATTGGTTTCCTAATCCTAATGGAATTAGTTACAATAGTATGAATTCTTCTAGGACTTGGCTTTCCTAATCCAAGATGGATTAGCTACAAAATTAGCCAACCACAACTAGGATTCCTAAGCTTGGCGTCCAAGCAACACTCTAGACGACGTCTAGATCCTTCTAGATTATTCTAGACTCTTCTAACTTGATGTCGAAGCTATTAGATATTACTTGGCATCACACACAACTAAAATAATAAAATTACATTAACAAACTTGCTACTAATGTAGAAAACACTAAAAATGTGAACTTTAACTTGAAAAGGCCAAAACTGTGAATTCATCTTAGAATTGCCAAAACTGTGAAATTCATCTTGGACTTGTACTTGGGCCTTCTTGGATGTGGACTTGGGCTCTTTAAGACGTTTGGACGTCTTCTTGAAATAAGGAGCACACCATATGGGTTGGCCTTTGGGCCTCCATAATAGATCCTTCCTCTATGGCCGTCTCTACCTCCTTGTAGATGAATTAGATTTTCTTTCCTGGGCTTGGGGTGGACGGATTTCCATCATTGTCCATGAATCTTGGGTCTCCAAAAGTGAGCCCAAGGCTATGTGAATCTTCATCTCCTTCCATGAACCTAGGGTCCTCAAAGGTGAGACCAAGGCTAAGCAGATCTCCATCACAAGGCCTTAATCTAGCCACGTTCAAGGGTCCACCATAAGGAGTTCGATCTTCCTCCCATCTTATCGAAGTGTAAAGTGAGGTTCGTCTATCCTTTGGTTTCAATAATGTAGTTTATTTCTATGTATCATTCTATTTGTACATTCGTTTTGTGAAAACCTTCATTATTTTAATCTTGCATGTTTGGAATATAAAGTTTGTGAAATTCATTTAAGTTCTCCCCCGCTAAATTTATTTTCAAGTTCGATTTTAGTGGAGTTTGTTTTTAAATAGGCGATCTCGAATTATTTAATTTTCGAATTCGTAACCTTGCCCCCGGATTTAGAATTCGAGTTCGTAGAACAGATTTATTTTCTTCTTTTTTTTGGTTTGTCGATTTCCTTAAATCGGCTGACGATTCTTCCTTTATTCCCCTTTTTATTATTAAACACGCATTTTTATTATATTGAAGAATTTATAAAATGACTTATATGAGTAATCTAATTCGAAGCTAACTTAAGAGAAAATGTCAAAGAAAGCATCATAGGCCACGTGGTCTTTGAATTTTTGTATACATTTTCTATTGGGCCAAAGAACACAAGGCCCAACAAGGGTACCATCACAGGTAGGGGTGGTCAACGGGCCAGGCGGGGTTCGAGCCAGCCACTAACGGGCCGGGCCGGGCTGGGCTGGACGGAGACCTTTTTTACTGGGCCCAAACAGGTTGGGTTTTAACGGGCCCTAAACGGGTTGGGCCGGGTTCGGGCCGAGCTAAATGGAGATTTTTCTCAATCTGCTCTTGCATTTTGAAGGGGAAATTCAGGTATTTTATACTTCAAAAAGGAACATTATGTCCACAATTCCTAGCACCCCATAGGTAAAGCCAGCTTTTCAAAGTTGTGCAAGTTGAAGTTGGATTGGGGTTGTTCATCAATAGGCCTTCTTTATCCTGTGAAAACTTACAAATTACCATAGCTATCCACATCACCCCTTGGGCCTTGGGTGGTACACTTTCCAAACTTTACATTTGTGTATACATAAATTTTGTGAATAACAATGAAAATTAACACGAATCCTACCACTAACAAACTCATCATCATACAAATGAGTTCAAAAGCAAGTCAAACGTTAAAAATTACATAAATTCATAAATAATCCAATTCTTCCAACATAATTGTTCTTGCAAAATTCAACAATACTTTGTCTGGAGTCTCTGGAAATTATTAGTAAACAATCCAATCGAAAGAAACTTATTAGTAATAAGAAATACTAACTAAAATTGCAAATTAATTATAATTATGAGAACTTTATATTACTTAAACAACTCAACTCTTCACTTAATTATTCTTGCAAAATCCATCAATATTTTTTCTCGAATCTCTGCAAATCGTTAGTAAATAACCCAATAAAAAAACTTATTAGTAAATGAGAAATATTAACTAAAGTTGCAAATTGTTTAGAATTATAAGAACTTTATATTACCTAAAAGAAACTGTTTGCGTCATCCTCTTCATCTTCATTGATCTCCTTATTAGATTCAGAATCGTAGTCAATCGCTAAAGTCTCATCATATTTAGCGTGATGCCAGTCTTGAAGACACACTAGAGCTTGAACTGTTTTAGGCTTTAGGAAACTACGGGTTGGTGAGATTGTTTTCCCTCCTAAACTAAATGCAGACTTGGAGGCAACCATACTAACTTGAATGGTAAGCAAATCTCGAGCCATAACAGAAAGAACCGGATATCTTAAGGCGCAGCTATGCCAAAACTCTAAAATGTCCAATTCCATATCTAAGTCAAGTTCCGGCTCCTCCAAATACAAATCAAGCTGTGAACGCCCTGTTTGTGGTCTAGATCTTCTACCAGTAAAGCTACTATAGTCATCAAAATATTCATTCTCATAATCTCTCACATGAGAAGAACGCACAATTGGAGAAGATGATAACTGTAGTTTATATTCATCATATAGAGAACACAATGTATTCAACACATTGTCTACCCGTTCCGTTGCAAGATCATGATCAAACACCTTACTGAAACAATACTCAACAAACTTCACTTTGCATCTAGGATCAAGAATGGCAGCGCATGATAAATACAAATTGTACTCAGACCAATACTTAACAAATTTCCCAAGCATACTGCTCGCCATCTCAGCTAAAAATGAATGATGACCCCTAGAAATCTCAAGTAAATGACGATGGACCATCCATTCACTCTTGAAATACACATTAGAGGTAGGGGTCTTAACAAAACTAACATGCAAGTTACATCATAAAACAACTTCAAAAACCTATGCGATGCCTCAACTTTCTCCCACTCCTCTAATGGCACATATTGTTTCAATGGTGAGTTAGTAGACACCAAATGAACAAACACATTCTTGTAATATAGAATGTTATCCAACATCTTATATGTGGAGTTCCAACGAACTTGCATGTCCAAACTTAACTTTCCTTTAACCTCAAGATGAAAAACTCTTTCAGCACATTCATAAACTCCTTACTCCGATGAGGGGACCTTGCTATTGATTTCACCAAACTACGAATCTTATGTAAAATATCATCAAACTTTAACCCATCTTGTACGATAAGATTCAGAATATGTGCACAACATCTAACATGAAAGAACGCACCACTAGTCACTAACCCATTCAATGGTAAGAGACGTCTCCTCAAGTGAGACATCATCACATCATTGTACCTAGCATTGTCAATTGTAATAGATAGAATCTTACGCTCAATGTTCCACTGAGTAAGAAACATGAACACTTCATTTGCAATGCTTTCACCATCATACGGAGGTGCTAAAGCCCTAAACCTAAGCATTCGTTTTTGCAATTTCCAAGCACTATCAACAAAGTGTGTTGTGATGCAAATATAATGTTGATCGGTGTGGTTTGACTTCCAATTATCTGTTGTCAAACAAATCCTACCCGAAGCTTTCAACACCAAATCTTTCACTTTATCTCTATCCTCCACATACATCCTCAACAATTCTCTCTTAACAGTTGATTTACTAAATGGCATAAATAGGGGATTAGCTTTAGATATCATCCTTCTAAAACCCATCTCTTCAACAGTAGCAAATGAGTGAGCTCCTTCTACAATATAGAGTACTATTTCCTTTCGAAGGGCATGCATATCAAAAACCAAATCCCCACCATCCTCATCGTCACCACCCAATTCCCCAATTGGTATACCAACGGGTCTATTTGGACAATTTTCTAAATGACGCTTCAAGTGAGAAGTACCACTCCTAGATCTAGCATTTAGAACCAATTTACAATGTCTACAAATAGCCGTATTCTCACCTTGAGCGTTTTTCCCTTCCTTAAGCTCCTTCCACACAATAGACCTCTTCTTCCTCTTGCGTTGTTGAGTGGCATACTCACTATATCCATCATCAGCTTGTGTTGAAGAGGGTCATGCTTCACTATCCATTCCTAAAAGTACAACAAAACACCTATTTTACAAAGCTGTGTCAAAAGGGGGTCAAGAACCAAGAATCAAAACATTAGTTAATGTGCAAAAGATGACCAACAGAAGAAAAACAACAAACCCACTATAAATGTCAAGGTCTGGAGATGAATTCTAATGCAGAATTTGTATACCTAGAAAAACTCAGGCAGTCAAAGAATCAATCACAGAAGAATGAAACCCTAGAAGCAAAAATGACAAATCCCACGAAATATCAAGAGTTGAAGATCAGATTTAATGCAGAATTTCATATACCCACAAAAAATTTCACGCATTAACAAAATTTCATATTTTAAACAATTAACACCAATGAACTCTGATTCTCTGAATATTTGAACACAATCGAAAACCATAATTTCCGAATCCACCAATTACGAGTTCATCACCATATCAGAAAACCCACTAATTATTCAATAAAAAATTAGCTCAAAGCCTCAAATCAGTGAATTAAACATAAGAACTAACAAAAGAACATAACTATAAATTGAAATTAGGTTCACCTCAAATTTTGAAGTCAAAAAATTCGAATTGTGAGAGATTGTCAGAGGCAACAGATGCGAAAACCGTTAAATGGCCGACGACTTTCCCTGGTGCAGCAATGCGCGCGACGGAGAGGATGGATTCTGACGGGGTTGTGGTAGGATGGCCGGCGATGATGGTGGCAGACTGGCAGTACGAGAGAGAGGGAGAGACTTGACAGGGAGAGTGAGATTGAGAGTGAGAGAAAAACCCTAGCGTGAAGCGACAATGAATTGTGACCCGTTTCGAATTATTGTTGAGCCCAAAGTCGGCCGGCGGGGGCCCGTGAAATGAAGCAAACAGTTAAACCCGTTAAGAGCCCGACCTATTTTTTTGTTTAAACGGGTACAACCCGTTATTTACAGCCCGATCACAACTGTCCACTGGGCAACCGCCCATTTGCCATGGTCTAATCACAAGCCATGCGGCCAGTGATGGCCCCTGTCGGCCCATGTGTTTTCTTCTTGGTTCGGGTTTGAATTGGAGTTCGTATTGAGTCATTTGTAGATTAGTTCGGTATAATTTCAAGTGTGTGAATAATAAAAAGTGGTTCTTAAATGAATAAAAGTCTCTCACCTCGAAAACGTTTTCATAAAATAAAAATATCGTTATTTAAGGATTAAGCAACCTTAGTCGGCTCCTGATCATTAAGTAGCGCACTCGAGGAAAAGTTGAGCCTTTTCCCGGGGTCCTACATATTGGCGACTCCGCTGGGGACTTAAACTTAGAAAGAGGGTAAAACTTGAAAAAATCGAGTTGTTTTGAAATTGTGAAAGGGAGAAAGTTGATTTATTTCACAATTTTATTATTATTTTAGGCATTTTGTATCAGGCTACTCTCCGGGTCTTTTGACACAGGAGCACAAAAGTGATGGTTTAGGATTAACCTAGGATTTTACCCGAGAGCAGGCGACCACTACTTGTGTGATGTAATCTACATTGCTTGACCTCTCCTCTCACCCATGTTATACTCCAAGGCTTCCTTAAAGTCTGATGAGAAACACCTCACATACTTTGCCTATAAATCTTGTATAGGTGAAGTGTACTGAGGGGAGAACATGTGGTATCTCATCCAATCCCAAACTTAGTAATCCATGAATGTAGAGCCTTGGTTTAGGATACCCCTCATGTTGTATGCTATGTGTATATGTGTTCCCCCTCCCCTTTCTTTATTACCAAAGAGTCGACCTTAGTTTAGAAGCTTCGTTTTAATCCATATAGAATTCATTGGGCTGAGAGGAGGATGGTTTATCAATTAGGGCAATCAACCTCAAACATTATGGTTAGCCTAGTCATCGAGCCATTTATGTACGAGGGTTGATTACTCTAATTTATAAAAACAAAATTTATCTCGCCCTTGATGATATTATATGACCCTTTACGACGCTCTCTTAACAAAGGTCCAAAAAATTTGACTGAAAGTCCTAACAAAGTTAATGGATAATGTTTTAGATTGCATAATAGTCACTAAGCTTGAGTAAACTAATTTATAGATTTAATTATTAAATCCATTGTACTTATGATCGGCCCGTTGTTAGGCCCAGCCATATTGGATTTATCAATTAAACCTATAAACTAATTATCACCCACTTATCTTTGGCTTTATTCAGTCCTTTAGAATATTCATTCCACTTGAGTAAAAAAAAATATAAAAATGTAAAAAATATAGGTTGTCGGTCTTGTTAAGCATTATTCTAGTCCGTATAATAGCCAATATAGCTAGACCTGTCTGAATTGTTGGGCCAAGTTACGGATTCTCCTTAAAACGGTCAGCCTGCGGATTGGGCCCATCCGAATTGAGAAACACTGACTTGTGCTTTTCGACTTATGAATAGCTTGCTATATTTGACTTTATTCGGCCCTTTATAATGTTCCATTGTTAGGCTCATATAGAGTTAGGTCATGTACTATCAAGAAATGGGTGAGTCATTTGAGTGTCAGCATGAAGGCGTTGAGTCTATTAGGGTCTCATATAGGTCTTCTAGGACATGCATGCATCAGATAGAAAGTGTCAGAGTCAATTATTGAGTCACTAACAAATTTCCATACAGGCAAGATAGGAGATTGCTTCCGGGCTTGCATCAGAGATCCACGTACCGGCCGGTTGGTTTCAAGTTGAGACCCATTTATCATTCAACCCAGAGCTCGCATTATGGCTGAAGAATGGTTCTAGGTGTCCAAAATGCTGAAACAGCTAGAGGATCTTTACACTAAGATGCAAGGCTTGGTCTCTGCAAATTTTCTAGAACAAGAGCAGAAGATTGGGAAGAGGTTCCACGAGCAACAGCAAGTGATGGATGACATGATGCAGGCCATCACAAAGATTAATGAGAAGCTAGGCCTGAATACTGAAGGAGATGATGATATGGTGGAAGTCCATGGGTATGAATCTGAGCCCGAACTTGTCAAGACACATGCAGGAGATAAGTCAGGGGGCTCAGGGTCGTTCAAAGGAAACTCCAAGGCAGCCTTAGAAGTTCCCAAAGTCACTGAGAATCCTATTGTCAAGGCCTTAGAACAAAAGTTGGAGAGTCTTACCAAGATAATGAGCATTGTTCCGGCCTTTGCTGACAAGTACACAGATGTGCCTTTGCCCATCCACCCGGTCATGAAGATGTCCAACAAAGTTGAAGTACCCAACTTCAAATTCAAGTCATCTGAAAATCCCACTCACCACATCGAGGAGTTCACGCGACTAGCACCTCTCAACATGATTTATGTTGACTTGTACTCTACAGTCTTCCTACCCACCCTAGATGGAGAATCCAAAGTATGGTACCATGTCCTATCACCTCAAGTCAAAGCTGACTGGAATGACCTATTTAAGGCCTTTATCAATCATTACAGCTATATCTAGAAGAAACACGCCACAGTAGATGACTTAACGGCCATGAAGCAAAGGGAAGACGAATCCTTCCTGGATTTCTTTGAAAGGTGGCACACCAAGTTGTCTCACATCAATGAGACTATACCTCTGCGCTTACAGTTATCCACCTTCAAATAGAGTCTCAAAAGTAGTCTGGCTCGGCACTTGGGATACCATGTGATCATGAACAATGAGAAGGGCGTCGTGCAAGGGTGGAAGAATTCCAGTCCCAATAGGAGGGCTACTGGTTCACCCAACGACCCTCCTAATAGTGCTGATACTAATGTAATTCAGTCAGGAATCTAACCAAATTATGACCGTTATACCCCACTCGACACCACCTACGTCGATGCTTTGGCTCATCTCTTAAGGAAAAACCTGATTGAGTTCCCTTTACCGAGACCAGAGCCAGAAATGAAGTACTCAAGCTGGGATAACAATGCATTCGAAAACTATCACAGGTGTAAGGGACATGACACCGAGAAGTGTTAGACCTTGAAGAATAAGATTGAGGGTATGATCCGGTCGGGTAAATTGCCTCTACCAAAAGCAGCACAGAAAGCCAAGTAGAGCAACGACCCCTCAGGAGCAGTCAACATGGAGAGGCAACATCGCAGGAAGAGGACTTTGAAGTTGGCTAGGGTCCCATTTATGTTGAGCATCCTGTTTCCAGAGTCAATTAGGGGAAGCATTAAGTCGGTCAGTGATATGCTTGTCTTTTGAAGTCAATAAGATGCATATATTTGATTGTGATTGTTTGTGCTTGTACTTTTAACTTGAGTTGAAAAGCTCCTTCATCCATTCATTAGCCTTCACATCCAAGTCTGACATATTGGAGCGTGGCGCAATGAGAGGGATTGATGGACGAGCTTGAGTGACTTGTATCAACAATCAAGTAATAACTTAGACACCAAAAGGACTGGATATGACCTTGGATAAAAGAAGATTCCACCACCAAAGCCTAACACCCCACCATGACCATCATAAAGGAAGATTCCACCAAATGATCAATAAAGGAGTGACTTGCAACACCACCATTAACAATGGATAAAGTAAACAAGGTTTAGAGAGAATAGGGAGAAACCCTAGCAATGCTTAAGCATATCATTAATTGTCAAAAACTGTCTTGGAAAAAGTGCTAAATAAGTATTTATAACATAAGCAAAACTCAGCGTTTTAAACCAAGCAAAACACGCAAAACAGCGCCGTCACGGGCGTTACGCCAGATGGTCACGGGCGTGACCAGAGCGAAAACTCCAGGCGTCACGGGCGTGACGAACTTCTTCCCAATTTCCCCAAAATGCCGCAGCGAGTCACGGGCGTGACCTGGCAAGGGTCACGGGCGTGACGAATTCAGCCCACTTTTTCCCAAAATGCCGTGACGAGTCACGGTCGTGAACAGGCGAGGGTCAAGGGCGTGACGACTTGGACTGATGCGTCACGGGCGTGACCAAAAGCGTCACGGGCGTGACGACTTGCTGCATGACGCCCTCTTGTGCTTAGACTTTGTTGCTTCCGGGGTCTTACACCCGCACCCCGATACCTCCTATTCTCCAATCTCGGGACGACCCGGTCCGGTCCTGAGGCCTCCGGGGTCGGTGTTTTGGGCGGGCCCGCCTAGAGAGTCTCGGTGCCCATCCACTGGATGGCCGAGACTAGCCTCGCAATTCCGGCAGTGACCGGGAATTGTAACTCAAGGCTCGAGTTGTTTGACGCAGCTCGCTTGGCGGAGATCACCAAAGTGGAGAATGGAACTCGGACCTCTTCATCCTCCCCTTCTTGAAGAGGATTTGCCCTCAAATCCATGTCGGGTTCAACATCCTCCATGTAGGGCGAAAGGTCCCCAATGTTGAAGGTTGAGGAAACACCGATGTCACCCGGAAGATCGAGCTTGTAAGCATTGTCATTTATCTTGGCCAGAACCTTGAACGGACCCTCGCTTCATGGCATTAGCTTATTACTCCTCCGAGAAGGGAACCGTTCCTTCCTTAAATGTAGCCAAACCAAGTCTCCGGGTTTAAACGTGATACCACGGCGATGCTTGTTGGCTCGGGCCTTATAAAGTTCATTGGTGCGCTCGATCTTCTCTCGAATTTGCCGGTGAAGCTTCTGGATCTCAGCGGCCTTCTCACTTGCTTCGAAGCTAACCCTCGACTCTAAAGGAAGAGGAAGGAGCTCGATAAGAGTTATGGGGTTGTCCCCATAGCAAGTCTCGAAGGGCGAATGTCCCGTAGCAAAAGAGGGGGATCGATTATAGGCAAACTCGGCGTGACACAACTTGGCATCCCAATCTCGTAGACTCCGACTTACAAGACCCCGAAGTAATGTAATGAAAGTCTTGTTAGTTACCTCAGTTTGGCCGTCTGTTTGAGGATGATGCGATGTGCTAAATAAAAGCTTCGTCCCCAAGAGCTTCCACAAAGACCTCCAAAAGTGCCCCATGAATTTAGTATCACGATCCGACACAATAGTCCTCGGAACACCATGCAAACGCACCACCTCTCGGAAGAAAAGTGTGGCAATGTGTGTGGCGTCATCTGTTTTCTCGCAAGCAATGAAATGCGCCATTTTAGAAAAACGGTCAACGACTACTAGAATTACATCTTTGCCACGCACGGTTCGGGGAAGAGCTACAATGAAGTCCATAATCAAATCCTCCCACGGACCATTCGGAACTGGAAGGGCTGTATAAAGTCCTTGGCGGAACTAGCTCTTGGCATGGTGACAAGTAATACACTTCGATACCACATCCTGCACATCGCCTCCCATCTTCGGCCAATAAAAATGCTCCTTTAACATGTCGATGCTCTTATTGATACCGAAGTGACCGGTGAGACCACCTCCATGAACTTCCCGTACTAGAAGCTTTCTCAACGGACATTTTGGAACACACAACTTGTTACCCTTGAAGAGAAATCCGTCTTGTAGCAAATACGATCCATCACCACCACCACCGAGGTGTGATTTAAAGTCATCATCCTCCTTATAAAACTCCTTTAGGTGCTGAAACCCAAGTACCCTTGCCTCAACTACGGAAAGAAGAGAGTGTCTCCTCGAAAGCGCATCGGCGACCACATTTACACTCCCCTTCTTGTGTTTTGCTACAAAGTTAAATCCTTAAAGGAACTCAACCCAATTGGCATGCCGGGAACTAAGCTTGTGTTGTCCGTTCAAATATTTGAGCGCCTCATGATCTGAATGAAGGACAAACTGGCTTGGCCTCAAATAGTGTGACCAATGATCTAGAGCCCGTACAAGAGCGTAAAACTCTTTATCATACGTGGAATAATTCTTCCTTGACCCGCTGAGTTTTTCACTGAAATTAGCGATAGGACGTTGGTTTTGCATCAAAACAGCTCCAATGCCTACTCCACTAGCATCGCAATCCACTTCGAAGGCTTGTGTGAAATCCGGGAGAGCTAGTACCGGAGCCTCACAAAGTCGAGATTTCAGCTTCTCAAATGCTCCTTGGGCCGCTCGGGTCCACTCAAAGGCGCCCTTCTTCATGCACTCGGTAATAGGGGCGGTAAGGGTACTAAACCCCTTGATGAACCGGCAGTAGAACGACGCAAGACCGTGGAAGCTCCTCACCTCCGTGATAGTAGAGGGAGAGGGCCAAGAGCGGATGGCCTCCACCTTCGAAGGGTCCATAGAAATACCCGTGCCGGAAACAATATACCCAAGAAAGGTGATTTGGGGAGTGCAAAATTCGCACTTTTCCAGTTTACCGTAAAGCCGTTGTTGCCGCAAAACCTCGAACACCCGCTCCAAATGCACAATATGCTCCGCTTCACTCCTCGAATATACTAGAATATTATCGAAATAAACCACGATGAATTTACCAATAAAGGGCCTCAATACCTCGTTCATAAGACGCATGAACGTGCTCGGGGCGTTGGAGAGCCCAAATGGCATGACAAGCCACTCAAAAAATCCCCCTTTTGTCTTGAACGCTGTCTTCCACTCATCGCCTTCCTTCATACGAATTTGATGGTAGCCACTACGTAGATCAATCTTGGAGAACATGTAGGAGCCATGTAGTTCATCGAGCATGTCATCAAGCCTCGGTATAGGGTACCGATACTTGATGGTAATGTTGTTGATGGCTCGACTATCTACACACATCCTGAAAGTACCATCTTTCTTCGGAACCAGTAGGGCTGGGACGAAGCACGGGCTCATGCTCTCTCGAACATAGCCTCGTGAAATAAGCTCGTCAACCTGCCTTTGCAATTCCCTGGTTTCTTGCGGGTTGCACCGATATGCTGCCTTGTTTGGAAGTGGAGCGCCGGGAATAAGATCGATTTGATGCTCAATACCTCGGATAGGAGGTAGACCCGGTGGGAGCTCTTCGGGGAACACGTCTCTGAATTCGGCAAGTAGAGGGGCAACGAGAGGGTGTTTAGGTGTCACTTCCTCACATGCGTTCGCCTCTAAGAGGAGTAAGGCAAGAATGGCCTTCCCCTTGCTTAGGGCTCGCTCGACCCGTGTCTCACTCAAGTGTTTGGGCTCCTCACTTCCCGCCCCAGGTTTAGGTGGTAATATTTCATGTGGTGCTAGTGGGAGAAGCTTAACCCTCTTGCCCTCGTGGATAAAGGAGTAAGTATTCTTTAATCCGTTATGAACGGTCTTCTTGTCAAATTGCCACGGTCGACCCAACAATATGTGACACGCGCTCATGGGGACAACATCACAAACAATAGAGTCCTTGTAGTTAGTGCCAAAGGTTAAATTCACTAAGACACTATTGGTTACCTTAATGCCGTCGCGGTCATTAAGCCATTTCAGCGAATAGGGACGGGGATGTGGCAATAGGGGTAATCCCAGTTTGTCAACCATATAGGTAGAGGCCACATTAGTACAACTTCCCCCGTCGATGATGAGCTCGCACACCTTGCCCCCAACTAAGCATCTTGTTTGGAATATAGTCTCCTGCTGGGCTCTGTCAAGAGGGGCTTCTTGAACATGCAAAGCTCGCCTCAAGACAAGAGCGCCTCCTTGGTCACGCGAAATAGCCGCGGTTTCCCCTTCTTCGCTAGTGTAGGCGTCCTCAACAACAATTTCAGGCTCATCCTGGGCTCCTTGCAATTCCTCGTCAATGTGTTGAACCTCTTTGAGAGTTAAGGTCCGTCGGTTTGGGCAATCGGCCTGGAAGTGGCCATATCCATGACACTTGATGCATTTCTTTCCCTCCACAAGACGAGTGGTTCCCGTAGGAGACGCCACAACAAGTCCCTTTCCTTTATCAGTTCGGGGTGTCGCCGGGAACTTGGGTGTCTCACTAGGCTTGGGTGTGGCCGATTGAAGAGGAGGACGGTTTGACGGTAGAAAGTAATTGCGAGAAATCGGTTTGGCGAGAGCCCTTTCTTTCCGACGTCGTTCAACCCGAAGGGACAAGCTACACAGCTCATCCATGGAATTGTAAGGTTGAATCTCGACCCTCTTAGCGATGGTGGGATCCAAGCCATTCAAAAAGCGCATCATGGTTTGATCTTCAGGTTCCTGGAGGCCACTCTTGATAAGAAGTTGCTCGAATTCCGATATGTACTCCCCGACGGTTCGTTTGCCTTGGGTAAGGGCATATGCCTTCTTCAGAACGTCATGATGGTAAGTGTTTGGCAAAAAGCGGCGATTCATCACTTGCTTAAGCCGGGTCCAAGTGGAAATCCTCACCTTCCCTTTACGAGTCCGCTGCAACTTCATATTCTCAAACCAAAGCGAAGCGGCCCTGGTGAGTTTCAAGCTTGCGATCTTATAAGCCTTCTCATCATCATACTTCTTGGTCTCGAAGATCCTATCCATTAGTTGGATCCATTCGATGTAGTCATCCGGGTCAGTGGAGCCGTTGAATTCGGGGATGCCAATCTTAACGTCCTGGAAGTCGTCACGAGGGGGTGGATCTTGCACATTCCGACGAATTCGGTGTCGTGGAGAGCCTCTAGCATCGTCACTCGACTCGAAGTTTGGAGGAGGACGGATAGGGCTTTGTGCACGCCTCCGACGTTCAACTTGTGGTTGCCCTTGACGTTGCACCGCTAAATTGTTCATTTGGGCCGCCATCTCCAGAAGAGTCCGCTCGATGTTAGCGTTATGATTCTCAAGGGATGTGAACCTCTCGTCCATCGTGGCGAGTCGATCCTCAATTCCTTGGACTCGGGAACTTCTTCGGTGGCTAGGTTCCTCTCAATCGGAATCATCGCGACCATCCATATCGAGGGAAAGGTATGGGACGGATTGTGTTTGGGATATTTTGTGGAGTTTGGGGTTTTCTTGTAGTTGGCTTGTGTTTGGCTAAGGGTTCTTTGTGTTTTTCTCACTTGGGCATTTTATCGAACACCTTGGGGGCACAATTTTCCAACTTCACCTCAAAGCTCCAATATGCAACAAATGATCAATAAAGGAGTGACTTGCAACACCAACATTAACAATGGATAAAGTAAGCAAGGTTTAGAGAGAATAGGGAGAAACCCTAGCAATGCTTAAGCATATCATTAATTGTCAAAAACTGTCTTGGAAAAAAGTGCTAAACAAGTATTTATAACATAAGCAAAACTCAGCGTTTTAAACCATGCAAAACACACAAAACAGCGCCGTTATGGGCGTTACGCCAGATGGTCACGGGCGTGACCAGAGCGAAAACTCCAGGCGATTTTCGGGCGCGCGATCGTAGCGGGCGCTACGCCGAATCGTCACGGGCGTGACGAACTTCTTTCCAATTTCCCCAAAATGCCGCAGCGAGTCACGGGCGTGACCTGGCGAGGGTCACGGGCGTGACGACCTGGACTGATGCGTCACGGTCGTGACGACCTGCTGCATGACGCCCTCTTGTGCTTGGACTTTGTTGCTTCCGGGGTCTTACACCCGCACCCCGATACCTCCTATTCTCCAATCTCGGGACGACCCGGTCCGGTTCTGAGGCCTCCGGGGTCGGTGTTTTGGGCGGGCCCGCTTAGAGAGTCCCGGGGCCCATCCACTGGATGGCCGAGACTAGCCTCGCAATTCCGGTAGTGACCGGGAATTGTAACTCAAGGCTCGAGTTGTTTGACGCGGCTCGCTTGGCGGAGATCACCAAAGTGGAGAATGGAACTCGGACCTCTTCATCCTCCCCTTCTTGAAGAGGATTTGCCCTCAAATCCATGT
Source organism: Portulaca oleracea (assembly GCA_029582165.1). Taxonomy (NCBI): domain Eukaryota; kingdom Viridiplantae; phylum Streptophyta; class Magnoliopsida; order Caryophyllales; family Portulacaceae; genus Portulaca; species Portulaca oleracea. The sequence goes on from CM055868.1 coordinate 15,882,700, forward strand.
CGGGTTCAACATCTTCCATGTAGGGTGAAAGATCCCCGATGTTGAAGGTTGAGGAAACACCGATGTCACCCGGAAGATCGAGCTTGTAAGCATGGCATTTATCTTGGCCTGAACCTTGAACAGACCCTCGCTTCGTGGCATTAGCTTATTACTCCTCCGAGAAGGGAACCGTTCCTTCCTTAAATGTAGCCAAACCAAGTCTCCGGGTTTAAATGTGATACCACGGCGATGCTTGTTGGCTCGGGCCTTACAAAGTTCATTGGGGCGCTCGATCTTCTCTCGAATTTGCCGGTGAAGCTTCTGGATCTCAGCGGCCTTCTCACTTGCTTCGAAGCTAACCCTCGACTCTAAAGGAAGAGGAAGGAGCTTGATAGGAGTTATGGGGTTGACCCCATAGCAAGTCTCGAAGGGCGAATGTCCCGTAGCAAAAGAGGGGGATCGATTATAGGCAAACTCGGCGTGACACAACTTGGCATCCCAATCTCGTAGACTCTGACTTACAAGACCCCGAAGTAATGTAATGAAAGTCTTGTTAGTTACCTCAGTTTGGCCGTCTGTTTGAGGATGATGCGATGTGCTAAATAAAAGCTTCGTCCCCAAGAGCTTCCACAAAGACCTCCAAAAGTGCCCCATGAATTTAGTATCACGATCCGACACAATAGTCCTCGGAACACCATGCAAACGCACCACCTCTCGGAAGAAAAGTGTGGCAATGTGTGTGGCGTCATCGGTTTTCTCGCAAGCAATGAAATGCGCCATTTTAGAAAAACGGTCAACGACGACTAGAACTGCATCTTTGCCACGCACGGTTCGGGGAAGAGCTACAATGAAGTCCATACTCAAATCCTCCCACGGACCATTCGGAACTGGAAGGGGTATATAAAGCCCTTGGTGGAACTGGCTTTTGGCATGGTGACAAGTAATACACTTCGATACCACATCCTACACATCGCCTCCCATCTTCGGCCAATAAAAATGCTCCTTTAACATGTCGATGCTCTTATTGATACCGAAGTGACCGGTGAGACCACCTCCATGAACTTCCCGTACTAGAAGCTTTCTCAACGGACATTTTGGAACGCACAACTTGTTACCCTTGAAGAGAAATCCGTCTTGTAGCAAATACGGTCCACCACCACCACCACCGAGGTGTGATTTAAAGTCATCATCCTCCTTATAAAACTCCTTTAGGTGCTGAAACCCAAGTACCCTTGCCTCAACTACGGAAAGAAGAGAGTGTCTCCTCGAAAGCGCATCGACGACCACATTTACACTCCCCTTCTTGTGTTTTGCTACAAAGTTAAATCCTTAAAGGAACTCAACCCAATTGGCATGCCGGGAACTAAGCTTGTGTTGTCCGTTCAAATATTTGAGCACCTCATGATCTGAATGAAGGACAAACTTGCTTGGCCTCAAATAGTGTGACCAATGATCTAGAGCCCGTACAAGAGCGTAAAACTCTTTATCATACGCGGGATAATTTTTCCTTGACCCGCTGAGTTTTTCATTGAAATAAGCGATAGGACGTTGGTTTTGCATCAAAACAGCTCCAATGCCTACACCACTAGCATCATTGAAATAAGCGATAGGACAAACTTGCTTGTGTTGTCCGTTCAACTTGTGGTTGCCCTTGACGTTGCACCGCTAAATTGTTCATTTGGGCCGCCATCTCCAGAAGAGTCCGCTCAATGTTAGCGTTATGATTCTCAAGGGATGTGAACCTCTCGCCCATCGTGGCGAGTCGATCCTCAATTCCTTGGATTCGGGAACTCCTCCTGTGGCTAGGTTCCTATCGATCGGAATCATCGTGACCATCCATATCGAGGGAAAGGTATGGGACGGATTGTGTGTGGGATATTTTGTGGAGTTTGGGGTTTTCTTGTAGTTGGCTTGTGTTTGGCTAAGGGTTCTTTGTGTTTTTCTCACTTGGGCATTTTATCGAACTCCTTGGGGGCACAATTTTCCAACTTCACCTCAAAGCTCCAATATGCAACAAAATCAACAAACACAATAGTAATAACAATTTCTCCAACACACTTGGAGTCACAAGGGTTGGGGAACACCAATATTTGAATCAAAATACCAAAATCCAACAATAGGAACAAATTAGCAAGAACAATTGAAGACACTCAAGCTAGATGAAAAACCTTGGGCTCTGATACCAAATGGAGCGTGGCGCGATGGGAGAGATTGATGGACGGGCTTGAGTGACTTGTATCAACAATCAAGTAATAACTTAGACACCAAAAGGACTGGATATGACCTTGGATAAAGGAGATTCCACCACCAAAGCCTAACACCCCACCATGACCATCATAAAGGAAGATTCCACCAAATGATCAATAAAGGAGTGACTTGCAACACCACCATTAACAATGGATAAAGTAAACAAGGTTTAGAGAGAATAGGGAGAAACCCTAGCAATGTTTAAGCATATCATTAATTGTCAAAAACTATCTTGGAAAAAAGTGCTAAACAAGTATTTATAAAATAAGCAAAACTCAGCGTTTTAAACCAAGCAAAACACACAAAACAGCGCCGTCACGGGCGTTACGCCAGATGGTCACGGGCGTGACCAGAGCGAAAACTCCAGGCGATTTTCGGGCGCGCGATCGTAGCGGGCACTACGCCGAATCGTCACGGGCGTGACGAACTTCTTTTCAATTTCCCCAAAATGCCGCAGCGAGTCACGGGCGTGACCTGGCGAGGGTCACAGGCGTGACGAATTCTGCCCACTTTTTCCCAAAATGCCGTGACGAGTCACGGTCGTGACCTGGCGAGGGTCACGGGCGTGACGACCTGGACTGATGCGTCACGGGCGCGACCAAAAGCGTCACGGGCGTGACGACCTGCTGCATGACACCCTCTTGTGCTTGGACTTTGTTGCTTCCGGGGTCTTACACCCGCACTCCGATACCTCCTATTCTCCAATCTCGGGACGACCCGGTCCGGTCCCGAGGCCTCCGGGGTCGGTGTTTTGGGCGGGCCCGCCTAGAGAGTCCCGGGGCCCACCCACTGGATGGCCGAGACTAGCCTCGCAATTCCGGTAGTGACCGGGAATTGTAACTCAAGGCTCGAGTTATTTGACGCGGCTCGCTTGGCGGAGATCACCAAAGTGGAGAATGGAACCCGGACCTCTTCACATATCCATCTATCATCACCCTCATATACCCTTCCCTTCATCAAGTTTGTCATCCTACAAATCCAGGGTTTAAAATAAAATTAAAGAAAAGAGAAAAAAAGAAGAAAAAAAAAACAAAAAAAGATGAAGTCAGTTTGCATTAATCAAGCAGGCTGGGAAAAATGAGAGAAGACCAAAATCATCAATCTCTTGAAAGTGGACATCTATATGCTTCCAGACCAGCAGCTTGAACAAAATGTGCCTAGGACTGGGGGCTACCGCCTCACCACCCATGTTACCTATTACCTTCCCATTTGCCCACAACATCTATCCCTACTCGTCATCTACATCTACATCTCCATCCCAAGTTCCCTTTCATTAAATCATCTATCTCTTTGCATCACTCACAACACGTACCGTTCAAAAAACCCTTATCCTTGACCAATCCGGTCATTCTCTTCATGACCACTCCATATCTACCCCAAAGCCAAGAGGTGTGTTGTGACTAAAGTCATCAGAAAGGAGAACATGAGTAAATCCCATGAAGAAGAGAAGTAAAAAAAAAAAAAAGAGAGAGAGAGAGAAAGAAAAGAGAGAGGATTTCTAGTTGGTTCACCAATATGGGTCGGCATGAATGGTACGACACTCATGTCCCTTAAGTAGACCTTTCAATTCGGTCGGGCGGGCGGTTTCAGGTCGGTCGTATATCGGGTTCGGGTAAATACGGGTCGGGTGTATTTCGGGTTCGGGAAAATACGGGCGGTGTATTTCGGTTTCGGGTCAACCCAATGGGTTATGATTGCGACCTTTTTTTCGCTTTTTCTTTTTAAAAAATGGTCTGTAAATACTATTTTTTGTACAATATACATAATAAAATATGATTATCTTCTAGCAACGATAGATTATTGTAACTATTTTAACTTAAATAAGAGAAATAACAAATAAATAAGTTGTGCTTATAGTTTAATAGTTAAAAATTTGAATGCAAAGTCACAAATTTTAATAAAGTTTAACTCAAAAAGTTAAATTTTTGGGTCAAACGGGCGGGTCGGGTTGACTCGCTAATTTTCGGGTTCGGTATACTTCGGGTTTAGTTGAAAAAATCGTGTTCAAAACCCAGAAATTTTGGGTGGGTTCGGGTCGGGTTATCGGGTCGGGTCACCAATTGCAGGTCTACCCTTAAGCACTTTGTTTGCGTATGGAAAAACCTGTGCTGGGAGAGTAAACCACGTTTGGGCCGTCTAAATCTCGAAGCATGCCAACAAAAATAAGAGAAAGGGGAATAAGAAAGCAAAAAAAGAAAAAAGAGAGGGAAAAGAAAAAAAGAAAAAAAAGGAGGGTGAGAAACCAGAGACGGAGCTAGTAGCCACGCACATTGAAAAACCTTCATAAACCTTCCAAATTGTTCTCAAGCCTTGCGCCCCAAGCCTTCGCATCATTGCACCTTTGCATCCATAACCTTTGAGCCTTCATAGCCATCCTCAAGCCTACCTCACCAAGCTCTCCTCGAGGCATCAATCCTTTGAAGCTAAGCTGCACCTTATGAACTACGACTGGCCTGATTGCACATTGGATACGTAAGAGAACCTCTTTGAGGCCCGACCGCTACAATTCACAATCAAGGAACATCCTTTGTCACAGAACTTGGTCTTTGAAAGAAAAATTAGAGAGGCTAGCTCGGAACCCCAGACTAAGCAAAAGGGGAATGAGAGAACAAGAGAGGCTAGCTTGGAGTCCCATGCTAGGGAAAAGGAGAACGAGAGGATAAGAGAGGCTAGCCTAAAAACCCGTTAGGGCAGGTTAGGCAAAAGGAGAGTAAACCCTGGATTTTGAGCTTCTTTCACATCCTCGCCATCACAAGTCCTTGTTTAGTCCCATTTTAGGGCCTAAATAACACCTTTTGGATTGCTCTTTTGGCTCATTTCCGAGTCTTTTCCTTCGTGTTTATTAGTTTATTAGTTGTTTTGCAGGTTTTCGCACTTTTGGAGACAAAAAGCAAATGGACTATTTCGGGGATTTTGAGGAATATTTTGGAGATTTCTGAGTGATTCCCCGAGCCTAGCCGAGCCATGAACTAAGGCGAAGTCGACCCGGGATCCTTTTTCCCAAGTTTGAATAGAATCAGGGTCATAACACCCGCTACAACCATTATAGCGGGCGCTACAACCTGGAAGGAGAGGGAGGAAGGCTCGGCAGGAGAAGCTCGCCCCCGCTATAACAGTGGTCGCACCTGGGACCTGCTCTTGAAGACATCGAAGGGAGTGTTAGCAGAGTTATACCGCGGCCGTAAAGCGGGATGTCACGCCCGCGACAGGGGTTAGTCGCACCCGCGACAGACAATGTCGCACCCACTACACAACGTAAAGTCTGCTTGCCCAGTGTCGCCAGAAGAGAGTCGCGCCCGCGACAAGCCTGGTCGCGCCTGTGACCTGCTGGGCTTCACCTGTTTTTGCTCGGCCAAATGTTGCGTTTTGCTTAATAACCTAGCTTTGTTTATATAGTTCTAGACTGCGATTTTGAAGGGGGATCGAGTAGTGAGAGCTGGGAGATAGATTAAAGTAGTTTTAGGGAGAGAATTAAGGTTTTTTTTACAGTAATTAGTGAGTAATTAGGAGTGATTAGTGTTTTTGTGTTGGATTTCTTGTTTGGATTGAAGTTTTATTGAAGATTAAAGCTATTTTCTGCATTGGAGTTTGAAGTTCTTCGTCACTCTTGTCCATCCTTGGTTCCTATTACTTGGCTAAGCATTCTCTTACCCTTAATCTACTTTAATTTGTGTTGATTATTAGTTTGATTGTCATTTTGTTTGTTAATTGCTTTACTTGCCTCTTTGATTGCTATTTCATTGTTTTGCTTGCTTTTGATTGTTTGATGATAGAAATCATGCTTAGGGCTGGTTTGGATGTTGTTAGTGTAGTGATTAGTATGATTAGCGGCTAGAAACCCCATGGGTTAGAGGGTTTTTAAGGGTGTGAATGGGTGATTAGGGATGGGTTAGCAATTTTTAGTGGGTAATTAGGTAGGAAATCAATTTCCCACTCTTATCCTTCCCTCAAGTGGGATGTGCTTGGGTTCGAAAGCTCTCGAATACATCCAACACTTGTTGTGGAAGGTTGGAATTGGGATAGTTAGCACTCGCTCACGAGAGTGGGATAGAGACTAACTAGGGAATTCCATTTCATTAACCCTCCGGGTCCGTGGTGGACTTTGAGGAAGTGAATCCGGACTATCCTTGAGAGAGGAAGCCCGGTGGGTCTTTTCTAACGGAATTACCACTTGATTCTCCCTCCTTATTTCTCTCTTGTTGCAAAACCCATTTCCTTATTCGCGTTTGCATCCCGAAAGCCTCCGAAGCCAATTTTCTATCCTTGACCGACCTTAGTTTTCTTTGTTGCTTTGTGACCCTTTCAACCTATTTCCTTACCTTAGCAATCTTAATCCCAACCTAGACCTACGTAGCTTTGTCCTAGGCCCCTTGCTCCCTGAGAAGAACGAAAAAAACCGGTTAATACAAACCACGTGTACACAAAATGGCGCCATTGTCGGGGAGCAAGCGCCCCTAGCTTAGTTTCTTGGTTTTAGGTTGTTTAAGATTGCTTTCATTGCTAGAAATAGGATTGATTGATGTCTAAAAGAAATTTGACGCTTCTTTTAATTTATACTCTTTGGTGCATGTAGGTCTATCCTAGTGCCTATCGAGCGTCATAGGAAGTCTCGATCCTTATGGCTGAAAATCGAGATGATTCACCCTGTACACTTCTATCATATGTCGTTCCATCATTGGGTACGGGAGGCCACTCGATCACTTTACCACCATTACCACCCGATGCCGTGTTCGAGTTTAAACCTTACTTACTTGAAGTCTTCTCAAGCAATCTGTTTCATGGAGACAAACCCGAGAGTCCTATTGCACATATCGATAAGTTTGAAGATCGGATTAGTTTCGTACAAGTTCATTGCTTATCTTCAGAATTCATGAAATTGAAGTTCTTTCCTCTAACTCTTACAGGGAAAGCGAAGACTTGGCTTCAAACATGCGCTCCCGACACTTATTCTTCTTGGAAGGTGCTTAAAAGAGATTTCCTAGATAGATTCTTCCCAGCTGATGAAATTTATAGACTCCGACAAGTTATTATGTCTTTTAAGCAAGAATTGGAGGAATCTTTTCGAGGCTTGGGGGAGATTCAAAAGTCTTCAACGCCAATGCCCACATGACAATTTACCGGATTGGATGCCGCTTCAACATTTTTATTATGGACTCTGTGGTTCGTTCAAAGAATCAATTGACCGTGCATCCGGAGGGATATTTCGTAAGAAAACCGCGGAGGAAGCCAACATTTTTCTTCATGAGATATCTCAAAATGTGCCCAATTTGGGAGGCGACCAAAATTCAAGAGATGGGGATTATTCCTTGGAACATAACCCTACTATTAAGCTTCTAATGGCCACTGTCCTTGATTTACAAAAGAAGATGGTGAATAATGAAATTTTTCAACCAGTCGAAAGTAGTCCAAGGTATGTAAACCTTTGCATCCACTTCCATTCCTAATATGCATACTTGTAAGTTGTGTTTTGGTCCACATCCCGAGCATCAATATGCGGAGTATCGTCAAGTAGAGCATGTGAATGTTATCTATTCATCATATTCCAACCAACTTTTCTTTCATTCTTATGAAGATCATGATCATAGCTATTTCAGGTTTACCAATCCTATGTTCGACCCTATTTCTCAACCCTATGACCATCATTCGTGTATTCAAGAAGAGTTCTCACATAAACCCATCCCACAACCCCAAATTTCTCAACCATACCAAGATTCTATGGTGGGAAAGTTGTTGCAACAAATTGTGGCTAATCAAGAAAGTGATAGGGCTCATCTTAGAGACCTTGAAACCCAATTGACCCAAGTTGCTCAACAAATATACCTTTCTCAACCCATTCAACCTCAACCTATCCAAGGGGTGCAAGTTGATGCTATTAGCCTAAGGAGTGGAAGAAATATTGAAGAACCTAAGGTAGTGGAGGAGAATGTGGAAGACGAGAGACCTTTGGGAGAGAATGAGGGAGTTGCAGCGGATAGTAATGAAGAGGAGGACTTAGAAGTTGAGCAAGCTAGAGTTGAGGAGAAGGAGAGCGATGTCATGGTTAATGAGGCCGAGAATGAGGAAAAAGAGAAGTTGGAAGAGAGGGTAGAGCTTGAGGAAAGACGAGAGAAAGGGAAGGAAGTCTTGAGGGACTATAATCATGAAAACCCATTGGAGAAACTCGTTCTATATAGACCACCAATACCTTTTCCTAAGAGATTGATTCAACATAAGGCCGAGGCAAAGTTTTTACGATTTATTAATATGTTGAAGAAACTTCAAGTCAATATTCCTTTTCTGGATGCCATGTCGGAGGTTCCTTCTTTCAAGAAACATCTTAAGGACCTCTTGACAAACAAAAGGAGGATAAAGGAGTCGTCGACCATTCATCTCACAGTTAGTTGCAATGCTATTATGGGGAGCAAAACTCCCGAGAAGCTTGCTGATCCTGGTAGTTTCTCCATACCATGCTTAATTGGTGATATGAGAATTGATAAAGCATTATGTGATTTGGGGGCAAGTGTAAGTGTCATGCCACACTCAATATGTAAGAAGTTGAATCTTGATGACTTGACCCCTACAACTATAAAGTTGCAACTTGCTGATCGAACTGTTAGGAAGCCCTTGGGGATATTAGGACGTCCCGGTTCAAGTGGGAAGTTTCCTTATTCCTTGCAATTTTGTTATTCTTGAGATACATGAGGACTTGAATATTCCTATCATTCTAGGTCGACCCTTCTTGGCCACTGCAGGGGCAATGATAGATGTAAAAAGAGATCTTTTGTCTCTTCATGTGGGGAAAGAACGTACTGATTTTGACCTTGATCCTTTGAAAAGGAACCCCCACAAGGAGTCACGTTTTAAGGTCAATGCAGTGGTTGAGATTATGGATGAGCATCAAGAGGAGCCGTGCTTACTCGTTGTGGAACCGGATGATTGGGGTGGAGAAAATCACCTAAGCCTTTCCATTTGGAGCTTCATGAAGATGTTTCCTAATGTGATGATTTCCTCAACACTGTGCCTTTGAGGAAGGAGATTGCTTTGAATGAAACTTAAATTGAGAGTATGGAAGAAAAGGGGATGGTTTCAAAAGAGCCGAGACCCGACAAACCACCAAATATCAAGCCGAGGTTATCCCCTTATTCTATCCGACCTATTAATTCTCCAAGGAGGTGTGCTCCGTATTTGCGCAAGAAGAGGACGCTGTGGAAAAGGAAATAGAATATTGGTGGAGTAAGATAAGGGAACCATTGCCCTTGATTCCTTCGTGGTTGACTAGACCATCGGAGGATAATCCCGTTTTGTTCATGAGTCTTATTGAGATGTGCGGGAGGAAAAGAAAGAAGAGTTGGTGGAAAAAGCTAACCGTGCTTCTCTCATGCACACCACACCTTTCAAGAATCAAGTAAGTACTTAGGTCAAGCTCGAGACCTTAAACAAGCGCTTTATGGGAGGCAACCCATACTTTTCTTATGTTGATTTTCTCTCTTTTTTCTTTTGAGGTAATTTCCAGTTTTCCTAGTTAGATTCTTTTTCATGTTTTTAATCTTGCATGCGGAACTTACAAGCTTTGGTTAATTTTACTTGAAAATCCTAACCCTTCGCTTGGCTACTATGGATCGCGGATTTAGTAATCATATTTGAAGAACTCGAGGTAATATCTCTCCGCTCTTCTCCTTTGGAGTTGAATATATTATGATCAGTTCGCATGCTAGATTTTCATTTTGGGTGGCGAACCCCTTGGTATGAATGTGTCGGGATTATTTGTTGATGGAGCCGTGTGGGCTCGGGTCGCTACCACTTTTACTTGCTAGTTGTTTCTGTTTGTTTGCTTTTTGTCAGTTTTCTACCCTTCATGCGACACCCTTTCCACAATGAGGACATTGTGGCATTTTAAGTGTGTGTGTGGGGGGGAGGGGGGAGAGTTTTACTTGTTTCAAGGGTAGATCACCTAGCATCTTTGTTTTTATTTTTCCTAGTTTTTTGCTAAAATTTTGAAAATTTTTGTGTGAAAAAGGAGAACAAAGGAGTGAAAAACCCCTAAAGTTTTCGTTTTATGTTGTTTTAGCTTTGTTTCGAGGACTGTGTAGTCAATGTATCGAAAACTTTGTTAATCTTCTTAAAAGAAACCGTTATGAGCATTGTCGTCCCTAGTCCGAGTGTTGCCATGACTCATCTAATTAGATTCCCTTCGTTGATTGCAAAATGAGTTCTTGTTTCTTTCACTTCCTTTTTGAAACCGTGAGACCTTAGTTGTTCACCCTCGAGCTTGTTGAAAAAGTGAAAGTTAATTAAAATTAAATAATTTGGTTATTTGTTGGCGAAACCAACAAGGATCGGTGTGAGTAGGCGACACTCACACCCCTTAAGCACTTCGTTTGTGTATGGAGAAGCCTGAGTTGGGAGGGTGACTCATTTTCGGAGGGTCGTTCAAATTCCCAAAAAACCCGACTTTAACCTTGTAAACCTAGGGATCAGTTGGTTCACTAATGTGGTTTGATGTGGGTGGTTGCGGCGCCCTCGTCCCTTAAGTACCTTGTTACGTACGAAGCGAAACCACGCTGGTAGAGTAAACCCCTTCCCGGGCCGCGTCAATCTCGAAACTTGCCAACTAGAAAAACAAAGTGATTAATTGGAAGAAAAGAAAAAGAAAAGAAATTAACTTGTAAGTAAATAAAGCGAGGAACCTTTCCTTGCGTCTCCTGCGGCCCTCACCAAGCTAAGGGCGACACAAGCGGGGGAGGGTAACTCTTTGCTAACCTTTTTGCTTTGAAATGAGCTCGGGTGGTGATTTTTGCTTTGGATCAATCGGAATCAACTACGATACACTAGCACTTATGCATAAAGGACCTTGTTTTGTAGGAGACGTTTGGGAATCGAAAGCCTTAAAGATTGAAATTTTTTTTGGATTAGGTGATCCCGATGTGCTCAAAAAGGTTCCTTTTGATTGATTAGTATCATTTTCTTTGCGTTTGATTGCATGTCTCTTTGAGCAAGCAGTTCTTTCTTTCTTTCTTTTTAAAGCCTTGTTTTGTTTTTCACTTTCCTCTCTCCTTTTTCTTTGGCTTTTGTGGGTGTAGCCGCTACAAACCCTCACGAGACCCACCTCGTCCACCGAGGCTGCCAGGGGGTTGAAAGGGCTTGGTGCATACGCTAAATGCACTCGTTTCCTCCCACGGCAGAGGAGTGGGTGTTTAGTTTTTAGTTTGTTTTGTTTTGTTTTGCTCGGGACGAGCAAAAGTCCAAGAGTAGGGGGTGTTTAGTCCCATTTTTGGGCCTAAATAACGCCTTTTGGATTGCTCTTTTGGCTCGTTTCCGAGTCTTTTCCTTTGTTTTTATTAGTTTTTTAGTTGTTTTGTAGGTTTTCGCACTTCTGGAGCAAAACAAAGCAAATGGACTTTTTCGGGGCTTTTTAGGAATATTTTGGAGATTTTCGAGTGATTCCCCGAGCCTAGTCGAGCCGAGAACCGAGGCGGAGTCGACCGGGGGTCCTTTTTCCCATGTTTGAATAGAATCAGGGTCGTAACACCCGCTACAACCATTGTAGTGGGCGCCACAACCTGAAAGGAGAGGGAGGAAGGCTCGGCAGGAGAAGCTCGCCCCCGCTACAGCAGTGGTCGCACCTGCGACCTGCTCCTGAAGACAGCCAAGGGAGTGTTAGAGGGGGTATGCCGCGGCCGCGAAGCAGGATGTCACGCCTGCGACAGGGGTTGGTCGCACCCGCTACACAGCGTAAAGTCTGCTCGCCCAGTGTCGCCAGAAGAGAGTCGCGCCCGCAACCTGCTAGGCTTCACGCGTTTTTGCTCAGCCAAACGCTGCGGTTTGCTTAACAACCCAACTTTGTTTATATAGTTCTGGACTGCGATTTTGAAGGGGGATCGAGCAGTGAGAGTTGAGAGATAGATTAGAGTAGTTGTAGGGAGAGAATTAGGGTTTTTCTATAGTAATTAGTGAGTAATTAGTGAGTGATTAGTGTTTTTGTGTTGGATTTCTTGTTTGGATTGATGTTTTATTGAAGATTAAAGATATTTTCTGCATTGGAGTTTGAAGTTCTTCATCATTCTTGTCCATCCTTGGTTCTTATTACTTGACTAAGCATTCTCTTACCCTTAATCTCCTTTAATTTGTGTTGATTATTAGTTTGATTATCATTTTGTTTGTTAATTGCTTTACTTATCTCTTTGATTGCTATTTTATTGTTTTGCTTGTTTTTGATTGTTTGATGATAGAAATCATGCTTAAGTTGGTTTCGATGTTGTTAGTGTAGTGATTAGTATGATTCGAGGCTAGAAACCCCATGGGTTAGGGGGTAATTAAGGGTGTGAATGGGTGATTAGGGATGAGTTAGCAATTTTTAGTGGGTAATTAGGTAGGAAATCAATTTCCCACTCTTATCCTTCCCTCAAGTGGGATGTGCTTGGGTCCGAAAGCTCCCGAATACATCCAACACTTGTTGTAGAAGGTTGGAATTGGGATAGGTAGCACTCGCTCACGAGAGTGGGACAGAGACTAAGTAGGGAATTCCGTGTGATTAACCCTCCGGGTCCGTGGTGGACTTTGAGGAAGTTAATCCGGACTATTCTCGAGAGAGGAAGCCCGGTGGGTCTTTCCTAACGAAATTACCACTTGATTCTCCCTCCTTATTGCTCTCTTTTTGCAAAACCCATTTCCTTATTCGCGTTTGCATCCCGAAAAGCCTCTGAAGCCAATTTTCTATCCTTGACCGACCTTAGTTTTCTTTGTTGCTTTGTGACCCTTTCAACCTATTTCCTTACCTTAGCAATCTTAATCCCAACCTAGACCTAGATAGCTTTGTCCTAGGCCCCTTGCTCCTTGAGAAGAACGATAAAACCAGTTAATACAAACCACGTGTACATAAAATGGCGCTGTTGCCAGGGGCAAGCGCCCCTAGCTTAGTTTCTTGGTTTTAGGTTGTTTAAGATTGCTTTCATTGCTAGAAATCATATTAATTGATGTCTAAAAGGAATTTGATACTTCTTTTATACTCTTTGGTGCATGTAGGTCCGTCCTAGTGCCTATCGAGCGTTACAGGAAGTCTCGATCCTTATGGCTGAATATCAAGATGATTCACCCCGTACCCTTCTATCATATGTCGTTCCATCATTGGGTACCCGTTTGGCCATCAACAAACTTACCTCTTCTTTTGCCAAACCTTTTCATCCTTCCATACTGCCAGGGCTTTTTGACTCGGTCACTAATGCAAGTGCGAGAGTTGGTATTTCAAGGCCTGTTCTCAGCACAATTGAGCGAGGCCCACCTGTCAAGAACAAGACATTGGGCATATCAATGGCTAATTACAAACAACATCCGACTCAAGAGAAGAGTTCATTTAAACTGGGGGCTCCCCTAACCCTCATATAGCTTGCAGCGGGGCTCTACTTATCTCCACAATGATCTGAGAAAGCAAGAGGACAAGACAAGTCATCCAAGGCAATGGCTTCATCATCTGGCCTCGTCATAACCCTCACCTATTCTGCCCTGTTTGCATATTGAGTCACATGCATTGTAAAGTGCTGTTCATGTACATATTCTCCTAGTCATTGTATTACATCAAGAGGTCATTCATAAAGTCAACAGTCATGCATAAGTGCATAGGACTCTAGAGTCTAGAAGACCAGGTGCATGCATACTCATCGAGAAAAGAGGAAATTCATCTCACACAGAGGCTCAGACTCGACTGCTAATCATCAAGAGCAAGATTAAAGGAAGTTTTAATCACACTCTGGATGAGTTCTTTCAAGTTCAAGCAGACTATAGTCCAAAGCTCATCCTCATCGTAATCTTCTAGTATGCCAAAGCAACAAAAGTTGCCATGGATGCCACCGACACAATCATCCGCCTTGGGAAAATCCGTTGGGCGTCACCTACACCGGCAAAATCTAATCCGCCTTGGGAAAATCCGTTGGGCATCATCAATTGCTTCGCCACGGAAGATCCGTTGGGCATCATCAACAACGGGAAAATACGATCCGCCTGGGGAAAATCTGTTGGGCATCATCAACTGCCTCGAGAAAATCCGTTGCGCATCGTCATCAATCTACCAGATAGGTAATTCTCTATATCTCCATCCATTGTTCAAAATGATATGTCATTCTGCTTTAGGGTCTGTGTAGGGAACCGTCACCAACACTGGGAAAACTGGGACATCATCTTCCAGCTGTCGCTAAAAGGTCGCTGACATCCATCCTCAGGTTGCCGTTAAAAGGGATCGCCATCTTCTAACTGCCGCTAAAACTTTGCTGACACCAGGTTGTTGTTAAAAGGGAGCGCCATCTTCCATCTGCCACTAAAAGGTAGCTGACACCAGGTTGCCGCTAAAAGGACCGCCATCTTCCAGCTGCCGCTAAAAGGTCGCTGACATCCATCTTTAGGTTGTCGTTAAAAGGGATCGCCATCATCATCCAAGTCACTACTAAAAGGGACCAACATCTTCTATCTGCCGCTAAAAGGTTGCTGAAGACTAGGTTGCCGCTAAAAGGCACCGCCATCTGTAGACACTGGATTTTAGCATAATATTTATATATTTTTAATGTAATTTTTATTATTTCCTTTTTATGTATTTTAGTTAGAAATTTTGGGAAATAAGGAAAGCTAGAGCCGAAGCCAAAAGACTTGCATGCATGCACTTTACATGCTCAAGTTACATGGAAATTGCATGCACAACTTTTACGTAAAAATGATTAAATCCAAGCCATGCATGGCATGCATAAGCTACGTAAAAGTAACATGCAAGGAGCTACAAGAGGTCCTAAGTTCAAGTCTCCATTCAAGAGTTATTATCCAAGGATTTCCAAGCCAAGACATCTGCTCGCATGCACTCTACATGCACTAGTTCGGATGAAAACACATGCATCATTACATGTGAATTTCATAGCTTATACATGCACAATTTTTATGTAAGCAATCAAGCTTCATTTATCCATGAAAGCCATGAAAAAACTATGTAAAGAGCTCATGCAAAAGCTTTCAAGAGGTCTCACGTTCAAATCCTCACAAAAGCACTTATTTGAGCTCAATCAAGCCCCACCGCCCAAGTGTGAACAAGCTGACTTCGAATGCACTCCATTCATACCTCTACCGTCCAAGGAAAACATGAACGAGTCTTGATTCATATCTCCCCTTTCCCAAGGCTGGTTGGCCTTAAGCCTGTTCATACTCCAGATTCATCAATGCAAGGTTGCCGACCACCGAGAACATCCCCTTTGCACCTTGCTATCTGTGCCAATCAATTGCGTAAGTCCGAGGGTGTGAATGAGCATGTATATTCATGTATCTTAATCTCCTCCTAAATCCTATAAATATCTCCTATTGTTGAAGCTAAACTCAATCATCAACCTATTTTCTCATTACTCATCCATTCTCCAATTCTCTCATTATTTCATTCCTCCCATAATCTCTTTTCTACCATCTTCTTCCTCTAAACTCTACTACGTACATTCTCACCATCACCATCTCTATATCACCACTCTCCTAAAACTATAATTCCTACTCCATCATTCACTCATTCATCCCTTCTTCCTCCTACACTCTTATTTCTCTCATTCTCTCATTCTATCATCATTCCCTAATCTCTATTCTAGTACCATCATTCTACCACCACTTCCTGTCATCTTTGTATCCTTTCTTTACCTCCATAATCTCTATTTCCATCCTTCCCTAAACCTCTAAACCATCATTCCACCATACCTTATAGAAAACCCACAAAAACATCCTAAAAACACCACTAAAAACTCATAAAAAAGCCCTTTTTCCCTACACCTTTTCTGTCATCTTTCCACCATTTTCTTAACATCCTAATCTCCATATTCTTAAACCTCTAATCCATACTCTCATACTATCCCCCACCATTGTTACATAAATCTCCCATAAAACCTCTCAAAAACACCACAAAACTATCCTAAAAACCCACCAAAAGAGACCCTTTGTCCTACCCTTTTCCTATCCTTTTCCATCACTTTTCTACCATCCTAGTCTTCATCTTTTATTCTATTAAACCTTTAATCTTCATCCCTACATAATCTGCATAAAAACCATAAACACTCCACAAGAAGCCTAACCTTTATATTACCCAAAACACCATAAAAAGAACCCTTCTTATCCCCTTTTCATCCCTTTTCTATTCACATATTTGGCACTACTTTGGCATCTTCAAGAGCGTGGTTCTAAGCATTCAAAGGAGGTTCTTCAAGGCTAGGCAAGACTTCTTCTAAAAAAGGTATGATGTAAGCTCTTATGTGTTTCTTCCTTATGTAAATAAAGTATATATGTTGTATTTCTTTCTTTTAATTCATGTTGCATGATTCAATGAAATAATTCTATAAAGTCTTTATTTATCTCCCTTCCAAACTTTATAAAAATTCAAAAGCACACTTAAAACTTTTAGTAGAGTCTTTCCTTTTGTGAGAGGTGAACTCTTTAGATTTCTACCTTTTGAGTTCGTAGCCTTACCCCCGAATCCATTCTTGGGTTTCACAGGCAGAGTCTTTCTTGTTTCCTTTTTGGTTTTGTGTTCGGCAGTGGAAATTCGGAATTTCAGAGTAAGGGTTCTTGTATCCTCAGGGATGGTGTGTCAGGTTAATAGGGAATTGGTTTTGTAGGGTTTCAATTGCGAAAAGCAGTAAATAACCGAATTAAGAAATCAAAACTAAGCAGGAAACAACAATAACTAAGTAACACATGAATCAGAGAATAGAAATTAACCTAATTTAAAAATAACAAAAACTAAAACTAACGAAGAACTCATAATTAAGAAAGCAATTAATAACGATGATTGTAAAAACTGAATTAATTACTGAAACTAAGAATGAAAACATTAACCTGGATTGCAATTTTTACTCTCAGTCCTCTCCTCCTGAATCTTTATCTTCACGAACTTTCTCCCGAACAAACAAGAAAGGGCGTGATTTGGATTATTAAGACTGCTCGAATCCTCACCTGAAGGGAGAATCCTAGGAACCTTAATCATCTTCTTCACTAAAAAAAGATGGAATTTGTGGGAGCTAATACTAATGGAATTGAAAATAGTGAGAAAGAAAACAAGAAAGAATAATGAAAATCTTGAATTCAATTGCAACTTGAAAGCGTGAATTACAATCGAAGGAAAGAACTTGAAGCTAAACTCATTAACTATAAAAACTCATGATTAAATCTAATGAAAGCTAATTGAAAACTAATGGAAAACTAATGTAAAGCTAAAGATGTTCTTTTCTGTCTAGGGTCCTAGTGTTTATAAAGAAATAGTTAGGAAAAGGTAAACACTAATTCCCCCCCCCCAAACCCTAAGCAGTCGCCGTGCCTTTTTTTTTAATTTTTTATTTCTGTAGTTTTGGGTCGTCGCGGGCGCGACACCTTTGGGCGGAAAACTTCCGTTGACTTTTTCAGCGTCTTCGTGGGTGCTACACTCATCCGTCGCGGGCGCGACAACCTCCTGTCCAGTTGGTCGCGGATGCGATGATGTTAGTAGCGGGTGCTACGCTTTTTCCGAAGACTTGTGTTGAATTTCCGATCGTCGTCGCGGGTGCTACAGAATCGGTCGCGGGTGCTACGACATTCTGTCTAGTTTGTAGCGGGCACTACAATTTTCGTAGCGGGTGCTACACTTTGGAAGAAATTTCTGGTTTCCCCGCTGCTGTCGTAGCGAGTGCTACACCCTAGGTGTTGGATTTTTCAACTCTTTGATTCCCTTTTTTCCGCATTTCTTTGATTTAACCTACAAAACACAAAATCATCATAACTTACTCATAATTAGGGGTTTACAACAAACAAAAACCATTTATCAATGGTATCAATTTGGCTCAAAATGAGACCGAACATTTTGTCTTGGCTTTTCCCTTAAAAAGTCCGGTGGCGACTCCCATTTCGAACCAAAGCACATTGGGTTGCATAAACTATGGTAAAACATGGTTTTACAATGTACCGATGCAACTTTAGGGTGTTCTTTATATATTTCTAAATAATATTTGCATAAATCGCTTTCTTCTGAGCCTAATGTACATTTTAATGAGCAAGTTGGGTTAAATTTAAAAGGGTTTGAAACAAGTGGATGTTCACTCTTAAAAGTTTAATTCAATGACTCACAAAATGCACAAAGTAAAGAGAAAGTGATTTTACAAACTATTATTCTTGAAATGCATGATTAATCACTTAAAGAGCTTTTTAAAGGTTCAAACCCCAGCATAAACCATCTTCCAACTACCGTTAAAAAGTTGCTGACACCTGTAGACACCGGATTTTGTACCGGGACAAGTGTACAAATCAGGAGTAACAAGAAAAGAGGCTACAAGGAAAACCAAGCCACTGGGCCTCCATCAATCAAGAGTTACTGGGCCAAACCACCACAAAAGCCTTCATTTTCCACCTTTTCCACATACATATGCCCACCATTTCGAATCCCATTTTTTCCACAAATCTGGTTGGACCTATTTCTTTCGATTAAAGTAAAGTACACATCATAAGCTTTCCAACGCCTTTTGAATTGCCTCAATCGGAGTCCGGATGAAAGAGTTATGGCCGTTTGAAGATCCGACCCACTAGCTGAGACAAAACTCGCACGGGTTTTAACCAACAGAGACGGTCCAGTAGAGAGGCGGCCCAGAACCAGATCCGGCCCAGCGACTTCAAAACCCGTGCGTGTTATCATGCGGCCAAAATGCGTCGTTCAGCGTCCACGTCAGCGATCCGTGTTTGGGTGTTTTAAATCCCGCGCGGGGTTTAATTTCCGGAATCTGGCGCCAAAATCATCTTGATCATCCTCCCTTGATATTAGCTCCATGTGCTTTGACCTTGGCCTTGACTTGGAAGCTACGTGATGGAGGGCATGATCTAAGGGATGTGTCCCCCATGATTTTCCCTCCTAAACCTCACCTCCTCCAACTATAAATACCCCCTCCATTCTTCCACTCATCTCACCAACAACTCTCATAAACCACCTCTATTATTCTCATTTCACCAACTACCATCAACTAATATCGTCATTATCACCTAAACTCTCTTAAAATTCCATCATCCATATTCACTCTCTAATCCTCTCCTAATCACTTTTGTCATATCCATATAGTCACTCTCATATCACTCTTCTAAACCACTTTCCCTTCCAATCTTAAAGTGAAGGATTTCAAACCAGCACATTCGGGCTCCTAAATCAAAAGAGGTTCGCTTTATTGCTTTCTTCATTATCGTTGTTTAATCATGTAATTTGTGCGTTAATTCATGTATATGTGCATATTTTATAAACCAAAAACTCCATTCTTTATATTGCATGTTAAGAATATAATTTTGCGAAATCAATTAAACTTCTCCCCGCTTTATTTCATTTTAATGTCGATTTTAGTAGAGTCTGTTTTCTAACAGGCGAATTCGAGAATTCTTATAATTCTTGAATTCGTAACCTTACCCTCAGACTTAGAATTGGGTTTCGTAGACCGGAGTTATTTTTATTATTTTCATGGTTTGTCGGTTTCCTTAAATCGGCTAGCGACTCTTATCACTTTTTATAAATTCTTTTAGTTATTTAAAATAAACGATAATTACACAAAAAAATCATTACAAATATTTTAGTACCACCATTTATTAATCTAAGGCTACCCAAGAGAAAATGGGCCAGAAGATCAACAAAACCCGCACGGGTTTTATTAATCTTCATCCCATTTTCCCTAGGTCGAAGTTGCACAGGGCCCAGTCCATGGAGCCATAAAACCCGCGCGGGTTTTAGGGCCTCATGGTGGTCCGTTTGCTACTTCTTGGGCCCGGATGGAATAATGGGCCGGTACTAAATTTATTAGTAAATTATTTTAGTGTAATTTCCTATATTTTAATAATATAAAAGAATTTGTAAAATAAATAAAGTTACCCCCGAAAATGAATTTCATAAAATAAAAATATCCTTATTTAAGGATTAAGCAACCTTAGTCGGCTCCCGATCATTAAGTAGCGCATCCGAGAACAATTTCCCCGAACGGGAATTTTCCGGGTCCTACAGATTGACGACTCCACTGGGGACTTAAACTTAAAAAGAGGGTAAAACTTGAAAAAATCGAATTAATTTGAAATTGTAAAAGGGAGAAGTTGATTATTTTCGCGATTTTATAATTCTTTTTAGGCATCCTATGCATATCGGGCCACTAATCGCGTCTTTTGACACGTTAGCACAAAGGTGACGGTTAAGTTATACCTAGGTGATTCCCTCGAGAGCGGGCGGGCCACTACTTGTGGGATGCATCCTACATCGCCAAGCATTTGGTCCCCTCTCTCCCCGCGTTACACTCAAAGGGCTTCCTCGAAGTTCTTTGAGCTATACCTCACACTCCTTACCTAAGGGTATGGAGCACGGAGATGAAAACGTGCGGTAGGCCATGTAATCCGACCATAGAAAAATCCGTCAACATAGAACCTTGGTTTAGGGTATCCCCTCATGTTGTATGCTATATGCTATGTGCTACCCCTTCCCCTTTTGTCTTCTTTCGTTTTAGAGTTGACTCTAGTTTAGAGGTTTTGTTCTAGTCCATATAAAATTCATTGGGTTGAGAAAATGATTATTCATTAATTAGAATAATTAACTCAAAAGACATCATGGTTAGCCCAAGTGGAAGGACCCATTTATGTTTGAAGGATGATTATTTTAATTAATAAATAAAAATCGACTCACCTTTGATGATATTATATGACCCTTTACAAAATTCTCTTAACGAAGGTCCCAAAAAAAATTTAATTAAAAAGTCCAACAAAGTTAATGGATATCGTTTTAGACTGTATAATAGTCACTAGGCTTGAGTAAATTAAATTATCGATTTAATTAATAAATCCATCATATATATGGTCGGCCCGTTGTTAGGCCCAACCATATTAGAATTGTCAATTAAGCTCATAAATTAATTATAACTCACTTATTGTTGGCTTTATTCAGTCATTTACAATATCTGTTTTCCTTGAGTAAATAAATAAAGCTTGTTGTATGCTGTGTGTAAATACGTGTCTGTATGGCGGGTCTTCATTAGATTCGGACCTAATTTTGAGATATTGTTTTAGTCCGCGTAATAATCGTTGGGTTGAGAAGAAAAAAATTTACAAACTCGATTAATTAACCTTAAATGTTACTGTCGGCCCGGTGGTGAGGCCCATTCATTTTAAAGGTTAGTAATTCTTGTTTATCGGTTCATTTTGACTCACCTTTGATGAATTTATTCGGCCCTTCTCAATATTCTCTTACTCATGGTCCAAAGAAAATTGATTAATAATCAAACAAAGTCAGTGTGTGTTGTTCTAGCATGTATAATAGGCTCAACGTTAGAGAAAAATAAATTTATAAACTTGATTATTAAGACTGACAAATCCATGGTCGGCCCGTTGTTAAGCCCATCTATGGTGGAATTAATAATTGAGTTTATAAGTTTGTTTTAACTCGCCTTTTGACGGCTTTATTCGGTCCTTTACAACATCCACTTTCCATGAGTTAAATAAATAAATGTGTTGCGTCACAAAAAAAAAAGATAAAAAATGGGTCGTCAGTTTTGTCGAGCATTATTCTAGTCCGCATAATAGCCAATAAAGCTCGAGTTGTCTGAGTTTTTGGGCCAAGTTACGGATTCTCCTTAAAACGGTCGGCCTGTGGATTAGGCCCATCCGAATTGAGAAACACTGACTTGTGCTTTCCAACTTATGTCGACTCGCTATATTTGACTTTATCCGGGCCTTTATAATGATCTTGTTGTAAAAAAGTGTTGTTGAGTTGCTTCATGAGTCAGTGTATAGTAAGTGTCTTACATGATTAGGAGGTATCATATATGGTCTAGTAAACCCAGGTCATAGATAAGTCTTTGTTTCAGAGTCAACATGTAAAGTGAGTCTTTTCCTGGGTCAATGTGTGTTTGTCTCTTTTAGAAAGTCCAGTGTAAACCCAGGTCATGGGTGAGTCTTTGGTCTAGGTTATAAGTGAGTCTTTTCCTGGGTTAATGTGTGTTTGTCTCTTTTAGAAAGTCCAGTGTAAACCCAGGCCATGGGTGAGTCCTTGTTTTAGAGTAAGGATATAAGTGTCTTGCATTCTTTAGAAAGCATCATATAAGGTCTAGAATAAATCTTTGTGTTAATATCTGCATGTAAGTGTCTTGCATTCATTATAAAGCATCATATAAGGTCTAGGATGAATCTTTGTGTTAGTGCCTGCATGTAAGTGTCTTGCATTCATTAGAAAACATCATATAAGGTCAGGATGGGTCTTTGTGTTAGTATCTACATGTAAGTGTCTTGCCTTCTTTAGAAAGTCTCATATAGATTCATAAGTCATGTAAACCCATGTCATGGGTGAGTCATTTTCCAGAGTCAACATATGAATGTCTTGCATTATAGAAGTCTCCTATGGGGTCTAAGTCGTGCAAACCCATGCCATGAGTCAGTCGTTGAGTCGTTTCTCGAGTTAGTGTCTATCATTCTTAGAAATTCTCATATAAGGTCTAAGTCATGGGCAAGTCCGTATCTAGAGTCATCATGTAAATATCTGTCTTTCTTTAGAAGTCTAATGCAAACCCATGTCATAGGTTAGTCTTTCCGGGTCAACATATAAGCATTTGCACTTTAGGAGGTCTCATATAGAACATGTAGACCCATGTCGTAGGTAAGTCTTTTCCTTAAGTCAACATGTAGAGGTCTTGCATCCTAGGAAGTCCAATGTAGATCAGTTAGCACTTTCAAACCCATGTCCTAGGTGAGTCTCTCCCGAGTCAACATATAGGCGTTTTTCATCTTAGGAAGTCCATATAGGTCATTTAGGTCATGCATGCATTGGGATGGGTTTTTCTTCATTTGTCTAGTGTCAGGGTCATGGCTTTAGCTAACCATAAAGGGAATGTTTGGATGACGAGAAACTCTGCAACTACCATAGATCCTGAGGAAACAACATGGAAAATTGTTAGACTTTGAAGCACATGATCCATTCAGGGAAACTGCCCCCACCGAAAGCAGCACAGAGGACCAGACATAACATGGATTCCCCATAAGAGGACAAGGAGGGCATATCATCAAAGGAGTTTTAGAAGTAGCTATAGTCCTGGTTGTCAAGTATTTCATTCTCAGAGGTTGTTGGAGTCAGTTCTTTATTCATTTCTTTGCTTTTATTGCTATGTGATCAAACAGAATTCTATGCTTTTGCTTTTGACATGAGTTGAGAAGTTCTCTCATCTATCCATCATCCGTACAAACCAAGTCTGACAAATTTCATTTTCCTTCCATCTTTGCTGCATACCTCGTTCCCATCTTTTATTTTATCGAATCCAGGGTTTTATATAAAAAAAAAGAGTGAAAAACCATTGAGTGGCCGGTTTGAAAACCTCATTGAGGCAAACCAGGCAAAAGGAGAGAATAAAAATTGATTGAGAGAAGTCAGCCTGCACCTTCCATCCAACAGGCTGAGCAAAAGGAGAGAATGTCGTTAGGGAAGACCCAGTCCAATAGTCTCTCGAAAAGTGAACGCTCCTCATTGGAAATCTCGCAGCTTAACCATACGTGCCGAGGACAGGGGGCTTTCGCCTCACCTTCATTTCATCACCCACATTATCCTCATCTTTTCATCCAATCTTGATTGACCACCTACCACTTACGTTTCTAGCCTTTCCATCAAACCTCAACATTTTCAAGCCCTTAACCCAATCCAAAAGGTGTGCTATGACCAAAGGAGAATAGGGAGATGACCCATGAAGAAGTTCAAATAAAAAAAAAAAGAGCCAAAAAAATGGAGTTAAAAAAAAAAGAAGAAGAAAAGGAGGAAGAACAAAAAGGAAAATAAAAGGAAAGACGGTGATGCACACCTTAGAAAATCTCATCTCAAACCATCATCTCATCATCCCTACACCTCAGCCTTCTATAACCTTCGCAATCCTTTCATCCATCCATAACCTGCATCATCCACACATCACAACCTTCTGTAACCTTCACAATCCTTTCATCCATCCATAACCTGCACTTAAACCCTCAAACCTTCATGACCATCTTTTCGAACCGTTAAGCCTCCCTTGAGGCACTATCCATTAAAGTTGCGCTTAAATAACTACGACTGGCCTGATTCCACCATGGATACGTAGGAAAACCTCTTTGAGGCCCCGCCGCTATAAGGAGCATCCTTTGTCCTCAAAATGTTGGTCTTTGGAAAAAAAAAAAAACAGAGAGGCTAGCTTGGAATCCCAGGCTAGGCAAAAGGAGAGTGAGAGAATAAGAGAGGCTAGCCTGAAAACCCGTCAGGGCAGGTTAGGAAAAAGGAGAGGAAACCCTGGATTCTATCTTTCATCATCATCAACCCTCCATCTCCCTTCTGTCAGACTTGGACATCATTCCATAACCATGTTCCAACCTTTTCCCAAGAGATGTCTTACCCCATTTGACCATCTCTTCATCCTTTCAGGACACGATTATTCTTGAGTGTCTCCATATTTCATTCGTTAATAAACTCTCATCTACCATCCCTTTAGAGATGATGTCTATCCCCTTTGACCATCTCTTCTAGACACGATCATTCTTCAGTGTCTCCCTGTCTCATTCATCAATAAAGTCTCATCTACCATCCCTTTCTCAAGAGATGATGTCTATCCCATTTGACCATCTCTTCTCCCCTTCAAAACACGATCATTCTTAAGTGGCTCCACATCCCATTCACCATCATCCACCGTCTCTTTCCCCAAACACCTTCTAACCCTTTTTAGTTTTTTCATCCCATCTCACCCTTTGAGGACTTTTTCAGCTCAGTCATTAATGCAAGTAGGGGGCTCTGTTCTTAATGCCCACTCTTAGTACACCTAAGTGTGGCTTACTTCTTAGCAAGAGCAAAAGCCGTCCACATCAGATCACCGACTAACTAGCAACCACATGATCATGAACAAACTCAGAAACAAGCTACTCCAGACTGGGGGCTCGCGCTACCTTTGTGATATCAGCTTCAAAGAGGGACACTTACTCCCTATCCTATATGGTTCCGCATCTTCATTCTCATAGATGTCCTAATAGAGGTCTCATCAAAAAAAAAAAAAAAAAAAGGAGAGAGAGAGAAAAAAAGAAAAAAAAGAAGAAAAAAAAAGAAAAAAAAAGAGGGGCTAACTTGAAAACCCTTTGGGCAAGTTAGGCAAAAGGAGAGATTGAGACTCACTACTAAGGAAGATGCCTCCTCCTATTTTATGGTCCCTATGCATCATCTCGTCAATCCACATCGAAACTGGGAGCTTGTAAATCTCTAATGTGCTCTCTAAGGCAGGACTATCATCAAGAGTCAACACCAAATTGGGGGCTTGTCATACATCAACATACATTTTCAAGCAATCAAGGTCATCTGCATGATCATTCAAGAAGCACATTCTTCAGGCCTGTTGCCTCCATCATTGTTGCCTGTCCCGTGGATCGAAACATTACTCATCCTGAATTTTCCTGAAATTCCCCACGAGTGGCCTTGATCCTTAGAAAGCATTGTCTTAGGGAGTTATGGTTTTAGGAAAGCATTGTCTTAGGAAAGCATTGTCCAAGAAAATCTTTGTCTAAATATAGAGCCGGGGGGTTGCCTGCATGTAGAATAGCATAAAGCATCATACGTGTGTCCTGTCTAAACATTAATAGGTTCGCATTGCATCCATATGTCATGTCAGAGTCACATAGAGTAAGTTTATCTTGCATAGGATCGGTCTGTCATGCATAAAGTTAATAGTCATGCATTGCATGTATAGAGGTATGAAGAATCACGTGTATCATGTCTAAGCATAATAGGTTTGTATTGCATCCACATGCCATGTCAGAGTCACATTGAGTCGATTTGTCATGCATAGAGTCAATTTGTCATGCATCAAGTCAGGTTCTCATGCATCAAGTCAGTCTATCATGTGTTGAGTCAGTCTGTTGTGTATCGGGTCAGTTTATCATGTATCGAGTCAATTTGTCATACATAAAGTCGATAGTCGTGCATAAATGCATGAATGCTTGTGTCAAAAAAATAAAACAAAGTTGCATTGTTTGTGCAAGAGCTTAGTAGACTAGTTGCATGCATACCCGCATATCAAAAAATAAAAAAAGAGAAGAAGCAAGGAAGTGCCACATCGTTGCTCCAGAACGCAACACAGGGGGGCTGTTCAAGCCCAATCAGACCAGTCGACATGGTTTCCAATTTCTAAGAGCAAGAGTAGAGCAATCTCTAATCCAACTCTTGCTGGACAAGTTAGCATCTAGTCAAGTGCATGAATACTCATCGACAAAAAGAAGGACAATCAAAGACTCAAACTTGACTACTAATCATTAAGAGCAAGATTAGAAAAATCTCTAATCACAATCCAGATGACTTCTATCCATCATTTGAAGCTCATCTTCATGACGATCTTCCAATCTGCCAGGGAAGCCACTGACACAATCATCCGCCTCGAGAAAATCTGATCCGCCTCGGGAAAATCCGTTGGGCACCATCAACATCGATTTTCCCCGGGAAGAGCTGTTAGGCATCTTCAACATCGGGAAAATCTGATTCGCCTCAGGAAAATCCGTTGGGCATCACCATCAACGTTGGGAAAATCTGATTCACCTAGGGAGAATGCATTAGGAATCATCAACATCGATTCGCCTCGGGAGGATCTGTTGGCCATCATCAACTACATCGGGAAAATCTAGTCCACCTCGGGAAAAGTTGTTGGGAATCTTCAACATCGGGAAAATCCGTTGGGCACCACCAACTCCTTCGGGAAAATCCAATCAACCTCGGGAAAATCCGTTGGGCATCGTCATCAATCTGCTAGACAGGTAATTCTCCATATCTCCAGCCATTGTTCAAAATGATATGACATTCTGCTTTGGTTTCTGTGTAGGGAGCCATCACTGACACCAGGTCGCCGCTAAAAGGCGCCATCATCATCCATCATCCGGTCGCCACATAAAAGAGCGCCGACAACATCCATCTTCCGGTCGCCACATAAAAGAGCACCAACGTCATCCATCCACACAACCTAAAACCGATGGCCTTAAGACTGCGGCCCGGAAGTTTCCAAAGCTCAGGTAAAAATCTGAACCCATTTGCATTTCCAAAAAATACTAATACTTAATTTTCTTGTGATTTCCAGGTTGCCACATAAAAGAGCACCATCATCTAGTTGCCGCTAAAAAGGGACCATTCATCATCTGGATGCCGCTAAAAAAGGACCATCCATCATCTGGTTGCCGCTAAAAAGGGACCATCCATCATCCGGTAGCCACATAAAAGAGCACCATCAGCGACAGTCGTCCAACGGTTGCCACCTAAAGGCCTCCAACGATGTCGTCAGCGACAGTCGTTCAACGGTTACAACCTAAAGGTCTCCAACGATATCGTCAGCAACAGTCGTCCGACGGATTCCACATAAAGGTCTCCGACGATGTTAGCAACAACAGTCGTTCAATGGATGCCAATTAAAGGTCTCCAACGACATCACCAACATCTTCAGTCGTCCAACGGTTGCCACCTAAAGGTTTCCGACGACATCATCATCATCAACATCTTCACTCGTCCAACGGTTTCCACCCAAAGGCCTCCAACGACATCACCAGTATCTTCAGTCGTCCAATGGTTGCCACCTAAAGGCCTCCGGCGACATCATCATCAGCATCAGTCATCTAATAGTTGCCACCTAAAGGTTTTCGATGACATCATCGACATCTCCAATCATCTAACGGTTGCCACCTAAAGGCCTCCGACGACATGAAAGTGACCATCTTCATTCAAGACGCCGTTGAATGGCATCATCTTCGCAGAAGACCACCGACAGCATCTATATTCAAGTCAGGCGTCAACCAGTCAGCATCTCAGGCTACTTTGACCTTCGTCCTAATCGGACTCGATCAAAGTGGGGGCTCTCTGTAGACACCGGATTTTGTACCGGGATAAGTGTACAAATCAGGAGTAACAAGAAAAAAGGCTAGAAGGAAAGCCAAGCCACTAGGCCTCCATCAATCAAGAGTTACTGGGCCAACCCACCACAAAAAGCCTTCATTTTCCACCCTTTCCACATACATATGCCCACCATTTCAAATCCCATTTTTTCCACAAGTCTGGTTGGCCCTATTTCTTTCGATTAAAGTAAAGTACACATCATAAGCTTTCCAACGCCTTTTGAATTGCCTCAATCGGAGTCCGGATGAAAGAGTTATGGCCGTTTGAAGATCCGACCCACTAGCTGAGACAAAACTCGCACGGGTTTTAACCAACAGAGACGGTCCAGTAGAGAGGCGGCCCAGAACCAGATCCGGCCCAGCGACTTCAAAACCCGTGCGTGTTATCATGCGGCCAAAATGCGTCGTTCAGCGTCCACGTCAGCGATCCGTGTTTGGGTGTTTTAAAACCCGCGCGGGGTTTAATTTCCGGAATCTGGCGCCAAAATCATCTTGATCATCCTCCCTTGATATTAGCTCCATGTGCTTTGACCTTGGCCTTGACTTGGAAGCTACGTGATGGAGGGCATGATCCAAGGGATGTGTCCCCCATGATTTTCCCTCCTAAACCTCACCTCCTCCAACTATAAATACCCCCTCCATTCTTCCACTCATCTCACCAACAACTCTCATAAACCACCTCTATTATTCTCATTTCACCAACTACCATCAACTAATATCGTCATTATCACCTAAACTCTCTTAAAATTCCATCATCCATATTCACTCTCTAATCCTCTCCTAATCACTTTTGTCATATCCATATCATCACCCTCATATCACTCTTCTAAACCACTTCCCCTTCCAATCTTAAAGTCAATGCAAAAAGTCAAGGATTTCAAACCGGCACATTCGGGCTCCTAAATCAAAAGAAGTTCGCTTTATTGCTTTCTTCATTATCATTGTTTAATCATGTAATTTGTGCGTTAATTCATGTATATGTGCATATTTTGTAAACCAAAAACTCCAATCTTTATGTTGCATGTTAAGAATATAATTTTGCAAAATCAATTAAACTTCTCCCCGCTTTATTTCATTTTAATGTCGATTTTAGTAGAGTCTGTTTTCTAACAGGCGAATTCGAGAATTCTTATAATTCTTGAATTCGAGAATTCTTATAATTCTTGAATTCGTAACCTTACCCCCGGACTTAGAATCGGGTTTCGTAGACCGGAGTTATTTTTATTATTTTCATGGTTTGTCGGTTTCCTTAAATCGGCTGGCGACTCTTATCACTTTTTATAAATTCTTTTAGTTATTTAAAATAAACGATAATTACACAAACAAATCATTACAAATATTTTAGTACCACCTTTTATTAATCTAAGGCTACTCAAGAGAAAATGGGCCAGAAGATCAACAAAACCCGCACGGGTTTTATTAATCTTCATCCCATTTTCCCTAGGTCGAAGTTGCACAGGGCCCAGTCCATGGAACCATAAAACCAAACCCGCGCGGGTTTTAGGGCCTTATGGTAGTCCCTTTGCTACTTCTTGGGCCTGGATGGAATAATGGGCCGGTACTAAATTTATTAGTAAATTATTTTAGTGTAATTTCCTATATTTTAATAATATAAAAGAATTTGTAAAATAAATAAAGTTACCCCCCGAAAATGAATTTCATAAAATAAAAATATCTTTATTTAAGGATTAAGCAACCTTAGTCGGCTCCCGATCATTAAGTAGCGCATCCGAGAACAATTTCCCCGAACGGGAATTTTCCGGGTCCTACAACACCGAGTTGCCGCAAAAAGGCACCGCCATCATCCAGGTCACCGCTAAAAGGGACCACCATCTTCGAGCTGCTGTTAAAAGGTTGTTGACACCGGGTTGCCGTTAAAAGGCACCGCCATCATTCAGGTCGCCGCTAAAAGGGACCACCATCTTCCAGCTGCCGCTAAAAGGTTGCTGACTTGTGGTTGCCGCTAAAAGGGACCGCCATCTTCCAGCTGCCGAAGGTCGCTGGCTCCAACTATTGCTAAAAGGTCACCGACATCTCCCACGTTGCTATTAAAAGAGCACCAACATCGCCCACTTTTCAAGAGCACCGCCAACACTTGCCTCCTAGTCATGACTAATGAGCACCTCAGGCTACTTTGACCTTTGTCCTATTACGAGTCGATCAAAGTGGGGGCTCTCTGTAGACGCTCAATTTTGTACTGGTAAATCTCACCCGAGACTTCAGCCAAGAAAAATAGAAGGCCACGAGGCCTTGCTCATCTTCAAAATAGGCCCAAAAGCACGCCCAACCCAATGAAAAATGTGAAGGTCACGCGACCTTCCTCACTTCCACAACTTCCAGATGGGCTGAGGAAGCACGCCCAACCTAATGGAAATAAGAAGGTCGTGCGGCCTTCCTCATGGCACGACTATGCGATTGCCTCACTAGAAATCTGTGTGTAGCAAAATGGTCGGCCGCGAGGCTTTGCTTTTCAATTCGGATTTTGGCGCCTTTCTTTTCCCTCCAATCAACTACAATCCCATGATCAACACCCTTGACTTTGACCCTTGATCTCCAGCATGGCCATGGGGCCTTCCTATTTTCCTAAGGGGCATGATCTTTGGAATCATGTCCCCCTCCTTCCATCCTCATCCATCCACCCTCCACCTATAAATACCCCTCCTCATCCTCACTCATTTTCACCAACAATCATCAACAACTCTCACCACAATCTTCTTCTACACCTTTCTATTCTACTATCATCTATCTTAATTCTATACTCTCCCTCAATCACCATCATCTATATCCCTACATCAAAATCCATCCTCCACCACTTTCAAATAGCCTTTATGCCAAGGTCTTAATCAAGCCACGTTCAAGGGTCCACCATAAGGAGTTCGATCTTCCTCCCATCTTATCGAAGTGTAAAGTGAGGTTCATCTATCATTTGGTTTCAATAATGTAGTTTTTTCTATTTATCATTCTATTTGTACATTCGTTTTGTAAAACCTTCATTATTTTAATCTTGCATGTTTGGAATATAAAGTTCTCCCTGCTCAATTTATTTTCAAGTTCGATTTTAATAGAGTTTGTTTTTAAACAGGCGGATTCTCGAATTATTTAATTCTCGAATTCGTAACCTTGCCCCCGGATTCAAACTTCGAGTTCAGACCAGAGTTATTTTCTTCTTTTTTTGGTTTGTCTATTCCCTTAAATCGGCTGGTGACTCTTCCTTTATTCCCCTTTTTATTATTAAACACACATGTTTATTATATCGAAGAATTTATAAAATGACTTATATACTCTCATATTCTAATCCGGAGCCAGCTTAAGAGAAAATGTCAAAAAAAGCATCATAGGCCATGTGGTCTTTGAATTTTTCTAAACATTTTCTGTTGGGCCAAAGAACACAAGGCCCAACAAGGTTACCATCACAGGCCGCGCGACCAATGATGGCCCCTGTTGGCCCATGTGTTCTCTTCTTGGTCCGGATTTGAATTGAAATTCGTATTGAGCCATTTGAAGATTAATTCGGTATAATTTCAAGTGTGTGAATGACAAAAAGTGGATCTTAAATTAATAAAAGTCTTTAATCTCGAAAACATTTTCATAAAATAAAAATATGCTTATTTAAGGATTAAGCAACTGTAACACCCCAAAAATTTTAGGGTATTTGGCCTCAAATAATATGTACTGAGGGGCTTGTGAACGAGAATAATCCAAAGTGACTTTTAGACCACTGGCAGTCTGTATTTTTTCAATATTTTCTTCTAGCAGTCTAGATTAGCTTTCCGGCGCCGGAAATCTGACGTGGTCATCGGAGCACGTGGTCCTTTAATGAAAAACATGCCAAGTCAGATTTTTAGTATTTGTTTCTGATTTTTTTAAAAGCCAGTGAAGGCTTTTTTAATTAAAAAAAATTTCAAATCTAATTACCCCTTGTCTCATTTCTCTTATTCTCTCGAATCTCCCCTCATCCACATCCCACACCACCGCCCAACGACGTCATCGCTCAGCCCTCCATCCGCCCAGAAAACTCCCTCACTCTCACCACCATAGCCGCCGCATCCCAGCCTCCACCGCCCCACTCCAGTGCAATTCGCGATAGCCAGCCACTGCCACCATTCACACGCCTTTCACACCGTAGCCACAGTGCTGACTGCATCGACGTCCCAACCTTGTGCGCTGCCGCCCACCACCACAGCCTCAGTCAAGATCCATTGTTGTTGTCTGCCATAACCGCCCTCACTGTCTCTCCTTCGCATGGACCACGGTCGGCGACGCTGCCCTGAACCGACATCCGCCACCTCCGCGCCTCCCGTCTGTTGCCTCTGTTGCGTCGCCGACCACCGCACGTCAGCCTAAACAAAACAACGGTTATGACATGGAATTAAAAAAAAAACCTTCACTGGCTTTTAAAAAAAATCAAAAACAAATACTAAAATCTGACTTGGCATGCTTTTCATTAAAGGACCACATGTTCCGGTAGCCACGTCATATTTCCGGCGCGAAAAGCTAATCTGGATTGCTAGGAGAAAATATTGAAAAAATACAGACTGCCAGTGGTATAAATGTCACTTTGGATTATTATCGGTCACAAGCCCCTCAGTACATATTATTTGAGGCCAAAAATCCAAAATTTTAATATTTTCTTAATCACAATTATTTTATTAAGTAAGTTCTAATTAATTCTTAGAGCTAATCAAACTAAAAATTCAAGCTTTCTTCATTCAATTCTTTTGTAGTCTTTCTTTTCTCATAGAAATGATAGTTTCAGTATTAGTAATTTTGTTTTTCCTAGACACTCTATTTTTTTTTTACTTCATTATCAAAAGTATTTTCAATAATTATGATTAAGTTATTTTTTATTAAACCTCCTTTAAACCCTCCGTAATTATTGAGCATATTATCATTAGCCAAAATAAAAAATAATTACTACCTCTGTCCCATTTTATTTGTCCAATTACCTAATTTTTCTATCCCTTTTTATTTGTCCACCTACCTAACTTTTACATTTCCAATAACTATAATTCTCATTCTATCCCTAATAAATGCACTTTTTACACATTTCTAAGGGTATTTTCAAGGCCATCTTTGACAATACATGTTTTTTTTGCTCCATTCCCGAAATTTCTTGGTATTGTGAAAGTAGATTTAAGGACAATTAATCAGGGACGGAGGTAGTATATCTTGTTTATACTACCCTCTTATGGTTAAATTTTGCAAAAGTTACTTATTAATCTATTTCACTAGTAGTAATAATGTTACAAAATTTTAATTTTCTTCCAATAATTTTTTTTTAGACTTTCTTAGCTAGTTTTCATTACCAATAAAAACAACAATAATACTTCCTTTTGCCCAGCAAAATCATAAAACTCAGATCACTTTTTCTCAATTATGCAACCTTGGTTTCCCTTCTTGCCACCCCTTCCTAGTTTTCATCCATCTTCCTCTTCAAGCTCTTGCTTTTTCATCAATGGCCTCAATTATCCATCCCTTTACTCAGCAGTAGCAGTCTTTTCATCAATCACCAACTATCTTTATACAACTATAAATCAAATTGTTGAATCAAACTTTCAAACACCATTTCCATAGCCACAACAATCTCTCTCTACAAAATACCCCAACCTATTCTCTGTTTATCTTTCTTCTCGGCTCCCCCTTACCACCACCACCAACGCCACCCACCACCACCAAATCAACCACCAGCAACACCACCAAGTTGTCGTCGCCATCAGCCATTAACTCACCGCAAAAAGCAGAGCCGCCCGACAAACCACCGAGAAACCCCCAACCTCGAACCACCCATCTTTCTCCTCTGTT
The DNA here is from genome assembly GCA_029582165.1 of Portulaca oleracea. Lineage (NCBI taxonomy): Eukaryota > Viridiplantae > Streptophyta > Magnoliopsida > Caryophyllales > Portulacaceae > Portulaca > Portulaca oleracea. The sequence goes on from CM055868.1 coordinate 15,916,597, forward strand.
TCAGTTCTATCTTGACTGAACCCACCTCCAGCTTGCGCCATCCAGACCTCCACTGTGTCTCCTACGTTGCGCCACCAAGTCTCCGGCGCTGTTGCCCTTGCCCATCGTGGCTCCTCTTCTGCCTTCCCTTGTGTTTATGCGTGATCTAAGAGGGGGAGGAGGAGTCATACACTACTATTCATACCCCTCTTTCAAACTTTAACTCAAGGCAACATTTACCTCTTCTTGGACCTAGTAAATAATCAGCCCAATCTCCCTATTTTGTGGCTGTATTTCCTAATTTCAATTCAATCCATCAAAGATCGGAAGGCAAGGTACATGCAATGACTATTATTTTATATCATCGCAATATATCATTTCATGCTCAAATTTTTCATGCAAAAGTCAATAATTCAATACTCAATAATCAATATTTCAATATCAATTTTCTTGCCTAAATTATGTGGACCCTTATCAGCACTCCTGGTACCGGAGCCTAAGTTAAGTAATCAGCTCAGATATGCGCATAGTTAAAGACAAGATCCTATGGTTACTTCAGACACATCAATATCATATCATGTAGATTGGCCTAAGAACCAGTCGGGGGATTCCACTTAGATAATAAATGAGCAAATTATGTTTTAATTACTTCTCTCTCTACCTCTTGCAAAATGAATTTAAATGATCGACTAACATGAATTTCACGTGATGGTGTTGCATTGTGCTGAGGTCAAAACTCATGTTTTATGTTTTGGTTTAGATGATAGGTACCATGGAAAACTTCGTAACGAGAGTGAGCTACCACCATTACTGTTAAAGCTAGCTGTCTAGGGCTTTGTTAGGATTAGATCGAAGATTATTGTTTTATATAATAATATTACTATTTTCTTAAATATCATCGATCCACCTAAAGAATGGCTCACCTTAGCCTTATTATTATTATTATTACTATTTATTTTTTCATCATTATTATTAGTATATTCTTTTTTTCTTATTAGAGTGCGCAACCAAAGCCTTTGTTTTCTCGATATTCGAGAAAGTGACATTAACGTTCTTGACTTAATAAGCTTCCCCTAATATCAGATTAACTATATTAAAATTTGTTCAGTAACACCTTAAACGTCGGGGCGTTACAACATGGTATCAGAGCCGGTTGAGCCATAGGGTTAAGAAGTATAAAATTTGTTAATTAAAATTTGTAAACATAGGTAAGAGAGTGCGGGGTTTTGGTTAGAGTTTTGGTTTTGCATATATTTTTGCTAAGTCTTTAATTTCATTTGAGTTGCTCACGTTGTAATTTATGTGCTGTAATCTCTTTCGTCATGATAATTATTTGTTACACATAATATGTTATTAGAACTATCTTGTTGGGTAAGTTAGGTATGTAATTGAATGTGTTATTTCCCATAAACTACTTGATAAATATTTGTACTAAATTCTTAATAGAAGACTATGTTTATCTTCTTACAGAATTTCAATTATTGATGTTGTGCTAAATGGATTGGATATTGTATGATCGTAATATTATTATGATTTTTTTTAAAAAAATAGTAATGCATGGAATGAGATGCATTAATAAATGTTCCTATATCCTCATTTCATTGAATAGACAAGTTTATATTTTGACGTTTTTTTATGAGTTGTTTATGCCTCTTAATGTGTATAAAAGTTATTTTGTTAGCATAATTATCAGGTATTTTAGCCAATAATAGGAAGCACGTTTATACTTATTAAAATTTGGAAGATGGTCCTGCGCATGTTGCGAGTAGTGACTTAGAGTTTGTGTCGTCAATTTACAAACTTGGTTATGGGATTAATCAATAATTTACTTTATCGTATAGATTAGGGGTGGTCAAAATCGTATGGTAAAAATATTAATTTGCCTACTATAGGTATGATTTAGGTGGTTTGTCTTCTAATCAATTTTGGTAATTATATGGCTGTCGATGACATGATATGACACTGTTGAGGCCCTTGAGGGGGGTGAATTTCACAATTAAGATCTACACACTTGGTAAGGACATTAGAGCAAACTTCCTTGGATTCAAACCAAGGATCAAAACACAATGTAACTGAAATACCTCCATTATATTTATATCAATCAAAGAACAAGTTACACTTAGGAATAAAAACAAGAAGTAACAGCCCGAAGGCAGTTACTGATAGGTTCACTGACCAAAAGCGAATGTCCTTGAGTCTGCTATAGATAAGGATCGTCGTAGGAAAAACCCTAGCGGTGATTTGAAACATGATGGATTACATTGAAGCACACACTCACACAGCCTTAGTCCGTCAAGGCTCTGCTACACATCATCTCACCACCACATGTGGACACAACGAATGCTCACCAAGGTTCTTGGCTATCCCTTCACCAGAGGTCCTTTACTAGATACTTTCACCACCGAACCATTGGCTACACATTCAGAAATCTCTTCGGATTTCTTACTCCGCGATTACTTCCGTAGAATCGCCTAAGTCTTCATTCTTCAAGTCTCCTATTTATATTAGAGGCTTGATGGATGTTTAGGATGGTAGCCATTGGAAACAATATTATTTCCTTGTTTGCTCACTGCTTCACCTTCCTTCTTTGCTACTGATTTTCTTTCCTTCTTCTTGGAGATTTCCCAATCTTCTTTTCCTTTCATTTTTCTTGTTGATTTGTTTCCTTATGTCTTGCTTATGATTTATATCTGCAAATAAATCACACAATCAGAATATATATTATATACTCAGAATATATAATTAGATTAGAAAATATAAGACAACTTCCCTTTTCCCGATTTTGACTTTCATCGAAACCTAAGCACCTTCGCGGATGCGCGGTGAAGGACCTTGACCCTGTGTTCAACAATGTCCCCCTTTTTTTATGAAAGATAAAATTCAGCAACAATAAATCCTTCTTCCCTTTTTGGATTATCACAAGGTCAATAGGGAATCTCCCCCTTGATATAACATCTAGTATGTTTTAGAGGTTGTCTAGAAATCTGCAACGTTTGATAAACTTGTCAGTACTAAGAGAGGGTCCTCCCCTCAATTCATGCTATAATTGAATTTGATCAATGAATGGTTTGCAGATGACATACCTCAAGGTTTGTTCCAGATGAAGGACATAAGAAATATGATTTAATTTTTTTACCTCGTCAATGTCCTTATGGCTGAATGCATCTACGTTTGTGACTTACCTTGTTGTTTTCACTATCACAGTGATCTTTTCCACAAAGCGGTTAGTCTCTTCTTGAGTGGACCTGCACTGATACCACTTGTTGAGGCCCTTGAGGGGGGGGGGTGAATTTCACAATTAAGATCTACACGCTAGGTAAGGACGTTAGAGCAAACTTCCTTGGTTTCAAACCAAGGATCAAAACACAGTGTAACTAAAATACCTCATTATATTTATATCAATTAAAGAACAAGTTACACTTAGGAATAAAACAAGAAGTAGCAGCCCGAAGGCAGTTACTGATAGGTTCACTGACCAAGAGCGAATGTCCTTGAGTCAGCTACAGATAAGGATCGTCGTAAGAAAAACCCTAGCGGTGATTTGGAACATGATGAATTACATTGAAGCACACACTCACACAGCCTTAGTTCGTCAAGGGTCTGCTACACATCATCTCACCACCACATGTGGGCGCAATGAATGCTCACCAAGGTCCTTGGCTATCCCTTCACCAGAGGTCCTTTAGTAGATACCTTCACCACCGAACCATTGGCTACACATTCAGAAATCCCTTCGGATTTTTTACTCCGCGATTACTTCCGTGGAATCGCCTAAGTCTTCATTCTCCAAGTCTCCTATTTATATTAGAGGCTTAATGGATGTTTAGGATGGTAGCCGTTGGAAACAAGATTATTTCCTTGTTTGCTCATTGCTTCACCTTCCTTCTTTGCTGCAGATTTTTTTCCTTCTTCTTGGAGATTTCCCAATCTTCTCTTCCTTCCATTTTTCTTGTTGATTTGTTTCCTTATGCCTTCCTTATGATTTATATCGTCAAATAAATCACACAATCAAAATATATACTATATACTGAGAATATATAATCAGATTATAAAATATAAGGCAACTTCCCTTTTCCGGATTTTGACTTTCAACGAAACCTAAGGTCCTTCGCGGATGCGCGGTGAAGGTCCTTGACCTTGTCTTCAACAGATACAACTATAATATAAGCTCTTACGATTATTCTTGTCTAATATATGTGTATTGTTCGTTGCATATAATTAGTTAATTTTATCTTGGCACAAAAAATGTATTTTATGACGTGTAATTACTTTCCTATGTTGCAATTTTGTTGTTTAATTTTTGCTCATATATTCATTTGTTTAAAGTTCTAAAATTTCTACATTTCATATGAACATGGTAGAATAATAATCCATGTAGTACATTTTCTTGAATCATGATTAGTCAGGATATTTGTGCCAACATGTTATGATAATTGGTTGAATACATCTACCATGAACAAACGAGTTAGTGATATACCGTTTGTGAGGAATTCGCTTGCTTAATAATTGTTCATTTTCATGTAATATGCTAGATTATTAGGTATGGAAAATATTTATCTATGGGTATATATATTGTGCTTGTTCAAAAAAATAAAAATATATATAAATGTTTGTTATATGATTACACATGGGCCCTATGCTAAACTAGAAAAGCTTATTATTATATATATGTGTATACTTTACATAAATTAAACCATGTTAATAAGTGCTTATGTGCTAATTATATTGGAGATTGTGAAGCCTTAATTTTATTGAAAACAGTGTGATACATGGCCATTAGATGAGTTAAAGGTGTGGTAGATGTTATGGGTTATTACCTTGCCATGCATATCCACGAGGCTAATACTCTTTCTAAATCATGTTCTTGGTTCATTTGCTATACATACATATGTTCATATGTTATTAACTATTTATAGCATGATATAATTAGTTGAGTATCAGGTAAGAATTCCAGCACTGTGAGGTCATTAAAATGAAAGTAGTGATACTTCATATTGTGCTCTCTAATTTGTTACATATTTCATGTTTGAGAGGTTTATTAATTTAACTTGATAAATTGTGTTGTTATTTCTTACATATTAATAGTGTATTTAAAAAAAAAGGAAGAAAAGAAATCTATATGCATGTTTTAGTTATTAATTTATTAAGGTGTCGTGATCATTAAACATTGAGGTGCATATTACATTCACAAACTTTATTTAGCTAATCTTTATGTGTAATATGATTTAATATTTTCATAGTTGATTATTTACTTTCCCTGTAATTTTGAGACAATGAATGAGTTGTTTCTTCGTGAATATTTTATGTGTTAGTATATTTGGTTGCATGAATGATTTGATGAAATTTCTTAAGTACTTCTAGAATCATCATTTGTTTCTTATAGCTTACCTAGGATTACTTATCTCATATGTATGGTTTTGTTAGTTAATAATATTATCTAGTGTGTGTGTGATCGTATTTTGTTGTAGATTATACTTTACTTAGTGTAGCTTGCTCATAATCTGCTTGACAATGCTCCATGCAAGTTTAATAAATCAATTAAGGTACCTGTGCTTGATTAAGGGTTTGTAAGTATGCATGACATCTGGAAATTCTTGTTGCTACGTGTTAGGGGTCGGATTCAGATCTGTTGTCCGTTATTAGCCACTTGTTAGGGTGTAAAAATAGAGCAATATATGCAGCGGAAGGAAATTTTGGATGATTATTGAATCGAGGATAATAATAGAGACGTAAGAACAAAGATATATGGGTGAGACAGTATTTTACGTGGGAAATCGAAGAACTCGGAGAAAAACCCACGGGCGGGAACCGATATCCACTAGTAGAAAAGGAGATATTACAAGAGGTAGAATATAATCTCTCATAGACTCTCACAACCTAGGGATAAGTAGGGTAAAGATGTGGAAATAACATCGTACCTCCCTCGTGGGGAGTTTTGAAGGCTCTCACATCGACTACATTGGTTGCTTACCGCATATTACAAGGACAATAAAGACCTCTATTTATAGTAGTATGAAGGAAAGGGAAACTAGGTTAAATATTACAAAACCTAGAAACAAAAAAACAATAGCCGCCGCAGATGATTTACGGAAAGTTATGAGGCGCTGGCAACGCCTCCCGGTGAAAGCTTTCTGTTGATGCCGCTGATAGCAGGTAAAAAAAGAGGGGCCAACGTCTTCTTCATTTAAACATGAATTTTGGGCCATAAAACCCAACAAACTCCACCTTGGGCCAAGATCTCCGGTACCATCATAGAACCTTGAATTTTGATTTGCCAACGAACTTCTCGACGTCATCCTGTTAACAACACTCTATCACCCAAAATCTAATAACCAAATTCTGACTTCATCCTGAAATTGATTGAATACGGCTCTGAAGGAATTTGACTTGACTCCGGCAAGATTAGAATTTTATTGAATCTGGTTGTACCCGACTCTTAAGGAATTTCACCTGATTCCGGTAGGAGAGAAATGTGACTGAATCTGGCTATACCTGGCTCTTAAAGGAATTTAACTAGACTCCGGTAGGATCTGAATCTCGTTGAACCTAGCTCTGATACCACTTGTTAGTGATCAGATTCATATCTGTTTCCAGTTGTTAGCCACTTGTTAGGGCGTAAAAATAGAGCAATATATGCAACGGAAGGAAACTTAGGATGATTATGGAATCGAGGATAATAATAGAGACGCAAGAACAAAGATATATGGGCGAGACAATATTTTACGTGGGAAACCGAAGAACTCGGAGAAAAACCCACGGGGGAGAACCAATATCCACTAGTAGAAAAGGAGATATTACAAGAGGTAGAATATAATCTCTCATAGACTCTCACAACCTAGGGATAAGTAGGGTAAAGATGTGGAAATAACACCGTACCTCCCTCGTGGGGAGTTTTGAAGGCTCTCACATCGACTACATTGGCTGCTTACCGCATATTACAAGGAGAATAAGGAGCTCTATTTATAGTAGAATGAAGGAAAGGGAAACTATGTTAAATATTACAAAACCTAGAAAAAAAAATCAAGAGCCGCGCAGATGATTTACGGAAAGTTATGAGGCGCTGGCAGTGCCTACCAGACGCTAGCAGCGCCTCCCGGTGAAAGCTTTCTATTGATGCCACTGATAGCGGGTAAGAAAAGCGAGGCCAGCATCTTCTTCATTCAAACATGGATTTTGGGCCTTAAACCCAACACTAGCCACCATAGAAATAATCATGCTTATTATGCTATCCTTACTAGAAGAGTTCTTGAAGAATTCATGAGTTTGAGTAGTCAATTTTTTTTTCACTATCACTCCTTGCATGTTTAAAACCTAAGACCAAATAAGACTTCATGAAGTACGTGATTTTGTGCTTACTTAGATGATTGTCAGATACTTAGGCATTCAATAACTTATTCCGATCAATTTGTTAAATCGTGGTAGATTCATGAAGTAATAATCCCGTGTTTATCAGAGTTCCTTATTGTACAAGTTGCTTTGTGATTAAACATCATGCATGGAGAAAGTGGATTATTAGTTATATATATCCTTATATTAAAGCGATGAGAGAGAGGGTGAGAGAGAAAGAAAGTGAGGGCGAAAGGCTTGGAGGAGAAGAGGAAGCGGCTTGGTGGAGTTCCAAAAACTCTCCAGCCAAAATCTTTATAGGCAATTTACCGAAGATATTAGATAAGCATGGCCTCAGGGGAATCTTTAGGAGATTTGCTGCAGTCAAGTCTGTGACGATCATTAGCAGAATGTGAAGAGACTCAAATTTCGGTTTCATTGAAGTTTGGAGGAAGAAGGAAGCAACAATATGTATTCAGCAGTTATATAGGGCTCTTATTAGAAGAAGAATAATAATTGTCGATTGGGCTAAAGGAAATAAAGGAGGATGCAGAAGCCATCTAGTGTGGGTTTCCAAGAATTCATCTTCTTCAAGTAATACTAAGTTTGAACATGCGAAATTCAGAGTGTAGGGGGAGATTAATGAAGATTTCATGAATTGGCTTCCGAAGAGTCCTGTATGCAGTTCTGCGGTTCCCAGGGACCTTGACTCACTTACTTCTCTAATCTAGGAGATGAAAGAGGCGATGGCAAATCCTCTTAAACTAAATGATTGGTTTTCGGAGATCAAGCTGTGGACTTCTTATGAGACAGTTGACTCGAGACGAGTTTGGGTTGACATTATTGGTGTCCCCTCTCATGGTTGGGTTTGGGAGAATTTTCTAAAGTGCACTCAACCATGGCGCAAGCGTTTTTCCCTTGCTAGATGTATTTCGTGAACTAATCAATTCGAAGTTACGAGAGCCTGATCCAAACTAAAGTCTTTATGAAAATCGATGATGAAATCCTACTTGACAATTAGAATTATGCTTTCAGAGTTTACATCCGGGAAGTCAACACTCTTCTTATTCCTCCTTCAATTAATTTTGAACTAAACAAGGAGGTCGTTGATCCAATTCACTCCAGTGAAAGTGATGAGGGTGGTGAATCTATCGCTATTGGTGATAATGGCAACGTCCCAGAGTCTCCGGCAATCCCTTGTTGCATTCTGCTCACATAAACTACAAAAGATCAGCTTCTTCAATCTAATTTCAGGGGTAAAACTCTAACAGGCAGCCCTTTGAACTTAATGAAGCATATTGCCAACAATGGTTGCATTGATGCTTGAGAAGAGGTGGAAGGGCTTCATAATGAGGAGGTAAATAGACAGGTTTTGGAACCTGAACCTTCACCATCTCAAAATCGTTCTCTGGCACTTGTGCCAGTAGTCAATGATCAAGAATTAATCAAAGTTACAGTAAAATAGGGCATTGAAGATGCTCTCGGGACCGAAAATTCAGTTGAGATTGTAATTGGGTCTAATTCCCAACCTCTTTTGGATTCTCAAGTCCGTTCTTCTCGCCAGCCTCACTATGTTGCCTCCAAGGATTTGGATCCTGATGAAATCAACTCCATTTCTTTTGGTTGTGAATCTATTGTCAATGCAAGAATTGCTATAGCGGAAAAAACAATTAAATTCAGTGTTGATATTGGTTTTATGAGGCCCAAACAAAACACCAATCCAAACAAACAGTTTGAAGAAAAACTTTTCACTAGAAAGAAAATGAAGATCAAGGAGAGTGAAAGAAGGAAGGCTTCTGGAGCGTGGCGCGGTGGGGAATATGATGATTTAGCTTGAGTTGTTGTTGTAGAAGAGAGGAGAGAAAACCATTTGAGCATCCATAATCAATAGAATAGAGAGAGAATGAAGCACACTTCAAACAACCATGCTTGAATCATCACAATAGTAATCAAGAACTTACATAATAATCAAAATCATCCAATATCAATAACCTTGAACCAACAGGATTGGATATGCCCTTGGATAAGGGAGAATCCACCACCAAAACCTAACACCCCACCATGACCATCCTAAAGGAGAACTCCACCAAATGATCAATAAAGGAATAACTTGCTAACATCACCATTAACAATGGATAAAGTAAGAACAAGATTTTTGAGAGAAAAGGGAGCAAACCCTAACAATGCATTAGCAATTCATTCAATATCATAACCTTCCTAGAAAAAGGTGCTAAACATGGTATTTATACTAAACAGAAAATTAGGTTAAAAATAGAACAAAAATACGAAACAGCGCGTCCATCGCAGAAGGGTGACTCGGGCAAGTCTCCAGGTGGCGCGGGCGAGACAGCCCACTGTCCGCCAAGATCCGTCGTTGGCCAATAGGGGTTGCAAGCGTGACCAGGGCGTCGCGGGCGCGACAGATAGATGACTCGGGCGAGTCACCAGCTGACTCGGGCGAGTCAGTCTTCTGGGCAACTTTTCCCTACGGACTTCCAACGCGCATAACTTCTTCATCCGGACTCCGTTTTAGGCCCGTGAGATATCATTGGAAAGCACTCAGTGTGTACTATAAGTTCCCAAAATTTGAGACCTATTGAAGTTGTATTGAAGGGGTTATGGCCCAAAGCGTGAAGGCGCATCTATTCCGACAACCCACGCTGACCCGTTTGCGCTTATTCTTGCCGAAGGACTCCGAACCCTTTTAAAGGCCCGAAGTAGGTCCCGATGAGGACCCGTAGCTCACTCCCATGGTCCGAGGTCCCATTTGAAGTGGATGCCACACCCGATGCAGATCAAACTACGCCTCCAGGGTCCCGGGTCAACCTTAAAATGCACCCCACACCCGACCTTGAAGTGAATTCGCTCGTGATTCTCAAAGGTGGTGTGGGAAGGTTTTGCAAACACATAATTCAAAGTTTGGGTCCTCGCCCGATACGCTCCATGCTCCCCTTATTGAAAAAGAGTCGCCCGCAACTCTTGGGAGTAAAAATCGAGGCCCTCTCCACAACTTGGCACCCTTGGGAGTAAACATCCCGACCGCCATGAACAATCACACGAGGCACCCAACAAGCTTCGAAACCCACTATATATCCATCATCCAAATAAAAGAAGTAGGTTGCAGGTTTGTTTTGTGGAGGTGAGGGGTTAAGGGAAGGAAAAAGAAACTTTTGTGGTGTTTGGGAACTCGCATTCTCACTTGGGTCGCTACAAGGTAATGACAAAGCCAAAGGTAGCTCGTCCTCACCAAGAGTGTGCTCCTCCCGTGTTTTGCTCAACATGAGAAGGTTCCTCAACTCACTTCCCACCCAGCTTTTGTTTTTGTGGTTTAATGGTGGTTTCAAAGGCATAGGAAGGACATGATGTAGGAAACACCAAATGAGGGCCATAAGAGCATCAACATAGCTCCGGATTAGGGGAAGTAGCGGGGGTGTAATGGACAATGACTCAACCAACGACCAAATAGAAGCCTCGAACAACCAATGACGACCAAAGAACGTGTACGACCCATTCAAAGAGTTCATATCAATACAATCCATGTGCAAACAATACTCGTCGAGGGATGACACAAATATCGAGCCATAAACATTGGTGGAACTAGAATCATGGCTCCATCAAACCCAAACTTGTCACTAGACACCAAATAGACACCAAGATTCCTAGTATACCACTCAAAATATAGAGACCTTTCCATCGTGGACATCACATACTCATCATACAACTTGTCACGCCAATAAACAACATCAAACAACCAATGTCTCCCAAAAATCATGCACGACTCACCGAAAGATTTTATGTCGCAACATCCAACATCCAAGCAAGTCTCAATGAAATTTATATGTGAGTTCGAAGTTACCTCATTCTTCTCATGGGGGAGATCATAAATGACTACGCCATGAGAGGTGTTGGTGACAACTCCGTTGTTGCTTGACTCTTCAAAAAGCGATGTCGAGATGTTCATCGGAGCTTCTTGTTGGGATTCTTCCGTAAGGACGGGAGGAAGGGCAAGATCGATGTTCTCATCCCCCTCTTGGCATGGAGCTTTATCAAGCTCACTATGTACTTCAAGTAGCTCAAGAGGCTTCCCTTCAACGGCCTCAATGACAATAACCCCGTTCATTGAACTTTTCTCTTTCTCAACCTTTTCAAAATTTTCAAGTGTGGAAGGAAGATTTTGCTCGTCAACACCTTCTACCATGTCACTTGTATACTCCTCCACACCAAAAGATTCCTCAATCCAAGCTTCAACCATAGCCATTGTTGGACATTGCAAAGCATCGTGTCCCACACGTCTACATTTGACACATTTTTGGGACGTAAAGGCCGTTAGTGGGGAACAATGGAATGGCTTTTCTCGGGAGGAATCCTCTCTTCTTTTTTGCCCATCAAGTGATGAAATGAGTTCATGGTCTCGCTTGTAAGTACTAGGCAAGAATCGTCGATTCATTAATCGCTTTAGCTTTGTCCATGAGGTGACTTTTGCTCGACCCTCCTTAACTCTTGATGGCCTCTTGACTCAAGGAAACAACATTGCTATCTACCATCGGTATCGAACCCGTGAGAAACAAAGGAGGTCCATTAGTTTGAATTTTTGTTGTAGAAGAGAGGAGAGAAAACCATTTGAGCATCCATAATCAATAGAATAGAGAGGAGAGAAAACCATTTTAGAATCCATAATCAATAGAATAGAGAGAGAATGAAGCACACTTCAAACAACCATGCTTGAATCATCACAATAGTAATCAAGAACTTACATAATAATCAAAATCATCCAATATCAATAACCTTAAACACCAACGGGATTGGCTTGGATAAAGGAGAATCCACCACCAAAGCCTAACACCCCACCATGACCATCCTAAAGGAGAACTCCACCAAATGATCAATAAAGGAATGACTTGCTAACACCACCGTTAACAATGGATAAAGTAAGAACAAGATTTTTGAGAGAAAAGGGAGCAAACCCTAACAATGCCTTAGCAATTCATTCAATATCATAATCTTCCTAGAAAAGGGTGCTAAGCATGGTATTTATATTAAACAGGAAATTAGGTTAAAAACAAAATAAAAATACGAAACAGCGCATCCATCGCAGAAGGGTGACTCGGGCGAGTCTCCGGGTGGCGCGGGCGAGACAGCCCACTGTCCGCCAAGATTCGTCGTTGGCCAACAGGGGTCGCGGGTGTGACCAGGGCGTCGCGGGCGCGACAGATAGATGACTCGGGCGAGTCACCAGCTGACTCGGGTGAGTCAGTCTTCTGGGCAGCTTTTCCCTGCGGCCTTCCAACGCGTATAACTTCTTCATCCGGACTCCGTTTAAGGCCCGTGAGATATCGTTGGAAAGCTCTCAGTGTGTACTATAAGTTCCCAAAATTTGAGGCCCATTGAAGTTGTATTGAAGGCGTAATGACCCAAAGCGTGAAGGCGTGTCCATTCCAACAACCCACACTGACCCGTTTGCGCTTATTCTTGTCGAAGGACTCCGAACCCTTTTAAAGGCCCGAAGTAGGTCCTGACGAGGACCCGTAGCTCCACTCTCATGGTCCGGGGTCCCATTTGAAGTGGATGTCACACCCGATGCAAATCAAACCACGCCTCCAGGGTTCCGGGTCCACCTTAAAATGCACTCCACACCCGACCTTGAAGTGAATTCGCTCGTGATTCTCAAAGTAGTGTGGGAAGGTTTTGCAAACACATAATTCGAAGTTTGGGTCCTCGCCTGATACGCTCCAGCTTCTGAGCAAAAAATTACTCGGAGGTACTCTAACTTTTGGTGAAATGTTTTTCAGGTACCCTAACTTTTCAAAACTCATTTCGGGGTACCCTTAATTTTTGGGTTAGAAATTATTAGGTGTTTTTTCCGGTCATCAATTTGGTTAAGTGACCGAAATACCCTTGTTCTTTCATTTTTGAAGAAATACCCTTGAAGAAGAAGAATAAGGTATTTCGGTCACTTAATAAAATTGATTGCGGAAAAGCACCAAATAATTACTAACCAAAAATTAAGGGTACCTCAAAATGAGTTTTGAAAAGTTGGGGTACCGAAAAATAGTTTCCCTAAAATATTGAGGTACCTCCGAGTAATTTTTTCGCTTCTGAGCGTTCCCTATCACCTTCCTTTTGAAGGTGAAATCCTTAGAATTTAGAATAGGCACATGGACGGTTATATGTCATTTTGCAGTAAAGAGATTGGTTGGTTTTGCTTGAAGGGTCTTCATGTGCAAATTTTGGGAGCTTTTTGTGCTGCAGTAGTAGATCAGAAGTTAATAATTGGGGTGGCTAATGTCAAATGGCGAGTCTCACGATGGTCTTCTGTGAGGCTTTGTATCTCTGACTTTGGTGGTCCTAATGTAGATGCTGCTGATATGGTTCTCAAAACATTGCTATGGTCTGATTTGCTTTCATTATTGTTTTCTTCCAATCTTTCAGAGATTTAGGGAGAGTGTTGAATCTTTTCATGCCTCTGTTATGGTTGTTGTTCGGTATTTGCTATGTGGTCGTATAGGTTATGCTTCCCTCTCTTTTATGGATGCATTTGACCTATGTTGATATGCTTCCTTATTCTGCTTCTAAGAGTGAGTAGTATGATTAATGGTTAGTTTTGGTTTTGGTGTGGGGTTGAGCTTTGGCCTGAATCTACTACAATTTGACAGTATCAAGAATAGTTTGAGCAATGAGCAAGATCGATTCATTCACAAGCTGAGGTTGCCAACACTGAAATGGTTCTATTTGTTGGAATTATCTGGCAATGTTCTTCTACATTGGTGATTGGTATATAGAGATCAAAATACATTTGTTTTGATCTAATTGGTCGGGTTGTGCTGTGTGTTGGCAATATGGGTATTTTTGTGGTTGGGTTAAAATCTCTGGAGGGGTTTCTTTCTTTTAGTTGTTCTACAATCTATACTCGTGGCACTTCAGCTAGGTTGATGGAACCTATGGGAACTGTAAATATCTTCAGTGGTATGATGAAGGATCTAATGGTTTTTGAAAATCTAGTTGGTGTTGCAAATAGTGGTTTGGAGGGTCTCATTCTTGTCGTCAGATTGGTGGATGAAGTTGCTGCTTTTTGTGTTCAGGCTGGAATTGATCTTTCTCATCGTTCCGTAAATGATGTTGATGTTGGTGGTGATGACTCTCATATTCAGAGACTAAAAGTTCAGGCCTACATTGAAGTAGTTTTCTCTTTGATGTATCTTTTAGGGGTAGTTTCTTTCATGGAGGATTCTCAGTTTCGTAATGGTGGTATGATCTCATATTTCGCTGTATGCCTTTTTTAAAGACACATCATTGTAAAGTGGTTTTGTTAGAACCGGTTGTTATCGTTCTTCTCAGGGAGCGAGGGGCCTTGGTCATAGAATCTAGGTCTAAGGTCGGGTCAAGATTGCTAGGTAAGGAAAACTAGTTGAAAAAGGATATCACAACGCTAGAAACAAATCTAAGGTCGGTCAAGGAAAGGAAATGGGCTTTGGAGGCTTTTCGGGATGCAAACGGGGATGAGGAAATGGGTTTTGAACAACAGAATCATAAGGAGGGAGAATTAAGTGGTAATTCCGTTAGAAAATACCCACCGAGCTTCCTCTTCCGAGGATAGTCCGGATTAACTACCTCAAAGTCAACCACGGACCCGGAGGGTTATTGAAACGGAATTCCCTAGTTAACCTCCTTCCACTTTCGTGGGTGAGCATTAACTATCCCATCTCCTACCTTCCAACACAAGTGTTGGATGTATTCGGGAGCTTTCGATCCCAAATACATACCACTTGAGGGAAGGAAAGGAGTGGGAAATTGATTTCCCGAATAATTATTCACTAATATTGCTAACCCCAAACCTAATCACCCATTCACACCCTTAATTACCCCTAACCGATAGGGTTTCTAGCCACTAATCATGATACTAACTAAGCTAACAACATCCAAACCAAACCTAAGCATGATTTCTAACATCAACAACCATAAACAAGCAAAACAAAGAAAGTAGCAAGCAAAGCAATTAAAGAAACAAGAAAGTAATTAACAAAGCAATTAATGAGAGAGTTAAGGGAAGAGAATACTTATCAAATGCTGGAAATGAACAAGGAAAAAAAATAGAAGGATGATCCAATAATCTCTCAATTAATTGAATATCCAAAACATGAATAGAACTCAAAATCCACCAAAACCCTAGGATAATTAAAGCTAAACTCTCTCTAAAAATGTCTAATATCAAGCTGGAAATTAGAAGTCTAAAAACTAGAATGGAATCCCCATAAAAATCGTTACTTGGAGTATATATACAACGCAAGGCAGTTGAGCAAAACGCTGTCATTTAAGGCTGGAAATATGCGCAGAAATAAGGGGATGGCGGGTGTTATCTAAGAAATGGAGGACGCGATCTGAGCGAAAACAGTCAGGCGATTCTGAGCTTCGCAGGACAACGGGTGTTGTCCTGGAGGATAGCAGGTGCGGTCTCCTTCTGTCCAGCCAGGTTGATCAGCAGCTGGAAGCAGTGTAGTGGGTGTCATGCGAGGGGTAACGGGGGCTACGATCGTGTTTTCTTCCGCTTGCTTCCATCTTTCCAAGGCATGTAACGCCCGCTACAAGGGTTGTAAGGGGTGTTATCTCACTGATTAGCACCAAAACGGGGCACCGCTTTTCGGCTCTCGGTCCGGCTCGGCTCGGGGAATCGCTCGGGATTCCCTAAAAACCTCTAAAAACAGCCCATTTTGCCTCGTTTTATGGGAAAATGCCAAAACCTACAAAATAACCAAAAACACAATAAAAGGCAAGAAAAAGACTCGGAATTGAGTAAAAAGACCAAGATAAAAGGCGATATTTAGGCCCAAAAATGGGACTAAACACTCCCCCCACACTTAAACTTTTGCTAGTCCCGAGCAAACAAAACAAAAACAAATAAAAACTAAACACCAACTCCTCTGCCGTGGGAGGAAACGAGTGCATTTAGCGTATGCACCAAACCCTTTAAACTCCCTGGCAGCCCAGGTGGATGAGGTGGTCTTGTGAGGGTTTGTAGCGGCTCTACCTACAAAAGCGGAAGAAAAAGGAGAGAGGGAAAGTGAAAAACAAAACAAAGGAACGAAAAAGAAAAGAGAGAACATCTTGCTTCAAGGAATCATGCTATCGCAATCAAGAAAACGATACTAATCATCCAAAAGGAACCATTGTGAGCACCACGAAAACACCCAACTCAAGCAATTGCCAATCTTAGAGATTTTCGACTCCCGACATTTCATGCAAAGCTAAATCCCATGTGCATAAGTGCTTAGTGGGTTCTAGATGATTCCGACCGATCCCCAAGAAAAACTCACACCCAAGCTCGATTCAAAGCGAAAAGGATTATTTAAGCGATGTCTTTTCTTTTCTACATCGCCTTTGGCTTGGTGAGGGCCGCAGGAAACGAAAGGTGAGACTTTTATTAACAATTAATTGGTTAGCGTTGGCTTGAGAAAGCGCAACGAGATTGGCGTTAGTTTTTTCGGGAATTGAACGGCCCATAACGGGGTTTACCCTCCCAACACAGTCTTTTCCATATGCCTCATCGTTACGAAAATGAAATGCTTAAGGGGTAACAGCGTCGCACCGCTAATACCGGTCCCGTGTAGGTAGACTAACTCACTACGGGTCAGATTTAATTAATTTTAGTTAGCTTTCACTTTTTCAACAAGCTCGGATGTGGCCAACTAGAGTCTCATGGTTTCAATCAGAACGTGAAATAAAACAGGGATCTCGCTAGACACTCAATGAAGTGAATCTAGATAGATGAGTCATGACAATTCCCAAGCTAGGGTCGAAAAATGCTCAAACCGGTTTCTTTCAAGAGGATTGAGAAAGTCTTCCCAACATTGACAACACTATCCAAGAAATGAAGCAAAAACAAAAGCAAAACGAAAGCTTTTAAAGTTTTTCACTCCCTTTTTTCTCCTTTTTCAAACAAAAATTTTCAAATTTTAGGCGAAACTAAGAAAAACAAAAAGGAGAAAAACAAAAAACTAGGTGATCTACCCTTCAAATAGAATATCTCCCTCCCCCCACACACACACACTTAAAACTGCACAATGTCCTCATTGTGGGAAGGTGTCACAAGAAAAAGGGTAGAGAACCTACAAAAAGAAAACAAACAAAAACAACTAGCAAGCAAATGGTGGCGACCCGAGCCCACACGGCTCCAACAGCAATAATCCCAACACAGACACTCAAAGGGGTTCGCCACCCAAAAGAAAATCAAGCATGCAACAAGGATTAAGATATATACACAATAAAGAGAGCGGAAAGAGGTTACCTCGAGGTCTTCAATTAAAGAACGAACCAGATTCGCGATCCAAGAAAACATCACACTTGGGGTTAGGAATAAATAAGAAAAACATAATAAGTGTGAATGTTCATGCATAAAAGAAAAAGAACGAAAACAAAAATAAAAACAAGACACTAGCTAACTAAAGAACTCAAGAAAAGACAAACTACACTGGCTAACCTCAACCCCGAATCTCACTCATTTGGGGATAATAGAGGGTGAGACAATTCTCCTAACCGACCTTTCTAATGATGAAGCAATTCTACCAAATAAACTCACTGTGGTGCCCTAATCTTAAAGAAATTGAAAAATCCAACACAAGAACAAACCTAGTGAGCTTGAAAAATCGAAATTACTAAGAATGGCAGAACGTTACCTCAGATCAGAGCACTTGAACATTAATTCAGCAAGGAGGAACGTTTCTTGCTTGTCATAATGAACAACACACACGGCAAACAAACTCACAGTACCAAAACAACATATGAACACAAAGTCTAATGCAAGAATGCTGTGATTCTGGACAGAAATCCCTAGTGCAGCAAGCGTGTGTGTGATTTGTGAGATGAAGAAACACAACCAATCACACAAAACATCAATACAAGGTCATGACATTCAACTCAGCACACAACAAAGTGAAACATGCGCGAAAATTGACAGACCCTAACCCTAAGTTAGCAAGAGTTGACAAACGAATCAAATATAAGTGATAAGGGAGAGGATTTCGCACAATTGACATAGGAAATACCTCACTTAGCTGTGTAGAGCAAATACTTGAGCAATGTTGCACGATTGGACTGAATCTGGGCAGAAATTTGAATCCCTAGTAGCAAATTTGCGCGGCAGAGGAGAGGAATTAGGGTTTGGGATTCGAAAATGGGGAGAGGAGAGATGGAATCGAGAGTTGAGAGGAATGGAAGGGTGTGGGTGCGAGTTCTTTCGCACGTTTTAGGGTTGTAGAGTGAGAGGGAGTCGGGTTTGTGAGACAGGAAAATGAGAAAAATGAGTTAGAGTTGGGTTTTAGGGCCAAACAAAAACGCAGGACAGTGCTAGGTAGTGGGCGCGAACGACACTCTCGCGGGCGCGAACCCTCGGAGAACTGGAGAGTGTTGGGCATGCTTCCGTAGGCGGTATCTCTTGCCCTCGCGGCTGCGGTTCGCTTCTGGAGCTTTGTCATGCTGCTGCTGCTGCACGCTGTAGCGGGTGCTACGTTGCTTGTAGCGCCCAACATCTCCTCCTGTCACTTCTAACATTCCAAATAAAATCCAACTCCTAGAAACTTCCTCCTTCTTCACTCAATTCTTCCATACTTCCTCACACTCAATCCAAAAATTTTCTAGCTTACAAACTCGCTCATCACTCATATTCTTATCAAAACTTCACTCACTCACACTTCTTCTCTCGCTCCAACTTCAATTCTCTTATTTTTCTACTCCATCTCTTTTTCTATTTTTCACATCATTTTTCCTCTTTTTTTTTCTTCAAACAATTTTCTTCTGAACTTAGAATTAATACTTCAAATTACAAAAGAAAGAAATAAAGAAAAAAAAACAAAAAGATAAGAAAAATAGAAAATCTAAAGGAAACTAACCAAGAAAAAATTAAAAAGAAGAAAAAGAAATAAAACTAGGAAAAATGAAAAAACTAAATATTGAAAGAAGAATTGCAAAAATTATGGGGTGCCTCTCATAGAGCGCTAGTTTTAGGTCCCTAGCTGGACCTAAATACCCGTTTAATCCTGGAGAGACATGGCGCACATGAGAGGTACATATTCAACTTCTTCCACCATGTCCGCTTCTTTTTTCTTCCTTTCCAACTCCTACCGTCTTTGGACAGCCTCAAATCAAGGTGTCCTTCCGGTTGTTTGGTTGACCATGAGCGAGGAAGAGGTGATGACATTGTCAATTTCTTCCATCGTCACTTCCTCCTCCTTTTCCAACGCCTCCTCATCACCTCCGCAAATAAAACATAGTTCTCCTCCGGTGGTTTGATTTGGTGATGGGGATGAAGAAACAACTTGGGTTCTTCCTCAAGTGGTTCTCCAAGATTCAGACACTTGGGAACAATCTCCTCAATCTCTACGCCATCAATATAAACTTCATCCAAGGAGATCTCCCTCCTCAATGGAACAATTTTGAGGGGATCATCATGAATGTATCCTCAATAACTTCAGGTTCGGGACATAAGGTCTTGGAATGATCGTTTTCATTCCCATTGTCGGGTTCCACTTCAAGAATATAGACCTTCTCTTTATGCTCATGAACAACTGTGTCTATCCTATTGACTTCAACACAAAGCGGCTTGAAAGATAGTTTCTCAATCAGAACATCATGCCTTAGATCTATATGTTCTTCATCAATCAAGTGTTGAATCAACCATTCGGGGAGTGGAATTTGCATTTGGTGGGGATCAAATTGCTCTTCGGGGCATTCAAGAACATTTTCATTCAAAACTACTTCTTGTTCATCCTCCACCTTTTCTTCTACACAATGGACCTCCTCATCAATCACTCCCTCCTTCTCATTATCAACCACTTGCTCAACCTCCATACCCTCTCCTTCGGTTTTATCCTCAACATCTCCCTCATTTTCTCCAAGAGATCTCTCCTCCACCAACTTAGGTTCCTCAACTTCTCCTCCACTCCGCAAGGTAATAGCATTCACCTCTACTCCTTGGATAGGGATGGGTTGCATAAGTCTAAGTTGAAATTGGTTGGTTTGAGCCAATTCAAGCTCGAGACATTGGATATAAGCTTGATCCTCCTCTCAGTCAACCCATGATTCGCTCCAACATCAATTCAAATGAAGATTCTCGGGGTGGTTGAGAAATTTGGGGTTATGGAATGTTTTGTTGGGTTAGATGGAAGGTTTCCTCTAGAACGAATGAGTGGTGTTCAAAAGGTTGAAGAGTAGAAGGGCATTGGTTGGTGGTGTCCTAAGCAAAAGGATCTTGATTCATATGGGAAGAATGAATGACACTCACTTGCTCTAGTTGTTGAAAATTGAAGATTTGCTTTTCTTGGGCCATTCTCAATTGATTAGAAGTCTCCTCATTCGTCTTTTCTTTTTGCATTTCATAAATAGAGGCCAAAAAAAGTGTAATAATAGAATCGTGCTCCAAAGATGAATCTCCTCCTCTTGATTTACTACCCCCGAAATCTAGAGTGTATTGGAAGAGCTCATGAAGGAATTGGTTTGCTTCCTCCGTAGTCTTCTTCAAAAATGTCCCTCTAGATGCAATATCGATTGATTCTTTCAGAGAATCAAAAAGTCCACAACAGAAATGTTGAAGTAGTATCCAGTTGGGTAGATTGTGGTGCGGACACTAACGTTGGAGACTTTTGAATCTCCCCCATGCTTCGAAAAGAGACTCTCCGGCTTTTTGCTTGAAACTCATAATATATTCCCGCAGTCTACAAGTTTTATCAGTTGGGAAGAATCTTTGAAGGAAATCTCTCTTAAGGGCCTCCCATGAAGAATAAAATCCACGTGTACATATATTAAGCCACATTTCAGCTATTCCCCTTAGAGTCAGAGGAAAGAACTTCAACTTAAGATATTCCGAAGATATTCCAGGAATATGCATGAAACTTATACGCTTCTCAAATCTTTCCACGTGAGCAATAGGACTCTCGGAAATATCTCCATAGAACGGGTTGCTTTCAGAAACTTCAAGAAGACATGGCTTAAACTCGAAAACCGTATCAGGTGGTAATGGTGGTAAGATGATTGGGTAGCCACCCTTACCCGAAGATGGAACAACATATGATAGAAGGGTACGGGGTGAATCAGCTTGAACTTCACCCATCAGGACTCGAAGCCTCCTACGATGCTCGATGAGACATTAAGGCGAACCTACATGCACCAACAAGAACCAATAGAAGCATCAAATTCATCGGGATTAACACAAACT
The DNA here is from genome assembly GCA_029582165.1 of Portulaca oleracea. NCBI lineage: Eukaryota > Viridiplantae > Streptophyta > Magnoliopsida > Caryophyllales > Portulacaceae > Portulaca > Portulaca oleracea. Next base: position 15,938,102 of record CM055868.1, read on the forward strand.
AATTTCTAGCATGAAAGCAATCTCAAATAACCAAAAACCAAGAAACTGAAACTACAGGTGCTGGCTCCCCGGTAACGGCGCCATTTTGTGTAAAGTGGTTTTGTTAAAACCGGTTTTTATCGTTCTTCTCAGGGAACGAGGGGCCTTGGTCATAGAATATAGGTCTAAGGTCGGGTCAAGATTGCTAGGTAAGGAAAACTAGTTCAAAAGGGATATCACAACGCAAGAAACAAATCTAAGATCGGTCAAGGAAAGGAAATGGGCTTTGGAGGCTTTTTGGGATGCAAACAGGGATGAGGAAATGGGTTTTGCAACAAGGGAACAATAAGGAGGGAGAATTAAGTGGCAATTCCATTAGAAAATACCAACCGAGCTTCCTCTTTCAAGGATAGTCCGGATTAACTACCCACGGACCCGGAGAGTTAATGAAACGGAATTCCCTAATTAACCTCCTTCCACTTTCGTGGGCGAGCATTAACTATCCCATATCCTACCTTCCAACACAAGTTTTGGATGTATTCGGGAGCTTTCTATCCCAAATACATACCACTTGAGGGAAGGAAAGGAGTGGCAAATTGATTTCCCAACTAATTATTCACTTATATTGCTAACCCCAAACCTAATCAGCCATTCACACCCTTAATTACCCCCTAACCGATAGGGTTTCTAGCCACTAATCATGATACTAACTAAGCTAACAACATCCAAACCAAACTTAAGCATGATTTCTAACATCAACAACCATAAACAAGCAAAACAAAGAAAGTAGCAAGCAAAGAAATTAAAGAAACAAGAAAGTAATTAACAAAGCAATTAATGAAAGAGTTAAGGGAAGAGAATACTTATCAAATGATGGAAATGAACAAGGAAAAGCAATAGAAGGATGATCCAATAATCTCTCAATTGATTGAATATCCAAAACTTGAATAGAACTCAAAATTCACCAAAACCCTAGAATAATTAAAGCTAAACTCTCTCTAAAAATCACTAATATCAAGCTGGAAATTAGAAGTCTAAAAACTAGAATGGAATCCCCATAAAAATCGTCACTTGGAGTATATATACAACGAAAGGAAGTTGAGCAAAACGCTATCGTTTAAGGCTGGAAATATGCGCAAAAATCAGGGGATCGCGGGTGTTATCTAAGAGATAGCGGGCGCGATAAAACAACAGCGATCGAGCTTCAGCGTGGCGGTCCCTGGAGGATAGCAGGTGCGGTCTCCTTCTGTCAAGCTAGGTTGATCAGCAGCTGGAAGCAGTGTAGCGGGTGTCACGCGAGGGGTAACGGGGGCTACGATCGTGTTTTCTTCCCCTTGCTTCCATCTTTCCAAGGCATGTAACGCCCACTACAAGGGTTGTAGCGGGTGTTATCGCTCGGGATTCCCTAAAAACCTCTAAAACAACCCATTTTGCCTCGTTTTATTGTAAAACGCCAAAACCTACAAAATAACCAAAAACACAAAAAAAGGCACGAAAAAGATTCGGAATCGAGTAAAAAGACCATGATAAAAGGCGATATTTAGGCCCAAAAAAGGGACTAAACAGTCATGTCTTTTGAATAAATGGGTCTTTTGACCGATAATTATCAAAAAAAAAAATCCTTACACTTCGAGGGTATATATAGTGTGGTTCATGATGCATACTTTCAATCATGTGCCATAACAAAGTTTGACATCCTAAATGATATCTCTTGATTCCCTTATTATTCTGAGTTTTCTTGCTTCATGATCATGGGAATAGTGTTGAGTAGTATATGTTAGGTTCATTGAAATCAGTCTCTCTAAATTACAATAAAAAAAATCAGGGGTAAAACTGCTACATCTGACATCTCCATATCTGACATGGACATGATTTTAGGGTATCGATTTCATGTTGCAAGGTCATGAGAATATTAAAAATTCAAGCGTATACATGTTATTGCGGTCATAAAGTTGTAGGCATGGGTCATATCAATTATTTGCCAAAGTTATATTGTGCATTATTTGACTAGGTCAACTCTTTGTCACGCTACATGAATTATTGTATTGAAAATAGTTTCTAAGTGTTACGTAAAGTTACATGAAGTTAGGATGATTGGGTATATGGGATAGAGATAATATATACATGCATGAATATCTTTTCGATATTTATGCGATTGAATACTATACCTGTCTTTTTGTGATAATTTGATAAATTCCCATTTCATAATGATTTAGCTATTCCTACAGAAATGGATATTGTGTAAATATACTTTTTCCTTACACACCGTACATAATCATGTATGCACATTAGCTTATTTATAGTTGGTCCAAACTAATTTCATAGCAAATATCGATACAACATAACATTGATCTGTCTTGTAAGGAGTAATGACACTCTTTGACTTTCATAAACATCCATGTTTGAAAATATAATTATCATGTATTTTTTATTGGCTTATGCATGTGTCATGATAAATTAAGCTAGGTATTGTTTTTTTATCCAAGGTGAATGCCCGATATGTATCTTTAACATGAATTACTAAATAATTATATGCTCGCTTGTCTTCTATGATTAGCCTAAAACTCGCCTAGAAATTTAGTCCATGACATGGTATTCATGATTATGTCGTAATGGTTGCAAGCATAATAGCATTGACAAGTAAAGTGGGTTTTGTTAACCTTAGTACACAATATCTTTACCATAGAATTCAGTGTTCTGCCTTTCAAAAAAAAAAAAAAAGAATTTAGTGTTCTAAGCTCTACGTCTAAGTGCATGATAAGTATTTTATAAGCCTTTTGAATTTCAAATCTATGGATACTTCATATATCTATGGAATGTTATTTTATTTTTATATACATCATTTATATTTGTTAATTTGCAACAAGAAAGAACTCGTGATTGCCTCCGATAGTCATTGCATACATATTTGACATGTCCCAAATCAGTATATTATAGTCAACATCAAGAACTGAGCTTTGTAGTCATGGAAATTTCTCATGACTGCCCAGCATGCACGACCAAGACTATAAGCTCTAATTCTAAATCACAATTATTTTATTAAGTAAGCTCTAATTAATTCTTAGAGCTAATCAAACTAAAAATTCAAGCTTTCTTCATTCAATTCTTTTGTAGTTTTTCTTTTTTTCATAGAGATGATATTTTCAATATTAGAAATTTTGTTTTTCCTAGACATTCTAAATTTTGTTTTTACTTCATTATCAAAAGTATTTTCAATAATTATGACTAAGTTATTTTTTATTAAAACTCCTTTAAACCCTCCGTAATTATTGAGCATATATCATTAGCAAAAATAAAAAGTAATTAGATCTTGTTTATACTACTTGAAGAACCCTTGCTCATTCCAAGGACCTCCACTGCATTGAGGACCTCCACAGTAGCCGTTGACATTTTGATTGAAAGACAAATTTTTGAAGACATAAAATCAGGGAAGTTTCCATATTATATATATTTCATATCTCCCTGATATTCATATATACCTCTGAGTATCTAATTGAGAACCACCCATCTCTCTCCTCTGTTTCGGTTCTGTCTTGATAGAATCCACCTCTAGCTTGCGCCACCTAGACCTCCACCGTGTCTCCGAAGTTGTGTCACCAAGTCTCCGGCGCTGTTGCCCCTGCCCATCGTGTCTCCTCTTCTGCCTTGCCTTGTGTTTTTGTGTGATCTAAGAGGGGGAGAAGGAGTCATACCCCTCTTTCAAACTTTAACCCAAGGAAAAATCTACCTCTTCTTGGGCATAGTAAATAATCAATCCAATCTCCCTATTTTGTGGTTGTATTTCCTAATTTCAATTCAGTCCATCAAAGATTGGAAAGAAAGGTACATGCAATCACTATTCTTTTATATCATCACAAAATATCATTTCATGCTCAATTTTTTTCATGCAAAAGTCAAGAATTCAATAATCAATAATCACTATTTCAATATCAATTTTCTTGCTAAATTATGTGGACCCTTATCAGCACTCTTGGTACTGGAGCCTGAGTTAAGTAATCGGTTGTCGAACAATGTTAGCATATCTGGACCTTGCTAAATGGCTGATTTGAACGCACTCCTTGAACCCAAACCAGGAGCCAATGTTCAATATCTAGACTCGATTGTCTAAACATATGAATTTGTAATAATATTTCTAACATTTAAACTGAGATTGTGTGTTACCAGATCTAAATCCACAATAACAACGAACCCTAGCATGCGTAATCCTGTTAATGCAAGGTCTAGGAGAATAAAGACATATGCAGTCTTCCCCTATGTATAGCAATGCATGAGGAGGCAGATTCTGACGGACCCAAACAACCTTCTAGAAGCCGAAAACAAAAACTATTTCAAAAACCAAATGAAAAATTTCTTGGGTTACCAAGATAGCGAGAGAAACAAAAAGAAAGATAACTTCATACCTGTGTGCTCTAAGTAATGAATAGTCTTTGAAATAGGACCACAACCGATCGTCTGAATGCTTTTTATAAAGTTTTCTTAAAAAAATGTACCAAAAATTATCAATAAACCAAGTGCGCTAATGTTCGAACCCGGTTGTTTGATTGTACAAGTTTGTCTAGACCCGCATAGTCTTAAAATCTGTACAACCTAGACCTGGATTGCTTAACCCAACCTAAATTTAAACTCATATATATTATCAGTTGTCCAGGTTTTGAATTTAGATAAAAATATGGTGATCACACTTGGATATATTTTGGTCAGACAAATCTGAATTATTGGGCATGACATATTTTTGCTAGTGCTTATCACAAGGTTATGGTATTAGTAATACTTCATCACAAAACAAGTGAAGAAAGCTAAAAGAGCTTTCACAATGTCTATTTGCACAATTGTCTTATCTCTAGTTTTTAGCTATAATTTCACTACATGTGAGAGTTAGAAAAAAAAAAAGTTGAAATATATATTAGTATAGTTTTTCATAGGAGGTTACATTATCATTGCCTAATTTTAGTAAGAAAAAGTCTCAATTCTATGAATGAAATCCAACAAGAAAAGGATAGCACAAATGTGGTCTAAGTCCAGTGTAATCGGGCTTAATTAATAAAAATTAGAAACCCTGACCTAAATGTACTCACATTTTATAGCATATATAAACTTGTTATAACCATAACTTCCGAAGGTTTCTCGCTTTCACAACTCATTTACCATACAACATACACTTTTAACTTTTTATTTATCTCTTCAAGCAGGTTACTTCTCTTCTTTTCTAGAGTTGCTATGTGTTGTTTTCAATTTTTTAAAAACTATATTATTTTAACTTTTGTTATGATTGTTAATAGTGTTCTCCAATAATTTGTTGCTTTCAGCGATACTCTTTCATGTGTTCAATCATGAATGTTCTAAAATGTGCTTATACATTGACCTTTTTTTCAAAGAAATACAAGAAGATAAAAGGACAAAGAAGCAAAAGACAACGAAGCATTATTAATGGTGAATAGATGTATTGATAGATATGCATATGTAAGTAACTCGATTAATCTTGTAGTATTTTCCATTTCAAACATGATGTACACATTGATCTATCTTTTAATTTATTATAATAGGAACATATTTCACTATCAATATCTAATTAATTTGTTATATATAAGAACATTATTAGAAGACAAGATGATGATGAGAAACTTTTGGGTATAGTGAAAGGGTCACAAGCACACTCACTATCATCAGGCTTTTATATCAATCGTATATAGTCTTAGATATAAACCTTCGCTAAGTTATTTACAAGACATTAGTATCAAACTTCCTATGCCATCTCCATAGATATTGCATTCAAAACTAAAGAGTTTTGTTTCTTGTGTTTGGGATGATCATTTATTCCACAATAGCCACAAATGCAACTTATGTATAGGCCATGAAGAGGCACTTAGGATATGATCTTTGCACTCATTAAACAGGATAGAATCACCGACGACTGTGCGTCATCATGTTGCATAATTTACATAATACTATTGATAATTATTATCATCCATCCTAAATGACATATGAAGGCATGTACAAAGTGACACGTATAGGAAAAAAAATAAAACTGCCATTGTTTGGCCCAACACGACCCATGGCCAACCAACCTGATGGATAACATATATCGTGTTAGTAGGATGTTGTCCGTGTTGGGTGCATGTTGTTCGTTTTGGCTTCTCGAATCTTGAACACGGTTCGTCTTACTTCTAAAACAACCCGTGTTTACCTATTTCTATCAAAGTTAGCTCTTTGTTTGCCAACTCGATTTGTATTAACATCAACAATGATCATGTTACGTTTATTTAGGCCAACTAGGATCTAAGAGTTCACTAAACATTTTGGATAACTAATTTGCAATCTTTTGAGTTAGCTTAGAAAATTTTATCCTTTGAACCATTCATACATTTGAAATTATCCAACAATCCCCCTCCATTTCGAGTGTATGAAATTATCAATCAATGTTCCAACATCCCCGCCAATTTAACACAAATACATTTTTAAAAAAGCACCAAGGACTTAGCAATGGTTTATATCATACGAAGTGTCTCCCAACCTAAACATTTTATTTAGTAAACATTTCATTTAGTCTAGATGATATGGTATATAAGCCCTGAACTATACATTACACTTATACAATTACTCAACTAACTTCTTGAACTCGTGATGCTATTATTTTCCATGTGTATTTATCATCTTGTAAGTACATAGAGCCAAACGTAATAGCTTCTTGAAGTGGCTAAATTTCATGCTCATTTAGGTAGACTAAAACTTATATGTTATAACTGTAGAATAATTAGAAGAAAGAGATATTGGAGAAAATAAATTACTCTCTGATTTCTTATTATTGAAGAGATGTGAAAGAAATCCAATTTATACATTGGCGGTGAGCGGTTAATACGCTAAAAAAAAGACTCCTAATAAAACACATTAAAGGACTTAGATTCCTATTAGAAAAAGGACTCCTAACACAAATAGGACTCTAATACGATAAAAAAGAAGACTCCTAATAAGACATATTCAAAGACTTAGATTCTTATTGTAATTAGAAAAAAGAATCCTAGTATAAACACAAAAAAGACTCTAACACTCCCCCTCAAATTGGAGCATGAGGGTTGACAATGCCCAACTAGGAGTCTAGGACGTCAAATACTGAAACTGGATTCTGGCAAGAGCTTTTGTGAAAATATATGCAGGTTGCTGCTTAGTGTTTATCTTGAATAGAAGAAGTTGTTTATCTTCAACTTTCTCCTGTACAAAATGACAATCAATCTCTATATGTTGAGTTCGCTCATGATAGACTGGATAGTAGCAATATGGAGGGCTACTTGATTGTCACAAAATAATTTCATGGGTTGTGTGGGCGAAAAACCTAAGGCAGCCAAGAAAGATTTTAGCCAAATAAGCTCACAAGTAGCAACTGCCATTGACCTATATTCCGCTTCTGTAGATGATCGAGATACAATAGTCTGTTTTTTAGTCTTCCACCACACAGGGACTCCTCCTAAAGTAATGAAGTACCCTGTGAGAGATCTTCTTATAGTTGGGCAGGCCCCCAATCTGAGTCGCAATAGGTGGCCAGCTGCATGTTTGATTCCTTTGGTAAAATTCCTTGTCCAGGTGAACCTTTAATGTAGCAATCACTCTCTTTGTTGCTTCCATATGTTCTTCCTTTGGGTTCTGCATGAACTGAGAAAGGATATGAACTGAATATGTGAGATCTGGCCAGGTTATAGTCAAATAGATCAATCATCCTATAAGTCTTCTATATGAGGTTGGATGTTGTAGAGCCTTTCCTTGAGCAATGGCAAGCTTATGATTCTGCTCCATAGGAAAGGTCGCAGGTTGGGCACCTAGGAAGCCACATTCATCCACTATCTCCAAAGCGTACTTACGCTGACAAAGAAAGAGACCTCGTTGTCCTTGGGCTACCCCAATACCCAAGAAATACTTTAGAGAGCCAAGGTCCTTAATCCTAAAGCACTCATCCAAATAAGTCTTGAACTTTTGGCATTCTTGAACATTATTAGTAGCAAGAATAATGTCATCAACATAAATAAGAAGGGCCATAAAAACTCCTTCTTTTTGATAAGTGAATAAGGAATATTCGACATAGGATTTCACAAATCGGTACTCACAAAGCTTCGAGGACAACTTCGTAAACCATTGTCTAAGCGCTTGTTTTAATCCATAAAGTGATTTTCTTAGTCTGCAGACTTTATTTTGTGTAGAGGCTATCTAATCTAGAGACAATTTCATGTACACCTCTTCATCAAGATCACCATGTAAAAAGGCGTTGTTCACATCTAATTGGTGTAGATCTGGAGAGGGGGACGATGCGGAAGCCTAGGGTCTAAACAAACATGTGGATGATGGAAATCCAACCATAGAACTCATAAACACCATGAACCAATTTTTTAGGGGTTTCGGATTAATGGAGATAAACATGAAATTAAAAGATATGGCCAATTCTAAAGAAAGAAATCTCACCAAATTGAACTTAGATGTTCAAACACTTGCACAAGGATCTCCCACAAGCAAAGAGTATTGAATCACCCAAGAAATCTCACAAAGAGTGTAGGATAACCACCCACTCACAAAGAAGAGAATTCACCAAGCAATTTCCACCCAAAGGATTAGCTTCATTGATTAGGGTTTGAAAACCCACAATTACAACACTCTCCAATTGAGAGGATTTTTCTTGAGTCTAGCTCCTAAACATTCATCATCAAAACAGTCTAGAAAAGAGTTCTAAACATGGTATTTATACTAAATAGAAATTAGGTTAAAAACAGAACAAAAATAACGAAACAGCACGCGCGTCGCAGAAGGGTGACTCGGGCGAGTCACAGATCGACTCGGGCGCGACTGCTCACTGGTCCGGCAAATCCAACGCACCATCGTCAATGCTCAGAACAATGACTCGGGCGAGTGACAGGATGACTCGGGCGAGTCAGTCTTCTGGGCAGCTTTTCCCTGCCGACTTCAAACGCGCATAACTTCTTCATCCGAGCTCCATTTTAGGCCCGTAAGATATTGTTAGAAAGCACTCAGTGTGTACTTTAAGCTTCCAAAATTTGAGCCCCATCAGAGTTTTATTGAAGGAGTTATGATCAAAAGCGTGAAGGCACGCTGTTTGAACGTCTTTGAATTCATTCACCGCCATGTGTTTATTCTTGTCGATGGTTCCGAAGCCCCTTAGAAGGCTCGGAAATGGTTCTATTGAGACCCTAGATGACATCCTATGGCCTGGGGTCTTTGTAGAATGAAACATCGCTCTCTTAGTGGCCATAATGACCCTCAAAAGACCCGTATCCACCATGAAATGGATGTTGAAACCGGGTTGGTTTCGAGGAAAGGAGAGGGTGACTTGTAGAAAACCGGGAACCGTAGGCGAAACAAAAAGCGAATCGATCCCACATGGTTCAAGATCCCATCCTTTAGCAATAGCAACAGAGAGAAAACATCGAACACTTGTCATCTTAGCAGCTGGTGCAAAAGTTTCATTGTAATCAATACCTTCTTCCTGAAGATCCCCGCGAATGACCAGTCTAGCCTTGTATCTTTGAATGGTTCCATCTGCATTGTATTTGACTCAATAAACCTATTTACATCCAATCGGTTTCTTTCCAGCTGGAAGTCAACAATATCCCAAGTACCAGTTTTTTTTGTAAAGCTTGTACTTCTTCGATCATAGCATCTCGCCACCTACTATCGTTGATAACTTCGTGGAAAAATCTAGGCTCGTCAACCTTCATAATTTTTGTCAAATAATTTTTATGTGAAGGAGAAAAATTCACATAATTCACATAATGAAGTAAAGAATACGACGTACCTGGGGATACCTTTTGGTGAGGCGAAGCAGCCGAGACGGGGTCTGTAATACTGGCGTTGTAGCAGATGTAATCATTCAGCTTGGTTGTTGGACCATTTATCCGTTCAGATCGCCTAGTATCTGGGGCAATGAGCTGATGTTGTTGAGCTTGGTTAAGATTATTTTCTGCTAAACCTAGTTGATGTTGTGAGGAAGAGGGTTGCATGTTGTCAACAACTTGGTCTACTCCTTGATTTTCTTCTTGCGTTGGCCCAGATTCGAGTACAAATATAGAACCACCTCCATCAAGTTGTTAATAACTTTCTGAAATTCCCGATGTAAGCCCATGTGGTACATCTCCCCCTAAATCCAATACTGGATCAACAACATTTTTTCCATTATGATCCACTTGACTGGTTGGTTTTTCTGATTGGGCCAAATCATATTTGTATATTGGTGGGTTACCTACATCATCTTCAAAAAATTTGTTTTCACTCCAAATAGACACCCTTGGATTTTGTCTTGGTCTTGAGTGGATGTCCCATTAAAAAGAAAAGTCTCTTCAAAAAATTTCACATCCCTACTTGTAAAGAACTCATGATTCTCAAGATCATATAAAGTCCAACCTTTTTTTTCAAGAGGGTATCCGACAAAAATACACTTGTGGCTACGAGGGGAAAACTTGTCGATTGTTCTAGTTTGAGCATAACACAAGCATCCGAACACATTAATGTGATCATATTTGGGTTTTGTGCTAAATATCAACTCATACGGGGATTTTCCTTTCAGCAATTTGCTCGGTGTTTGGTTTATCAACTAGGCCGTTGTTTTAACACATTCACCCCAAAAATTTATTGGTAGGTTGGCTTGAAAATGCAGGGCTCGAGCAACATTTATGATATGTCTATGTTTTCTCTCAACTCTACCATTTTGCTGAGGTGTCTCTACACATCTAATTTGGTGCAAAATCTTCCTTTCAGTATAAAATTTTTTCATGGTTCTTGAATTAAACTCTAAACCATTGTCACTTCTTATTACCTTAATACTTATCCCAAATTGATTTTGCACCATTACTATAAAATTTTTCAAGAGTTTTGCAGCTTCACTCTTTCCTGCCATCAAACAGACCTAAACACTTCTACTAAAATCATCAACAATAGTAAGAACTAATGTGCACCACACGAAGCAGAAACTCCATATGGACCCTATATGTCAATGTGAATGATATCAAATAAGCCTTTAGCTTTACTTTCACTAACAACAAACGGATTTCTAGTTTGTTTTGCCCTAAAACAAATTTCACAAGCATCATCACTGTCCATAATTAAACCGGTACCTTGTAAGGATTTTTTGAGAAGATGTAATATTTCCTTTGAAGGATGCTCCCATATTTGATGCTATAGTCTTCCAGTACGCACAACATTAGCTTTGGTACCTCCCTGGTGGTCCTTATAGAAGTAGACCCCGTCACACTGTTTGCCTGTACCAATTAGAATCACCGAGGTGCGGTCCAGCACAGTACAATAATTTTCATCAAATGTGATTATGCAATTTAAATCCTTACATAAACGATAAATAGAGATAGGGTTGCAATTTAAAGAGGGAATAAAAAGTGTTTGATGCAACTGTAATTTGTTTGTCACAGAAATTTTTCCCTACTTGTCGGCAACCGTTTCGCACCATTGGGTAAATCAACTACCACAGGTTGAGTATTCTCAATATCTCTTAATATTGTTGCGTCACCAGTCATGTGAGCAGAAGCGCCACTATTTGAATTATGTCTCAGTCTCTCATCGTCCATTGAATTTAGCCGTAAATAATCTCGGCCACAACTGCTCCTTCAACCTGGCTTTGATATCATGTAGAATAATTAGAAGAAAGACATATTGGAGAAAATAAATTACTCTCTGATTTCTTATTATTGAAAAGATGTGAAAGAAATCCTATATATACATTGGCGGTGAGCGGTTAATACGCGAAAAAGAAGACTCCTAATAAAACACATTAAAGGACTTAGATTCCTATTAGAAAAAGGACTCCAAACACAAATAGGACTCTAATACAATAAAAAGGAAGACTCCTAGTAAGACATATTCAAGGACTTAGATTCCTATCGTAATTAGAAACAGAATCCTAGTATAAACACAAATAGGACTCTAATAATAACAAAGCACCCATCCAAAACTTGTCCTCTTAAGAGTACAACAACTCAACCTCTTAACTTTACAATTAATAAGAACTTCTTACCTTGAGATAGCTTATACATGCGTGCTAGTTGTGCCTAAGAAGCACAAGTATGTCAAAAACACAGTGAGCTATGTATTCTCAACGACTACTTGCATGTTAGGAAAAGCTAAGTAAAATCATAGATTGTGAGAATCAATTAAAGTAGTGAAAGTGTACACAATATGGAGGGAACCCTCAGAATGGGGATTCACTACTTAACTTTTCCCAATCAACAAACAATAAAACAATGAAGATAGGCTTAAGCTAGATTTAGAGTTAGGTAATTTCATTATTAAGATCCTCCATGCTCTTTTTCAAGATTCAGTGGAATAAACTTAAGAACATCTATTAACATTTGCATGAAACAAGGTTAAAAGATAAATAAACTAGTGACCCTAATCATGGAACCTAGTTATTTTTAAACCCATTCTCACGATTATCCATCAAGTTCCAAATAATCACAATCAACATAGAGATAAAGTTTTTTCTCAAATAAATATCACAGAGGTAAGGAACAAGATATAAACTACCAATAAAGCATATACATTATTTATTACATCAAAACAAGTTATTAAGGTATTATAAAGGGTTCACATCCAAATCCATAAATTAGCAACCAATCATACCTAAGAACATCAAACATTCAATAATCATAAAACATCGTAATAAAAAAAATAAAAAGAGAAAGGAAAAGAATGATTACAAAACCCAATCTTCAAATGCCTTCAAGGAATGGGCCTTAATCCACAAAATTCTTCACTAACTCTCCAAATCCCTCCTAAATCCTTCCATAAATTGTTCTTGAGAGAGAAAATAATCTACACACACACACACATATTCCCTATTTTGATTCTGGACCCTAACACCTTCACCATGCCCATGAATTAGCCTGGTTTACCTCCCTCATGTTGTCTTGGCAGGGCGAGCGGTAGGGGCCCTTAATATAGGGGTATTGCCCATATATATATATATATATATATATATATATATATATATATATATATATATATGTATATATATATATGTATATGTATATATATATATGTATATGTATATATATATATATATATATATATATATATATATATATATATATATATATATATATATATTTGCACTAGAGAACAGAGTGTATTAAACAGCATGTGAAAAAAGATACTAAGGCCGAGAGATTGCCTGAACCCCAAGAAATTACAATATTAGAACAATGTCAACAAGCTTCTTATATTTTGGACTGGTTTTAGCCGCGACTAAGACTCTTGTACAGACAAGATCCTTGATTCTGCTGACATTGATCGTTGGTCTGATGCCTGGATGACCGTGAGTTCGTGTATTCCTCTCATGCCAAATGGTATAAATGACCGCTCCCAAAACCAGAGACTTGAAGTGCTGGGCCCAACGAGGGTCGCCGCCATTAATAACATGCCAGATAATCTCATCAATGGTGCTCTGAAGGCCAAGGAATTCACAGTATGGCCAGTTCCTGATGTGGCTGGAGATTTCTACAGCATAGGGGCAAGAAACAAGCAGATGGTCTATGGTTAAATAGGAATAGGATACATTATGTTGCACTGCTTTGAACTCAAGACCTAAAGATGCGAACAAGGATATCAAATGCCAACCACAGTAATAGGTCAGCAATATGTGTGTGTGTGCGCGCGCGCGCGCGCGTCTCAAATAAGATAAAAAAATAAGATAAACAAGTTGGTGCAGGGCACAACAGACACAAACTGTTTGTTTTCGTACTATATATATATATATATATATATATATATATATATATATATATATATATATATATATATATATATATGTCTCTCTATCAAATAAGATAAATAAGTTGGTGCGGGGCATACCAGACACAAATCGTTTGTTTCTGGACTAAAGGGCTACATGGTCGCACTAAGTATCTTTCATTAGGCCTTGGTTTTCGGGTCTGAACTTGCTTCTTCCCTTTAGCTTGCATTCCATAGCCTCTCTTTTTATCATCCTCAAGAAAAGTGCATTTAACTCGAACAAAAACAAAGATACTATAAACTAATAGGATAAAAAGGGGAAAACCTAAAAAGCTCTTGATTCCTTATAATAAATAGTCAGTAAAATTAAGGATTAAGGAGGAAAAGGAGACAAGATGTGTAAATCAAAGCTTGTTAATGATTCGAACCAATATATAGTAAAGTCACTCAACTCAAACTTGAAATGAACCTAAGTATTATGTGTAGGCTCCACTACCATTAATTGCATATTTAGGATTGAGTCTCATCGCCCTTGATGAGCTCATCACCAAGTCCTTGCTTGATCCTTTGGTCAAAGAATTATCAAGTTTATTTCTTGAACTTACAAAGTTAATAGTCACTACCCCACTTTTAATTAAATGGTGTTTATAGAGATGTCTAAGTCAATGAGCTTTGACTTCCCACTATGAACATGACTATACACCTTGGCTGGGGTAGTTCATTGTCACAATGTATGGAAATGGGATCCATAAGCTTAGGCCAAATGGGTATTTCTAACATTAAATCTCTTAGCTAGTTAACTTCCTTACAAGGTGCAATAAGTGCTACCAATTTTGATGCCATGATCGAATTAGCAATGCAAGTGTCTTTTTTGAAAGCCCAAGAAACTACACCACCATTAAGCATGAAAACCTAATATGTTGTAGAGATATATTCCACTTTATTACTAGCCCAACATGCATCTGAGAATCCTTCTAAGTTTAGGGTTCCCATAAATAATGCAAGGGTCGGTGTTGGTTTGTTTAAGGTATTCCAATACCTTTCGGATTGCATGACAACGGAGTCACTAGGATTACAAGTGTACCTACTCAATTTGTCAGTTGTAAATGCAACATCAACTATTGTGCTAAGCATAGTTTACATCAAATTTCCAATAACCCTAACATAGGTAACTTGGTCCACAACTCCCCCCTCCCCCACCCCCAACATTCTTAACCAAGTGAATGGTGTGGTCAAAAAGTGTAGATATCAGAGAAATGCATTTACTTTCAAATTTCTCCAACAAATTCTCATGTAATAAGATGTTTATATGCATATGCTATCATAATTTCTACTGATTTTAATGCCTAAAAAGCACATCTTCCATGTCCACGTCTTTCATGCCAAACTTAAATAAGAGAGAATTCTTAGTTTTTCTCAATTTATTCCATAGCGTCCGAAAGATTAACATATTATACACATAAAACATATAATCATTCCATTTCCATTCTCAACCTTATACTGCATACATTAATCATATGTTTTGATGATAAAACTAAATGACAACACTACTGCATCAAAATGTTGAGGTCATTACTGAGGAGTTTGTTTTAAACCATATAAAGATCTTATTAAGTTGCAGAATGTTGAGGTCATTACTGTGGAGTTTGTTTTAAACCATATAAAGATCTTATTAAGTTGCATAATTTCTTTTCTTGACCCTTGACTATAAAGCCTTTGGCTTGTTGCGTATACATATTTTCTTCTAATTTACCGTTAAGAAAGATACTCTTTGCATCAATTTGGTGAATTGGTAACGTATAGATAGTTGGTAACTCTACTAGAGCTTTTATAGTTGCTATAGCCACATGTGGATAAATGTCAAAGTATTCTATACCATATCTTTGTGTAAAGGCTCTAACAAGTAAGTGATCTTTATACCTTTCTCTAGTACCATATACTTTACTTTTCCTTTTAAAGATTCATTTAAAGGTGATACGCTTAGTAGCCAGAGGAAGATCGATTAAGACCCAAGTATTGTTCTTCATGATAGAATCCATTTCCTTCTGTATTGCGTCCCTCCAAAAGGGAGCATCTTGTGATTTCATAACCTCCTTGAAGGTGCTAGAGTCATTATCAATGTTATAGATATATATGGGATTTGCTTTTGAATTGTATCCCTTGTCCCCTATACTAAGTAGAGATATAAGTCACAACTAAATGATTTTTCATTTCCAACTTTTTTACTTCTTCTAACTTCAAATTCGTTATAATTTCCGTAATGTTGATTAGAAGTTTGTTTATTTGATATCATGTTATAATAGACATTCTTAGGTCTAGGTATTGAAAGAAATCTATGTTCATCAAACAATGAATATAAGATTCTATAACGATATATATATATATTCACCGTTATAAAGAGTTCAAGAAACATGAGTATATAGGTCATGCTATTATGTTGGGGTGAGCAAAATTTCCGAGACTCCCGGTGAATTCCCGGTCCCGAAATCCCGATCCTATTGGGAACGGGACCGGGAGTGGGATCAAAAACAAAGTCCCGGTCTATTACGGGACCGGGAGTGGGACTTAGCCTCAAGTCCCGGTCCCGGTCCCGGTTACGACTCCCGGTCTTAAATAATAAGGCCACTGCCCACTGGCATTTATAAATTTATACACTTATGACTTGTGAAAATTGTGATGAACAAGGACTTTGAATATTGGGAATTTGGGATGAACAGGTGCAATCACTCATTGGTTGCTGCTGTCAGTGTTATCAGTTTAATTAATACACTAGTGACTTGTGAAAATTGTGATGATGATGATTGATGATGAACACTGAGTAAGCTGGAGTTGCGTATTTTTTTAAAATTTTCTGGGTTGACTTTTTAAGGAAATAAACCAAAAATAATTATAAATAGGTCAGAAAGCCGGGACTAGAAACTCCCAGTTCATTTCCCGGTCCCGGTGGGAGTGGGAGTGGGAGTGGGAGCAAAAACTTGCTCCCGGTCACAACCGAGACCGGGAATGGGAGCAAAAACTAACTCTCGGTCACAACCGGGACCGGGACCGGGAGTAGCAAAAATGATCGGGATCCCGGTCCCGCTCACCCCTATTATTATGTGTATCACCAATAAGAATACATTCATTACCTCATTCACCTAACTTTCTCTTTGTAGGTTCGAGCATTTTAACAATCTACACTCCCAAACTCTAAGATGACTCAAATTTGGCTTATATTTGTTCCAAATTTTATAAAGGGCGATAAATTTCCAATTTAAAGGTATTGTATTTTGGATGTAACATGTGAGAAGCATGACTCACCCTTAAGAAAAATCATTTAAACTAAAGTTGGACAATGTAGTACTATCCAATTCCTTAACGATTTTATTATTTCTTTTAGCCACACCATTCTATTATAGTGTATAAGGGGATGTTACTTGATAAACAATACCTACTCTTGAAAGTATTTAGACTCATAGCACTAACCATCTGATATGAGGGTTTTAATGAGGGTTTTAATGAACGTTTCACAATGCAATTTACTTTTAGCTTTGTATGTTTTAAATCTATCAAGTGTTTCATCTTTTGAACTTGGCAGATATACTACATCCATCCCTAAATGAGTGTCAAATTTTCTAACTATATTGTCCCTTTTTATTTGTCAATTTTGCAATTCCAATTATTAAAATACTCATATTACCCTTATTAATAACGAGTTGGATGTCTAAAGAGAACTTAAGATGTGAAAAGTTTGTGCTAAGTCAAAGGAACATACTTGTCTAAGTGTAATTTTTTTTTACTCAATTTTCTAGGGACATTGAATTTAT
Source organism: Portulaca oleracea (assembly GCA_029582165.1). Classification (NCBI taxonomy): domain Eukaryota; kingdom Viridiplantae; phylum Streptophyta; class Magnoliopsida; order Caryophyllales; family Portulacaceae; genus Portulaca; species Portulaca oleracea. The sequence continues at coordinate 15,955,618 of CM055868.1, forward strand.
AAAGTTAGTTACCGTGACACTCAATCAAGGATGGAGGTAGTACTTCACAATATCTTAAGTGATCATTAATGAAAGTTATGTAGTACTTCTTTCTACACATTGGAGGGTTACTATACAACTCTCCTAAATCACTATCAATTCATGTAATTTTAGTTTCCTGTTAACACTTGAGAATGAAGTCTTAGTGATTGTAGTTAACATGCAAGTCTTACACTTATCTACATTTCTATCATTAGAAGGAACTAAATTTAATTTTGACATATCTTTTAACTTTTTGAAATTCACATGTCCTAGACTAGCATGCCATATAGAAGTATCGAAGGGGTTCACAACCATGTAACTAGAATTGTTCACTTCTTTAATCATTGGGAATTTACAAACCATGTTGAACTTAAAAATTTCTCCATACACATAGCACTTTCAAGAAGCATCCCCCTAGAAAGTACATACTTGTCTCCATTATATATACTTTGCACATTTAATAGAAATACCAACACGAGATTTTTTTTTTATCATATCTGGTCCAAAATACACATATTAAGAATGAGAGTTTTGTCAGAGGTGAACTCTAGATCAAGTTAGCCAATTCCTTGAATGGAAAACGAGGGAACTTTTTCCATGTAAAGCTTTTTCCCTCATTCACCAGTTTTATGGTTATAGAAACAGTCGTTGCATATATGCTTTGAGCCACCTGAATCAACAAAACCAATCATATTCATTCTCGAGTATGTTGATTTAATCCTTAATCATAGCAAAAAGTTCTTTTTCTCTTTCACTTTGTCCTTTCTGTTGTCGAGTAGGCCATGTTTCTTCTTTACAAACATGACAATCTCGCTTCCTATGGTTGGAATTTCCATATTCCTAACACAAGACTTTGGCCTTCTTCTTGGTGATGTGTTCTTGTTGTCACAGGGCCTTTTCTTCTTGCCTTTGGACCATAACTTGAATTATCATCTTATACAACATGCAGTTTTGAGGTGTTTTTTTTGGTATAATGCTACAAGTGTAACTCCTATATAAAAATGGCTAGGCAAACCTTAAAGTGAGAAATATATAGTTTCTTTCTTATATTTTAGGGTCCTTTTAGTCTATTTCCAAGAAGATGATAGTTTATCAGTAATGGAAGACACTATAATTGTTTTATCAAAAGGGAGATTATGTTACTTAAAATTACATAGTATACGTTGGTTTTCATGTAATTGGTATAGGATAGATTGACCCTCAGTCATCCTATAGCTGTTAAATTGACTTACAATGATGTCTTTGTTGGATGCACTTTTCGACAAGTAGTTGTACTCAAGAAACTCCCATAATTCATTAGTTGTCTCTATGTTTTAAGATGTTAAAAAGTGAATTAATTATTCCATTTAGGATGCATCCACAACTTACAAAATTATCATTCTCAAATTTCAAGTGCTTCCTTGTTTGTTCCACAACCTCATCTTTACTATCTAAGTGAAAAAAGGGTGTTGAAAACATACACCCCTTCAATGTGATAAGAAAAAGTGCATCTTTTAGAGAAGTCATAACTATCCATCCTCTATAAGTCTAAGATTGTTTGAAGACAACAAGATGGATGGTACTTTCTATGTAAAGTGAAAGAGTAATAGATGATCCTACTTTCCTTAGACTTATATATCAACTGTATATAGTCTCAGAGATAAACTCTGCTGAGTTACTTACAAGATTTTAATATCGAACTCTCGATGTCATCTCTAGAGACGTTGTGGTCAAAACTAGAGATGTATGTGCTTCTTGTGTTCGGAATGAAATTTTAACTAACAATGGGAACAATGACACCTATTTATTGATCATGAAGAAACACTTAGGGTACGATCTTACGCCTTGAAAAAGATAGAATCACAAAGGGTTGTGACTCAAGGGTTTTTTGTTTTTTGGACCTTGAACTTTGGGGGTATTTATTTTCTGGACCCCCATATTTCAAAGATTATATTTTTGACCATATACTTTGTCTCCGGCAACAATATGGACCCTATACTTTGTCTCCGACAACAATATGGACCCCCATATTTCAAAGCCATTATCGAATTTTTTCTTTCGAAAATTTTTTAGCCGCAACTTCTTCTTCCTCTTCTTGCACGATTTTCGACCCCCATATGAGCATAAATTTGCCAAAAAAGTTAACAAAATTTAACAAAAGTTACCAAAATTTAACTTTTACTCTACTGCTTTTTACCCATGAATTTTACACACCCTTAGCTGTCAAAGTCTAATCGATTTCAAAACAACATTCAAAAGAAGGAAAAAATGATAAAAGGTCATATCGGGAAGTTTAGGCAACAATTAGGTCATCGTCGGAGTCAAACATAACTTTGGGCCATATTTTTTGGGTCCACAAAGTATAGGGTCCAAAATATAAACTTTGAAATATGGGGGTCCAGAAAATAAATACCCCCAAAGTTCGGGGTCCAAAAGGCAAAAAACTCCTCATTATGGTGGATATTTTAGATAATAATCTTAATAAATTATTGTTATCCAACTTAGGTGACATACGAACGCATACATGAACTAACACATGTAGGAAAACAACATAATGGCATCGTTTGGGTCAACACGACATGACTAATCAATACCGATCGTGTTTCCTGGACATTATTCATGTTGGGTGCCTATTATTTATTCTAGCTTCTAGGATCCTCAACATTTTTCGAGTTACTTCCAACATGACCTATTTTAACCTGTTCCTATCTAAGTTATTTCTCTGTCGTCAATTTTGAAATCAACACCGAATGTGTTGCCCTTAATTAAAGGTTACGTGTTAAAATCTTATGTCCCATACTACCACCACTACCATCAACAACAACAACATCGTCGCTTCCACCCCATGCCTTTATGCAAGCTCTATCACCAACACCACCACTAGAGCTGCTACCCCCACTGTTTTGGGCAAAACACAGAAACATTTGGAGGGAAACGCCAATTTTTTCAATTCTTGATAATGCAAGGCTCTCGCAATATAATTACATGCCCCTAAAGTGTAGGTTCTTCTCCCAAAAGTTATAACTATATATCCCCCAGTCTAAGTGATTTTCTTTTTCAAAATTAACCCCAATTTTTCAAAATTCAACTTTTGAAAAATTAAGAGGAATCTTAAAAAAGTTCAATTAGACTAGGGAACATGCATTTTGGGGCCATGTAGTTTTATTTTTTTTTGGGGGGGGGGGCATTACCCCATGTAGAATAACTACGTGCCCCTCAATGTGTAGGTACATCTCCCTAAGTTACAACTATATATATATCTTAATCTGGTGACTTTTTTTACAGAATATGATGTAGATTCATCATGGCTTAGTCTCAGACTTGGGGATTCAAGGTCCATGGAGGGTGCACTGGAACCATATTGGCTCACGGATGTCACTTAGCTGATCAAAGAAACAAGTTAAACCAAACATTGGTATGCATTTTCCAATAGCCCACAAGAATGCCTACATTCTAGTTTGATTAACTCTTAAATGAGTTATCTTTTTAGTAGAGATCAGCCTACTTGGTGCAAGAAATTGTTTGGTCATCCACAAGTTCAAGCAAAATACTAATAGTTTAAAGTGTCATTCATCCCGACTGGTACATACTCTATTTGTGTCTATATCTCAAAAAATGAGACATCTACTCCAATCTTGCCCTAGGAGACTTCTGAATTGTATTGAATAAGCTTTCCAAAAAGTGCTTACACGTCTAAGTTGGAGTTTATTTGAGTTCCTAACAGCCCTTGCAAAATCAGTGTACTCGGTTTGGCTCAAATCTGGCTCATTTGTCTTTTTGGAGTTTTATCAAGGCCAATTTGACCCTTTTCAAGCTATTTTCGAATTCCCCTTTTCTTTACTGATCCAAATAGGTTTCCTATTAGCTTGGGTTAGCTAAGTAAGCAAGCAAGCAAGAAAGTAGGAGGTAGAATGCAAGGAGTGGCGTTAAGTGTCATTGGTTGGTCTAGTGGAGAGTTACCATTTTGTGTGATCCTAGTGGAGTGTTCTACTATGCTGAATGAAATCCTCAACCTGAAGTAATGCATTAGTTAGCTTTGATTATAATTAGTTTAATTAAGTATGTTTAGTATGTTTCTTCACGATTAGGAAACCTTAAGTAAACAATTGAGGTGTGTGTGTGCTAGGCTGCTAGCTTAGTTACGTATCTGCCTATTGTGTTCATTTTGCAACATATGACTTTGATGAATATGAGTGAAAGCTTTAAGCCTTTCCTTTGTTTGTGAGTGTTCTAATAACTCTCAAAATTTCTACTTCATTATCTTGATTTGGCTAATCAAGTGGTGTTATGTAGAGTTTGTTTTTTTATCTTCTAGTGGTATGTATGTATTCAAAAGTGAAATTACAAGTACCAGCCCTTGTGAATGAGATTGTGGTGTGACTGTATCAATCGCCATTGACTTGTTCTATCTGGTTCTTCATTTGTTTTTCTTTCCTTGATGCTTGATTCACCAAGTTGATTTGGTGATAGACCATTCGAGAATCTTGTTGTTCGTGGTGTTGTTTTGTGTATCAAGCCTTGATTTGGTTGAGAAAATCGAGTGAGTGTTCTTGCTTAGAGTCTTTGGTGTATTTCCCGTGCACTCTGATTCATCTTGAGAGTAATTCCCTCGATTTTTCGAAATTCAAAAATGAAAAAAAGTTATAACTATATGTCCCCTAAGTTATAAATATATGTTCCCTAAATTTAACTATAAAGATTGGGAAAAATAGAGTATCTATACCTTAAATAACCATGAAGGGGTTTGGATAGGTAAACATTAATTTGACTTCTAGCTACTTTTTCAAATTCCTTTTCTATTCTAGTTTCTAATGTTTAGTACATTCTCTGGCATGAATTTAGTTAAACTCATCAAATGTGAGGTTATTTTTTAAATTGTACCTTTTAAATCAATGCCTAATAATTTGGGGGACCAATTTATTTAATTTCAAAGATGTGCTACCAAATAATTTCAAAGATGTGATCAAATAGTTATTGTAATTTTTATCGATGCCATTTTAATATTTTTGTACAAAACAAGATTTTCATTTATTAAATATGAATAAAATTGTGATTCACAATAACTTGTTACATCAAAAAAACATTGGTTTTTACTTTTAAAAACCTTGTAAAACAATTTAAATTGATCAAAATTATCAAATAAACTCATTTTGCTTTATTATATTATCAATAAAAATTACTAAAAAAACTGAGTGGAACAAGAGACTCACCTATGTTAAGAAAACTTAACGTGGGATTCTTAAAAAAAGTTAGGTCCTATTCGGTAAAATTAGCCGTATAGATAACGGACAACGATTTAGGTAAGGATGAAGATTAAGATAGCGAATAGCAGTTCTAATTTAACTATTAGGAGATAATTATTCAAAGGAGCATTTGAAGAAAATATGTTTGGTAAATTTAACCGTTGGATTAGGTTATAAACATAATATAACCAAAAAGAACTTAGAGATATTATTATTATTATTATTATTATTATTATTATTATTATTATTATTATTATTATTATTACCTCCCTAAGGTAATTAAACATTGCTATATCATTAAAATAAATGTAAAAAACACTTAAATGTGACACAATATAAATAGAAGAATTAAATTAATATGTATAAAGCTTTATCCACTCAAACATATTGAGTAAAATAGTTAGGAAATTATTGTCTTTTAGGGCATGTAAACTTATTGAAACTTACCGAAACTTAACGAAAAATTACAGAAAGTTACCGAAACTCGCCAAAATTTTATAAAAATATAAAAATATAAATTTGGCAAAATTATATTCATTTTTAACAGTTTCTTGTGAATATTTTTTCTAAAATTCCATATAATTAAGTTAAGAAAAATGTTCATATTTTTAAAAAAAAATAAATAGAAAAATTTGCACAATCGTCCCCCCGGCCACCGCTAGCCGCAAGCTACACCACCACTAGTGACACCCACGCGTCCAACCACCCCCTTGGGACTACCGACAGAAGCTGACCACCACGCCACCAAAGTTACGCCTTTCCGACCACCAATGCTGTCATAATTAAGCCAAACGCCCAAATCGCCCAAACCCTAACCACCACTTGAAATTCCAAAATTGACCACCAACGCCACCACCCATGGATGTCTGACCATCCTCACATGACCGCCATGAACATGCAACCACCACACCACTAAAGGTACTCCTTCCTGACCACCGGGATCGCCCTAAACAGGCTAAACACCCAAAACGCCCAAACTCTAACCATTCTTCAAAATTTCCATAAACAACCACCGTCGTCGCCACCCACCAGCGTCCGATCCCCATGCCACACTGCCGCCACCCTTGCCTTGCCACCATCACCACCTAAGTTTCCGAAACACATGTTTTTCGAACAGTTCACTGATTTTTTTCCTTTTTTCTTTTTTCAACTACATCTGAAAAAATACAAACCTATAATTTTCAAAAAAAATAACTTTTGTAAATTTTCCTTATTTTAATTTTCAAAAAATATAATTCATTAAATATATATATATATATATATATATATATATATATATATATATATAAAATTTACCATAATTTATCAAAACTTACCAAAAATGACATTTACCATATCTACCATTTACCACTGAACTTTACTGCACTCCAGTGGGGAATTAAGGGTGTTTTGCTCATTGTCAATGTTGAGGGTCAAACTTTAACGTCTGTAATGTCTACTAAATTCTTGTCTAAGCACTATAATTTGTAAAAAAAAATGCTAATTCACTAAATATTAATAATTAATAATTAGAATAATAGAATTGTGACTTAGTCAAAACACTTTATAAACACTAGTAAAAACACTATAGTCGAACATGAATTGTCATATCCATTTCTTAAACTATTTATCAAGGTTCAAATATTGGAGAATGCATAATAATTTTCATTTAATTATTAAAAATTAGAAGATTAATGAATTATGTTTTTCATGATAATCCCAACCCTTTCTTTCATTAGTGTCCTTAGATATGGGCCAGATGGCCATATTAAATTGGCTTACAAGAAAAATTAAAACACCATAGTAAACTCAATTAATAATATATTTAGATATAAAATTTCATTGTTAATCGCTTCTTGCCTGAGTAGTAAGAGGTCCACCTTCTATTTCTATTGTTCATGGTTCAAATTTTGGGTGAGGTATTCATGGACGGACCTAGGGCCACGCCGACGGTGGCCGTGGCCGTGGCCACCGCTAACCCAAAAAAAATTAAAAAAAATGAGGTATAATTTGGAATAAAAAATTATGGATTTTATATTTATTATATAAAATACTAGTGTATTAGTCACCCCTAATTAAAAGGTCAAGATCCACCACTGGAGGTATTTCTTCCTGGATTACTTGGAGAACATTGTGGATAAGAGTGGGGCCCAACCAGTGGCGGATTTAGGTCTATTGATTATGGGTAGTCATTACACTATTATATTAATTAGATACACATAAAATCCATAATTTTTATCCCAAATTATACTGATTTTTTTTACCGGTGGTCATGACCACCCCTCACATGACCCTATATCCGCCCATGGGCCCAACTTTGGATCATTGACATTCCATTCTCATTTCTCAGTTACTACAGGTTTGTTGTGTTATATCCCTGATTAGATACGGGCATATGGCCTAATAAATTAGACAGCTTACCTCTGTATATAATAATTATATATATACAACTTGGCAACACAAACAGAAGATATGTTTCATTTTTATGCATGAGGTGTAAATAGAATTACACCAATATAAGCCAGGTTAAAATGTGATATTACTCTTTTTTATGTTACATATTTAGCCACGTAAATTGGTGATACAAACTAGTTTTAACAAAAATCTTGTTATATGGCTCACAGGAGTATACACATTTAGATGTATGACATAACGATTGATCGTGGGAAGGTTAAGAAAATAAGGAAGGATGAGGAGAAGAAGTTGTTTTTGTAGAAAAGCAGATTTTCTACCAAGTCAATCATTTCAGAATTGGAGAAGCTATCTGAAGGCTCTAAAAGAGACTCCAAAACGATTGTTTGACAGAGTCATATCTCGATCACAAGATGAAATAGAACTTCAACAAGTAAAATCTCGAAGCCAACATGAGATGCAAAAGACACTTACAGGATGGGACATCTTGTGCTTTGGTGTTGGAGCTGTTGTTGGTGCTGGCATTTTTGTACTTACTGGACTTGAAGCAAGAATACACGCCGGACCAGCTGTCGTCGTATCTTACCTTATTTCCGGTCTTTCCTCTATGCTTTCTGCTCTATGTTACACCGAGTTTGCAGTCGAAATCCCTGTTGCAGGTAAACTACACTTAATTTTTCATTTCGTTTTTAATTGTAATCTTGTTGTTCTGCTTTACCCTTCTCTTGCATTTTGTTCTTTCCTAGGAAAATGTCTCCTAGAAAAGTTTTTCATGGGAAAACATTTGAAATCATGCACACACATATATACAGTTCTAAAACTTTCTCAATTATTACAATACAAAGTAGCCACAAAATTCTCTATGTAGATACATGTACAAAATTGTTGCTATTTGCATAGTCTAATCTACAATTATCTAAATTATTTTGTTGGTACATAATATACAAAGATATAGCAGAATGAAGGTAACTATAGCATAACTGAATTTGTTTTGCAGGGGGTTCCTTTGCATATTTGAGGATTGAATTGGGGGACTTCGTCGCATTTATAGCAGCAGGAAACATCCTACTAGAGTATGTTCTTGGTGGTGCAGCTGTAGCTAGGTCTTGGACATCCTACTTTGCTACATTATGTGACCAAGATCCTGATTCATTTCGTCTGACGGCACCTAGATTTGGTCCAAATTATAATCTCCTTGATCCCATTGCTGTAGTAGTCATTGCTGTGATCTGTGTCCTAGCTGTTACGTGCACAAAAATCTCTTCTCGTTTTAACTTCTTTTTATCAATCGTCCACATGCTCGTCATTCTCTTCATCATTATTGCTGGGTTTCTAAAATCCCATACTGAAAACCTCGAGGTATTTGCACCCTATGGTATTAGTGGCATATTCCAAGCTTCAGCAGTTCTGTTCTTTGCGTTTGTAGGATTCGAAGCTATTTCAACCATGGCTGAGGAGACTGAGAACCCTAAAAAGGACATTCCCTTTGGTTTAATTGGGTCCATGGTCATAGCAACATTCTTGTATTCTACATTGGCACTCATACTATGTCTTATGGAGCGTTACTCAACGATTGACATCAACGCTCCTTTCTCAAAAGCATTCCAAAACGCTAGAATAGGGTGGGCTAAGTACATTGTTGATATCGGTGCTCTTAAGGGGATGACAACGGTTTTACTTGTGAACGCAATGGGTCAAGCTCGTTACTTGACACACGTTGCTCGAACACATATATTACCTCCATGGTTCGCGCATGTGAATAGCAGGTCAGGGACCCCTGCTAATGCAACCATATTTATGCTTGTGGTTACTGCTTTCGTCGCCTTATTTACAGATGTTACAATCCTTTCTAACTTACTTTCAATCTCAACTCTAGTCACCTTCATGCTCGTTGCAGTTGCTCTTATAGTCAGAAGATACTACCATATTGAGGAAACTACTTGTACCAATCGCATCAAGTTAATCGTTTGCATTATACTCATACTTGGTTCATCTATTGCAACATCCATTTATTGGAGTTTTAACAATGATTCGGATTGGATTGGATATGCCATTACAATGTCAATTTGGTTTCTATCGACATTGGTGTTAAGTATATTTGTGCCACAAGCTAAGGTTCCTAGATATTGGAGTGTTCCCTTGATGCCATGGGTGCCTTCAACTTCTATTTTGATTAACATTTTTCTTCTAAGCTCAATTGACAAGGATAGTTTTGTTAGGTTTGGAATATGGAGTACGATCCTTCTAGTCTACTACCTACTGCTGGGGCTACATGCCTCGTATGATGTTGCAAAAGCTACGGATCGAAGCAACATTCAAACTGTTTAAAACTTGGACAAGACATGAGATAGTGTGACTGTTATATTAAATATAACATGATATGGGGTTTCAAGGTTACAGATATAAGATGCCAAGACGAACGTGTTCATCCATTTATCAACGAGCTCGTGATCATGGCTAGATTCCGACGAAAGATCATCAAAGTTAACAATAGGAGCTCAATCAACAAAGTGAGGGAAGATCCCACTAGTGAAATTACTTAGGGCTAGCTTTTTTTCCCCTCTTCTACAATTTTAGATTTTGGTTCAAGTTTTTGGTTGTCTCTAGGAACTTCTTGAAAAAGGGGAGAATTGGTGCTGGTGTTATTCATCATCTATAATCTATTGATCTACAAGGTAAGATGGTTGAAAGGGGATTTGGCATATTTGTCTATGATGTAGCTACAAAGTGTAATTTGATTAATTGATTTATAATCTAATCTTCCTGTTGCTTTGGTGTCCTAAAGTATTTTGACATTATAAACAAACCCTAGCAATCATGGAACATGCATGCACATTTCATACATTCATATGGCACAGGCTTATGTTTCATTGTCATAAATACATAGTATTGATGCTAAATGTATTTTGTAGCATATTTGTCACACTTTGATATTTGAGGTCACATAAATCTTAAGTGATGGTGTATCGGGTTTGTTGCATAGATGAAAAATATCTATATATATTTTATTTTTTTTACTTTTAAGGACTGTCATCTTATTATCACTGTGAATTTTTCTATGTAAAATAAGGGGAAAATACGACATTTGGAGATTCGTTTAGGGCATTTATTTATGGCAATAAATAAGGAAACTGAAGTCAAGCTTCTATTCCTACAATGAAACCATCCATCACCCATGATAAGATTGATAGCGCATATACTTTTATTCTATACACTTCCATAAGAATCAATCAACAATATATATAACTGCATTTTTCACTCTAGCTAAAAGGTTGACTCTTAAAGAACTAGATCTACGTCCCTCATACCCGAAACCTAGTGATGCTTTGTAAATTGAATTGGTACAATTAATGGAATACAACAGTCATTCAAATAGCAAAGATGATTAGGAACATTTTTACAATGAGCCACATCACTTTAATTGAATTTTCATTTAAAAAAGCAAATAAGCAAGTTGTTTGCATCACTTGATTGTTTCATTGTATATTTGTAGCATGTGATTATGATGGGTCAGTTTTTTGGCAGATTAATTAATGATTGATAGCTGATTAATATGAAGTTAGAATAGATTGGGTTGAACTAGACTCCATGCCTTCCAATATGAAAACTGAATTCATTTGTAGTTCAATTAGTTTATACATGCATGCTCAAACATGAATAAAAGTTACATGTAGTAGCATACTAATCAGAGACACGACCAAACAGCAAACCAAAGAGGTTGCTGGCTTGCTGCTAAACCCCCATTTTTTAAGCTCCTCGCAAAGGTTTATAATGTTGGCTACAAGTTGAAGGTTTTTCCAAGAACAAAAATTATAGAGTTGATGGATCATACTTATCATAAATAGTTTGGTGCCCTTTGCCCCAAGCATATAAAGGTAATTAATAGTTACCGATTAGATATGTGCCCAATTGCCAGGTCTATTTAGGCTTCACTAAAAAAATTAAAATTACAAGAAGCAATCAAAGTGCAAGCATGAAGAATATTGAAGTAACGAATAGCAAGCTAGGGTAATCAGCTACGAAATGAAAGAGCAAACATGGAATTCACATCACTATCTCATTGTACTTCTGACGCAAACATGTATAGGGCTAAGAGCTGAGACTAAAGAGCACAGATGGAGTAGCAGCACGGCCAATACAGGACTTGTGCATGTTTCTTTCAACTTCAAGGCAGCCAAGAGATTAGGGGAAATCAAAGACAAGAACCAACATCGCTTGCTATGTGGTTGCAGCGATCCAAGGAAAACAGCCTCAATAGAAGTACTCATCTGTTATTGTTTATTTGTTCCTTCTTTATGCCTTCAAACCATAGTGTATCAGTGTATTAAATCAATCATCTTCATTTCCTGTATCTTTTCATCTTTCACTTGCAAATTAAACCAAACTTCCTGCTCTACCATTCTTCGATATATATATATTGCTTTTTTCTTATTGCGGCATTTTCATCCCCATTTGGTGTTAGGATATTAGTTATAGACTTAAATCTATAATTTTTTTCAAAAAACAAAAAAACATAGTTTAATGCATAATAGAGACTAACAAAACCAAAACCAATATTCTAAAATCTCATGCAAGTGAGATATAAAGGGGTTAGATGTAATAGTTTTGCCTCAAAATTTTACAATTTAAAGAAACTAGTCTCAACAAATGCTGATTTAGAATTTCACTACCTCCCATTTTGTGGAAAAGAATCAAAGGATGTTCAATGAGACATTCTACTTTAGTCCATTACAGTAGAAAGTTGAAAAACTTAATCTTTTTCAATTGTCGAGATGATAGACATAATCTCTTGCCCCTAAATAAAGACAATAATATCAATCTCTTATCAACCAAGGTGCCTTTGGCGAAGCAATGTTTTTTTATTTTTTGGAAGAGAAAAGGGGAGCAATGAAGTCAAATCCAAAACGCTTCGACATAGTCATGATCAGATACATAAACATATATGGTAGGGAAGCCTTGTGTTCTGGTTGCCCTATTCAGAATTAGATACATAACATATTAACATGTATTGTTGGGAATTCGGATGCCTCAGGGTCAGACACTAACAATTTCTGCTTGGATGGTCATCGTCTTGGTGTACGGGGCCCTAAATGATGCAGATGCAATTAGAATCCAATACTTTCTGCTTGAATAGGAGGCACTCATGCGTCTGGATCCAAGTGATATGGTCCATATGGATGTGCAATTGGAATGCTATAACCTACTGAACCCCAAAAGCGACAATGACAATATGATTGTTTTCAAAAGACAGTAAAAGGTGACCCTGAAATTTACAATTGCAATGAACCTCAATAAAGAAAATTTCTCTCGGGAACAGCTCATAACGACAACATACACAGGGTAGCATGTAAAATGGCTAAACCTAAATTGTTATTCAGAGCTACGACACATCATTCAAATACACATTGCTCGAACTGCTGAATGCAATCGAAGATGGCAAATGTCATTATGAGTCATGACGCCGTCGATGGTGCCGGCTCCTATGGTCACTAGAACCAATATTCTGTGATGCATGAAGGTGCTTGTGTTTCTCCTTAAGCCTGTGCCTCTCTAGCTCTGAATCTTCTGATGAAGATCCAGATTCATACCGGGCTCTCCTGGAACTTCTATGAGTCTTGTCTCTTTTTGTAGACTTGCCCCCAGAGTCAGATGAACCACCTTCATAATGGGCTCTCGACTTCCGGTGAGTTGAAGAGCTATCGTTCCTGGGCTTATCAGAGTCTCGATGTTCTGTTCGCCGAGAATACTTATCCCTACTTTTTCGATGAGGTGTCCGAGACTCTGAATCCTCAGATGAGCTGGAGGAGGACAAATCCCTTCCCTTTCTCTTGCTCTTATGCATCGCATCCTCCCTATTTGATCTCCTTTGATATCGGTCATTATCACTCTCTGAATCATTTGAAAAGCTTGAATCTGAGGAATACCTTTTCTTCCTCTTGGTACTATGAAAGTGCTCTTTTCTTTTGGATCTTCTTTTATATCCGTCATTATCGCTCTCTGAATCATCTGAAATGCTGGAATCGGAAGAATACCTTTTCTTCTTCTTACCCTTAGGCAAGTGCTCTTTGCTTTTTGATCTACTCTGATGTCTGTCCCTTTCTGAATAATAATCATCTCCCTCAGCACTATGGGCTGGTGATGCTTGCTTCTTATGCTTGGCTTTATTTTTAGACTTGGTTTTTAAAGTCCTACGACTACCACCACTCTCAGAAGAAGAATCACCATTGTGGTCGTGTTTAGATGATGATCGCTTGCTTTCCCTGCTTTTATTTTTGGACTTCTTCCGCTTGTGTTTTACAACGGAGAAATTATTCAGCAACTCTGGTATACCTCCTCCACTAAGAAATCCTGTACCAGTTAATGTTTAAGAGGTTGAGCATCCAAATATAAAGAGAACTGACAAACAGGCCCCATTTTTAAGTTGAATGGAGCCAAAAGTTTTTCCTTTTTTTATTTCACTTTTATTTCATTATAGTGGTTTTTACCTCCATACTCATCAAATATGTCCTCAGCAACGATTTGCTGGTTAGGGTCATCAGGCATAAATCCACCACGAGGAGGGCTGATGCCTGGTCTTTGCTTCAACTCCCACTTCAATGGCTGAAATTGGGAAAAGAAGAATCATCAAGATGAACTACAGTTATGGCAATAAGTAAATGCAATGCCTCCAAGGATAATACAATAGTAGGTTTATTCAAGAATGGGTGTGTCCTTGATTAGCTGTCAGTTCGCTCTACAAACATTTGCAAAATTATGACAAACTGCAAATTGACAGAGATTAGCACCAGGGAGTTTGATTACACAATGATACAAAAATGGGAAATCGGAAAATATTTAAGAGATATAGTGATAAAAAAAGTTATTTGGATATATTTTCTGTGATACGTTATAATTTTTTCCCATTGATAAGTAACTAATATGAACAAAATGATGATTCGGGAAAGAATCCTAAAAAAGGACTATGTACATCGTATGTCAAAGATAGAACTTGTCCACAAATCAATGCATCAAAAAAATGACCAAATATTCACAACGTCCCAGAAAATTGACAGTCAGAATTTAAATAGGACAAGAAGTCAAGAACTCTGATGTGTTAATCTTATTAGGATAGCATCATAGCACACATCATATCACACTGAAATGACAAGAGATTAGTTGACAACACGAGAGAAGAGAGGAGGTGATCTCAAACTAATAACCAACTAAAATTGAAACAAACAGGTCAACGAAACTCCAATACGAAGCAATAACAGAAAATTTGTTTACCTCACTTGACTCCACATGAGCCTTAATAGCTGTCAAGGGGTCATCTCTCTTTAGCCTACTCTCCTCGTTTGGCATTATCACATCTTTCAAAGGACACTCACGATCACCACTTTGGTGCCCAAAATTTCCACACCTTACACATTTTACATTGCGGACCTCAACAGCAAATGGTTTTGCCCTACCAAGAACCCCAGTCTCCAACCTGAAAATAGCATATTGAGATTAAGAGCAAAATTACATCAATATAAGTGGCTGACGAGCATAACGTTAACATAAGATCACGCATACGGCAGGCACAAGGTGCAACTTAGAATAGCAGCAATTTCCCTAAAAAAAAAGAGCTCGTCAAAACAAGGGAAAGACAAAGACTATCAAAATAGAGGGTAATGGAGACAGATGTTTCTATATCAACGATGACACACTAGTTCAAATAATTATCAGAGGCCAGCAAACTAACCCCACAGGCAAATTATGCAATGAGAAATTTGATATAATACTACAAATTGGGAAGGCTGCGTCTGGATGGTAGTGAATGGTGACTGCTCATTGTTATGAATGTCTCAAGAAGAGTCTTCCTAAAAAAATGTCACAAACTAGGCAATTCATTCAACAATGTCACTGGGATCCCCCCCCCCCCCCCCCAAAACACAATTCTCCCAAAAAAAAAAAAGAAAAAAAAAAGAAACCCACACACACACACATCAAACCTCATTGAGCTGGTTGAGCATGTACTGAAATGCCACTTTAACCATGTTATAGCAGGTTATATACTTATATCTAATATAAGACTGAAGTTGACTACTTATAAACTTATAATCACGTAAACACTTTCACCAAAAAGGGTATTTTAAAAATAACCTCCCTCTCTCTCTCTCCCATCCCCCCCCCCCCCCCACACACACAACAACACACACAGACCAAAATAAAATAAAAAAGTTATACGATAAAAAAAAAAAACCACTCACACACACCAAAGACCAAACCCCATTGAGCTGGTTAAGCATGCACTGAAATGCCACTTTAACCATGTTATACCAGGTTATATACTTATATCTAATATAGGACTTAAGGTTACTACTTATAAACTTATAATCACGTAAAGAGTTTAACCAAAAAGGAAAATCTCTCACTCTCTCCTTTTCCTTTGAAAGCTCAAATACATTCATCTTTCAAAATCCTCAAAAAGAAAATTGATCCAAACATCTTAGAGACAATCCTCAAACTTCCTCAAATGCAAGTGAACAATATTTCACTTGCTTTTCTCTCCTTCCCTCTCCATGTCCCAGAGATAGAGCAAAGCTTACACAACTCTAAGGTCATGGGAATATTCAATTGGTGGACATTCATGCAATTCTGACCACTTGGGTTACCCCTAGATTACAAAGGGTTTTACCAACATCTAATTCAGCAATCTATCTCCATCATAGATCTAGCGGAGGAACTCTATCTCCTCCATCTCAATAACAACAGTTCTCAAGGACCAGTGTTTATTCATGGAGCTTAAAGTTTCACTAAATTAGCCCTAAATATTTATGGAACTCTCTATAAATGAAACGTCTCACCTCCCAAGTTTCTCTTTCTACTACATCTCCAACCTATACCATTGTTGAGCTTCAAGTTTCACCAAATTAGACCTAAATAGGAGGGTCATTCCTTTTCCCGTTTCTTTTAAGCTTGTACAATATTTTTTTAAGCGGTAAGATTTTAAGAAATTAAACAAGCAAATATTTAATCAACCCCTTATTCTTGGTTGCAATGGCATTTCATTACATATTTACAAAGTTAAGTTACTTGCTTAGTGAGTAGCCCCCAACCAACCCTCCCCCCCCCCCCCAAAAAAAAAAAAAAAGCTGCAGCATTTGGATGAGTTGAATAGATCGGTGGCACTTTTGGTCAGGAGAGGGTCAAACATATGGACTTGGTGAATAAATACTTGTATTTCCATTAGAGTTGAAGTTGATAGCAGCCAAACCAGAGAAACCAACTCAACTCAGCAATATGTGAATTGCCAATGAGAATTGAGAAGCATCAAGACGAATAGTGGTAAAGCACTGAAGCCAAAGGTAGACCCAAGAATCTGGACGGTTTTATGAGTAGTTCAGCATAAACATCAAATTAAATATGGCCACAAGATCACTTTGCAGAGTTCCAGAATGCAGGGAAATGTCATATCAAACTTCAGTACACAACTTGCAAGTCAACGTTTCAAACTTCAACAAAGAAAAAGCACAATAGTCAATCCATCAATCCAACTATCTTATTATGCTTCTTTGTGCATGCATCAAATTTGGATCACGAAGCGAAAGGAAGATTTCCAAGCTCAGATGCCCACTTGCTTTGGATCACATCTATTTTGATCCAGGTTGACATCACCTCATCCTTAGATCCAGGTTAAGATCGGTTTGTCCGGTTCTAAGTCAAGTCGACCCAATTGGACTGGTTTGGTCTATGTAATATATGTCCCTTTTTGTGAGCTCTAGCAATAACCCAATCTAAAAGACAAAGGTTATAGCAGCACTAGCATCAACGCTACCATTCCTTAAAAACCATGCGTGAAAAAACTCTATATAACATCAAAGTAATGATGAGCAAGTAGCATGAGCAGGTTAAAATCCATTTAGTTACCAAGAGGCTGCTTCTAATTTGAAATGGAATGATATCATAAAAGCAAGAAAGGGAAAACTTAAAAAGTGACACTGCCAAAAGTACTTGACCCCCCCCCCCCCCAAAAAAAAAAAAACAAACAATTGATAAGATCCAGTTGAAATGTGGACAGGCAGAACAGATTCGTCCAAGTGGTAGGGTACAAATCATAGAACATCGAACTTCCACACATATGTCCAAGAATGTTCTCTTATAGAGAAACATTTCACAGAGCAAATGGTTACCCTTTGTGTATGTTTAACACAAACAAACGGAACCAGATACCATTTTAGCAGTCACTCTTTCCCACCCTCTTCCTATCTTCTTCCACCTCCTTGATACCCTCTCCATGACTACTCCAAACCCCAAAATGAGTGGGAAATACACCCCCCCCCCCCCCCGCCCAAACCAAAAAAAAAAAAAGAAAGAAAGAAAGAATTAATACCCTTTGTCACCACTTCACCTTCTCTGTACCCACCATCATCTCTCTTTTTTCACTCTGGACCTCCTCTAGCAAACCAGTCCTCTCACTTTTGCCATCACCATCTCAACCACCACCCTAACCGTAATTGTTCCTCCTCACTTCAAACATCACTAACCTTCATCTCTTTCATACTCCAACACTGCCCCCTCTCCTAAACTCACAGGTCTCATAATCACAGTTTTATTGAAATAGATACAGTTCTTCAGAATTAAAACTGTCACTAACGTTTTAAAAAAATCCTATAGTTGAATTCTGATCTGTTAATGCTGATTTGCTGACTCATTGTAGGAGTACAGTATGAACTGTAATCGAGTCCTTGGCATTCCTGCTGCATTTCCTTAATTTAATTCCCTTCAAATTGACACTATTCATTGCTCCCTCAATCCTATTTCCTCGCCCATTCCTCCCTCCGTATGACTGTACATGTGCATGCATGAGTACTATGAAGCATGGACACTTTAATTTCCCTCGCATCTCTGCGTCCAATATTTCCAACACGGATACATTCAGACACGCACTGGACAACAATCAGATACGGGAAAACGTGTCTGAAAAACAAAATGGAAATTTAGAGTGTTGACACGCCAGGAACACTCTCACTACTCACAAATCTAACAAGTTGGGACACGCACTAATGAATCTCCATTGTATATCATAGTCTTCATTTGCTTGCATCACTCATTTGCTGCCATTGTTACTCTGCAATCTTGGTTTGTGGTTGAAAAATAGAGAGAAAGAAGAGTCTGTGTGGTAGGTTGAAGGAACAAGGTAGAAGGGAGAAGGGAGAAGGGAGAAGAGGTTTGCAACGTAGCTCTGTAGAAGGTGGGAGAAAGAAGATGGAGGGAGGGAGATTACCAAATGGACATAGGAAACTAATAAAGAGAATTAATAACTCACCTGGAAATGGGAGCCAGTCTAGTTCATAGGCAGTGGACAGTGGAGAGGAGTCATTCAATAAGCAAAAGTTAGGATTATCAAAAGTGCAGGTTTGGGTCATTTCAGGTAGGGATGAATCGGACGAAAAACTAATGTCTAATACCCAGTTTTTTTCGAGTTAACTCTGGGTTTGACAAATCCGGGACGCGCCTTAGTTCTTGTTCGGACAACAGAAATGACAAAAATATTGTGTAGCCCTAGCAAGAACAGTGCATGCCCAGCCCTATCTATCATCTTTTCCTCTGGTCTTTCACCTTTTCCTCTCCCTTTTTGCTTATATTTTTAATTTTGAAAGCAACACTTTCAGAAAGACAAAAAGAAATCATAAAAAGAATGAAAAGTAAAAATAAATAAATAAATACGCTCTAACAGAGCTAGTAAACTTACATTTTCAAATAATATTTTCAAAAAATATCATTAAAGTTTTTAAAGCATGTCCGATTGAGTGTCTATCCTCATATTTTTGCAAATCAGCTGTCAACGAATTCACCTTGTGCCATATCCGTCCTGTATAGTGTTTGTGCTTCTTAGCACAAGTACAGTTCACACATGTCATACTCCCATTTGGGGGTGAAGTAGTGTTTAAGAGCTCAAAAACTTACAAGGAGTATTCAAGGACAAAGGAAGGGATCTAACGATGACTTCAAACAAATCTAGTGACTTAAAGAGAAAACAAGGGGTGTGGTGAGCGTTCGGGCAAAAGGGGGGAATGCCCCCCCCCCCCCCCAATCTAGACAAAATTTATAGATATTTTCGCGCAAAGTAGATACATGTAATTGATGGTAGCATGGTAAGACTATAACTTAGGAAACTAAAGATGTTGTGTTCAAACCTTGATGTTTTGATTTTCTTTGTTTTTTACTTTACATAAACAGAATTAAAACCTTCCATATCTACTGAACTCTTTTTTAAAAAAAAAAAAAAAAATTGTTTCCATAGTTTGTTGCTTCATATTATCAATTTGTCATTATTATTTCATTTAGTTAATTATTAGAGACATTTAAAAGAAATGTTCAACCCCCTTCTTCTTCATATGATAAAATATGTTCAGTTAGTATTTTGGCCTCTTAACATTAAGGGCTAGCTTCGTCCTCAGCTGCAATGACCCTATCTCCATCAGCAGCACCCTGTCCATGATCACTTTAGTGATCAATGGTAACATGCAGTTCTAGCACAGTGGCACTTGATGACATTGAGTCTTCATTTCATTTTAAGTTCATATAATCTAAACTATCATAAACTAGTGTTTGGATATCAGAAAAGGGAATAAGGATCTTCTCTCAAATAGTGAAGGTTAGAGGATAGTCAAACCATAAGACCTAATTTGGGGAAGCCATTAACAAATCTTGAAAAGGGTAAAGCATGGGCAAACACAACATTAGGAATTGTTGACAAAACTTATTTCTCTACCATGAATTGAAATCCCAAACTGGATGTTCAGTTAGCCATTTGCAGTCTAATATAACACACTACATGCAAAAGATGCAAACCACTTCAGCTTTCAGCAGGTAAACATTTTCACTTAGCCATTTTATGTTGCACATTCAAACACCAAATAACAGTTTCTGACATCACCTTGGAGCATTTTTTAATACTGCAAATTCTTCTTCTGTCGGTAAGCGCCGACCAAAAACATCCTTGGGCTGAGGTTTCCTTTTCTCTTCTTTAGCAGGTGCAGCCTGTTGTGGCCTACAACCAACAATCAGCATCCACAGACATAAATGGGAAGTCAAGCTTACAATTTAAAACTCCATTGTCACCGACAAAAAAAAAAGGTGAAAGGCATAGGCCTGGATGAATACATGGAGGAGGAAGACGCGACACTTGGATCATTTTCACCCTGTTTCTTTCTCTCATCAGCAACCTCAGCAGCTTTTGCACTTTCCGCATTATAACCTGGTGGGCGTACATACATAAAGCTAACAGCTTGCATCATATCAACCTACACATACATTCATATAAACCAAAAATAGTTCAGGATGCTGCAAATCATGCAATTCTCAATCTCTCATGGTGAAACCATTCATGAAAAGTTGAAAACTTCTCATGAAGTGGCACTGCCACGTATGTCCTTTTAAAAAAGGGCACCTAATTATGCACAGAGACTGTCTCACAATAGCTTACTCTTACCAGAAGTTTTGCACAAATGGTGATCAACCTACCTAACAAGGCGACGCAAGGACTCGGTTACGTATTGTCTCAATTGCTACTGGGAAGCATAGGGTAGAACTAATGAGTCCCCCATTTTCGTTACGTTGATTAATAGCGTGTGAATAGCATAAAACTACAGAAAGTAAATACATCCCAGAGTTTAGGGTCCCTAAATTAACAACAATTTCAAGCACATCTTTCAAATATGACTTGTTTCGAACTTACAGATATTTCCTCAATTACAGGAATGGCTGTACCAATGTTATATGATTCCCCACAGCAGATATCAAGCAGTACGTAGTTCCGGATTACCCAACTCAACTCGAAGTAATTTTAACTAACGTAAAAGATGAACAAAGGAAATATAGATGAATGAATTGAACCTTTTCCTTCTCTTTCTGAGAAAGGAGCGAGGTCTGGCGGAGGAATTCTTGCTCTTGCGCATACTGCAACAAACAAAAACCCTAGAATAGTGAGGCAGAGAGAGAGAAGAAGAAGAAGAAGAAGAGAGTTGGAAGGGAAAGTGACCTCGCGAGCAAGTTCCTGGGCGCGACGATCTCGCTGGGCGTGGGTCTGCTCGGCGATCCATTTACGGCGCTGGTTAGGGTAAGAAAGAGGATGCCATGGCTTCTGATTGAGATAGGAATGACTCCAAGCAGTGCCTGCTTTGATCTTGTAATCAACCTCACCATCCTTGTCAGAGAACCTCTTGCTTAGCCTAATTCCTCCTTCTTCTTCCTCCATTCCTTCCTATCACTCGATCAATTCAATCTCCCCTCACCAGCAGTTCCCCTGCTTGGGAGCTCAGGTTACCACAACACACTCAAATTTTCGTTTATTTCCCGGCCCCCGACTACTCTCAGCCAAGATGCCGATTTTAGCCTATGTGATTAAGGCAAAAATTTGCTGGAGGTGTCATACATTCTTAACGACTGATCTATGGGGACTACATTTTTTTTAATACACTCAAAGGGGACCAAGTTTTCAAACAAATGGCTCCCAGGTGACTTTCCGGCCATTCTTAGCCGGAAACCGGTGAAAGGTGAGTAAAGTTGGATTTTATTTGAAATGGCTTTGTGGAATGTCGATACTACCCTCCATTCTTTTTCTTCTTTTTCTTCTTTTCTTCTTCTTCCTCGGGTCTTCTTACCCAACAGACCACGTCATCCCCGACACAACAGCACCATCACCTCACCTCTATCTCCCTCCTCCCTCCTTTCGTTTTCCGACCACCTCTCAGCCTCAACCACAACCACCCACCACCTCCTGGGCACCTGAGGACCATCGTGGATACCGCAACAATCCCGAGCACCACCAAATCACGGAAACGTCGACCTCCTCTCTCACCTCTATTTTTGTCGAGCACGAGCGAGCAAATAAACACCACTTCGCCACCGCAGTAGCACCAATGGCCACCAAGAAGACCAAGACCACCCCGAACCGACGACCACCGCCCGACTCGGTGACTCCCACCCTCTTTTATTTCCATTTCCAATTCAGTCTGCTGCCACCCCTCGCCGCCGACGACCCACGACTCCGGCGAGCTCCGAGCCACCACTGTCACCGCCGTAGCACCACCGTCGACTACCTTAGCTTGTTGCTCTTCCCTCCTCTGCTTAGTAAACCTCTAAAACCCACTCCTTTGATGTTGTTATCAAATAGCAATCGTCCAAGACAACATCAGATTATGCATAGTGAATCCCGCAATATTGTTTCCAACATTTAGACACGGTAGTGGATGTCATTTGCAGATGATGAATCCGACATGGAGAGCATGTTTAAGAGGGGCATGCCCTGGCTCGGGGATGAATTTGGAATGAAGGATGTCTCCGGCTTGATATTTCCTGGGTTAATTGATGAGCATGCAGCAAAACAACTAGTTTTATGGTGCTCAGGCTGAGTTTTTCCCATCTATGGTTCCACCATCCACATTGCCCGGTGCCCTTGGTGTTGATGATCCATCAAAGCTCTTGAGCTTCCAAGCACCATCCTTGCCTATGCCAAACAATCCAATTCAACAAACCGCTACAGCAAAACTAGATGGGTCAATTGCAACAACCACCCCAAACATGGTCTCAACGGCAACTGTTGCAGAATACACTAAACTCACACCGCAACAAAGAAACACCGCCGCTTCAACAACAATTACCAAAACAACCGCAGCCACAATAACCACAACCTCTTCAACCCCAACCGCCACCGCAGCAACAATCGCATATGAATCTCCAAAAGCAGCAAATTCAGTCAACCTTTGCAAGTAGCGGTATTGTCACCCCTAGCCAGAACCTGAGCCAAAATCTTCAGCAGCCTCCCACGCTATCTCAACTTCATCAGCAGCACCAGCAGCAATTGCTGACTGGAAATAACGTTTCCCAACAAAGCCTGCCTCTTCCCGTTAACAAGGATTCATTGAATCACCCTACACCAGATTAATTGCGACGAAAAGTTGAGATCGGAGTTCATGCTTGTTTCGACGGTAATCAAAGTTAATTACTGATAAAGCCTCCCTCTTCCCATTAACAAGAATTCATTGATGAAGGTAGTGGACAAGCCTTCGTTTTTATTTGAGCGGACAAATATAAGGGCAGTCTGGTCTTTTCACAAACATCCCCAAGGGCATTTTAGTCTTTTCATGGTTTCCAGCTAAGAATGGCCGGAAAGTCACCTGGGAGCCATTTATTTGAAAACTTGGTCCACTTTGAGTGCATTAAAAAAATATGGTCCCCCAGTAGTCATGTAACACCATGGAAATTCTATTATAACAACAAGATAAAGAAATAAAGACAACTGGGGAAACTTCATATATTTTACCAAGGTGTCATTGTCGTACCTCCTAGGAGGCACAAGGCAAGGAGAAACAAGATAAAACTAAAACAAGATTACTTAAACAACCAACTTTTACTAAAACCTGTTCAACGATAAAGATTATAACTCAAAGAGAACAAGCTTAACAAAACAGAACAACATCAAAAGCTGCGTCTCTGGACACCTCTTTCGGCCTCGGGGTCCCATTCCGGATCATCGGACCCATCATCATCCAAGTCTGAATCCGAATCCTCGCTAGATAACCCGATGGAGCCCTCTTCGAGGTCCTAGCCCTGCTCGGACTCCTCATCGTCAAACTCATCATCGTCGGACAACTCGGGTGGTGGTGCCTCGTCCTGATCGACCTCCATGATGTCGGCCGGTGAGGCCTCCACCATGGTTTGGACCAGGGCGAGGATGGTCGGTGCAGCGAGTCATACCGCACCACCGCAATCTTCACCCAGTGGTGCTTCGGGATCCTTGGGCAGTATGGGCGGCAGTAGTTGGGAGGCCCGGTACCCCCAAATGGTGTCCCCCGTTAAAGTCATCAACAGGAGGTTAGCCATGCACCCTTCGTGTCGTAAACACGTCGAGTGCAAGGGCATCTCCAGATGGATGTCAATATCAGGGATCACCCGCTCCATGTACTGTGTGAGGGCCTCCTCGGGCTCTCTCCAAAAGCCCACGTGGAAGAGATCATCCTCCACATCGAAACTATGATGTAACCCAGGGTCTCTACCTATAAAACAACAAAAGGTGAGTCCACAAATAAACACAGAAAATATAATCAACTTATCCCCATCCACTCTCTCAAGTTATGGTAGTCTCCTAAGGTCTGGGGTGAGGTCACTAGACTCTTTAGGAGCTACCTAGGTCGCAACCTAGAGCTCTGATACCATTCTGTAACACCCTGGAAATTCTATTATAACAACAAGATAAAGAAATAAAGACAACAATGGAAACTTCATATATCTTACCAAGGTGTCACTGTCGTACCTCCTAGGAGGCACAAGGCAAGGAGAAACAAGATAAAACTAAAACAAGATTACTTAAACAACCAACTTTTACTAAAACCTGTTCAACGATAAAGATTATAACTCAAAGTTTAAACTATGGCCAACTACAAGGGTTCTTGTTTAGGTTCCTCTCTCAATCAGTCCACCCACTTTAACGGCCATCATCTGAAAACAAAATATTTTAAAAGTGAGGGGGGGAAAACCTCAGTAATACTACTCCTACGTATTTACAAACATTTATATAACCATTTGAACACATTTTATAGGGGATGGGTTACAATTCGAAAACTCATGAGAAAAAAAAATAGAATAAGTCCTTTCCATTCATATTTTAATAGCGGGCGGGGTTTCCACACTACCCCTCGGAGTCAAAGACTCGCAGAACATGAGTTAATTACATTTACCCTACCTGATTTATGTGGTAATAATTTTTATACACCCGACATTTGGGAAATAATTTTCACCCTACCTGACATTTAGTGAAAGTGATTTTTAGTGTTAGAATCCGGTAACTTGTCATCGGAAACGGAAAAATACAATAATACCCCTATATCACTATCTGAAATTACGATGCTGCCCTTTAATTTGAGAAAGAAAAGACTATGTTGGAGAGTAGAAGACAGACATGGTGGTTTGGGAGGGGTTCGGCTTTCATTTTCTGTATGGGAAGGGGGGCTGGGGAGAGGAATCAGTGGAGTGGTTGGGTTTTAAAATGCAATAACAATTAATACTAAGGGTGCAAAAGTCATTTCACATTTAATTGAAAGTCAAAGGAAATAGTAACAAGGGCATAAAGGTCACTTCATATTTATTTTTTTACAGCTCACCGGAAAAGTCACTAAAAAATCAATTATAACATACCTGAGGGGCTTTAAATTTATAACCACTTAAATGTCAGGTAGGGTGAAAATTATTTCTCAAATGTCGGGTGTGCAAAAATTATTACCACATAAGTCAGGTAGGGTAAATGTAATTAACTCCGCAGAACATACTTCGGAGTCCCAAGGACTCGCATAAACATATCTCAATATTTTCTTTTCTTTTCTTTTCTTTTCCTTTCTTCGGAGTCCCACGGACTCGCATAAACAATTCCATTCGACTGATCAGCGCATAACTCACAACCACATTACCAGGCATTACCTGGTCTCTTGACAGTCCCCCTCACAGGTTCCACCTGGTCTAAGGGAAGACTGCCCAAACCCGCTTTTACCTCATATCCATTAATTAAATTCGGTTATTTGGATCCAACTCATTTCACGACAAAACCACACTTTCAAATCAAAAACTCTCAGTAAAATCCACCAATCAACCACATTCCAAAATACTGCCAAAACAACCAAAGAACTCAAATTTCCAATAACTGGTCACTTTTCAACACAACAGGTTTAGCACTTTATTAAAGTCCCTTCAAGGAATGCATTTCATAAAAATAAAGCGCTTAAGAGCATCCACAGGGAATAGTATATTGTATTACCTGCTAAAACAACTGCGTCCAAACCAGGAAGACACGGAGCTCTAAATCGATATCCTCGCTCAACCTAATAAAAGGTTCTATAATCAACACGTGCACTAACAATTACTTAACAGCATAACTACCCTTCCCAATTATAACATATTTCATTTAATCACGTACCACATAATTTCTAATATAGAATCTAAAAAGAGTTTATACTTAACTAAAGAACTTTATTTTATAACTTGCATGACACTATTCACTATATTTACCAAAATGCCACTAGACATGCATTACACTACAATAGGCCACTATTATCACATTTAATTAGTTACTACACACATTTAGGGTTCCTAAACATATTTCTAGGTCTCATGAGACAACCTTAAAAATACTTTACATGTGACATACTAAATATAACATTCCAAGACATAGAACTTCAAGTCCACACACACACTTATCACTATAAAATAAAAATAGTATTAGGATTTAATAGTAATACCTCATAATATAAAGTTCAAACTTTACCAAGGGCCTAATAACATATATTTAACTTAATATTAATGTAATAATAATAACTTTTTAAATAACATATAATCAAGACCTAATATTATTATTTTTCAACATACTTTTTAAATAAAATACCATCAAATATTATTTTTCAAAAGACCACATACATAGTAACTAAACAACATATAGATAATATTAACATGCACTAAACATTAGGAAATAAAGTTACCAAATAATATGGAAATATTAATAACTTAATATTATTGTCAAAAATGGATAATATACTTGAAAGAAAACTAACATACAATAATAGGGTTTCATTTGTAAATTCAAGGAAACTTGATAATAACTATTTCCTAATCTCATAAAATATTTCCCAAACAATAAACCTAATAACATATGGATACATAACATAATATGAAAACTTATATTAATAATATGAATTTAATCATTCAAAGTAATCAAATATACTTCTAAAAGAGACTTTCAAAATAATATTTTTGAACCTAGCTAGTACTGTAATAAAAACTTGATAATAATATAGCTTAAGAACATGGAAAGAATTTTATACATAAACCCTAGTTTATAAAATCATAAGGGTAATTTACTAACTCTAAACAATATGAATAAACTTGTTATACACATAGATATTACATATGAACCCTACTAACAACCTAGGGCTAAACATGCATCTTTGGCCATAATATCATCACATAAACACCCATTGATCCACTCCTAATCATCAAGTTCTATGACATCAACATAATCTTCCAGATTACTACCCTTAAACAACCCTTAATAACCCAACAATAAACTCATGCTAGCAAAAATATAGAGAGAGAAAATAAGAGTTTTAGGGCACAAACAGTGGGTCCAAGCTAGGAGAGGTGGGACCGGGGTGGTGCTCGGGGTCGGCGGTCACGGCGACGGGGTCCCGGTGGTTGTCGGTGCTGCGGTGGTCGTCGGAAAACAACGGTGGCGGCGACAGTTTCCAGCTTGGGCACGGGGGGGGGGGGAGAAGGGTGGCGTTTGCGATGGGTAGCAACAGCAGCAGTACATGTACTGCCAACGTAGAGAGAGGGAGAGAGAGAAAGAGAAAAAGAAAAAGAATGAAGGGAGGGGGCGCGTGTCAAGTGGGGATAGGGTAGCAGAGGGCATACCCAGGTAGTGGGAAATTTTGCGGAAGAAACCGTTGGAGGAACAAAACAATTATCCACAATCTGATAAATTTGAGGAATGATGTCACTTATATGACATCATAAATCTAACCCAAAAATTTCCAAATAAAATTATATTACCTCATAAATCCCATAACAGCAGAACCTAAGAAAAAAGGTAAAAACCCTCTCAACTGATTAAAAGATTTTACACTCGAAGTCCCAAAAATTCATAACTGATATTGTTAGAATTCTAAAAATTCTAACGAAAACACTCATGTCCTAAAAGTCGTATGATCAATGTAATCATATAATAAATAAAGTCATGTTTTCACCATTTTAACGGTATTTCTACTGATATTTCCGGGGTTTTACAAGTCATTTGTTAAAAATGTATGCCACCTCCCAGCAAATTTTTGGTGATTAAGGCTGTTGGTTTTTCTCCTTTTTTTTCTTTTTTTTGGGGGGGGGGGGGGGGCCCATGGAAAAAAACTTACGCAAAATAAACTACCTAAAGTCAAGGATGGGCTCTTCTCCGTTGCTCCAGTGGTAAGAGTATGTGCTTCCTAAACCAAATTACGGTCTACTTTACTAACAATACAAACAATAAAACTTAACAATTTTTGTCTACAACTCAACATAATATTATGACATTCCCATGGTGCTTTAGTTATTCCTCTGAAGAGATTGATAACTTGTACTGAATCCGTCCAGTTCCTAAACTCACTGGTACCCATCTCTATCACTCTTGACATTGCACTTTCGATGCCCTCCAGTTCCATTTGTAGTGCTACTAAACCATAGGTTGCCTTTGTCAAGGTCTCTCTCCATGTTTCCCCTTGTTTAAGAACCCAGGCGAATCCTTATGCCAGCGACTCACTACACCACGCTCCATCACATCGAGCAAATAACTGATGCGGAAAATGTCCAAGGGTCCATTCAAACTCCACATCTGTTTAATGATTGGTTTGGGTGGATGTGTTGTTGTTCGCCTTCTACCTGTGTTCCATCGCCCTTTGATATTCCAGCACCTCCTTTGTGATGTTATTGATTGTTCGTTGTGGGTGTGTCTCAATTCCTTCGATCGCATTCTTACACCATGCTATCCAGTTGTTCCAAAGTGAGCCACAGAAGACTTTGACCTTCCAGAAATTGTTTGTACATCCTTGCACAAGAATAATATCAAGTTTCTCAACCACTATCTGATTCCCATTCAAGAAAAGTAACATTTCCTAAAAATATGATCAATTGATTCCAAACCTGTCCAAACAAAGCGCATGCCACCTCAAGTTCTTGAATGCATATGCTCCTATTAGCTGCTGTAGTGACTGCATTGCAAAACAGTTTCTAGAAAAGCGTCTTCCACTTTATTGGTATATCAAGCACCCACATTTCCTTCCACATACGTTGCTCCTGATCTGATATCCTCAAAGCTGAGCAATTTTTCCGCTCCAAATTTTCCCATTGCATAAAGTACCCAAACTTTATTGTAAAAGATCCATCCTTCGTTGCCATCCAAATGTCTGCATCTTCCTCGTCTTGGTTTCTAATGGGATATGCCAGAATTCTCCTGGCTATGTCCCAATAGAAAGTCTCCCTGATCAACGCGTGGTGCTCCAGTTCTAGAGTCGGTGACATCGATTCGCCACTGGTTGATTCTCGAGTGTTCTCTCTGCGCTTCCTATTTCAGTTGGACGTTGTGCCCAACCCAATTGTCGTCCAAAATTAAAGTCCCTCTCCCATTTCCAACCTTTTTTCCAAGGTGTGACTTCACAGTTGTTACACTCCTACAGAGCCCTTTCAACCAGCAGATCTTCCCCTCACAAACTCCCCTTTCACAGCAATGGGAGAGTGATATTTGTACCTAACCTTGTAAACTCTACTCAACAATAGCCCTAGGTTGGTGCAGAGCCTCCATGCCTACTTGACCAACAAAGCATTATTCATCCATTCTGTCCTCCCGAGTCCCATTCCACCTGCCTTTTGGCTTAAACAAGAGATCCCTTGAGACCCAATGTTTTGAGTTACTCCCCATTCCACCAAAAGAAATTCACAATCAGGCTGTCAATTTTGGTCGCCAAGGTTGATGGGATTTTGTAGACTAATAGAATGTGTTGATTCAAGGTTGACAACACTACATTGATAAAAACCATTCTTCCTCCTATGGACAGCATGGAGGCCTTCCAACCTTTCAATTGCTTTGTAATATTGTCTAGAAGGAAGCCCAACTGAGTGGTTTCTTCCTATCTAGAGTTGGAGGAACCCCTAAATATTTCTCAAACAGTTCTGCTACCTTAAAGCCAAAGACGACTTTCAGACCCTACTTCTCCTCCTCAGCAACATTCTTGGATAACATGATCTGGGACTTGTTTATGTTGATCACTTGTCCTAACGCTGTGCAAAAGGTGTCCACACATCTTTTGAGGTTATGCACTTTGCTCACTTCCACCTTAGTAAAGAACACAGAGTCATCTGCAAAGAAAATACGTGTGATTTCCGAACTGCCTTTCACTACATGGGTGACACTTTACTATTGTCTGTCGGATATATTAGTCGTTTAAATTCATTTAAAGAAAAGTTGTCTTTGATAGCTAATTGTTTCTAAATAGAATATCTCGTGAAATTTTATTTATACCTTTTAATTACCAATTTTGACATATTATTCATGAAAATTAGATTGTAGTGTACAAGATTTTAAGTCTTGAGATTGTGGGGAACCCAACCTTAAAATTGTATAATAGTAAAACAAATTTGACTATAATGCGACACCAGATTGGTTTCCACCAAGTTTAGTGAAACTAGGTGGATTGTCATAGTTTGTTGTACCACAATTTAATAGTTGAAATGTTTGGACTACTACAATCAAATTTTACATACTATGGCTTACTAACTTTCAAATCATGAAAAGTTAGGCCTATTTGAGTCCAATATGCTATATTTTGGTTCCACCCAACTCAGTAGTGGTGCACTATAATCCAATACTTTCACAATTTGGCTTACTGTGTTACAATTTTGAAGTTCGATTTACCACAATCCCAAAGCCTAAAATATGGTGCCCTATGATCTAATTTTCCTAATATTTCTCAATTACTTTTATGATAGCATGTATGTAATTTTCAACAAATTTTGGGTCAAATGGTAATTTCTACAAGCATCCAATCCCAATAGATTGCTCATTTCATCATATTGAAAATCAGTCTATTGGGTCCAATCAGCCAAGTGATGGGTTGTTACCAAACACTTATTTAGCCTATTTGACTTGATCAAATCTTTCAATGAGACATTTTTATCAATAAGTCTTCCAATAAGTTATTTACCAAACACCCCCTTCATTTGCGTGCCATTTAACCATCAGACTCAGTCGCTTATATATGCCATCCATCAGATACTATTTTAAAGGGCATCAAATTCGCATGGTGAATATCAAGTACTATTTTTAAGGACATCAAGCATTTAGTTGTTAAAATGGGCATTAGTTGCCAAGACCTCATTGGGGACCAACGTTGGATAATCGTCCTCCTAAGCGATTTTACTCAAAACCATTTGAAAGTTAGGAGCATCCCAAGTGATTGTGGAAAGTTGATACCTCATTGCTAGATTTCTCCGAAAAACAGATGGGGACACGATAAGGGAATTAGAGCATGAAACCAGATTGATGACTTGTCGCTGCTTCCAAAAATATAATCTCTTAATCAAATTCCATTACACCAACATCAAGATCAGATCGATCCCCATCAATACCACCATAAAAAGAATTTAGGGCCCAGTTCATCCGTCGTCAACCGTCACCGTTTTCCTTCACTCACCTCTCATCTAGGCACTAAGATAAGCTCAAAATGTGACAACAATGTTGATGACTTCATAAAAAAAAAACCTTCTATTTGATGGCTTCCTTCAATTTCCTCGTGCTCCTTTGTAAGAGGTGAATACTTGTTGTTTGACCAGTGCCGGGTGCCACAAAGACCAACGAGGATGAGGTTAGATGTGTTGTTGTCGTGAGCGATAACTTAAGTGATTGAATTATAGTTATTATTTTTGTATCTATTATTGGGTTTATGGCCCATTGGATCAGCTAAGGTCTAAAACGACAGAGGATACAGTTTTAATCTAATTCTAATTTCCTCTTCCAGCCAGATTCTACTTGTTGTTATTTGAGTTTTAATCTAATTCTATTTTTCTCCTAACCTCCTTATAAATAAGGTTTAGTTTTCTCCACTGTAATTATCAGAGTGAGATCAGAGAGAAATATTGAGAGAGAGGGAGTCTTGCCAATATTTTCTCAGTTTATCTCGAGAGATTGTGAGTTGTGAGTGTGTGAGAGATTTATATTGTAATCTCCTTCGGTGATCGTATCACATCCTGTGATAGTGATCAAGTTGTAATCCTCCTTTCTCATAGTGGATTATTTTCTGGCTGTCGCAGTTTGTGGGTTTTTCTCCGAGTTCTTCGGTTTCCCACGCAAATTTGGTGTTTGATTTTATCGCTCTTATTTTCATTCTTGAATTTTGTCATAATATCCGTCATCTCAATTTATTTTCGCTTCCGCTGTAACCTCGCAATTACTTACTTTTCCCTAACAAGTGGTATCAGAGATATGGTGGTTCAAATTTTGTGGAGTTAGGGTTCATGTAAGAGTTTCGGTTATGAGAAGACTACATTCAGAAATTCGTTCGTTGGTATCAAGAAATTTTCTGGCAAGATCATATATGGGGGTTGTGAAGAATTCTGTTGGATCCAGTTTGTGACCGTTCAACGGTTTGGCTACCCATCGCAGTTCTACCTTTCAAAGGTTCGTTGGCGATGAAGAAATTTGGATCTTTTGTTGATTTTAGTCCAAGGTGGAGGTTGTTAAGAAAGTGTCCTAAAATCACCTAGTTTGTTGATCCCGCAATTATTTGTTTCCTAATTGTATTAGGATATTATTTAGGTTTCCTTATTATGATGAATTCTAAATCTAATTGAAGTGGGAGTCAAGGTAGGTTTATAGGGAGTTTTCCCTATAAATAGAGGGTCTTGATCACCTTGTTTGGTGCGACCAATTTTGGGGTACCTCCTATGAGATGAGGTGTATTCAGAAATTTGATATTCCTGGATGGTGAGAGAGGTTTTGTTGAGAGCTTTGTTGACTAAGAGCATGTGTCTCTTTCGGGTGGATCTATTTCGATGTTTGAGATCTTTGTAATACTCTCTTTGTTGGATCTCGGGAGGAGATCGTTCGTTGTAGTCTCTACGAATAGTGGATTCGTTTGTGCTTGTGCCGCCCGTGGTTTTTTTTTTCCCGATTTGAATTTCCACGTTAAATCCTTGTCCCCTTTGTTCTTGCATTTATTGTTCTAGATATCCAGTAGTCATCTTATTTTGGTGTCATCCGCTATTATGTACTGCTCTTATAATTAAAACCCTAACAAGTGGTATCGGGCGGTAGAGATGACTTCACTTATGAAGTGCGATATTCTAAGATTCAATGGAATGAGGAGTTTCATTATGTGGGGATTGTAGATGAAGACGATCCTGATTCAGCACGTGTTATCGGATGTGATTGAGTATACCGACACGAAGACTGATGAAACGATGAGCGATGAAGATTTTAAAAAGCTCCAAAAGGATATCAAGGTCAACTTGAGTCCAAGGGAGAGGAAGAAGCTGAAAGATAAGGCCCTGGCAGGGATTCAACTGTGTTTGGCAGAGCATATTCAGAGAGAGGTGATGCATATCGAGTAACCTTGGAAGCTTTGGACCAAACTGGAAGAGTTGTACATGTCAAAGAGTCTTGCAAACAAGTACAAAATGAAGGAGAAGCTCTACAGGCTGCGAATGCCCACAAGTACTTCTCTGCAAGCACACCTTAGTGAATTTGATTCTATTATTACTGAGTTAGAATCAATGGATGTGAAACTCACTGATGAGGATAAGGCTTTACACTTAATCCTGTCCCTACTCTCTACCTACATCACATAAACAATTTAAGGAGATCATGTTGTATAGGAACTGTGGTGTCCTTAACCTTAGTGAAGTAAAGGCCAGTTCACTGTCTAAGGAGAAATTTTATACCGAGGGTGAAGACCAAGGCAGTGATGCCTTGATAGTAAGGGGAAGGAATAATGATCGTAGGGGAAACAGGTCTAGAGGGAAGTCTAAATGCAGTTAAAAGTCTAGGAATCCTCACAAGAATAAGAAGTGTAATTAATGTGGCAAGATGGGGCATATATAGAAGGATTGTTGGACTAAGCAAAGAGACCAGGAGTAGAGTAGTAAGGATAACAACACCAAACCTAGTACCTCAAAATGTGTTGAGTCCGAGTCAAATGGTGATGGGTTTGTAGTTACGGATGGTGCATTGGCTACCACATCGAATAGGATAGCAAGGGAGGAGCGGGTTCTTGATACGGGGTGCACCTATCATATGTGTCCTCATAAGGATGGGTTCGAGTCCTATGAGAGTGTTGACACCTGCGTCGTAATCATGGGTAACAACACTGCCTGCAAGGTTGCAGGAATTGGCAACATCAAAATCAGGACCCACGATAGCATCATTAGAACTCTGAAGGAGGTTCGTCATATCCCTAACATGACCTACAATTTGATTTCTTTGGGTACTCTTGAGGCTAACGGTCATAGGTACAAAGGAGAAGATGGTGTCCTGAAAGTGTGCAGGGGTTCCATAGTTTTGATGAAGGGAATCAGGAAGGACAGCCTATACATCCTACATGGGTCTCTGGTGGCGGGAGCTGCGTGACATTTTAAATCTTGATGAGTCCGATAATGCAAAGCTATGGCACATGAGACTAGGCCACATGGGAGAGAAGAGAATGTCAATGCTGAGCAAGAAGGGATATCTTGGCGGCGCACAAATCGGCAAACTGAACTTTTGCGACCATTGTGTCTATGGGAAACAAAAGAGGGTCAGTTTCTCTAAGGCCAAGCATACAACGATAGAGATCCTTGACTATATTCACTCAGACTTGTGGGATCGTGCTAGAGTGTCATCATTGAGTAGCAAGCGCTACATGTTGACCTCCGTGGATGACTTCTTGAGAAAGACCTGGGTTTATTTCCTGCGGCACAAGAATGAGACATTCTCATACTTCAAGAAGTTCAAAGCTTTGGTGGGGAATTAGATAGGCAGAAAAATAAAGAAACTCAGGACAAACAATGGGTTGGAGTTCGTTGATTCTGAATTTACTGAGTTCTGCGAGCAACATGGGATTGCTAGGCATCGAACACTAATGGGTAAGCCTCAATAAAATGGCGTAGCTGAGAGAATCAACAGGACACTCCTGGAGAAAGCCTGTTGCATGCTCTCAAATGCAGGGCTTTGCAAGAACAAATCATTCTAGGCAGAGGTGATATACTAATATCTACTGCCTGCTACCTGCTAAACAGATCACCTCATGCCTCTATTGAATACCAGATTCCAAAGGAAGAATGGACAGGTAATCCAGTTAATTGTTTCAATTTGAGAATTTTCGGATGTCCTGTATGTGCCTATGAATGAGGAAGCTATCTCCTGTGTTAAAGGCATGTTTCTAGGTTATGGGTCTGATTCTAAGGGATACAGAATGTGGTGTCCTGACTTGAAGAGAGTCATACAATCTAGAGATGTAATATTTAGTGAAACTGCTATGTTATTTAGAACGGAGTCTACCGGTATTTTTGATGATGCAAGAAATCAGGAGGAGGATGCGGGAAGAGTAGTGTTCGAGATGGAGCGGTTGAGGGTCAAGTGGGCTCTTTGGAACCTACAATTAAGAGCAAGCTACGATAATGCTCTGAAAGCGGCTCGGGTTGTGAGCCTGAGATTGAGACTGGCATTCCTCAGATGGAGGAAGAACCGGGCATAGCAAGAAATCGTCCCGGGATAGAGATCAGGAGACCAGCGCAGTATCCTGAAGAAGACAATGTTACAATCACATATGCGCTGAGTGTTGCCGAGGAGACTCGTGAAGGTGCTAAACCTTCTACCTATCAGGAGGCCATCTCATGTCCAAGTGCCTCAAATTGGATAGGAGCTATGCAAGAGGAGATGGAGAGCCTATAGAAAAATCATACATGGGAGTTGTGTGAGTTGCCTAAAGGGCGACAAGCTCTTACAGCAAAGTGGGTGTACAAGAAGAAAGAAGGTATCCCCGGTGTAAAGAGTGCAAGGTGGAAGGCTAGATTGGTGGTTAGAGGTTGCAACCGGAAAGAGGGAATCGACTACAACGAAGTATTCTTGCCAGTTGTGAGGCATATGTCGATCCGCACCTTGCTAGCCTTTGTTGCTCTATTTGACTTGGAGTTGGAGCAACTTGATGTGAAGACAACTTTCCTCCATGGCGAGTTGGAGGAGGAAATATATATGAGGCAACCAAGGGGTTTCATCGTTCCTGGTAAGGAGGAATATGTGTGCAGATTGAGGAAGTCCTTGTATGGACTTAAACAGGCACCCACGCAGTAGTACAAAAGGTTTGATACCTTTATGGTAGAACAAGGGTACACAAGGAGTCACTATGACAATTGTGTGTACTTCAGGAAATTTGAAGAGTCTTTCATTTATTTATTATTGTACGTTGATGACATGTTGTTTGCCTCCAATGATATGTCACTTATTATGATGAATTCTAAATCTAATTGAAGTGGGAGTCAAGCTAGGTTTATAGGGAGTTTTCCCTATAAATAGAGGGTCTTGATCACCTTGTTTGGTGCGACCAATTTTGGGGTACCTCCTATGAGATGAGGTGTATTCAGAAATTTGATATTCCTGGATGGTGAGAGAGGTTTTGTTGAGAGCTTTGTTGACTAAGAGCATGTGTCTCTTTCGGGTGGATCTATTTTGATGTTTGAGATCTTTGTAATACTCTCTTTGTTGGATCTCGGGAGGAGATCGTTCGTTGTAGTCTCTACGAATAGTGGATTCGTTTGTGCTTGTGCCGCCCGTGGTTTTTTTTTTCCCGATTTGGATTTCCACGTTAAATCCTTGTCCCCTTTGTTCTTGCATTTATTGTTCTTGATATCCAGTAGTCATCTTATTTTGGTGTCATCCGCTATTATGTACTGCTCTTATAATTAAAACCCTAACAAGTGGTATCAGAGCGAGGTAGAGATGACTTCACTTATGAAGTGCGATATTCTAAGATTCAATGGAATGAGGAGTTTCATTATGTGGAGATTGCAGATGAAGACGATCCTGATTCAGCACGTGTTATCGGATGTGATTGAGTATACCGACACAAAGACTGATGAAACGATGAGCGATGAAGATTTTAAAAAGCTCCAAAAGGATATCAAGGTCAACTTGAGTCCAAGGGAGAGGAAGAAGCTGAAAGATAAGGCCCTGGCAGGGATTCAACTGTGTTTGGCAGAGCATATTCAGAGAGAGGTGATGCATATCGAGTAACCTTGGAAGCTTTGGACCAAACTGGAAGAGTTGTACATGTCAAAGAGTCTTGCAAACAAGTACAAAATGAAGGAGAAGCTCTACAGGCTGCGAATGCCCACAAGTACTTCTCTGCAAGCACACCTTAGTGAATTTGATTCTATTATTACTGAGTTAGAATCAATGGATGTGAAACTCACTGATGAGGATAAGGCTTTACACTTAATCCGTCCCTACTCTACCTACATCACATAAACAATTTAAGGAGATCATGTTGTATAGGAACTGTGTCCTTAACCTTAGTGAAGTAAAGGCAGTTTCACTGTCTAAGGAGAAATTTTATACCGAGGGTGAAGACCAAGGCAGTGATGCCTTGATAGTAAGGGGAAGGAATAATGATCGTAGGGGAAACAGGTCTAGAGGGAAGTCTAAATGCAGTTAAAAGTCTAGGAATCCTCACAAGAATAAGAAGTGTAATTAATGCGGCAAGATGGGGCATATAGAGAAGGATTGTTGGACTAAGCAAAGAGACCAGGAGTAGAGTAGTAAGGATAACAACACCAAACCTAGTACCTCAAAATGTGTTGAGTCCGAGTCAAATGGTGATGGGTTTGTAGTTACGGATGGTGCATTGGCTACCACATCGAATAGGATAGCAAGGGACGATCGGGTTCTTGATACGGGGTGCACCTATCATATGTGTCCTCATAAGGATGGGTTCGAGTCCTATGAGAGTGTTGACACCTGCGTCGTAATCATGGGTAACGACACTGCCTGCAAGGTTGCAGGAATTGGCAACATCAAAATCAGGACCCACGATAGCATCATTAGAACTCTGAAGGAGGTTCGTCATATCCCTAACATGACCTACAATTTGATTTCTTTGGGTACTCTTGAGGCTAACGGTCGTAGGTACAAAGGAGAAGATGGTGTCTGAAAGTGCAGGGGTTCCATAGTTTTGATGAAGGGAATCAGGAAGGACAGCCTATACATCCTACATGGGTCTACAGTGGCAGGAACTGCAGCAACATTTTAAATCTTGATGAGTCCGATAATGCAAAGTTGTGGCACATGAGACTAGGCCACATGGGAGAGAAGAGAATGTCAATGCTGAGCAAGAAGGGATATCTTGGCGGCGCACAAATCGGCAAACTGAACTTTTGCGACCATTGTGTCTATGGGAAACAAAAGAGGGTCGGGCTCTAAGGCCAAGCATACAACGATAGAGATCCTTGACTATATTCACTCAGACTTGTGGGGTCGTGCTAGAGTGTCATCATTGAGTAGCAAGCGCTACATGTTGACCTCCGTGGATGACTTCTTGAGAAAGACCTGGGTTTATTTCCTGCGGCACAAGAATGAGACATTCTCATACTTCAAGAAGTTCAAAGCTTTGGTGGGGAATTAGATAGGCAGAAAAATAAAGAAACTCAGGACAAACAATGGGTTGGAGTTCGTTGATTCTGAATTTACTGAGTTCTGCGAGCAACATGGGATTGCTAGGCATCGAACACTAATGGGTAAGCCTCAATAAAATGGCGTAGCTGAGAGAATCAACAGGACACTCCTGGAGAAAGCCTGTTGCATGCTCTCAAATGCAGGGCTTTGCAAGAACAAATCATTCTAGGCAGAGGTGATATACTAATATCTACTGCCTGCTACCTGCTAAACAGATCACCTCATGCCTCTATTGAATACCAGATTCCAAAGGAAGAATGGACAGGTAATCCAGTTAATTGTTTCAATTTGAGAATTTTCGGATGTCCTGTATGTGCCCATGTGAATGAGGGGAAGCTATCTCCCAGGGCTGTTAAAGGCATGTTTCTAGGTTATGGGTCTGAGTCTAAGGGATACAGAATGTGGTGTCCTGACTTGAAGAGAGTCATACAATCTAGAGATGTAATATTTAATGAAACT
Source organism: Portulaca oleracea (assembly GCA_029582165.1). NCBI lineage: Eukaryota > Viridiplantae > Streptophyta > Magnoliopsida > Caryophyllales > Portulacaceae > Portulaca > Portulaca oleracea. The sequence continues at coordinate 15,994,945 of CM055868.1, forward strand.
GCTATGTTATTTAGAACGGAGTCTACCGGTATTTTTGATGATGCAAGAAATCAGGAGGAGGATGCAGGAAGAGTAGTGTTCGAGATGGAGCCGGTTGAGTGTTAAGGTGGAGCTGCTGGAACCTACAATTAAGAGCAAGCTACTGATAATGCTCCTGAAACAGCTCGGGTTGACGAGCCTGAGATTGAGACTGGCATTCCTCAGATGGAGGAAGAACCGGGCATAGCAAGAAATCGTCCCGGGATAGAGATCAGGAGACCAGCGCAGTATCCTGAAGAAGACAATGTTATAATCACATATGCGCTGAGTGTTGCCGAGGAGACTCGTGAAGGTGCTAAACCTTCTACCTATCAGGAGGCCATCTCATGTCCAAGTGCCTCAAATTGGATAGGAGCTATGCAAGAGGAGATGGAGAGCCTATAGAAAAATCATACATGGGAGTTGTGTGAGTTGCCTAAAGGGCGACAAGCTCTTACAGCAAAGTGGGTGTACAAGAAGAAAGAAGGTATCCCCGGTGTAAAGAGTGCAAGGTGGAAGGCTAGATTGGTAGTTAGAGGTTGCAACCGGAAAGAGGGAATCGACTACAACGAAGTATTCTTGCCAGTTGTGAGGCATATGTCGATCCGCACCTTGCTAGCCTTTGTTGCTCTATTTGACTTGGAGTTGGAGCAACTTGATGTGAAGACAACTTTCCTCCATGGCAAGTTGGAGGAGGAAATATATATGAGGCAACCAAGGGGTTTCATCGTTCCTGGTAAGGAGGAATATGTGTGCAGATTGAGGAAGTCCTTGTATGGACTTAAACAGGCACCCACGCAGTAGTACAAAAGGTTTGATACCTTTATGGTAGAACAAGGGTACACAAGGAGTCACTATGACAATTGTGTGTACTTCAGGCAATTTGAAGAGTCTTTCATTTATTTATTATTGTACGTTGATGACATGTTGTTTGCCTCCAATGATATGTCACTTATCAAGAAACTGAAATCTAAACTCAATCAGGAGTTTGAGATGAAAGACCTCGGAGCGGCAAAGAAGATTTTGGTGATGGAGATCCAGAGAGATAGAAAGGCAGGGAAGTTGTTCCTGTCTCAGAAGAGGTATTTGGAGAAGGTGTTAGACAGATTTAAATGAGAAACTGTAAGGCAGTTTCAACACCCTTAGCTGCACACTTCAATTTGTCTGGTGAGAACTGTCCTAAATCTGATATGAAGGGGAAGAGGATGTCAAATATTTCTTATGCTAGTGCAGTTGGTAGATTGATGTATGCTATGGTGTGCACTAGACTTGACCTATCCCATGCAGCTAGTGTGGTGAGTAGATATATGTAGAATCAATGGAAGGAGCATTAGGATGGAGTGAAGTGGATCCTTCGCTATGTGAAGGGAACCTTGGAGAAGGGAATCCTGTATGATAGAGGTAGTGCTGCAACGTCTGATGTTGTAGGTTATGTTGATGCTGATTGTGGTGGAGATCTGGATAGGAGACACTCAATTTCATGGTACGTGTTCACTATATGTTGAGGAACAGTGTCCTGGAAAGCTTCACTTCAATCTATAGCAGCCCTTTCTACTACTGAGGTTGAATATATTGATGCGATAGAAGGAGTGAACGAGGCCATCTGGTTGAGGGGATTGGTCATGGAGATTGGAGTACCACTGGGCGAGACCGTGGTTTACTCAGACAGTCAGAGTGTTATACATTTGACCAAGAATGACATTTATCATTCGAAGACCAAGCATATAAGTGTCAGGTATCACTTCATCCGAGATACAGTGGCTGCAGGAGAGATTGTGGTGAAGAATGTGCATACTTCTAACAATCTTACAGATATGTTAACCAAGCCTCTATCTACAGTTAATTTCGAACATTGTTTGGACTTAGTTGGTGTTTGAGCATGTAAGAGCCTGTAGGACCCTGGAAAAAGTGACCACTTTTCCCGTGATGCGCTACTTAAACGATCGGGAGCCGACTAAGGTTGCTTAATCCTTAAATAAGGATATTTTTATTTTTCGAAATTCATTTTCAGGGTGGTGAAATTTTATTTATTTTACAAATCCATTTTTATTATTTAAATATTGGAAACTACACCAAAATATATTAATAATAACCTAAAATCGACCCAAACAATAAATTCAAGCCAAAGAGAAAGCAAGGGGCGCTAAGAGCGATCAAAACCCTGGTTTTGACCGATCTTGACTGGCGCTGCTTTCCTGGGCCAGAGAAAAGGGGTTGGAAATAGTAAAACCCGTGCGGGTTTTATTGTTTCCTAGCCCACTTTCTCTCGGTTTTGGCCTTGAATATGATGAATGGGAGATGTTAAGCCATTTTTAATTATTTTAGTGCAAACTCTAATGTTAAATAATTAAACGGATTGTAAAAAAGAACAAAAGAGTCGTCAACCGATTTAAGGAAACCGACAAACCGTAAAAAAATACAAATAACTCCGGTCTACGAAACCCGATTCTAAGTTCGGGGGTAAGGTTACGAATTCGAGAATTATAGGAATTCTCGAATTCGCCTGTTAGAAATCAGACTCTGCTAAAATCGACATTAAAATGAAATAAAGCGGGGAGAAGTTTAATTAATTTCGTGAGTTTATATTCTTAATCATGCAATGTAAAGAATGAGGTTTTTATTTACAAAACATGCACAATTAATAGAAACGAAATATAAATTACATGATTAAAAACTAAAAACAGGCAGGTGAAAGCGAACCTTTTTTATTTAGAAGCCCGAATACGCCGATCAAACTCTTGCCTTTGCGTTAACTTGGGGGATGGCTAATGACTTGATGAGAATTTGGTCACTTGGTCACTTTTCAACACAACAGGTTTAGCACTTTATTAAAGTCCCTTCAAGGAATGCATTTCATAAAAATAAAGCGCTTAAGAGCATCCACAGGGAATAGTATATTGTATTACCTGCTAAAACAATTGCGTCCAAACAAGGAAGACACGGAGCTCTAAATCGATATCCTCGCTCAACCTAATAAAAGGTTCTATAATCAACACGTGCACTAATAATTACTTAACAGCATAACTACCCTTCCCAATTATAACATATTTCATTTAATCACGTACCACATAATTTCTAATATAGAATCTAAAAAGAGTTTATACTTAACTAAAGAACTTTATTTTATAACTTGCATGACACTATTCACTATATTTACCAAAATGCCACTAGACATGCATTACACTACAATAGGCCACTATTATCACATTTAATTAGTTACTACACACATTTAGGGTTCCTAAACATATTTCTAGGTCTCATGAGACAACCTTAAAAATACTTTACATGTGACATACTAAATATAACATTCCAAGACATAGAACTTCAAGTCCACACACACACTTATCACTATAAAATAAAAATAGTATTAGGATTTAATAGTAATACCTCATAATATAAAGTTCAAACTTTACCAAGGGCCTAATAACATATATTTAACTTAATATTAATGTAATAATAATAACTTTTTAAATAACATATAATCAAGACCTAATATTATTATTTTTCAACATACTTTTAAATAAAATACCATCAAATATTATTTTTCAAAAGACCACATACATAGTAACTAAACAACATATAGATAATATTAACATGCACTAAACATTAGGAAATAAAGTTACCAAATAATATGGAAATATTAATAACTTAATATTATTGTCAAAAATGGATAATATACTTGAAAGAAAACTAACATACAATAATAGGGTTTCATTTGTAAATTCAAGGAAACTTGATAATAACTATTTCCTAATCTCATAAAATATTTCCCAAACAATAAACCTAATAACATATGGATACATAACATAATATGAAAACTTATATTAATAATATGAATTTAATCATTCAAAGTAATCAAATATACTTCTAAAAGAGACTTTCAAAATAATATTTTTGAACCTAGCTAGTACTGTAATAAAAACTTGATAATAATATAGCTTAAGAACATGGAAAGAATTTTATACATAAACCCTAGTTTATAAAATCATAAGGGTAATTTACTAACTCTAAACAATATGAATAAACTTGTTATACACATAGATATTACATATGAACCCTACTAACAACCTAGGGCTAAACATGCATCTTTGGCCATAATATCATCACATAAACACCCATTGATCCACTCCTAATCATCAAGTTCTATGACATCAACATAATCTTCCAGATTACTACCCTTAAACAACCCTTAATAACCCAACAATAAACTCATGCTAGCAAAAATATAGAGAGAGAAAATAAGAGTTTTAGGGCACAAACAGTGGGTCCAAGCTAGGAGAGGTGGGACCGGGGTGGTGCTCGGGGTCGGCGGTCACGGCGACGGGGTCCCGGTGGTTGTCGGTGCTGCGGTGGTCGTCGGAAAACAACGGTGGCGGCGGCTTCACTTGGGCACGGGGAGAAGGGTGGCGTTTGCGATGGGTAGCAACAGCAGCAGTACATGTACTGCCAACGTAGAGAGAGGGAGAGAGAGAAAGAGAAAAAGAAAAAGAATGAAGGGAGGGGGCGCGTGTCAAGTGGGGATAGGGTAGCAGAGGGCATACCCAGGTAGTGGGAAATTTTGCGGAAGAAACCGTTGGAGGAACAAAACAATTATCCACAATCTGATAAATTTGAGGAATGATGTCACTTATATGACATCATAAATCTAACCCAAAAATTTCCAAATAAAATTATATTACCTCATAAATCCCATAACAGCAGAACCTAAGAAAAAAGGTAAAAACCCTCTCAACTGATTAAAAGATTTTACACTCGAAGTCCCAAAAATTCATAACTGATATTGTTAGAATTCTAAAAATTCTAACGAAAACACTCGCGGTCCTAAAAGCTCCGTATGATCAACAGGTAATCATATAATAAATAAAGTCATGTTTTCACCATTTTAACGGTATTTCTACTGATATTTCCGGGGTTTTACAAGTCATTTGTTAAAAATGTATGCCACCTCCCAGCAAATTTTTGGTGATTAAGGCTGTTGGTTTTTCTCCTTTTTTTTCTTTTTTTTGGGGGGGGGGGGGGCAGAGTGACAACAACTTACGCAAAATAAACTACCTAAAGTCAAGGATGGGCTCTTCTCCGTTGCTCCAGTGGTAAGAGTATGTGCTTCCTAAACCAAATTACGGTCTACTTTACTAACAATACAAACAATAAAACTTAACAATTTTTGTCTACAACTCAACATAATATTATGACATTCCCATGGTGCTTTAGTTATTCCTCTGAAGAGATTGATAACTTGTACTGAATCCGTCCAGTTCCTAAACTCACTGGTACCCATCTCTATCACTCTTGACATTGCACTTTCGATGCCCTCCAGTTCCATTTGTAGTGCTACTAAACCATAGGTTGCCTTTGTCAAGGTCTCTCTCCATGTTTCCCCTTGTTTAAGAACCCAGGCGAATCCTTATGCCAGCGACTCACTACACCACGCTCCATCACACTGGAGCAAATAACTTGGTCTGGAAAAATGTCCAAGGGTCCATTCAAACTCCACATCTGTTTAATGATTGGTTTGGGTGGATGTGTTGTTGTTCGCCTTCTACCTGTGTTCCATCGCCCTTTGATATTCCAGCACCTCCTTTGTGATGTTATTGATTGTTCGTTGTGGGTGTGTCTCAATTCCTTCGATCGCATTCTTACACCATGCTATCCAGTTGTTCCAAAGTGAGCCACAGAAGACTTTGACCTTCCAGAAATTGTTTGTACATCCTTGCACAAGAATAATATCAAGTTTCTCAACCACTATCTGATTCCCATTCAAGAAAAGTAACATTTCCTAAAAATATGATCAATTGATTCCAAACCTGTCCAAACAAAGCGCATGCCACCTCAAGTTCTTGAATGCATATGCTCCTATTAGCTGCTGTAGTGACTGCATTGCAAAACAGTTTCTAGAAAAGCGTCTTCCACTTTATTGGTATATCAAGCACCCACATTTCCTTCCACATACGTTGCTCCTGATCTGATATCCTCAAAGCTGAGCAATTTTTCCGCTCCCAGCCTTCCCATTGCATAAAGTACCCAAACTTTATTGTAAAAGATCCATCCTTCGTTGCCATCCAAATGTCTGCATCTTCCTCGTCTTGGTTTCTAATGGGATATGCCAGAATTCTCCTGGCTATGTCCCAATAGAAAGTCTCCCTGATCAACGTGGTGCTCCAGGTTCTAGAGTCGGCTGACATCAGATTCGCCACTGGTTGATTCTCCCAGTGTTCTCTCTGCGCTTCCTATTTCAGTTGGACGTTGTGCCCAACCCAATTGTCGTCCAAAATTAAAGTCCCTCTCCCATTTCCAACCTTTTTTCCAAGGTGTGACTTCACAGTTGTTACACTCCTACAGAGCCCTTTCAACCAGCAGATCTTCCCCTCACAAACTCCCCTTTCACAGCAATGGGAGAGTGATATTTGTACCTAACCTTGTAAACTCTACTCAACAATAGCCCTAGGTTGGTCTGTAGCCTCCATGCCTACTTGACCAACAAAGCATTATTCATCCATTCTGTCCTCCTGAGTCCCATTCCACCCGTTCCTTTTGGCTTAAACAAGAGATCCCTTGAGACCCAATGTTTTGAGTTACTCCCCACCCCATTCCACCAAAAGAAATTCACAATCAGGCTGTCAATTTTGGTCGCCAAGGTTGATGGGATTTTGTAGACTAATAGAATGTGTTGATTCAAGGTTGACAACACTACATTGATAAAAACCATTCTTCCTCCTATGGACAGCATGGAGGCCTTCCAACCTTTCAATTGCTTTGTAATATTGTCTAGAAGGAAGCCCAACTGAGTGGTTTCTTCCTATCTAGAGTTGGAGGAACCCCTAAATATTTCTCAAACAGTTCTGCTACCTTAAAGCCAAAGACGACTTTCAGACCCTACTTCTCCTCCTCAGCAACATTCTTGGATAACATGATCTGGGACTTGTTTATGTTGATCACTTGTCCTAACGCTGTGCAAAAGGTGTCCACACATCTTTTGAGGTTATGCACTTTGCTCACTTCCACCTTAGTAAAGAACACAGAGTCATCTGCAAAGAAAATACGTGTGATTTCCGAACTGCCTTTCACTACATGGGTGACACTTTACTATTGTCTGTCGGATATATTAGTCGTTTAAATTCATTTAAAGAAAAGTTGTCTTTGATAGCTAATTGTTTCTAAATAGAATATCTCGTGAAATTTTATTTATACCTTTTAATTACCAATTTTGACATATTATTCATGAAAATTAGATTGTAGTGTACAAGATTTTAAGTCTTGAGATTGTGGGGAACCCAACCTTAAAATTGTATAATAGTAAAACAAATTTGACTATAATGCGACGACACCAGATTGGTTTCCACCAAGTTTAGTGAAACTAGGTGGATTGTCATAGTTTGTTGTACCACAATTTAATAGTTGAAATGTTTGGACTACTACAATCAAATTTTACATACTATGGCTTACTAACTTTCAAATCATGAAAAGTTAGGCCTATTTGAGTCCAATATGCTATATTTTGGTTCCACCCAACTCAGTAGTGGTGCACTATAATCCAATACTTTCACAATTTGGCTTACTGTGTTACAATTTTGAAGTTCGATTTACCACAATCCCAAAGCCTAAAATATGGTGCCCTATGATCTAATTTTCCTAATATTTCTCAATTACTTTTATGATAGCATGTATGTAATTTTCAACAAATTTTGGGTCAAATGGTAATTTCTACAAGCATCCAATCCCAATAGATTGCTCATTTCATCATATTGAAAATCAGTCTATTGGGTCCAATCAGCCAAGTGATGGGTTGTTACCAAACACTTATTTAGCCTATTTGACTTGATCAAATCTTTCAATGAGACATTTTTATCAATAAGTCTTCCAATAAGTTATTTACCAAACACCCCCTTCATTTGCGTGCCATTTAACCATCAGACTCAGTCGCTTATATATGCCATCCATCAGATACTATTTTAAAGGGCATCAAATTCGCATGGTGAATATCAAGTACTATTTTTAAGGACATCAAGCATTTAGTTGTTAAAATGGGCATTAGTTGCCAAGACCTCATTGGGGACCAACGTTGGATAATCGTCCTCCTAAGCGATTTTACTCAAAACCATTTGAAAGTTAGGAGCATCCCAAGTGATTGTGGAAAGTTGATACCTCATTGCTAGATTTCTCCGAAAAACAGATGGGGACACGATAAGGGAATTAGAGCATGAAACCAGATTGATGACTTGTCGCTGCTTCCAAAAATATAATCTCTTAATCAAATTCCATTACACCAACATCAAGATCAGATCGATCCCCATCAATACCACCATAAAAAGAATTTAGGGCCCAGTTCATCCGTCGTCAACCGTCACCGTTTTCCTTCACTCACCTCTCATCTAGGCACTAAGATAAGCTCAAAATGTGACAACAATGTTGATGACTTCATAAAAAAAAAACCTTCTATTTGATGGCTTCCTTCAATTTCCTCGTGCTCCTTTGTAAGAGGTGAATACTTGTTGTTTGACCAGTGCCGGGTGCCACAAAGACCAACGAGGATGAGGTTAGATGTGTTGTTGTCGTGAGCGATAACTTAAGTGATTGAATTATAGTTATTATTTTTGTATCTATTATTGGGTTTATGGCCCATTGGATCAGCTAAGGTCTAAAACGACAGAGGATACAGTTTTAATCTAATTCTAATTTCCTCTTCCAGCCAGATTCTACTTGTTGTTATTTGAGTTTTAATCTAATTCTATTTTTCTCCTAACCTCCTTATAAATAAGGTTTAGTTTTCTCCACTGTAATTATCAGAGTGAGATCAGAGAGAAATATTGAGAGAGAGGGAGTCTTGCCAATATTTTCTCAGTTTATCTCGAGAGATTGTGAGTTGTGAGTGTGTGAGAGATTTATATTGTAATCTCCTTCGGTGATCGTATCACATCCTGTGATAGTGATCAAGTTGTAATCCTCCTTTCTCATAGTGGATTATTTTCTGGCTGTCGCAGTTTGTGGGTTTTTCTCCGAGTTCTTCGGTTTCCCACGCAAATTTGGTGTTTGATTTTATCGCTCTTATTTTCATTCTTGAATTTTGTCATAATATCCGTCATCTCAATTTATTTTCGCTTCCGCTGTAACCTCGCAATTACTTACTTTTCCCTAACAAGTGGTATCAGAGATATGGTGGTTCAAATTTTGTGGAGTTAGGGTTCATGTAAGAGTTTCGGTTATGAGAAGACTACATTCAGAAATTCGTTCGTTGGTATCAAGAAATTTTCCGCAAGATCATATATGGGGTTGTGAAGAATTACATTGGATCGGTTGTGACCGTTCAACGGTTTGGCTACCCATCGCAGTTCTACCTTTCAAAGGTTCGTTGGCGATGAAGAAATTTGGATCTTTTGTTGATTTTAGTCCAAGGTGGAGGTTGTTAAGAAAGTGTCCTAAAATCACCTAGTTTGTTGATCCCGCAATTATTTGTTTCCTAATTGTATTAGGATATTATTTAGGTTTCCTTATTATGATGAATTCTAAATCTAATTGAAGTGGGAGTCAGGGTAGGTTTATAGGGAGTTTTCCCTATAAATAGAGGGTCTTGATCACCTTGTTTGGTGCGACCAATTTTGGGGTACCTCCTATGAGATGAGGTGTATTCAGAAATTTGATATTCCTGGATGGTGAGAGAGGTTTTGTTGAGAGCTTTGTTGACTAAGAGCATGTGTCTCTTTCGGGTGGATCTATTTCGATGTTTGAGATCTTTGTAATACTCTCTTTGTTGGATCTCGGGAGGAGATCGTTCGTTGTAGTCTCTACGAATAGTGGATTCGTTTGTGCTTGTGCCGCCCGTGGTTTTTTTTTTCCCGATTTGGATTTCCACGTTAAATCCTTGTCCCCTTTGTTCTTGCATTTATTGTTCTAGATATCCAGTAGTCATCTTATTTTGGTGTCATCCGCTATTATGTACTGCTCTTATAATTAAAACCCTAACAAGTGGTATCAGAGCGAGGTAGAGATGACTTCACTTATGAAGTGCGATATTCTAAGATTCAATGGAATGAGGAGTTTCATTATGTGGGGATTGCAGATGAAGACGATCCTGATTCAGCACGTGTTATCGGATGTGATTGAGTATACCGACACGAAGACTGATGAAACGATGAGCGATGAAGATTTTAAAAAGCTCCAAAAGGATATCAAGGTCAACTTGAGTCCAAGGGAGAGGAAGAAGCTGAAAGATAAGGCCCTGGCAGGGATTCAACTGTGTTTGGCAGAGCATATTCAGAGAGAGGTGATGCATATCGAGTAACCTTGGAAGCTTTGGACCAAACTGGAAGAGTTGTACATGTCAAAGAGTCTTGCAAACAAGTACAAAATGAAGGAGAAGCTCTACAGGCTGCGAATGCCCACAAGTACTTCTCTGCAAGCACACCTTAGTGAATTTGATTCTATTATTACTGAGTTAGAATCAATGGATGTGAAACTCACTGATGAGGATAAGGCTTTACACTTAATCCTGTCCCTACTCTCTACCTACATCACATAAACAATTTAAGGAGATCATGTTGTATAGGAACTGTGGTGTCCTTAACCTTAGTGAAGTAAAGGCCAGTTCACTGTCTAAGGAGAAATTTTATACCGAGGGTGAAGACCAAGGCAGTGATGCCTTGATAGTAAGGGGAAGGAATAATGATCGTAGGGGAAACAGTCAGAGGGAAGTCTAAATGCAGTTAAAAGTCTAGGAATCCTCACAAGAATAAGAAGTGTAATTAATGTGGCAAGATGGGGCATATATAGAAGGATTGTTGGACTAAGCAAAGAGACCAGGAGTAGAGTAGTAAGGATAACAACACCAAACCTAGTACCTCAAAATGTGTTGAGTCCGAGTCAAATGGTGATGGGTTTGTAGTTACGGATGGTGCATTGGCTACCACATCGAATAGGATAGCAAGGGACGAGGGTTCTTGATACGGGGTGCACCTATCATATGTGTCCTCATAAGGATGGGTTCGAGTCCTATGAGAGTGTTGACACCTGCGTCGTAATCATGGGTAACGACACTGCCTGCAAGGTTGCAGGAATTGGCAACATCAAAATCAGGACCCACGATAGCATCATTAGAACTCTGAAGGAGGTTCGTCATATCCCTAACATGACCTACAATTTGATTTCTTTGGGTACTCTTGAGGCTAACGGTCGTAGGTACAAAGGAGAAGATGGTGTCCTGAAAGTGTGCAGGGGTTCCATAGTTTTGATGAAGGGAATCAGGAAGGACAGCCTATACATCCTACATGGGTCTACAGTGGCAGGAACTGCAGCAACATTTTAAATCTTGATGAGTCCGATAATGCAAAGCTGTGGCACATGAGACTAGGCCACATGGGAGAGACGAGAATGTCAATGCTGAGCAAGAAGGGATATCTTGGCGGCGCACAAATCGGCAAACTGAACTTTTGCGACCATTGTGTCTATGGGAAACAAAAGAGGGTCAGTTTCTCTAAGGCCAAGCATACAACGATAGAGATCCTTGACTATATTCACTCAGACTTGTGGGATCGTGCTAGAGTGTCATCATTGAGTAGCAAGCGCTACATGTTGACCTCCGTGGATGACTTCTTGAGAAAGACCTGGGTTTATTTCCTGCGGCACAAGAATGAGACATTCTCATACTTCAAGAAGTTCAAAGCTTTGGTGGGGAATTAGATAGGCAGAAAAATAAAGAAACTCAGGACAAACAATGGGTTGGAGTTCGTTGATTCTGAATTCTCGAGTTCTGCGAGCAACATGGGATTGCTAGGCATCGAACACTAATGGGTAAGCCTCAATAAAATGGCGTAGCTGAGAGAATCAACAGGACACTCCTGGAGAAAGCCTGTTGCATGCTCTCAAATGCAGGGCTTTGCAAGAACAAATCATTCTAGGCAGAGGTGATATACTAATATCTACTGCCTGCTACCTGCTAAACAGATCACCTCATGCCTCTATTGAATAGATTCCAAAGGAAGAATGGACAGTAATCCAGATTAATTGTTTCAATTTGAGAATTTTGGATGTCTGTATGCCCATGAATGAGGAAGCTATCTCGAGTACATTAAAGGCATGTTTCTAGGTTATGGGTCTGAGTCTAAAGGATACAGAATGTGGTGTCTTGACTTGAAGAGAGTCATACAATCTAGAGATGTAATATTTAATGAAACTGCTATGTTATTTAGAACGGAGTCTACCGGTATTTTTGATGATGCAAGAAATCAGGAGGAGGATGCAGGAAGAGTAGTGTTCGAGATGGAGCCGGTTGAGGGTCAAGGTGGAGCTGCTGGAACCTACAATTAAGAGCAAGCTACTGATAATGCTCCTGAAACAGCTCGGGTTGACGAGCCTGAGATTGAGACTGGCATTCCTCAGATGGAGGAAGAACCGGGCATAGCAAGAAATCGTCCCGGGATAGAGATCAGGAGACCAGCGCAGTATCCTGAAGAAGACAATGTTATAATCACATATGCGCTGAGTGTTGCCGAGGAGACTCGTGAAGGTGCTAAACCTTCTACCTATCAGGAGGCCATCTCATGTCCAAGTGCCTCAAATTGGATAGGAGCTATGCAAGAGGAGATGGAGAGCCTATAGAAAAATCATACATGGGAGTTGTGTGAGTTGCCTAAAGGGCGACAAGCTCTTACAGCAAAGTGGGTGTACAAGAAGAAAGAAGGTATCCCCGGTGTAAAGAGTGCAAGGTGGAAGGCTAGATTGGTGGTTAGAGGTTGCAACCGGAAAGAGGGAATCGACTACAACGAAGTATTCTTGCCAGTTGTGAGGCATATGTCGATCCGCACCTTGCTAGCCTTTGTTGCTCTATTTGACTTGGAGTTGGAGCAACTTGATGTGAAGACAACTTTCCTCCATGGCGAGTTGGAGGAGGAAATATATATGAGGCAACCAAGGGGTTTCATCGTTCCTGGTAAGGAGGAATATGTGTGCAGATTGAGGAAGTCCTTGTATGGACTTAAACAGGCACCCACGCAGTAGTACAAAAGGTTTGATACCTTTATGGTAGAACAAGGGTACACAAGGAGTCACTATGACAATTGTGTGTACTTCAGGCAATTTGAAGAGTCTTTCATTTATTTATTATTGTACGTTGATGACATGTTGTTTGCCTCCAATGATATGTCACTTATTATGATGAATTCTAAATCTAATTGAAGTGGGAGTCAAGGTAGGTTTATAGGGAGTTTTCCCTATAAATAGAGGGTCTTGATCACCTTGTTTGGTGCGACCAATTTTGGGGTACCTCCTATGAGATGAGGTGTATTCAGAAATTTGATATTCCTGGATGGTGAGAGAGGTTTTGTTGAGAGCTTTGTTGACTAAGAGCATGTGTCTCTTTCGGGTGGATCTATTTTGATGTTTGAGATCTTTGTAATACTCTCTTTGTTGGATCTCGGGAGGAGATCGTTCGTTGTAGTCTCTACGAATAGTGGATTCGTTTGTGCTTGTGCCGCCCGTGGTTTTTTTTTTTCCCGATTTGGATTTCCACGTTAAATCCTTGTCCCCTTTGTTCTTGCATTTATTGTTCTTGATATCCAGTAGTCATCTTATTTTGGTGTCATCCGCTATTATGTACTGCTCTTATAATTAAAACCCTAACAAGTGGTATCAGAGCGAGGTAGAGATGACTTCACTTATGAAGTGCGATATTCTAAGATTCAATGGAATGAGGAGTTTCATTATGTGGAGATTGCAGATGAAGACGATCCTGATTCAGCACGTGTTATCGGATGTGATTGAGTATACCGACACAAAGACTGATGAAACGATGAGCGATGAAGATTTTAAAAAGCTCCAAAAGGATATCAAGGTCAACTTGAGTCCAAGGGAGAGGAAGAAGCTGAAAGATAAGGCCCTGGCAGGGATTCATTTGTGTTTGGCAGAGCATATTCAGAGAGAGGTGATGCATATCGAGTAACCTTGGAAGCTTTGGACCAAACTGGAAGAGTTGTACATGTCAAAGAGTCTTGCAAACAAGTACAAAATGAAGGAGAAGCTCTACAGGCTGCGAATGCCCACAAGTACTTCTCTGCAAGCACACCTTAGTGAATTTGATTCTATTATTACTGAGTTAGAATCAATGGATGTGAAACTCACTGATGAGGATAAGGCTTTACACTTAATCCTGTCCCTACTCTCTACCTCCATCACATAAACAATTTAAGGAGATCATGTTGTATAGGAACTGTGGTGTCCTTAACCTTAGTGAAGTAAAGGCCAGTTCACTGTCTAAGGAGAAATTTTATACCGAGGGTGAAGACCAAGGCAGTGATGCCTTGATAGTAAGGGGAAGGAATAATGATCGTAGGGGAAACAGGTCTAGAGGGAAGTCTAAATGCAGTTAAAAGTCTAGGAATCCTCACAAGAATAAGAAGTGTAATTAATGTGGCAAGATGGGGCATATAGAGAAGGATTGTTGGACTAAGCAAAGAGACCAGGAGTAGAGTAGTAAGGATAACAACACCAAACCTAGTACCTCAAAATGTGTTGAGTCCGAGTCAAATGGTGATGGGTTTGTAGTTACGGATGGTGCATTGGCTACCACATCGAATAGGATAGCAAGGGACGAGCGGGTTCTTGATACGGGGTGCACCTATCATATGTGTCCTCATAAGGATGGGTTCGAGTCCTATGAGAGTGTTGACACCTGCGTCGTAATCATGGGTAACGACACTGCCTGCAAGGTTGCAGGAATTGGCAACATCAAAATCAGGACCCACGATAGCATCATTAGAACTCTGAAGGAGGTTCGTCATATCCCTAACATGACCTACAATTTGATTTCTTTGGGTACTCTTGAGGCTAACGGTCGTAGGTACAAAGGAGAAGATGGTGTCCTGAAAGTGTGCAGGGGTTCCATAGTTTTGATGAAGGGAATCAGGAAGGACAGCCTATACATCCTACATGGGTCTACAGTGGCAGGAACTGCAGCAACATTTTAAATCTTGATGAGTCCAATAATGCAAAGCTGTGGCACATGAGACTAGGCCACATGGGAGAGAAGGGAATGTCAATGCTGAGCAAGAAGGGATATCTTGGCGGCGCACAAATCGGCAAACTGAACTTTTGCGACCATTGTGTCTATGGGAAACAAAAGAGGGTCAGTTTCTCTAAGGCCAAGCATACAACGATAGAGATCCTTGACTATATTCACTCAGACTTGTGGGGTCGTGCTAGAGTGTCATCATTGAGTAGCAAGCGCTACATGTTGACCTCCGTGGATGACTTCTTGAGAAAGACCTGGGTTTATTTCCTGCGGCACAAGAATGAGACATTCTCATACTTCAAGAAGTTCAAAGCTTTGGTGGGGAATTAGATAGGCAGAAAAATAAAGAAACTCAGGACAAACAATGGGTTGGAGTTCGTTGATTCTGAATTTACTGAGTTCTGCGAGCAACATGGGATTGCTAGGCATCGAACACTAATGGGTAAGCCTCAATAAAATGGCGGTGAGAGAATCAACAGACACTCTGAGAAAGCTGTTGCATGCTCTCAAATGCAGGGCTTTGCAAGAACAAATCATTCTAGGCAGAGGTGATATACTAATATCTACTGCCTGCTACCTGCTAAACAGATCACCTCATGCCTCTATTGAATACCAGATTCCAAAGGAAGAATGGACAGGTAATCCAGTTAATTGTTTCAATTTGAGAATTTTCGGATGTCCTGTATATGCCCATGTGAATGAGGGGAAGCTATCTCCCAGGGCTGTTAAAGGCATGTTATTTAGAACGGAGTCTACCGGTATTTTTGATGATGCAAGAAATCAGGAGGAGGATGCAGGAAGAGTAGTGTTCGAGATGGAGCCGGTTGAGTGTTAAGGTGGAGCTGCTGGAACCTACAATTAAGAGCAAGCTACTGATAATGCTCCTGAAACAGCTCGGGTTGACGAGCCTGAGATTGAGACTGGCATTCCTCAGATGGAGGAAGAACCGGGCATAGCAAGAAATCGTCCTGGGATAGAGATCAGGAGACCAGCGCAGTATCCTGAAGAAGACAATGTTATAATCACATATGCGCTGAGTGTTGCCGAGGAGACTCGTGAAGGTGCTAAACCTTCTACCTATCAGGAGGCCATCTCATGTCCAAGTGCCTCAAATTGGATAGGAGCTATGCAAGAGGAGATGGAGAGCTTATAGAAAAATCATACATGGGAGTTGTGTGAGTTGCCTAAAGGGCGACAAGCTCTTACAGCAAAGTGGGTGTACAAGAAGAAAGAAGGTATCCCCGGTGTAAAGAGTGCAAGGTGGAAGGCTAGATTGGTGGTTAGAGGTTGCAACCGGAAAGAGGGAATCGACTACAACGAAGTATTCTTGCCAGTTGTGAGGCATATGTCGATCCGCACCTTGCTAGCCTTTGTTGCTCTATTTGACTTGGAGTTGGAGCAACTTGATGTGAAGACAACTTTCCTCCATGGCGAGTTGGAGGAGGAAATATATATGAGGCAACCAAGGGGTTTCATCGTTCCTGGTAAGGAGGAATATGTGTGCAGATTGAGGAAGTCCTTGTATGGACTTAAACAGGCACCCACGCAGTAGTACAAAAGGTTTGATACCTTTATGGTAGAACAAGGGTACACAAGGAGTCACTATGACAATTGTGTGTACTTCAGGCAATTTGAAGAGTCTTTCATTTATTTATTATTGTACGTTGATGACATGTTGTTTGCCTCCAATGATATGTCACTTATTATGATGAATTCTAAATCTAATTGAAGTGGGAGTCAAGGTAGGTTTATAGGGAGTTTTCCCTATAAATAGAGGGTCTTGATCACCTTGTTTGGTGCGACCAATTTTGGGGTACCTCCTATGAGATGAGGTGTATTCAGAAATTTGATATTCCTGGATGGTGAGAGAGGTTTTGTTGAGAGCTTTGTTGACTAAGAGCATGTGTCTCTTTCGGGTGGATCTATTTTGATGTTTGAGATCTTTGTAATACTCTCTTTGTTGGATCTCGGGAGAGATCGTTCGTTGTAGTCTCTGAATAGTGGATTCGTTTGTGCTTGTGCGCTGTGGTTTTTTTTTCCGATTTGGATTTCCACGTTAAATCCTTGTCCCTTTGTTCTTGCATTTATTGTTCTTGATATCCAAGTCATCTTATTTTGGTGTCATCCGCTATTATGTCGCTCTTATAATTAAAACCCTAACAAGTGGTATCGAGCGAGGTAGAGATGACTTCACTTATGAAGTGCGATATTCTAAGATTCAATGGAATGAGGAGTTTCATTATGTGGAGATTGCAGATGAAGACGATCCTGATTCAGCACGTGTTATCGGATGTGATTGAGTATACCGACACAAAGACTGATGAAACGATGAGCGATGAAGATTTTAAAAAGCTCCAAAAGGATATCAAGGTCAACTTGAGTCCAAGGGAGAGGAAGAAGCTGAAAGATAAGGCCCTGGCAGGGATTCATTTGTGTTTGGCAGAGCATATTCAGAGAGAGGTGATGCATATCGAGTAACCTTGGAAGCTTTGGACCAAACTGGAAGAGTTGTACATGTCAAAGAGTCTTGCAAACAAGTACAAAATGAAGGAGAAGCTCTACAGGCTGCGAATGCCCACAAGTACTTCTCTGCAAGCACACCTTAGTGAATTTGATTCTATTATTACTGAGTTAGAATCAATGGATGTGAAACTCACTGATGAGGATAAGGCTTTACACTTAATCCTGTCCCTACTCTCTACCTCCATCACATAAACAATTTAAGGAGATCATGTTGTATAGGAAGTGGTGTCCTTAACCTTAGTGAAGTAAAGGCAGTTCACTGTCTAAGGAGAAATTTTATACCGAGGGTGAAGACCAAGCGGTGATGCCTTGATAGTAAGGAAGGAATAATGATCGTAGGAAAGCAGTCTAGAGGGAAGTCTAAATGCAGTTAAAAGTCTAGGAATCCTCACAAGAATAAGAAGTGTAATTAATGTGGCAAGATGGGGCATATAGAGAAGGATTGTTGGACTAAGCAAAGAGACCAGGAGTAGAGTAGTAAGGATAACAACACCAAACCTAGTACCTCAAAATGTGTTGAGTCCGAGTCAAATGGTGATGGGTTTGTAGTTACGGATGGTGCATTGGCTACCACATCGAATAGGATAGCAAGGGACGAGCGGGTTCTTGATACGGGGTGCACCTATCATATGTGTCCTCATAAGGATGGGTTCGAGTCCTATGAGAGTGTTGACACCTGCGTCGTAATCATGGGTAACGACACTGCCTGCAAGGTTGCAGGAATTGGCAACATCAAAATCAGGACCCACGATAGCATCATTAGAACTCTGAAGGAGGTTCGTCATATCCCTAACATGACCTACAATTTGATTTCTTTGGGTACTCTTGAGGCTAACGGTCGTAGGTACAAAGGAGAAGATGGTGTCCTGAAAGTGTGCAGGGGTTCCATAGTTTTGATGAAGGGAATCAGGAAGGACAGCCTATACATCCTACATGGGTCTACAGTGGCAGGAACTGCAGCAACATTTTAAATCTTGATGAGTCCAATAATGCAAAGCTGTGGCACATGAGACTAGGCCACATGGGAGAGAAGGGAATGTCAATCTTTGAGCAAGAAGGGATATCTTGGCGGCACAATCGCAAGAACCGAACTTTTGCGACCATTGTGTCTATGGGAAACAAAAGAGGGTCAGTTTCTCTAAGGCCAAGCATACAACGATAGAGATCCTTGACTATATTCACTCAGACTTGTGGGGTCGTGCTAGAGTGTCATCATTGAGTAGCAAGCGCTACATGTTGACCTCCGTGGATGACTTCTTGAGAAAGACCTGGGTTTATTTCCTGCGGCACAAGAATGAGACATTCTCATACTTCAAGAAGTTCAAAGCTTTGGTGGGGAATTAGATAGGCAGAAAAATAAAGAAACTCAGGACAAACAATGGGTTGGAGTTCGTTGATTCTGAATTTACTGAGTTCTGCGAGCAACATGGGATTGCTAGGCATCGAACACTAATGGGTAAGCCTCAATAAAATGGCGTAGCTGAGAGAATCAACAGGACACTCCTGGAGAAAGCCTGTTGCATGCTCTCAAATGCAGGGCTTTGCAAGAACAAATCATTCTAGGCAGAGGTGATATACTAATATCTACTGCCTGCTACCTGCTAAACAGATCACCTCATGCCTCTATTGAATACCAGATTCCAAAGGAAGAATGGACAGGTAATCCAGTTAATTGTTTCAATTTGAGAATTTTCGGATGTCCTGTATATGCCCATGTGAATGAGGGGAAGCTATCTCCCAGGGCTGTTAAAGGCATGTTATTTAGAACGGAGTCTACCGGTATTTTTGATGATGCAAGAAATCAGGAGGAGGATGCAGGAAGAGTAGTGTTCGAGATGGAGCCGGTTGAGTGTTAAGGTGGAGCTGCTGGAACCTACAATTAAGAGCAAGCTCACGATAATGCTCTGAAATTTCGGGTTGTGAGCACGAGATTGAGACCGCATTCCTCAGATGGAGGAAGAACCGGGCATAGCAAGAAATCGTCCTGGGATAGAGATCAGGAGACCAGCGCAGTATCCTGAAGAAGACAATGTTATAATCACATATGCGCTGAGTGTTGCCGAGGAGACTCGTGAAGGTGCTAAACCTTCTACCTATCAGGAGGCCATCTCATGTCCAAGTGCCTCAAATTGGATAGGAGCTATGCAAGAGGAGATGGAGAGCTTATAGAAAAATCATACATGGGAGTTGTGTGAGTTGCCTAAAGGGCGACAAGCTCTTACAGCAAAGTGGGTGTACAAGAAGAAAGAAGGTATCCCCGGTGTAAAGAGTGCAAGGTGGAAGGCTAGATTGGTGGTTAGAGGTTGCAACCGGAAAGAGGGAATCGACTACAACGAAGTATTCTTGCCAGTTGTGAGGCATATGTCGATCCGCACCTTGCTAGCCTTTGTTGCTCTATTTGACTTGGAGTTGGAGCAACTTGATGTGAAGGCAACTTTCCTCCATGGCGAGTTGGAGGAGGAAATATATATGAGGCAACCAAGGGGTTTCATCGTTCCTGGTAAGGAGGAATATGTGTGCAGATTGAGGAAGTCCTTGTATGGACTTAAACAGGCACCCACGCAGTAGTACAAAAGGTTTGATACCTTTATGGTAGAACAAGGGTACACAAGGAGTCACTATGACAATTGTGTGTACTTCAGGCAATTTGAAGAGTCTTTCATTTATTTATTATTGTACGTTGATGACATGTTGTTTGCCTCCAATGATATGTCACTTATTATGATGAATTCTAAATCTAATTGAAGTGGGAGTCAAGGTAGGTTTATAGGGAGTTTTCCCTATAAATAGAGGGTCTTGATCACCTTGTTTGGTGCGACCAATTTTGGGGTACCTCCTATGAGATGAGGTGTATTCAGAAATTTGATATTCCTGGATGGTGAGAGAGGTTTTGTTGAGAGCTTTGTTGACTAAGAGCATGTGTCTCTTTCGGGTGGATCTATTTTGATGTTTGAGATCTTTGTAATACTCTCTTTGTTGGATCTCGGGAGGAGATCGTTGTAGTCTCTACGAATAGTGGATTCGTTTGTGCTTGTGCCGCCCGTGGTTTTTTTTTTTCCCGATTTGGATTTCCACGTTAAATCCTTGTCCCCTTTGTTCTTGCATTTATTGTTCTTGATATCCAGTAGTCATCTTATTTTGGTGTCATCCGCTATATATCGCTCTTATAATTAAAACCCTAACAAGTGGTATCGAGCGAGGTAGAGATGACTTCACTTATGAAGTGCGATATTCTAAGATTCAATGGAATGAGGAGTTTCATTATGTGGAGATTGCAGATGAAGACGATCCTGATTCAGCACGTGTTATCGGATGTGATTGAGTATACCGACACAAAGACTGATGAAACGATGAGCGATGAAGATTTTAAAAAGCTCCAAAAGGATATCAAGGTCAACTTGAGTCCAAGGGAGAGGAAGAAGCTGAAAGATAAGGCCCTGGCAGGGATTCATTTGTGTTTGGCAGAGCATATTCAGAGAGAGGTGATGCATATCGAGTAACCTTGGAAGCTTTGGACCAAACTGGAAGAGTTGTACATGTCAAAGAGTCTTGCAAACAAGTACAAAATGAAGGAGAAGCTCTACAGGCTGCGAATGCCCACAAGTACTTCTCTGCAAGCACACCTTAGTGAATTTGATTCTATTATTACTGAGTTAGAATCAATGGATGTGAAACTCACTGATGAGGATAAGGCTTTACACTTAATCCTGTCCCTACTCTCTACCTCCATCACATAAACAATTTAAGGAGATCATGTTGTATAGGAACTGTGGTGTCCTTAACCTTAGTGAAGTAAAGGCCAGTTCACTGTCTAAGGAGAAATTTTATACCGAGGGTGAAGACCAAGGCAGTGATGCCTTGATAGTAAGGGGAAGGAATAATGATCGTAGGGGAAACAGGTCTAGAGGGAAGTCTAAATGCAGTTAAAAGTCTAGGAATCCTCACAAGAATAAGAAGTGTAATTAATGTGGCAAGATGGGGCATATAGAGAAGGATTGTTGGACTAAGCAAAGAGACCAGGAGTAGAGTAGTAAGGATAACAACACCAAACCTAGTACCTCAAAATGTGTTGAGTCCGAGTCAAATGGTGATGGGTTTGTAGTTACGGATGGTGCATTGGCTACCACATCGAATAGGATAGCAAGGGACGAGCGGGTTCTTGATACGGGGTGCACCTATCATATGTGTCCTCATAAGGATGGGTTCGAGTCCTATGAGAGTGTTGACACCTGCGTCGTAATCATGGGTAACGACACTGCCTGCAAGGTTGCAGGAATTGGCAACATCAAAATCAGGACCCACGATAGCATCATTAGAACTCTGAAGGAGGTTCGTCATATCCCTAACATGACCTACAATTTGATTTCTTTGGGTACTCTTGAGGCTAACGGTCGTAGGTACAAAGGAGAAGATGGTGTCCTGAAAGTGTGCAGGGGTTCCATAGTTTTGATGAAGGGAATCAGGAAGGACAGCCTATACATCCTACATGGGTCTACAGTGGCAGGAACTGCAGCAACATTTTAAATCTTGATGAGTCCAATAATGCAAAGCTGTGGCACATGAGACTAGGCCACATGGGAGAGAAGGGAATGTCAATGCTGAGCAAGAAGGGATATCTTGGCGGCGCACAAATCGGCAAACTGAACTTTTGCGACCATTGTGTCTATGGAAACAAAAGAGGGTCAGTTTCTCTAAGGCCAAGCATACAACGATAGAGATCCTTGACTATATTCACTCAGACTTGTGGGGTCGTGCTAGAGTGTCATCATTGAGTAGCAAGCGCTACATGTTGACCTCCGTGGATGACTTCTTGAGAAAGACCTGGGTTTATTTCCTGCGGCACAAGAATGAGACATTCTCATACTTCAAGAAGTTCAAAGCTTTGGTGGGAATTAGATAGGCGGAAAAATAAAGAAACTCAGGACAAACAATGGGTTGGAGTTCGTTGATTCTGAATTCTCGAGTTCTGCGAGCAACATGGGATTGCTAGGCATCGAACACTAATGGGTAAGCCTCAATAAAATGGCGTGTGAGAGAATCAACAGACACTCTGGAGAAAGCTGTTGCATGCTCTCAAATGCGAGGCTTTGCAAGAACAAATCATTCTAGGCAGGTGATATACTAATATCTCATCACTCGCTACCGCTAAACAGATCACCTCATGCCTCTATTGAATACCAGATTCCAAAGGAAGAATGGACAGGTAATCCAGTTAATTGTTTCAATTTGAGAATTTTCGGATGTCCTGTATATGCCCATGTGAATGAGGGGAAGCTATCTCCCAGGGCTGTTAAAGGCATGTTTCTAGGTTATGGGTCTGATTCTAAGGGATACAGAATGTGGTGTCCTGACTTGAAGAGAGTCATACAATCTAGAGATGTAATATTTAGTGAAACTGCTATGTTATTTAGAACGGAGTCTACCGGTATTTTTGATGATGCAAGAAATCAGGAGGAGGATGCAGGAAGAGTAGTGTTCGAGATGGAGCCGGTTGAGGGTCAAGGTGGAGCTGCTGGAACCTACAATTAAGAGCAAGCTACTGATAATGCTCCTAAAACAGCTCGGGTTGACGAGCCTGAGATTGAGATTGGCATTCCTCAGATGGAGGAAGAACCGGGCATAGCAAGAAATCGTCCCGGGATAGAGATCAGGAGACCAGCGCAGTATCCTGAAGAAGACAATGTTATAATCACATATGCGCTGAGTGTTGCCGAGGAGACTCGTGAAGGTGCTAAACCTTCTACCTATCAGGAGGCCATCTCATGTCCAAGTGCCTCAAATTGGATAGGAGCTATGCAAGAGGAGATGGAGAGCCTATAGAAAAATCATACATGGGAGTTGTGTGAGTTGCCTAAAGGGCGACAAGCTCTTACAGCAAAGTGGGTGTACAAGAAGAAAGAAGGTATCCCCGGTGTAAAGAGTGCAAGGTGGAAGGCTAGATTGGTGGTTAGAGGTTGCAACCGGAAAGAGGGAATCGACTACAACGAAGTATTCTTGCCAGTTGTGAGGCATATGTCGATCCGCACCTTGCTAGCCTTTGTTGCTCTATTTGACTTGGAGTGGGAGCAACTTGATGTGAAGACAACTTTCCTCCATGGCGAGTTGGAGGAGGAAATATATATGAGGCAACCAGAGGGTTTCATCGTTCCTGGTAAGGAGGAATATGTGTGCAGATTGAGGAAGTCCTTGTATGGACTTAAACAGGCACCCACGCAGTAATACAAAAGGTTTGATACCTTTATGGTAGAACAAGGGTACACAAGGAATCACTATGACAATTGTGTGTACTTCAGGCAATTTGAAGAGTCTTTCATTTATTTATTATTGTACGTTGATGACATGTTGTTTGCCTCCAATGATATGTCACTTATCAAGAAACTGAAATCTCAACTCAATCAGGAGTTTGAGATGAAAGACCTCGGAGCGGCAAAGAAGATTTTGGTGATGGAGATCCAGAGAGATAGAAAGGCAGGGAAGTTGTTCCTGTCTCAGAAGAGGTATTTGGAGAAGGTGTTAGACAGATTTAAATGAGAAACTGTAAGGCAGTTTCAACACCCTTAGCTGCACACTTCAATTTGTCTGGTGAGAACTGTCCTAAATCTGATATGAAGGGGAAGAGGATGTCAAATATTTCTTATGCTAGTGCAGTTGGTAGATTGATGTATGCTATGGTGTGCACTAGACCAGACCTATCCCATGCAGCTAGTGTGGTGAGTAGATATATGTAGAATCAATGGAAGGAGCATTAGGATGGAGTGAAGTGGATCCTTCGCTATGTGAAGGGAACCTTGGAGAAGGGAATCCTGTATGATAGAGGTAGTGCTGCAACGTCTGATGTTGGAGGTTATGTTGATGCTGATTGTGGTGGAGACCTGGATAGGAGACACTCAATTTCATGGTACGTGTTCACTATATGTTGAGGAACAGTGTCCTGGAAAGCTTCACTTCAATCTATAGCAGCCCTTTCTACTACTGAGGTTGAATATATTGATGCGATAGAAGGAGTGAACGAGGCCATCTGGTTGAGGGGATTGGTCATGGAGATTGGAGTACCACTGGGCGAGACCGTGGTTTACTCAGACAGTCAGAGTGTTATACATTTGACCAAGAATGACATTTATCATTCGAAGACCAAGCATATAAGTGTCAGGTATTACTTCATCAGAGATACAGTGGCTGCAGGAGAGATTGTGGTGAAGAATGTGCATACTTCTAACAATCTTACAGATATGTTAACCAAGCCTCTATCTATAGTTAATTTCGAACATTGTTTGGACTTATTTGGTGTTTGAGTATGTAAGAGCCTGTAGGACCCTGGAAAAAGTGACCACTTTTCCCGTGATGCGCAACTTAAACGATCGGGAGCCGACTAAGGTTGCTTAATCCTTAAATAAGGATATTTTTATTTTTCGAAATTCATTTTCAGGGTGGTGAAATATTATTTATTTTACAAATCCGTTTTTATTATTTAAATATTGGAAACTACACCAAAATATATTAATAATAACCTAAAATCGACCCAAACAATAAATTCAAGCCAAAGAGAAAGCAGCGGGGCCGCCAAGAGCAGTCAAAACCCGCGCGGGTTTTGACCAGTCTTGGACTGGGCCGCCTGCTTTCCTGGGCCAGAGAAAAGGGGTTGGAAATAGTAAAACCCGTGCGGGTTTTATTGTTTCCTAGCCCACTTTCTCTCGGTTTTGGCCTTGAATATGATGAATGGGAGATGTTAAGCCATTTTTAATTATTTTAGTGCAAATTCTAATGTTAAATAATTAAATGGATTGTAAAAAAGAACAAAAGAGTCGTCAGCCGATTTAAGGAAACCGACAAACCGTAAAAAAATAAAAATAACTCCGGTCTACGAAACCCGATTCTAAGTTCGGGGGTAAGGTTACGAATTCGAGAATTATAGGAATTCTCGAATTCGCCTGTTAGAAATCAGACTCTGCTAAAATCGACATTAAAATGAAATAAAGCGGGGAGAAGTTTAATTAATTTCGTGAGTTTATATTCTTAATCATGCAATGTAAAGAATGAGGTTTTTATTTACAAAACATGCACAATTAATAGAAACGAAATATAAATTACATGATTAAAAACTAAAAACAGGCAAGTGAAAGCGAACCTTTTTGATTTAGAAGCCCGAATGCGCCGATCGAACTCTTGCCTTTGCGTTAACTTGGGGGATGGCTAATGACTTGATGAGAATTTGGTAGAGTGAAAGTAGTGGTAATGTGTGTATAGAGAGTCTAAGAGAGTGTAATTGGTGAAAATGGGAGTATGATGGTGGTGGTTTATGAGAGTTGGTGGAATGGATGGAAGTATGAAAGTTTGAGAGAAGATTTAAGTAGAGTATGAGTGTTGTGGAGGATAGTTGATGGAAATGAAGGTGAAATGGAGGGGGTATTTATAGTTGGAGGAGGTGAGGTTTAGGAGGGAAATAGAGGGAAAATCATGGGGGCCACATCCCCATGATCATGCCATGCAATCACGTAGCACCCAAGTCAAGGGCAAAGGTCAAAGCACATGGGGCTAATATCAAGGGAGGGTGATCAAGATGATTTTGGCGTCAGATTCTGAAAATTAAACCCCGTGCGGGTTTTAAACCCCCACACGGATCGCTGTCGTGGACGAACAGAACGACTCGTTTTGGCCAGAAGTTAACCGGCGCGGGTTTTGAAGCCTGGACCGGGGCGCGCCTTGGGCCTGTCCTGGTTTTGGGCCGTCTCCTGCGATTTAAAACCCGTGCGGGTTTCGTTGCTGGTAGTAGGCTGGCTAATTTGATTTATTTTGCATTGTTTGCTACATTGGCCCAATGATGTATCCGACCCTTGATGTTTTATTAACACTTTTGATAAGTCGGGATTATATCGGTGCAAATCCCGGTGTCTAAAGAGAGCCCCCACTTTGACCGAGTCTGAATAGGACGAAGGTCAAAGTAGACTTGATGTCTTTCTTGATGATGGCGGTGCTCTTTTATATGGCGACCGGCCGATGTTGCTGATGATGATGTCGTCGGTAACCTTTAGATGGCAATCGTTGGACGACTGGTGCTGGAGATGTTGTTGGAGACCTTTAACTGGAATCCGCTGCACGACTGACGCTGATGAAGAGGTCGTCGGTAACCTTTAGGTGGTAACCGTTGGACGACTGACGCTGAGAATGTCGTTGGAGACCTTTAAGTGGAATCCGTTTGATCGATTGTGTTGGCGACATCGTTGGAGGCCTTTAGGTGGCGACCGTTGGACGACTGTCGCTGACGATATCACTGGAGGCCTTTAGGTGGCAACTGTTGAACGACTGGCGCTGATGGTGCTCTTTTATGTGGCTACCGGATGATGATGCTCTTTTATGTGGCAACCTGATGATGGTGCTCTTTTATGTGGCAACCTGAAAATCGCAATAGAATTAAGTATTAGGTTTTTGGAAATACAAATCGGCTCAGATTTTTACCTGAATTTTGGGAACCCTTGGGCCGCAGTGTTTGGGCCTTCAATTTTGGGTTGCATGGCTTGCTTCGAGTGGGTTACGGGACCTTGGGCCGCTGAATTTCAACACATATTGGCCTAAACCCCGTGCGGGTTTTATAACCTCTGCTGGGCCACTGGGCCGCATGAACTGGGCCTATGGCTCACCCAAAACCCGCACGGGTTTTGGCTTATTTTTTTTTTCTTCTCCTCGTGAAGGGAATCAAGGTGGGTCCGACTTTCAAGTGGACTAGAATGTGCCACGCAGGCTGGTCTCCTCTTTGGGTGGCAAAGGGTTGACCTTTGGATTTTCGGTCAATGAAACGCATTTGGCATCTCGAGGCGGGTTCTAGAAACGAGCGACTCATATTCACTCAACATTTCTATAAGTACCAAGCCTCATTCTCTTTCTTCATTCACATCTTGAACTCCTCCTCATCTCTCTAGCTCCTTCTTCTCTCTTTAGAAAAAAAATTGCTTTTTGGAGATAATTCGGGTCTTTTTAAAAAATGCATCTAGAGGTCGTACAAATCCTCCTCTTCTGCATGCGGCGGCATGGGCCCACGAAATGTCCTCAAGGCGCAACTTTATCCCGGGTGCGAAAGCCGACCCTTCAGACCTTACTATTCATTCTTGGAAGCATGCTTGGTTCTACCGTTCCCATGGCAAGGTAACTTTCAAAACTTCTCTTTTGATGCTTACTTTAATAATGAAAATGAGCAAGCACGAATTTATTTTTTTCTTGTCTTGTCGATTTTTATTATTTTAAGCATGCCTTAAATTGATGCGTATGCATGTCTTCATGATGTCTATTTATTTATTCACAACGATAACCCAGCTTGAGAGAGGGACCAAACCCGACCCAAGAAAAACAGTGTGGGTTTTATGCATGCTCGGCCCAAAAAAATGAGGAAAACGGCCCACTAGGACAGAGAAAACCCGCGCGGGTTTTCTGGCCCATAGACCGCCAAAAAAGACACCGGGCTTGAATGTGCGGCCCATCAGAGAACTAAAACCCGTGTGGGCTTTAGTTCTGCTGGGCCGGCTTATTTGGACTGGCAGTTGTTTCCCCCTTTTTTTTGTCGTTTTCTTCATTTTTCCAATTTATTTATCTCGTGGGCCATGGCTGTGAGCCCAGTGTGGGTGCTGGGTCCAGCTAGGGCCCGATAGAATACGCCTTGGTCAATGTATTAGATGAGTCCCGACTTTAACTTTGCCCTTCCCGTTTTGCCACTAGGAGGATAACTTGAAAACTCCCGGCGTCCTAAAGGATCTCCTTAAAGTAGCCGACTCGATCGATTCCCCAGGACTTCGTTAGCAACACCTTGACTGCGGTAGGACTCATGTCGTTCTGGAAATGTTTGGTGGCCTAGAAAGGCCGTACATTCCGTGTTATAGGTCGTGCTATAGCGGAAAGGTTTTGGGACACAACCAACTCCTTCCATTTGCCTGTGGGTGAGATGACGGTTACCCCTACGGACTTTGTTATGATCACCAGTCTTCCATGGGGCGGGCGTGACGTAGTCTTCGACGCCGAGATTCCACCAGTGGTCCTGGATCTACTGGGTCCAGTGTCAGCGCGTTTAGGCCAAGGATAGGGCCTATCCAACCTCGCCTACGCGCACTTCGAGGCAACCATCCGTGACGGCAACTTCCAGAATTTTCCAAGGGATCAACACCGCTTCATCTTCTTGGCGTACATTATCTCTGCCACTCTTTTCGCCAACCGTGGGGATAACGTCACTTTGACCTGGTTTCGGAATCTTCTTGACTTGAATAATGTCCGGAACTTGAACTGGGGCAAAGCGGCTTATGCGAACTTCATCCTTTGGCTTCGTCGCAGTGTCAGACTGTCACTGGATGATGATCCAGTTTATCTCCACGAGTCTCATTCTCGCTACCAGTATGGTCATTCCTTATAGAAGATGCTCGAGGTATGTACCCGAGACTCTTCTCTTTTTAGTTTTGCTACTCTTTTGCTATTTCTTTGACTTTATATTCATGTAGTCGTGGGCATACGAGTACATGCTGCCTTTGGGTATTCGCTCAAAGAAAGACAAGTCGGTTCTAGCTGCCGAACGCTGGACTACTGAGGGCATTCGAGGGAAGAAATTCCAGTCAGGCAGTCTCGATCGTATTCGTCGCCTGCTGGATGACCTTTCCCTGGTATTTCTTTATGCCTGATATCTTTATCTTATTTTTACCTCCATTCCCGAAATAACTCTCTTTCTTTCACAGGATCAAGTGAATTGGCGTCCGTGGGCGGAGTTTGATTTGGGTGGATTGCCCACCCCCTTGCAACAGGTGGAGCACGATACTCGCCTCCACATCCTGATGGAGGGACCCTCGGGCTTCATATGGTACTTGGGAGAGAGAGCTACGAGGCAAATCTTGGGGGGACATCCTGGCCTTATACTCCAGGATCCTCCAGAGCACATGTTCGAGCCATGGCGCGTCGCTCCGGATGCCTTGGGAGATTGGATTCGCGGCCAAGACTTCGACAACTTTGTTCATGATGTCCCACATGAGCAATTTGATGAGGAATTTCAACACTACTTGAGTCGTTTAGCGGCCCGGGTGGTAAGTATCTACTCCCTTTTTTGGTTTGCTTTTGGCTGATTCCTAACCATAAAGTCTACAGCTGGGGCCCTATGCTAAGGTTGCTGAGGTGGAGGCTCCTCCAGCGAGGAGAAGGATCAGCAGTTTCTTGGATGTTGAGACCAGCAGTCAATGCTCTGCACTCCAAGAATTCGATCGGAAACTAGTAATTCTTCATTTTTCGTTGCTTCCTTTTATCTCATATGCTGCTTATATACGTATAACCTTGTTCTCATTATCTTTCAGCCAAGATGGGCCTTCTTCCGACAAATGACCAAAGAGTGGAGTACGATGTTGAAGCACATCGACCGAGCATTCACTGGCTCAGGAAAGTATCGCGGGAATACTGGCGGAAGGGCTGACATGGAGGCCGATGCGGAGTCTGTTCCTCGGGACCCACCTCAGCGTTCTACTGTAGGAGTCCCTCGCACCGAGCCCCCTAGTCGTTTTTCGGCAGGGGAATATTCTTCCCGAGGCCGATCTTGGGAAGAGGTTGGTGGGTCCTCTCGCCCTCCCCTAGTTGTTGTGCCAGAGGGTCGCGGTAAAGGCATTATGGTCGAGGGTCACCACTCAACGGGATCCCATCATAGCAAGTCTGGCAGCAGAGGTCGTCGTCCCATGGAAGAGGACATGGCCCAAATGTCTTTGGAGGAACCACTTGGCCAAGGGGGGTCATATCACAGTGTTGGGTATAGTGGCCCAAATGTTTTTCTCATACTCAGACCAAAAGAAACAACCTACCATAAGCTTGGTAAGAATCTCGCTCTCCACTGCTAGTATGCAAATACACAAGTGACAATCAAGAGGACTTTTTAGGGTTGTAACGAGGCTTAGGTTAGGGGGAAAAGAGTTGTAATATTTGGATGTGAGGAGTTAAAAGAGCCATGCTTGGATTGATTTTCAGCAAAGACTTTGCTCTCAACTCACCTTCTTGCTTAATGTATGCAAGGAATTCACTTTTCTCCCTCATTGATATCAAACATCTCAACTAATCCTTACACAGGCCAAAGCTTTCAGAACTTTAAATTAAATCTCCCTAATCACCCTTTTCTTTTTTTTTCTTTTTTTTCTCTTTTTTTTTAATAACTAATTCTTTTTGGTGGGTGATAAGGGAAAAGAAACACAAATGTATAAACTTAGCTTCGACCTCAATATATCAAAAGAACATCATAATCAATTAGCTAACTCATAAAAAATACAATGTGTCCCAATTCAATCAAAACTGCAAAAATCCACACCCCAACATCTCACTCCATTTGTAGCAACACCGAACCAATTTTCACTCCTGGATTAATGAAATCTCACAACATCCAAGCAGAGAGGTAATCAAAGGCTAGGCGGGGCTAAAGAACGGTAATAATATTGTTAGGGAGGTTGTTTGGCTATGTAGTTTAATTAATAAAGAAAAGAATGTCTCAATCATATTGTCACAGTATGTAATGCAAAAATGCAGTCTCAAACAAGATGCAAAACAAGTTCTAGAGGTGCAACTAATGGTGGAGTCACTCAAAAAATAAAAGAATTGATAAAAATGATCAATTCACACTTTTAGGCTATGTGGACTCACGGGATATGGCTCATTCAACTAAACCTAGCCCAAAGATTTGCGGCACGCATATTTACACTTACTAAGATAGTCAAAGCAGTTAAACACACTATTAATTACTCGACTCAAAATCAGAAGATTTGCAAATTCAGTTTCAAAAACTTTTAAGTTCTCAATCAAACTTTTCAAGGTGAAGCAAGACAAACTGAAAGTCTAATCGGTCTACAAGGTGAGAAAAAAATATTTGAGGGGGGAAACAAAAAGGAAAAAAGAAAAATTAAAAATTAAAAAGGCACACGTGCCACCCCACTCCCACACTAAAACTCTACAATGTCCTCATTGTGACTAAGGTGACACCACACACAAAAGAAAATAAAAATCACACAAAAGAAAAACTCACAAAAGAAAAGAAAAAAAAAAACACAAGCCAACATGCATGCTACCCCCACTCCCACACAAAAAGGTTACAATATCCTTAATGAAAACAGAGATGAGCAAGCACATGAAAGAAAAGAAATACACAAAAAGAAAACAAAATAAGAAAAGAAAGATAACTCACTGCTAACTGTAGTAACAAGAGAAGGAAACGATATTACCTGGTTGGGTACTGAGTATACCCAAACAATGAAATTTCAGAATAAAACCATTTATGGAGCATCAGTCACTCCATCTCACCTCAAGACGTCGGGCACCATGTCAGAACCATTCAATGCCCGTGGTAACAAGTCATGCATTCTTGAATGCATCTCAGAGTGGTGTACATAAGAGCACAATTTCAATGGCACATCAGCAAACATTAGTGCTCTTAACAATTTATCAAATGCCTTAGAAAAGTTATAGGAATGGCGGACTACGTGAATGTACAAGACTTTCCTGGGCACTTTAAATGGAGACAAGACAATTGATTCCTCCCATTGACTTGTAAATGGAGCATGCAAATCAACGGGAGGGGGCAATACAACACATTCCTGAACCATCTCATGCACAGACTTGGATGCAAACAATGACTCATAAAGCATATCACCGTCAAAAATGTCATTGTCACAAACCAAGTTCAAGCTCTTAGGATCAATTCCCAAAGACTCAAGTTCATCCTCACAAGATTTTACATCATTGGACTCGTAAGGAAGGGTAGTAAATGCCTCATTAATACAATGATTCTTAATGAAAGTGAATAGTTCAGTATCAAGCACACATTCGATCACAAAGGATTCTATTTCACTCTCAACAAAACCATGTTCAGTTAAATCACAGACATCATGGCATTTAATAAACTCAATTTTCTCTTCACATGAAAGCATGGATAAAGGTGTTGACAATGGTTCAGCATCTAACATGTTTTCATCAATTTCTACATCAATCACACACCGGATCAACAGTTTTCTCATGCTCACTAGATGCAGCTAGAGCTAAGGTCTTGCTAAGCTCAATACATGCAAAACTAGGTCTGCTAAAGTAGGCATCATCCTCATCAGATTCATACAAAAGAGAATTATTATGCGTTTCAGGGCTCAATGATGATGAATGACCTACTTCAGCTATCGACTCAACCACTTGTGAAGAAGAAGTTTCTACCCTAGAGTCAATCATATGTAAAAAATTTTGCGTGCACTCATTCATTTTCGCACAAAATTCATCCATTTTAGGTTGTAAACAGGAATCAGAATCATGGTGTGGAGAATTACAATATGAGCACACAGGATTAGACTCAGCATCACATTGGGGAATATCAAAAGAATTTTCCACATAATCCCTACCATAAGATTGATCATCAAAATACTGGGGGTATTCACATGATTGTTCAGGCAAGGTCTCACAAAAATTTTCTAAGTACTCCCCACTACTAGATTGATCATAAAAATTTTGGGGGTACTCATGAGTTGGTATGGCTAAAGTCTCAGAGGGTGGTGCATAATAAGGAGATTGGTTGCTAGGAATAACATTTTGTTGCTCAAATTCATAAGAATCCCTAGACAACCATTCAAGAAATTCCCATGCTTTATCTTCTCCTAAAGTGGAAAACCCGTAATAATCTAAAAGGTTTCGAGTTTCATAGTTCACACCCTCATTAACAATTCCCAAAAAATCTAATGTACCATAAAAGATACCATACAATTCACATTGAGCACGATAATCATGTAATCTAGCAAAATACCTCCAAAATATTTCATGCTCAAATTGGGGAAATTGAGGACTAGCCATAACTCTTTTTTTTTTCCTTTTTTTTAACTCTTTTTTTTTACTACATTTTTTTTAGTGGAAGAAACTAAAAAGCAATAAATTATTTACACACAAACCAATAACCTAATATACCAAATAACGTCATCCCCGGCAACGGCGCCATTTTGTTCGCTTGCATTTTAGGGGGGTTTTTAGGAATGAATTATTCCTAAGGGTTGTCGTGTCCACAGGGATGGTGTGTTAGGTTATCAGGTAATTGGTTTGCGAAAGAGTTTTCAAATGCGGAAAGCAATTAATAATTTAAATAAACTATACTAATATGAGTTGAAAGCAATAAAAGGAAGCATTGAATAAAGAAATGAACCAAACTAAATTTGACAAGAAATAAAACTAAACTAAGAATGCAAGTAAAAGTAATAAATATGAAAACAATAAAACTAAATTCTAACGATGAAATTGTGAACAAGAAATTATACCTTTGATGCACTAATATTTAATCTCTAATCCCTCACTTGAACTTTTCCCCAACCAACTAGAAAGTTTGTGATTTGGATTACTAAGAATCCCCAAATCCTCACTTGAAGGAAAATTTGTGAACCCTTAATCCTCCTCTTCACTAAAATGTGGATTGGATTTTTGTGACTAATACTAAAGGACTTTGAATTGTAAAAACATAATTGATAAAATTGAAGAGAATAAAACTTCTAGGGAAATTTCGCAGAAACAACCCTTAAACAAATCTAAAAAAAACTATGAATCCCTAATCAAACTAAACATTAACTTAATAAATTTACCCTAACACTAACTTACCCAGTTAAACTCTAATACTAACCTTAATGAAACTGAATCTAACTAATCCTAGCAACACCTAAACTGACCGAGACATATGGAAACAAAGAGAAGAAATAAAACAGTGAATATCACACTATGCTTAGATCAAATAACTGAAACAAAATGAAGAAAGAAGAACAGAGGCAAAGAGGGATGTGAGTCCCTTTTGTCCATTTCTAACCCAGAAAGGAGAAACAGAGAAAGGAGAAAGCCGAGATTGAAATCAGAGCATCCAAGCTTCGAACCAAAATCAACCAAAATTAACAGAATAAATCATTAAAATCTTAACCAAAACTCAGAATCAATCGACAAAAACAAAACAGAATGTTAAACATCAAGAATTCGAACTTTAATACAGAACCAAAAGAAAGAACAGAACAACAAAATCTCAACCAAAACTCAGAATTGAAATCGTGAATTACCAAAACATTTAAAAAGCAAATTTTACTCGCATCAATTGAAGAACCTAAAGCTAACCCTATGATGCCGATTGATGATCTTTGGGTTGTCACCCCCCAAAAACCGACCTTCGGGCCTCCAATTTTTTTGTTACCATCGCCTTCCTCTTCCTCTTTTATACTTGGATGCGATCTCCACTTCTTGGAATTCCCCCACCGAATCTGCAAATTGGAAGATAAATTAGTGAGAAATCGAGAAATTGAGAGATTAAATGAGAAAGTGAGATAAGATAAGAAGATGAATGATTATAGATGCAAATGGATGTCGGAAATTCGGCGCAAGTTGCTTTCTTGCGAATTTCCGGAACAAAGAAGAAGAAAGGAAGATTGTATGATGATGGTGAATGGTGGATGGTGGTGTTGGTGCAACTGGCCGAAAAAGAGAAAGAGAAACAGAGAGAAAGAGACGAGGAAGACGGGAAAGAAGAAAGAAAGAAAGAAAGAAAGAGA
This sequence comes from Portulaca oleracea, assembly GCA_029582165.1. Taxonomy (NCBI): domain Eukaryota; kingdom Viridiplantae; phylum Streptophyta; class Magnoliopsida; order Caryophyllales; family Portulacaceae; genus Portulaca; species Portulaca oleracea. Next base: position 16,030,012 of record CM055868.1, read on the forward strand.
AAGAAAGAGAAAGAATCCGAGGTTAGAGAGAGAAGGAGAGAAGAGAGAAAAAGGGGAAGTGAGAAATGAGAGAAAGAGTTAGGGTTTGGGCAGGGTTGTATTCGGCTGAGAGGAAGAGGGGGAAGGGAAACGGGTCGGCTAGGCGGGTTAGGGTAGACGGGTCACGGGTTAGGGTTTTAGGAGCTGGGCTGGATTTGGGTTGGGATGGATGATTGGGCCGAGAAAGGATGATAGGAAGAGGAATTTGGGTTGGGTTGGGTTGGGTTTTGGGGTTTAGTTTAGGTTTTTATTTAATTTATTTTCTAATTTTTATTTGTTTTATTATTTTGATTTATAATTAACAAAAATAATAACAAAAATAATAAAATGCTATAAAATCTAATAGTAATGCAAAATACATAAAAACATAATAAAATTCCTAATTAATTATTAAAGACAAGCAAAACTCCTTATAAAAGATATTAATTCGGCTCGAAACGAGACCGAACAATTGTCTTCTCCCTTTTTGATCATGCATGAAGGTGTATAAATACCTCCTATAATCAACACTCCTCATCATCACTTCCAAGTCTTCATCACACATTCTCAAAAAAAAACCTTTCAATTCACATGGCTTTTGAGAAGAAACTTGCTACTTGGATGAGCACCTTGTCCATGGAAGAAAAGAAAGAGCTCGGAAGATACAAATTGACGAGCTTGTTGAGTCTCCAACAAGTGAGAGTCAATCACGACTTTCTCCGGGCGGCGGAGACTTTTTGGGATTCGAAAATGCATGTCTTCCGATTCACTTGGAAAGAGCTATGTCCGCTTCCGGAAGAATGGTCTTCAATCCTAGGGACAAATCACGTTGCTCGGCCAACATCAACAGACATCCCCAAGCAATACAAAAAGCTCTTATGTCTTCCTTCTCGGGTCATCAGAAGTGCGATATTCGGCGAGCGCGAGCGCTCATATTATGGTCCCGTGATATTTTCAATCGCCCGATACCTTGGAATATGGTCCCGTGATACGAGTGCGAGCGCTCATATTATGGTCCCGTGATATTTTTAATCGCCCGATACCTTGGAATATGGTCCCGTGATACGAGTGCGAGCGCTCATATTATGTCTCCTCAGCGAGTTTTGCTTCTATCACGGCGACAAAAGAACCAGACCGGCAACCATGATCGGCTTGAATGACCCGAATCCAGAACATGATTTACGAGGAAGCCCCCTGCTACTTCATGTATTTCTCTCCTTTTTTCTTTCTGCTTGATTTCTGCCCCTACTGTCTGTAAAACCCGCACGGGTTTTATATTTTTTTCGTTAGTTTGAGATAATTGGCACGTAATCTAACTTTGGCTAACTGTTGGACAGATCTGGTTAATAGAACACTTGGGCCTCATCGAAGAACCTCGGACGTCATCGGCGATGGCGAACTATTGTCAGAGAAAGAGGAAGTACACCGACCTCCGCTCGGTAACGAAATGGATCACATTCTTAAAGGAGCCTCGGGAGATCTTATGGTGGATCGAATGGTTGCACATTTTCGAATATGTGACCCATGACTTCCGCAATGCCTATGTGTGTCTTGCTGGCTTGACGCACATGACTTTTTATTTTCGGGCGCGAGTGAAGCGCCAGATGGGTCGCAAGTAGGATATTCCCGAGCTTTTGTGTGAAACTCCCGATCAGTTGAAGCTTCGAAGTTCGATGATTGAGTCATGGCTGAAGTACTGGGAAAGAAGGCCAACTCTCAAATCCCTTCCAAAGATACATGTGTCTCATATTGCCGATGCTGATTACCATGGATGGCTAATTGCTGCTATTGAATCTCGCCGTCCTGGGGAAGCGAGACGAAGGCAAGCATCTGCGAAGGAAAGGTTGGGTCCCCGTACATCGATAAGGGCCCGCCTTGGCGCAAGAGACTCAGTGAAAGATAGACTTGGTCCGAGAGTTAAGGCACGAAAATCAGGCAGGCGGGCCTATAAGCCCAAAGACAAAGAGAAAGCTCTTAACGGACCTAGAGACATGGAGACTGATCCTGAGACTACTGACGAAGTAGAGAAGGTGAAGCAAGATTAGAAGATGGATGGGAATGAAGGAACTGAAACTGCTTTGTCAGAACAATCTTTTAATTATGTCTTTTGAATTTTCTTATGTTACAAGCAGTGTACTTGCATTACCAATTAATAAAGGGGAAATATTGTTCACAATTATTGTGTTCTTGCAAACTTTATTTTCCATAAGTACATGAGCATTTATTAAATATATCCCAAGTGTCTGAAAAATTGGTTTTTCAATTGCTTGGTTATATTAAGCATAATATCGCTTGAGTTGATCCAAATTCGTGGGCTGAATTATATCTTCTCCATCCATGGTAGCAAGTCGAGCTGCTCCTCCTGGCAAAATATCCTTAATCATGTAAGGACCCTTCCAATTAGGTGCAAATTTTCTCCTTGGATCCTGTATAGGTGCCCTCATCTCCTTAAGCACCAAATCACCTACTTGAAGCGAACGACTTTTCACCTTCTTATTAAAAGCTCGAGTGATCCTACTTTGGTATACTTGCACATTATGTAATGCTCTCAATCACCTTTCATCCATCAACATCAACTCCTCGAACCTTGCCCTAGCCCATTCTGCTTCTGGCAACTGACTTTTGGCCACTATCTGTAACGAAGGGATCACTACTTCGATTGGTAAGACCGCTTCCATCCCATATACCAAGGAATATGGTGTCGCCCCCTTAGCAGTTCGTATAGAGGTTCGGTATCCCCACAGGGAAAATGCTAATTTATTTGGCCAATCTTGGTAAGTGACAACCATATTCTTGATAATTTCTGACACTATCTTATTGACCGCTTCCACAACTTTGTTGGCTTGAGGTCGGTATGGCGAAGATCGGTGATGCTGAATTTTGTAAGTGGCGAGCAAAGTTTCTACTTCCTTTCGAAAATGGCTTCCATTGTCACTAATGATCTCATGAGGCACTCCGTAGCGTCATATGATGTTTTGAAGGATGAATTTCGCCACTTGCTTGGATGTGAGTTTGGCAAAAGAGGCTGCCTCTACCCACTTAGTGAAGTAATTGATGGCGACCAATATGTAGTCATGTCCTCCTGTTCCGGTTGGGTGTATCTTGCCAATGATGTCAACACCTCACACCGAGAATGGCCATGGAGATGTCAAAGTAGTTAGGTACGATGGGGGTTGATGCTGTAGGTTGGCATATTCTTGGCATTTGTTGCACTTTCGAACGAACTCTAAACAATCTGCCTCCATAGTGGACCAATAGTAACCGGCCCTTTGAATCTTCTTCGCTAGCATATGTCCATTCATGTGGGGACCACACTCTCCTCCATGTACAGTAGTCATGATCTCCTGGGCGCTCCTAGCATCGACGCATAACAGATTAATGCCCGTAGGTGATTCCTTGTAAAGTCGATCCTGTATCAAGCAGTATTGCGCTGCTAGAGACCTGACCGCTCGCTGTCCTCGAGCATCCAACTCAGCTGGGTATTCTCCTTTCCGAAGAAAATTGTATATGTCATGGAACCATTCCTCAGTTTCTTCCTCTTGTGCTTCCATGCTACAAACATATGCAGGTTCAGACTGTCACTCCACTATTACTGGTAATTGAAGCGTGTCTGATGGTATGGATATCATTGAAGACAACTTGGCTAAGGCGTCAGCTAACTCATTATGATCCCTTGAGAGGTACAGGAAACTGATTTGCTCGAATTGGTCAGCAAGTCCCAAGAGCTTCTGTTGATATTCCATGAGGCATTCATTCTGGATCTTCCATGTATTTTTAGCCTGATTAATGATGAGGCTAGAATCTCCAAAAACTTTTACACGGCGTATGCCTAGAGCCAAGGCGGCTTGCAGACCCTTGATACATGCTTCATATTCTACAACATTTTTAGTAGCATCAAAGTCCAATTTTACAGATACAGCGACATGTGCCCCTTCTGGAGAGATTAATAAAACTCTCACTCCGCAGCCCATTTGGTTAGAAGCTCCGTCGAAATACATTTCCCATGTTATTTCGTTAGTGAAAAATACATCTTCATCTGGGAATTCCAAGTGAGTGCTTGGAGGTTCCTGTGATGGTAAAGCAACTAGGAAATTTGAAACAACCCGTTCTTTGATTGATTTTTGAGGGAAGTACAGAAGGTTGAACTCTGAAAGCATGACCACCCATCGAGCAATGCGGTTGTTGATGGTAGGTTGCTCCATGATAAACTTGATGGGATTATTCTCGGCTATGACGTATACTGTATGTGAAAGCATGTAATGTCTTAACTTCTTGGTGGCCCATACTAGTGCAAGAGCCATTTTCTCTATGTCTGCATATCGACTTTCATAGTCCAAGAACTTCTTGCTCAAGTAGTAGATGGCACTCTCTTGACCTTTAACCTTCTGGGCTAGCATAGCCCCCATTGTAGAGCTAGTCACAGTAAGGTAAAGGAGTAGAGGCTCATCTGGTACTGGCGGCATGAGGACTGGAGGATGTTGCAAATACTCCTTGATCTTATCAAAGGTCGCTTGACATTGATCGCCCCATTCTATTTTGCTTCCTTTCCTTAGCTTCTTGAACAAAGGTTCACACGTCATGGTAAGCTTTAAGATGAACCTGCTGATGTATTGAACTCGTCCTAGGAGGCCTCTTATCTCTTTTTCTGTCTTAGGCGGCTGCAACTCTTGGATAGCCTTTATCTTTGAAGGGTCAACTTCAATTCCTCGTTGGCTAACCACATAGCCTAGTAGGTTCCCAGAGGTGACACCGAAAGTGCACTTTGCTGGATTAAGCCGCATCTTGTATTTGGGAAGTCGCAGGAAGAACTTGTGAAGGTTAGGAATGTGCTCCTCCCTTGTTTTGGACTTAACGATCATGTCATCTACATAAACCTCTACCTCTATGTGCATCATATCATGAAGTAGGGTGTTGGCTGTCTTTGATATGTTGCCCAACATTTTTGAGACCAAAAGGCATAACCACATAACAGTATGTTCCCCATGGTGTAGTGAATGAGGTTTTCTCCATATCTTCTTCCGTCATTTTGATTTGATTATAACCCGCATATCCATCCATAAAGGATAGGAGCTCATGCCCACAAGTGTTATCCACTAATATATCGATGTGGGGTAATGGGAAACTATCCTTGGGACTAGCTTTGTTGAGGTCTCGAAAGTCTACACACATACGTACTTTCCATTTGGGGTATTGAACTTTTTTGATGAAGTTAGCGTTAAGATGCTTGATCACTTCTTCCTCAATTTTCTTAGCCCATTTAGGCTTGATCCTTCTAGCCTTTTGTTGAATCGGCTTTGCATTAGGCAGCAAAGGTATGGTATGCTCCGCAATTTCCCTGTCAATCAAGGTTGTTAAAATCGGGATCCTAACTCAAATCCATGGGGTAGTTAGGATCGGAATTAACCCATGTAGGATCATGGATCGTGTGTATATAGTAGAATCATATCGAGGATTTTGATCATAAAATCGTAGGATCGTAGATCAGGATCGGGAGTTTAATAACTATGCTGTCAATCCCAGGCATGTCCTCGTAAGACCACGCGAATACATCAACATATTTCTTGAGAAGCTCCGTGATACTACCCGTTCTTCTGCTGTGACTGAGCTACCTAACTTCAACTCCCGAGGTTGTTCTTTTGTGCCCACATTTATGGTGATGGTGTCTTCCAACATCGCCATTTTATGCTCATGTTCATTAGGAAATTCTTTTAAGGGTTCATTAAATTCTAGATTATTATTGGCGCAACAGTTCAGGGAAGAAGGGAAATAAGAATCAGAGTAAGCAGAAAGGTTCATCTTATTGAATGCAGAAAGGAATACATTGCTAGCAGACTCAAGACCAGACTCACTTGACTCTAAAGCATTAAAACCTGACTCTATGTCCTTAGGAACAGACTCTCCGGCAGATAAAGCAAAATTATTCTCCTCAACATCGACCCACGAGACCGCCTTAACTTCTCTGTCTTCAGCAATCATGAGACTTGGATCAAAGCTTAGGTTGGACAGAGCAACAATAACAACATCAGCTTCAAACTTCTCTGGGACAGCTTCTTGTCCAACCAGCATGCCAAAAATGTTGCTCCCAGCAAGATGAGTCCATTCTAATGGAGGCTGTTTGTCCCGAGCGGGAACAAAAACAGTGGCCATATTAATGGAGCAATCATCGAAGACTTTTAGTCCAGCGACTTGAAGTCCCTTGTTCTTTAGATAAAATGGCTCAGGGAACCCATAGTAGGGGAAATCATCACCTTCCCTAACAAATTGCCCGTTCAGAGTAAGTGGATAGGGCTTCATCTGGAATAAAGTGGGAGGATTGTCCATCCTCTTCTGTTCAACGATAGCCATCTTTGCGAGCCTGACCTCCTTTTCAGTTGGTTTGTAGCCTAAGCCAAATCTTCTCTTCTGCTTAAAGGTCTTGAATACAAGAGGAATTTTGTTCTTCAGATTCCTCCCTAACGGCATCCCAGGGGAATATCCTTGTCTCTTGAGCATAGCATGTACCTTTGGATTTGAGTAGGGATCGAAGTCAAAAGGTGCTTCATCCTGGCTCATCATCGCCACAAGCTCAAAGTTGTGGAGTTCTTCGTCCATTGAGTTGTGCTCCACTTCGAGAGTTGACTGTGTTAGGAGTGAAAACAGCATTGATAGACTCTCCCGAGATGGTGATCACCTGGCCTTGAACCAACATTCTTACCTTCTGATGTAGGGTGGATGCTATAACATTACACTCGTGAAGCCACGGCCTCCCTAGTAGCAAATTGAAGGAGGCTGGAATGTGTAGCACCACGAACTCCACATTCTGAGTGATGTTGTCAGTAGTAATGGGAAACACTACAGATCCAACTAATTTCCGGGGTGAATCGTCATAAGCCCTGAGTTGCACACCGTTTTGAGCCAAGTGTTGTTGTTGCACTCCCAATTTCTGTGCCGTCCTCCAAGGCCACTCATTTACAGATGAACCATTGTTAACCAGGTACAGTGGGATAGTTTTGTTGGAACATTGCATGGTAAGGTACAGGGCTTTGTTGTGAGATGCTCCTCCTTGAGGTAAATCTTCAATCCCAAAAGTAATCATCTCTTGTTGGGTGGTCACATGAGCAACCAAGGATTCAGGAGTTATTGTGGGCGATACCGTGAGTGCGGTAAGGGCGTCCAACATCTTTTGTCCATGAGCGGTAAGGAGTTATTGTGATGTGCATATGAGTTGCCATATGGTGACCTCAGCCCTGGTCTTTTTGAGTTGAGAAAGAAGAGGGTCTTCAGAAGAGGTCTGATTGTCACTGCCAGTCGTTGGTGTGGGGTTAGGAATAACCACTTGGATGGTGGTATTCCTATGGTTATGGTGGCCAGACCGATTAAGAAATGCCACATCATCCGGTTCATCTTTCTCCATCCATTCTGTCTCGGAGTGCTCGTGCTCGTCATTCTCGTCACTGTCCCAAATACCATGGACAAATAGACCTTCAGGGAACCCAACTACTTCGGGGACAGGTTGACCCGTTTCTACAATCAAAGCGGAGGGGTCGAAACTAAAATCCCCACATAAAAAAGCATTTGTATGCTCTGACATAGGATTACTTTGATTATGTGGTTTCTTGGCATCTTTAGGAATTGGCAGCGTCCCTGCCCTTATCATATCTTCTATCTTGTTCCTTAGAGTCCAACATTTCTCAGTGTCATGACCTCGGCAACGGTGATAGCGGCAAAATTGGTTGGCATCCCAATTTCTGCCTTCGATTTCTGAAACTTCTTTCAGTAAGGGCAAAACCAGGATACCCTTCTTGACCAGACGGTCGAGAGCCTGAGAGTAAGGAACATCCAATGGTGTAGAAGTCTCATATTTCGGTACGTAATGCCCCTTGCGCTGGATAGAGTTTGTCTCCATAATTTTAGGAGGGTGGCTAACTGCATTAGTAACCCTCCCGTTGGAGCTGGACCCTTTCCATCCAGGCGAAGTTGTCTTATCATTGTGCATAGCTTCTAATTGGACACAAATGTCCTTCAAGTAATCAAAGTCTTTGACGACATGATACCCCAAGTGCTTGGATAGGCTGCTCTTGAGTCCTTGCTTAAAGGTAGATAACTGTAGGGGTAGAGGGATTGTCTCATTGATGTGGGACAATTTTGTATGCCATCTCTCAAAGTAATCCATAAAGGACTCATCATCCTGTTGCTTCATGGCGGTTAGGTCATCCACTATAGCTTGTTTCTTCTGGATGTGTGTGTAATGGTGGATGAAAGCTTTGAACAATTCAGTCCAGTTGGCTTTGATTTGGGGTGACAACGCGTGATACCATACCTTTGCTTCTCCATCTAGGGTGGATGGGAAGACGGTAGAGTATAAGTCAGCATCAATTCGGTTTAAAGGTGCCAACCTCATGAACTCCTCAACATGATGAATAGGGTTCTCAGAAGGTTTGAACCTAATATTTGGCACTTCAACTTTGTCAGCTATCTTCAAAGTCGGTTGAACAGGCAATGGAACCTCTAAATATTTGTCAGCAAAAGCCGGCACAAAGCTCATTGCCTTGGTGAGGCTCTCTAACTTCTGCTCAAGGGTCTTAACAGCGGGGTCCCTTATAGGTTTTGACACTTCAGGCGTGTTAACCTTAGCCTTAGATATCCCTATTCCTCCAGAATCTGGGGATGTCTTGATGATTTCAGGTTCAGATTCATTTCCATACATTTCTTCATCATCCTCTTCAGCATTCAACCCTAACTTGGTGTTGATCTTAGTGATGGCTTGCAGCATGCCATCTATCACCTTTTGTTGTTCATTCAGCCTCTTGCTCATCTTCTGCTCCTGCTCTAGGGTATTAGCGAATACAAGACCCTGTATCTTAGTGTAGAGCTCGTCCAAATGCTTCGTGATCGATGCTTTGGACCAGGATCTCTTGGAATTGCTCTCCAGACATGATGTTGTCACTAGTTGCAGATGGATCGTAATGCGGGTTCGGAATCAAATGACCAGTTCGCGGATCTCGAATGCGGGCTCGGAGTCGATCACCAATGATGCCTGCATGGAAATTCAAGTTTAGAACACTCGATGACATACTCTGACACATACTACCCGATGCATGCATGCCCTAAGAGACCTATATGATCCTACTGACTCGACATATATGCTAACACAAGGGATCCACCCACTTTTGGGAGTGCATGACCTAACTCTATATGAACCTATGGACAAAACATTATAAAGGGCTGCACAAAGCCAAACATAGCGAGCGGGTTTTAAATCGATAGGTCCAAGTCAGTGTTTCTCAATTCGGATGGGCCAAAACCACGACCGAGCGTTTTAAGGAGAATCCATAACTTGACCCAACAATTCAGACAACTCAAGTCATAATGACTATTATGCGGACTAGAATAATGTTTCTACAAGACTGACGACCCATTTTTTTTACCTCTTTTTATTTTATTGCACTTCTCTTTTTTTTTTAAAAATTTTAGTCAAGGAAAATAGATATTGTAAAGGATTGAATAAAGTCAACAATAAGTCATAATTAATTTATGGGCCTAATCAACAAATCCAATATGGTTGGGCCTAACAACGGGTTGACCATAAATGCGGGGGATTTATTAATTAAATTGACAAATTAATTTCCTCGAGCTTAGTGACTATTATAAAATCTAAAACGCTATCCACTAACTTTGTCAGACTTTTTAATTAATTTTTTGGACCTTCGTTAAGAGAATTTTGTAAAGGGCCATATAATATCATCAAAGGTGAATCGATTTTTATTTGTTAATTAAAATAATCACCTTTTAAGCATAAATGGGCCCTTCCACTTGGGCTAACCATAATGCTTTTTGGGTTAATTATTCCAATTAATAAATAATCATTTTCTCAACACAATGAATTTTATATGGACTAAAACAAAACCTCTAAACTAGGGTTGACCCTAAAACAAAAGGAAAAGGGGAGGGGTAGCACATAGCACATAGCATACAACATGAGGGGATACCCTAAACCAAGGTTCTATGTTCATGGATTTTTCTATCGTTCGGACTAGGACAAACAGAAACTGTGTGCGAAGTATCGTTGAGAATCGATCAAATGTTAATTTTTAACGTAAAATTTATGATTACACCAAATTTTTTGGGGTCGACAGATTTAAATATTTGAGTTGGAGAATACTTTGATATATAGCAACGATAATTGGCAATAGCCATGTTTAACTTGTACAAATAAATCCAATTGTACAGGAATTGGTGGAGATGGAGTGCAAAAGATGGGCCAGCAAAGACATAAATGTTAAGTACCAGACACGAGATAATAGATACGGGTACAAAGCAGGAGCTTTAAGAGAAGGAATGAAGCATAGTTATGCCAAAAGTTGTGATTATGTTGCTATTTTCGATGCCGACTTTCAACCTGAGCCGAATTTTCTTCATCGAACTATCCCTTTCTTGATGCATAATCCCAAACTAGCTCTAGTCCAAGCTCGTTGGAAGTTCGGTAATTGTAATCACTATCTTTCTTTCGTTTTCGCCATTTTTAGGTTTGAAAGAAAATCATTTTATGATTTAAATATTCTCAACAATTTTATTCGCCCAAAAGTCTGAAGATAATCATCCATGCACACGAGTCATAGGCTATAGTATAGCAAAATGATACATGGTTCACAAGAACCTTGGTGATAGTACACAAAAATTCAAGGGATTCAGAGTTCAGTTTAATATAATACATTTATAATGTTTGATGTATCATTGTGCCCCTTAATTTTTACCAAAATCCAATTTTCCATTTCAATTTGATAAATAGAACACTTTAAAAAATATGTTAAAGACTCATATCATGGCATAAAAAATGATATAAGCAAACCTTTGGCCTAAATTAATTAGACATTTGATGTTTTCATTTTTCCATCTCCCCGACTCTCAGTTTTCGCTTTTGATTAAAATAAAAAGGCTTCTGTCATATATAATTATTATTGACATAGTAATTGATTATTTATAATAGTAAATCGAGTATAATTTTGGTGATGATATGTGTCTATTTTCAAGGTTTTTTTTTAAGTGCCTTGGCTTTCACTGAATTGTTATATATTATAATTTTTTTACACTAATTTTTTAATGGATATATTTATAGAGGTTGTGAACCATGACAATTATCACAAGTAAAACAAATTTTATTTGTACATGTGTTAAGTTTTATCTTGACTGTTCATTACTTTATTTAATACAAATTATAAAAATACATTTTCTTGATTAAACATTAATTTACAAAAAATTAAAATAAATATTTTCCAAGATAATTTTGTTTATTAGGCCAAAACTTCGGATTCAGATATTTTTTAATTTTTTTTAAATAAATTTTTAATTGAGAAAATGTATTTTATATTTTTATAGTAAATAAAAAAAATGAATAGTGTAGATAAAATTTGACAAATATAAGGATGAGATTCATTTTTGTTGTGGTGGTTTGTCATGGTTGACAATCACCATAAACTTTTCCTTTTTTAATAGTAACTATTAGTTATCAATTATTAGAAACTTTGGATGCATCGGCTATACCTGCGAACACAAATGACACCTTATAGAGTCCACCCCATTTGTTATACATATTTTTGGAAATTGTTTTTATAAATATAAAAAAATAATGGATAAGATTATACTTTTACGTAGTTTATATATGATTCTATAGTCATAAATTACAATCATATATTTTTTCAATTCAATGTATAATAGTATGGTTTTTGTTTTTATAATATGGTAATACACTTAAAACAAATTTATGGCTCTACAATGCACGCTGAAAACAAATTAAACAAACTGATGTGATCATTTTTGGGTCAAAGCCAAAGGTCCTCCTCTCTGCATGTATAATCTTTTGTGTTGTTTGAATAATCATTTTATCTTCTTACCATACTTTATTCTATATATATCTTCGGTTTATCTTATTCACTTTATCCAAATTTATTTGTTTTATCTCGCCTATTTCACAAATTGCAATTTATTACATGCATCTGAAGCATGTGTTTCAAATATAATCCTTGTTCACTTGCATGTACTAGGTTGTTCATTATTAATAACATAATTATTCATTTATAAATATCCTGAGCACATGCTTCATGTGCATATAATATGTATTGGGCGAATTTGTGTACATATATTACGATATGATTTGTTTCACTATAATTCCTTTCCCGTTGTTAGGCTAATGAATATGGAGTCCAAATTATTACCTTAGTGGGATGAATTTTGAAAAGTTAAAAATTTAAAACTATTTATTGCGCAAGTGGCCCAAGGGACATGATTCATATGCTATTTAAGATTGTTCCAAGTGTGCGTTCATTGATAAAGAAAGATATATTATATAAAGTGTAAAATATTATGTTGTTACCAAACTGTGATGATGCAATCCATGGAGGTTAATAGATCATATGATAATATAATATTACATCTGAATATAGGCCCTGTACTTTTATGGTGTCGGGATGAAATTATCCCCACCTTTCCCACCATTTGGCACTCTATCCCATATTTCCCACTCTATCTCATATTTACTTACCTAACTTACATAATATATATTTAAAAACTCATATATTTAATAAATGATATGCTTAATATAACTTGCGTTACTCTGAATACTTTATTAAAAATTAAAAATTATATATTTAAAAATTTATATATTTAAATGATGTGACTCACTTGACTTATCTTACGGAACAATATTCCTCCTTTTTCACTTTATCTCGTATTTTCAACTCATTCTCTATCCCACATCACAAAGTAACATGACTATAATATTAAACTATTCAGAAACACATTAGTTTAGGAAGGTAGTTGTTATTAACCTTAGTATTATAGAGCATTGGGCGTAACGTCTTATTGTAGTGCAATTGAGTCTTTTATCTGTACCGCAAGAGATTGATCTGTAATCTCTGTGTCTTGTGAGACAATTCAATAATCAATCTTGAGTCGTCAGGTTGTAATTTTAGAGAGATTGAGAGAGATTGAAGAGATCTGGGAGTCTTTGACAAACGCCGTTGTAACGCTCTGATATAATGCATCACCATAATTTTTAACCGATTTGATTGTTCATGTTAATTCTTGTGTCAATTTTATTTTCAATTTTGACCTTTATTATTATTTGTGATGTTAACAACGTCATGGGATCCTAACACCCCCTCCCCCTCCAGTGAATGTAGATGAATGTCTTTTGACAAGAATGCAAGAGATGTCTTTAGATTATCATTTTGCAGTAGAACAAGAAGTTGGATCCTCTACTTATGCTTTCTTTGGCTTCAATGGTATTTTACAATTTATGGCAATGTCTATGATGGTCATATATACTCAGAGAAATGATTTAATTAATGTTATGACTCTAGCATATACTAGCAACTAAATTTCATGTTTGACAACTTACATGCATACAACCATCAACTAATGCTAATTAGTTAATCATTTTGGAGCTAACTAATTAAACTTTAGTCATATTAGTTCAACTAGTCAGGTCTTGATCCCATAACTACCAACTACTAAGATAAGGATTTCACTTCCACCAATATGAACATTTTTATAGCCCACTTTTCAACTGATGCTAGGCTATTATGAACATTCTAATGAAAATTCATTGTAAATAGATTTGCCTCAAATTATAGCCCGTGCTAGCCTATCCAACCTAACTTACAGAGCATTAGGATTTTCCTAACTTATCACTATTCTTTGCCTTTTTCTTGATAGAGCTTCATTTTCATTGTTGAGACGATCGTATATGAAAGCAGAGTCATGAAATTTAGGTAGAACTATGGTACAAAATCCTAATGTCAATTGTTCCTCTATTACAAATTGATTTTTAAATGGAACATTACTAAGGCTTGTTGTCAAGGGCTTTAGTTAGGGTGTACTAACTCCTTAGATCCCCCTACAAGGTTTGAATAGAACATTTTGAAAACTAGTTAAGGACTATTACAGACATAACAATTATGCATCCCGTACTTTTAACTTGTAAGAAAGGTTCTCTGTGTCAAAGCTGAATATTTTCTACTCCTTTCGTAATTTAGGCACTGCAGGGGTGTGGAGAATTTCGGCAATCAATGAAGCAGGGGGTTGGAAAGACAGAACAACAGTGGAAGATATGGATTTGGCTGTTCGAGCAAGTCTTAAGGGATGGAAATTTTTGTATCTGGGCTCTGTTCAGGTACTTGTCATGTCCACTAAAATATATACATGGAAGTTTCCAATTTTAGAACTTAGGGGCTCATTAATAGAAAACAACCTTAGCCAAGAGGAGTTGGGATGTGTCTAATACATAGATGTTCGTGTCTAGGGTGCATTATTTAAAGATTCTAATATCCTTTGAGTATAGATTCTACGATCTGTACGGTAACAAATATAAGTATACATAGCCAATATTGAGTTCTTTTTCTTTTCCCGAATTTTCCCCTCAATGTTTTTGATATTAAAGCACATTGATTCTTCTATTTTAAGTTTTAGTGCACCCCTTTTTCTATGTAAACACACAACATTTCCCCGATTTTTAGTAGGTTGGACCAAAAAGATTTATAAGTTATGTTTGTTGATGACAGGTGAAAAATGAACTACCTAGCACCTTTAAAGCATACCGGTACCAACAACATCATTGGTCGTGTGGCCCAGCTAACTTGTTCAGGAAAATGGTTATGGAGATCATCAGAAATGAGGTTTGTACATATTCTTTAATTTTTGGTTAAGAAAATACAAAACTTTTAGCTAAATTGGTCATTTGAGTTGTTCGTTTGCTGCCAAAATGCAGAAAGTATCAATATGGAAGAAGGTGCATGTGATCTATAGCTTCTTCTTCGTGAGGAAGATCATAGCCCACATCGTTTCATTTTCATTCTATTGCATTGTCCTCCCAGCCACTGTCTTGGCACCTGAGGTTACTATTCCAAAGTGGGGTGTAATATATCTTCCTTCCATCATTACCTTTCTTAATGCATTCGCCACACCAAGGTTAGACAAACGTTTATCCTCCCATCTTTTCACCCCCTTACCCTAAGATAAACCTCGTACATGTTTAGACCAAGTTACATTGAAATTTAAATTTGTCGAACAATTTGATTTAGGTTCTACCTTAAGCAATGTCTTGGTAGAAATCCAATCTTTTAGCTAACAATTTTGGATGAGTCTAATCAATTTAAGTTATTTTAAAACTCTAGTTTTGTATCATTCAGAGCTGGGAAAGTGAGTTTTTGTTTTGCATTTTGAACCTTGTAAGATATGTACATTTATTTTTCAGACCCTTGGTTTTCAATGTTTATTTTTTGGACATGAAAGTTTTTGGGCAGAATAAAAAAGTCTCGTGTCGTATTCTGTTTTTTTTTTTTTTGCCCCCATGTTTGAATTTCTCTCTTCAGGACTAAGCTTGAAACCTATATTAAAGCTATAATCCACCTCTTTTATTCACGCCAAAGGTACTTAGACCCCTAAGTTCACCTATGGTTCCTCCCACGGTTCCTTGGAAGTAGCCCAAAACTTTAGGTCCAAGGGTGAAATATAGATCCATTACAAAGGGAAAGATAAGTAAGATGACCATTACAAAGTGTATGTCCCATAACTATAACCATTGCATGAGGAATTGAAGATGGTTGCTAAATACGAAATAATAGGCAAAGACAACCCAAATTGCAAATGGAATAAGAGAGTTTGGACCCTTTTTATTCAGCCCACAAATCTTCAGGTCCAAAAAATAAACATTGAAAACCAAAAACCAAGAAAATAAATGGTCATATCTTATAAGGTTCAAAATGCAAAAAACTCATCGAGAAGTTTCCTTTTTGGGTACAAGGTAATTTATAAGAGAGACCTTTAACTCTATCTATACTATGCTTTTGCAGGTCACTTCATTTACTTGTTTTCTGAATCCTTTTTGAAAATGTCATGGCATTGCATCGAACACTAGCAACCTTCATTGGCCTGCTAGAGGGTGTAAGAGTGAATGAGTGGGTTGTTACTGAAAAACTTGGAGACTCTTCAAAGTTTAAATCAACCACTAAACGATTTAGGAGACCTCGATTTAAGTTTGAAGAAAGGTATACTTTTATCTATGGATAAAATTTTTATCGTAATGTTAAAAAAGATAAAGGAAATTTCATCGACTTTAAACAATTGTTCCTGCACTCTAAAATTTGATTTAATTAATGCAATCACCAATCTAGGTGAACTGAATAAGAGTTAATACAAATAAAAATATAGCACACCAAAACTCTTTAGTTATTATTAGGTATTCTCTGGATTAGTTAGTCCGATCTTCTCTCATATGTTTTATTGGACAGATAAAAAGAAAATAAGAAATATTAGGAATGTGAGAAGCCAAAAAAAGAAATTATAGTAGCAAGGACGAGCTTGCTAGATAGACCATATATTAGCTAATAATTAACGAAAGTCCTCATAAGACTAATATGGCATATACAAAAATTGATTTAGATAAAGTTCCAACAGACAAGAAATCCGTCTAGTTTGTTGATTATAAAAGACAAATTGTATTCTAGACCAAACCATATGGTGTGTCCTGTAAAGTTTCATGCATGATCGATATAGGATCATACTATTATAGTTGGAGAACACTATATTTCTAGGAACCCATGATGCTTAATATGAAATATATGAGCACTATATTTCTAGGATATACGTCGTAATAGCTAGCTTGAGTCTGGTGTGCCTACGTAAGGTAGTTTACTTTCCCTTGTTTATGTGATCTGCAGGGTACATGTGTTAGAGCTAGTTGTGGGGCTATACCTTCTGTTCAGTGGGTTCTACGACATACAGTTTGGAAAGAGCCAGTATTTCGTATTCCTCATCATCCAAGCATTCACCTTCTTCATTGTAGGTTTCGGATATGTGGGCACCTTCGTTCACGCTTCATAGCTTCACTCTCTCAGAATGTGGTGAATGCTTTTTTTTAAACCTTGTTTTTGTTCTTCTTCTTTTTTGCATTTCTTCTTTAATTGCGATTCAACTTCCTTGAATTTCTAGCATCTCTAGTTTTCAAATTTTGGAGGATGAAAAAAATGAACAAGCATGGAGGCTACAACTGGTCAATCATACAAGTGTAACATAATTGTAAATGTGGGTCCCTATTTATTTAAATTAAGTTTTAGAAATAAACTAGCAGTATTTTCTTTTTGTAATTGATATTCCCTAGTCTTCAAGTAGTTGATTATAACTAAAAACTCTGTTGGGATTTTCTGCGCTTCCTATAATTGTGCATTTGATTCTTTTCCACGGAAATGTTTCTTGGAAAAGTTTTGGGAATGTTTTTCCAAGAAAACAATATTTTATAGCGTGTGGTTTACATTTAAAATTTTAGAAAAGTTTGTAGGAAAGTTTATATAAAATGACAAAATTAACTATCCTTGTTTGTTTATTTATAAAATAGTTTTCAAGAGTACTTTGAAAAGATTGATTATAAAGTATGTTTCCTTCCCCATGGTAACTAAACTTTTCCAACCCCTAATGAGAACTATTTCATGCGTGATGGGAAAACCGTGGGCCCTAATGATTCATTTTAGCATCCAAAAGTGTATCCAAACATAGGAACGCTTTGTCAATTACAAGAATTGACCAACTTTCCAGGTAAATGCTAGCAACTAAACACTATCTAAATGTTTCATTGTTTGACCTAGCTTAGTGTGGTTGAATTATATTTCCCCAACACCTTTATGTGATATCCCATTCTTCGCCACTTTTCTAGTTCATAGATTAAGGGTTTGGTTATGGGATTGTAAAATCTTCCTATTTTTTTATTATTATAAAACACTATAACAGATGCTCTGACTATCGACACATTTTGAGCTAAATCTTGACAAGTATATATGTCAACAGAATTTTTTTGACGCATGAAGCATGTGTCATAAAATTGCATGTCACAATGTTGTCCTTGACAGCTCTTGGCATGTAGAGTTTGGAGTAAAAGTCGATAACATAGGACTAAAAGTTGACAACATTTACCCTGTAGTTTTATTGTCTTGTGAAGTGATAATAGTTTCTTTTCATCAATTGATTTTTCTTTCTAAAATAATAATACTAGATAATCATAAATTTAAATATGCTCCATCATAAAAAAATAAATTTAGATATGTTATCGATTAATTACAAAAAAACTTAGATTTTATAGAGCGTTACCTCAATAAAACATATTGTTCTTACCACAAATTGAATATAAAACTCAAAATCCTCAAACTCCAAATTAGAAAACCAAAAAGAAATGGGAAATTGGAATCTAATAAACCAACCTTTGGGGGTCCCATGAAAAAATGAACCAACCTTGAACATTAATTTACAACGAACCAACCTTGTGATGTTGATGTTTCCAGCGAACCGCCACCGAGTCTGACTCGTCGGAAAGCTGACTAGGCGGTGACGGATGATGACTTGGATTATTTTAGAGCCAAAAAAAGGAAAACAAGTTCAGGCATGTGCTTATTTTTTTTCTTCAACCAAGTCACTATTCTCCTTTATTATCATCACTGTACACATCACCCACCTCTCTACTTCTCTATACTCGATCCCACCATCACCCATCCTCACCAGTCACCACTGCTGCCACCCCCACAACCTCCACATCCACCTCACCTCTCTCTCTCTCTCTCTCTCTCTCTCTCTCTCTCTCTCTTTGTCTCTTTCCCAGGATGAACCACCTCCAATAGCCTCTTTCTCTCTCCTCTTTCACGTTAAATAAGGTGTTAGTTGTGCGATAACCTAACACTCCACAACCAACTCAACACGATCACAATTTTCAACATCCAATGGTTGTACATGGCTGCCGGATGTGTCGCATAGTAATACACCATCATCACTAGGATCACCATCCAGTATGGATCCATTATCTGCAGAAACAACAACAGCAGCAGTAGTAACCAACCCTAATCACTCAAAACTGCAAAATTCGATGAATTAAGACCTAATTTAGTGAAATTAACACCAAAGGTGAGGAGAATCATTGATCGAACACCGAATTAAACGAAACCAGAGGTGGAATTTGAGACATACTTCCAAATTAACACAAAAGTGAGGAGGATGTTGAGGAAGAAGAAGACGTTTGCGAGGAGGATGGGATGGTGGTAGCACCATGAATCGAGAGAGGAGAGAGAATGCTCGCATTCAGAGTTATGGCGGAGGAAAGAGAGGTAGAAGACGATGGAAGGAAGAGGGGCTAAGAATGCTACCATGGCATTCTTCAGATTATTGTGTTTTCTTTTGAGTTCTCCCATGGATTCAATTGGGTTTGTGTTTGTGTGTGAGATTGAAGAAGTGAGTTCAGAATGAGTGAGAATTGATTTGGACACCATTGGAGGTGGTGGAGGCAGCGGAGGCAGAGGAGAAGTGAGACCTTGACGGCCAACAGCGGGAGTTCCGGCGAGATCTCCGAGACGGAGGTGCGGCCGGTGGCGGAGGTAGGGTTTGCCGCGCTGGCGAGCGTTTCCAGTGATGGTGGTGAGGAAGAGGTGTGTCGGGAGGTAGGAGAGAGTGAGCTGGGGTTTCACGTCGGTGATTGGACGACGGTCAGAGATGGAGGACGCAGTGGTAGTGGTGCGACTGGTGCCGGGATTTATGTCATGCAAGTGCTGTCACGTCGGA
The DNA here is from genome assembly GCA_029582165.1 of Portulaca oleracea. Lineage (NCBI taxonomy): Eukaryota > Viridiplantae > Streptophyta > Magnoliopsida > Caryophyllales > Portulacaceae > Portulaca > Portulaca oleracea. Next base: position 16,049,599 of record CM055868.1, read on the forward strand.
TGGTGTACGACGCCGGGGTCGAAGAGCTCCGGCGTGGAGGCGCTTCTGATTTTTCGTTTTCTTGGCAGAGAGAGAGAGAGAGAGGGTGATAGAGAGAGAAAGTGAGAGGGGAGAGGCTGGGGGAGGGGAAGGGGGAGAGAGAGAGAGGGGGGAGGGGGGATCTCAGGTGGACATTTAAAAAAATGAAAAATACTTCCACATAAGTGAAACACAAGTCCAATTTTTTTTCTTTTTTTTTGCTTAAACAACCGCCACATAAGCATCTACCGCCACCACATCATATCTTTGACGAGTCAGACTCGGTGGCGATTCGCTAGAAAAATCAACATGACAAGATTGGTTCGTTGTAAATTAATGTTCAAGGTTGGTTCGTTTTTTCAAAGGACCCCCAAAAGTTGGTTTATTAGATTCCAATTTCCCAAAAGAAATCTACAGTTACATATCTATGTAATAACTAAATTGAAAACTAAATGAATTCCTTCCAGCAACAATAGCAATTCACTATAATCAACCTCCTTGTTCTGGATAACTTCTTTCTCTCCACTTGCTCACTTAAAAAAAATGGCTATATCTTCTATCACTTTTCGAATACATTGGGTCCTAACATAGTATTAGATGAAGTATTCAAAATCAAATTAATATTTAAGGAAAGAAAGTTTTCATAAAATTCAAAATTCAATACATTTAACAAGCAAAGGGTGCTCTCATCACAGGGGAACACATCCCAGCTGAAGGACAATAATGCTAGGACGACCAAGCATAAGTTTTGTTCAAATATGAACTCAAAGCAAATTAAATTGAAAATTTTAAAGTCAATTCGCTCAACTAGCACAAAGAAAAAAGGGACAACAGGAGACATTTTAGCGCCAGAAGTAAAGAAATATAGACATTCAAAGCATAATAAGCTAGATCGAAACACTTACTTAGGAATTCCATCAACAAGATCGAAAACTGGCCTCAACGCAATATCTCCAAATGTTGGCTGATCTGGTGAGTTTAATAGCTATAACAAAGAATGAAGATTGACATATCTTATGGCCTCAACCTTTTTTTTTTTATTTTTATGAATCATCCATCTTTCAATCTTTATTTATTCGTGTTCTATAGATTTCTTCTGTAAAATTGGAAATGACTTAAAGAATACAAAAAAAAAATATATATATATAAAGAAGAGAGAGATTGAAGTGTTTAGGCTAACCTTGCCATTCGCATGCTTGGCGACCTCCCCTTTTTATTTTGAGTTCCTCGATCATTCTCTTTGAGCAAGAAAAATCCAAGGAGACAGGAGCTTCTTGAGAATTAATTTGACTTAGAACTTTTAGGCATTGAGATGGAGCAAGAGAGAGAAAGAGAAAGAGAGAGTCAAAACTCAAGACGCGATGGAGGCGAAGAGTGATGGATAGAGCAAAATTGAAAATGAAATGGGGCTAAAGGTTAGTGTTATCATGTGAGGTCTTCTCTCCTTGTTCCACTATTTTTTTTTGTTTAATTGTTTCTTTTCATTTTTCTTATTCCTGACATATGCAGTGTTTTAATTTTTTTATTTTTCTTTTAGTAAAATTCCTAGTGAACAACACATGATACTCTATTTTTGACACCAATTGATCTTAATAATATTTTCATTTAAGATAAAATTGTCACATACCCTCTCTTGTGTCAAAATATTTATGTCGAAAATCATAACTTTTATTGTAGTGAAGGTAAGTGAGGAATTTTAGGACAATTTAACAATTTCGTCTCAAAGAGACTGTCCCATCCTGTCTGCATACAATATATTATTTAAATCTAAATTATCTATAAAGTTCCATCTACCAGCTAACTGTTGAAACAAAATTTTTGACAATTTTTTAAAGTTATCAAAATAATAATTTGTTGTAATAATAAGATGAAAAGTGAGGTTATATTAAGGTTTAAATCACCTTTTCAGAAAAAAAAAAAAGGTTCAAACCACCGAAATGTAAGTCAGTGGATTTTGATCTTTAAATACAACAAATAAAAAGAACAAGCCCATTTGTAAAGCTATTTAGGTTGTGTTTGTTGACAAAAAATTAAACCAAAATACAACTAAGCCTAATTTGCATGATTCAATCAACTCACTTTAAAAAAAAAGGTCAAATTGGTGGATGTATAGGTCCATTCAACGTAGTGGTCACAAAAAGCCAACTAACCTATATTATTGCACTTATTCCATTATTGGGAGTACAAAAAAATATTGAAGCACAAATTGACACTTGCTGCTGCCAGTTAAAGCTAAGCCTAGTATCTTATTTTATAACCATCATGAGATGAATTAAGGGGTTAACCGCACTGTGGCTTCTCTATAAAAAGGAAGGTAGGACACATTGCATAGGATTGGCTATGGCATAACACCTGAGCAAAAAGAAACTAAAGAAGGAAGAAGACGCGGCCGGAGGTCTACAAAAAAAAGTGCCTGAATAATTCAACAGTCCAATGGTATAAAAATCGACTATTGCAACAATTCTTCTCCACTGATCTTCTTTCAAGTCTCCAATGGTAGCCAACGAATTGATTGTTGCTGTTGGGTGTGAAGACCAAAGTGGGAAAACTAAGAAGAAGGTCGGGCGCCACCAGCGCTTCAATGGCGCTACCAGTGTGTCCTCGTCCCCGACGCTACCAGCGCCCTCACAAGTGTTTCCCGCGTCAACGAACTAGACGCTCCCAGCGCCTGAAGAGGACGCTCCTAACATCTCGGTCAGAGAGTTTGTGAGTGTGCCCGCTACCAGCGCTCTCACCCACAGCCAATGTAAGTTTGGGCTTTGCCCGCGTAAAAATGGCCCCACGTTTTTGCGACGAGTGGATTATTATTATGACCTAAGTTTTTTCTTAAGTTCTCTCATGTACCTCTAGTATAAATTGGGGTCAGATCCTTCCCCTAAATAATCAAGTGAGAGAGAGATAAACACAACCAGTATAATTGTAATCCTCCTATTACTAGTACATCGATTCCATGGTTGTTTCCCGCTTTGGGTTTTTTCCACGTTAAAATTCCCGATGTCAAATTTCTTATTTCTTTTTTTACTATTATTTCCAATTGTTTGTGGTTGCTTGAGTGCTCTTCGATCCTAACAACTGGTATCAGAGCCTGCAGGGTTGGTGAAAGAGAACTCGCTTTCAAACAATGGCAGGAGATAAGTATGAAATTGAGAAATATGATGGATTTGATTTCACCTACTGGAAGTTGCAGATTGAGGATCTGCTGTACTCAAAGTCACTACATGTTCCTCTGTTGGAGGTGAAGCCAGATAAAACAGAGCAGGCTGAGTAAGATCTACTCGATCGACAGGCGATGTCCCTGATGAGGATGTCATTAGCTCGAAATGTCAGGTTTGACGTCATGGAGAAAAAGACAACGAAGGAATTGCTGAAAGCACTGGAGGAGATGTATGAGAAGCCAAGCGTGGCAAATCAGGTATATTTGTTCCGCAAATTAACCAGCTATAGGATGGCTGAGGATGGTGATGTGGCTAATCATCTTAATGAGATTACTAAAATTTTATCACAACTTGCTTCAGTAAAGATGGTTTTTGCTGAGAATGTTAGAGCGTGTATACTATTGTCTTCCATGCCTGATTCTTGGAAAACCCTTGTAATTGTTGTTAGTAGTGCTAAGGATACCGACGAGATGAAATTTGATGAGTTAATGTCTGTGTTACTTAATGAGGGTCTTCGTAGGAAGAATTCTGGTGAGGAGTCTTCGGGAAGTGCCTTAAGTGTCAAGGGTAGGAAGAACAATAGGAATTCTAATAATTCCAGGGGGCGGTCAAAGTCTAGGGGTAAAAGAAAGTCTAAGAACATGAGTGAAGTTATGTGTTATGGTTGTAGGGATAAAGGTCACTTTAAGAGGGATTGCCCTAAACCTAAGAAGGGGAAGGGTAACAATGACCCTGACTCTGTCAACTCTGTGGAAGACCTTTTTGAAGCTTTAGTCTTGAGTGTGTCTAGCCCTGAAGAATCTTGCATAGTTGACAGTGGCGCATCCTTAGCACTAAGAGGAATTTTACGAGATAACAGGTAGAGGAGACGTGACAATTAAGACTGCGAATGGTGGTCTTTGGAAACTGTAGGATGTCAGATACATTTCAGGTATTAAAAGGAATTTGATTTCAATTAATCAACTTGATGAGATGGGTTATTCTGCAGGGTTCGGGAATTGAAGATGGAAGATTGTGAAAGGTGTTATGGTAGTGGCGAAGGGACTGAGATCAGGTACGTTGTACTCCACGAGGGAGAACGCTAACGTGATTTCTAATGTTAATGCTGCTTCTTGTTCTAGTTTATGGCATAAAGATTCTAGCTTCAAAGGGAATTTTGGAGAATCTAAAAAACATAGATATGGAAATCTGCGAGAGTTGTGTCCTCGGTAAGCAGAAGAGGGTCAGTTTCACCAGAGCTGGCAGGGAACCAAAACCAGCGAAGTTGGAGTTAGTGCATTCAGATGTGTGGGGGCCTGCGCCAGTCAATTCCATGAGTGGTGCTCAATATTGTTTCACCTTTATTGATAATCACAGTCGAAAGGTATGGGTTTATTTTTTGAAGAGTAAATCTGATGTGTTTAGTGTTTTCTTGAAGTGGAAAGCACAGGTTGAGACACAGGCTGGATTAAAGGTGAAGTGTTGAAGAGTCTTGGGTTCCGTTCTCGTCCCTCGTTACATTTGCCAAGCGAGCCACCTCAAGCACAGTGAATCTCGAAGTGCAATTCCCGGTGAAGCCCGGAAACACAAGGGTAGTCTCGACGATCCATTGGATGGGAACCGAGACCTTCTAAGGAGGCCGCTTGTGCCCCGACCCCCGGAGGCCCGAGGCCGTACCGTCCCGAGATGGTGAACAATGCCTTGACGGGTCCAGGTTACTTTTGGATGATAGAAGTGGAGCCTACTTTGGGCCTTTAAAGGGTTCGAAGTCCTTCGACAAGAATAAGCGTAAACGGGTCAACTGGGTTGTCGGAATGGACATGCCTTCACTCTTTGGGTCATAACTCCTTCAATTTAACTCCAATGGGTCTCTAATTGTGGGAGCTTAAAGTACACACCAAGAGCTTTCCATCGATATCTTACGGGCCTAAAACGGAATCCGGATGAAGAAGTTATGGGCGTTTGAAGTCGGCAGGGAAAAAGTGCCAGGAAGCAAGGCTCGGTCGAGCCAAGCAATGGCTCACCCGAGCCATCCGTCTGGTCAAGATGGTCGCGCCCGCGACCTACATGGTGGCGCTCGCGACCTTTTCCACTGCACCAATTTTTGCTGTCGTCCAGTAGCATGGCGCGCCCGAGTCAGCTGCCGGCTCGCCCGAACCGCTCCCTTTTTCTGCCGATTTTGCCTGCCAAAACGACTGTGTTTTGGGCTTTGGCCATTTTGCATAAAACTCGTGGCCCTCATTTTATGGGCAGATTTGAATGATATTGAATGCCATGCTTGAGAACTCTCTCTAGCCTCTCTTCCCAAAATCTTGTTTACTTTATCCAATCTTTATTTTGTGGTGTTCAAGTCATTTCTTTAGTGATTAATAGTGGTTTAGCGTAATTAATCATGGTGGAATGTTAGGCCAAGGTTGTGGACTCTCCTAGCCAAGGTCATATGCAAACCCTACGGTGACCAAGCTTCGTTTCCTTTAATTTTCTCTCGAAAACTCAAGCATCATTCTTCCCACCACGACGGTAACGCTCCATCTGGTATCAGAGCCTCGGTTTTTCATTTGCTTGAGTTGTTCTTCATTGTTGTGCTAGTAGTGTTCTCTAGTGTTGGGTTTTGTGAATTGTATGCTATTATTGGTGACCCCCAACCCCGATGCTATCATAGTTTGTTGGAAAACATTGTATTGTGGGTGTATTTGTTGAATTTGTTGCCATTTGGTGCATTGGAAACAAGTTGGAAAATAGTGCACGCAAGGTGTTCGATGAAATGTCTGAGTGAAAAAAATACAAAGAACCCTTAGCCAAACACTTGCCAACTACAAAAGAACCTTCAAACTCCAAAAAATACCCCAAACACTAACCATCCCTCACCTTTTTTCCCGGTATGGCCGACGGAGCTCGCCACGAACGAGAGGAATCGAGCCACCGGGGTAGCCCTCAAATTCAAGCTATCGAGAGCTGACTCGCCACCCATGACGAACAGTTCTCCACCATCGATCGCAACCTTAATGCCATTATGGCGGTTGGACCACCTCACCCAAGAGCGTCTAGGTCCACCCTGAGATGAACGTCAAAGGCGTAGCCCAAGGCCTATTCGTCCTCCTCCTACGTTCGAGTCGAGTGACGATGATAGAGGTTCCCCACGTCGCCGTCCACGTGGGCAAGTACATGATAGGCCCCCTCGTGATGACTTCCAGGACGTCAAAATCGACATTCCCGAATTCAATGGTTCCAGTGATCCGGACGAGTACCTTCAGTGGATCCAAATGATGGATAGGATCAATGATGAGAAGGCCTATAAGACTGCTAGCCTAAAACTCACCAAAGCTGCATCACTTTGGTTTGAGAATGTGAAAGCACAACGGGCACAGGAAGGTCGAACGAGGATCACCACTTAGACACGGCTTAAATAGTTGATGAACCGCCGTTTCTTGCCCGCCACCTACCAACAGGATGTATTGAAGAAGGTCTACGCCCTAACCCAGGGCAAGCGATCTGTGAGTGACTACATTCAAGAGTTTGAGCAACTCCGCATCAAAAGCGATCTTCTGGAACCCGAAGCACAAACCATGATGCGTTTCTTGAATGGATTGGGCTCCTCGGTTGCCAAGAAAGTAGAGGTTCAACCAAACTACTCCATGGATGACTTGTGCAGTTTGGCCCTTCGGGTTGAGCGACGAAAGAAGGAAAAGGATACTTCCAAACCGGCACTAAAAGCCTTCTTCCCACCGCCCAGCCGACCTCCTCTATATTCGGGTACCCCAAAACCCATTGAGACACCCAAGTTCCCTTCGACACCTCGCACGGATAAGGGAAAGGGACTTGTTGTGGCATCTCCAACGGTCCCCTCTCGCCGGATGGAGGGAAGAAAATGCTTTAAATGCCACGGCTATGGTCACTACCAGGCGGATTGTCCGAACCGACGGACCTTGAGACTCAAGGAGGTTCAGGACATTAATGAGGAATTGCAAGCAGCCTGGGATGAGTCCAAAGTGATCGTTGAGGATGCTGTCACTAGTGATGATGATGCCGCCCCCACACCTCACGTACATGGTGACGCCCTTGTCTTGAGGCGGGTTTTACACACTCAGGAAGCCCCTCTCGACAAGGCCCAACGGGAGATGATCTTTCAATCTCGGTGCTTCGTGGGAGGCAAGGTGTGCAACCTTATTATCGATGGAGGGAGTTGCACCAACGTCGCTTCAACGTATATGGTCGAGAAGCTTGGATTGTCACTATTACCTCACCCTCGACCTTATTCTCTCAAGTGGCTCAACGACCAAGATGGCATCAAGGTAACTAAACAAGTCCTGGTGAATTTGTCTTTTGGTACTAACTACGATGATTATGTTATTTGTGATGTTGTTCCTATGAGTGCTTGGCACATATTGTTGGGACGTCCATGGAAATTCGACAAGCAAATGGTGCACAACGGGCGAAAAACACCTACACTTTTACTCATAGAGCCAAGAGGGTTAAGCTACTCCCGTTAGCTCCACACGAAATTATTTCTCCAAAACCCGGGATGGGAAGTGAGGAGCCCAAAGACATTAGCGAAACACGGGTTGAGCGAGCTCTAAGCAAGGGGAATGCCGTTTTCGCCTTACACCTCTTAGAAGAAAACAAAAGTGAGGTAGAGAAACCCTTGCACCCTCTTGTCGCCCCTCTCGTTTCCAAGTTCGGAGACGTCTTTCCCGATGATCTACCACTGGGTCTTCCACCTATTCGAGAAATCGAGCACCAGATCGACTCATGCCCGGAGCACCACTTCCCAACAGAGCGGCTTATCGATGCAACCCGCAGGAAACCAAGGAGCTACAAAGCCAAGTGGACGAACTCGTTTCGAGGGGCTTCGTTAGGGAAAGCATGAGCCCTTGTTCCGTCCCGACCCTCCTGGTTCCCAAGAAGGATGGCACCTACCGGATGTGTGTTGACAGTCGAGCCATCAACAACATCACCATCAAGTACCGGTACCCCATACTGAGGCTCGATGACATGCCCGACGAGTTGCACGGATCTTGTATCTTCTCCAAGATCGACCTCCGCAGCGGTTACCGTCAGATTCGCATGCGAGAAGGGGACGAATGGAAGACGGCCTTCAAGACCAATGGAGGCTTGTACGAGTGCCTTGTCATGCCGTTTGGTCTCTCTAACGCTCCTAGCACGTTCATGCGACTCATGAATGAGGTCTTGAGGCCATTCATCGGCAAATTCGTGGTTGTTTATTTCGATGACATCCTCGTGTATTCCAAGAACGAAGCGGAGCACCTCTCTCATTTGGAATCTGTTTTCCGGGTTCTACGACAGCAAAATCTATTTGGCAAGCTCGAGAAGTGTGAATTTTGCACTCCCCAAGTCACATTTCTTGGGTACATAGTCTCTGATTGGGATATTTTCGTGGATCCTTCGAAAGTGGAAGCTATACGCTTATGGCCTTCTCCCTCTACTATCACGGAGGTGAGAAGCTTCCACGGCCTTGCTTCGTTCTACCACCGTCTCATCAAAGGGTTTAGCACCCTCACCGCCCCAATCACCGAGTGTATGAAGAAGGGCACCTTTGAGTGGACCCGAGCGGCCCAAGGGGCCTTTGAGAAGCTTAAGGCTCGACTTTGTGAAGCTCCGGTACTTGCTCTCCCGGACTTTACACAAGTCTTCGAGGTGGATTGTGACGCGAGCGGAGTGGGCATTGGGGTCGTATCATACAAAATCAGCGCCCCATCGCTTACTTCAGCGAGAAGCTCATTGGGTCACGGAAGAACTACTCTACCTACGTCAAGGAGTTCTATGCCCTTGTTCGTGCCCTTGACCATTGGTCCCACTACTTGAGACCTAAGCAATTCGTGCTTCATTCTGACCATGAGGCTCTCAAGTACCTCAACGGTCAACACAAGCTCAACACGCGTCATGCAAAGTGGGTGGAGTATCTTCAAAGCTTTAACTTCGTGGCTAAACACAAGAAGGGCAGCGTTAATGTGGTTGCTGATGCACTTTCTAGGAGGCATTCCCTTCTTTCGCTAGTTGAAGCCAGAGTCCTTGTGTTCCAACACATGCGAGAGTTTTACAAGGAAGATGAGGACTTCAAAGCCCACCTCGATGGTGGCAATGGTTCCTATGTACTCCAAGACGGGTTTCTTTTCAAGGGGAACAAATTGTGTGTGCCCAAGTGTCCGTTGAGGAAGCTATTGGTGCGAGAAGTTCACGGAGGTAGTCTAGCCGGCCATTTCAGCATCAACAAGACCCTTGACATGCTAAAGGAGCCTTTTTATTGGCCTAGAATGGGAGGAGACGTACACGATGTGATTTCCAAGTGTATTACGTGTCATCATGCCAAAAGCCAATTTCACCAAGGGCTTTACACTCCCCTTCCCATTCCGAATGGCCCGTGGGAATATTTGAGCATGTACTTCATCGTTGCTCTTCCCCGAACCGTGCGTGGCAAGGACTCAATCCTCGTCGTCGTTGACCGTTTCTCCAAGATGGCACATTTCTTCGCTTGTGAGAAAACCGACGACGCCACTCACATCGCTAATCTCTTCTTCCGGGAGATAGTGAGGTTGCACGGTGTTCCAAGGACCATTCTTTCCGATCATGATACGAAGTTCATGAGCCATTTTTGGAGATCTCTATGGGAACTCCTTTTTGAGACCTTTAGTTCTGTTTAACGTAAAAGGCACACGAAAATTGTTGATTAGGTTGTTTAGAATAATTTTATTTAGCATCGAAAGGGCGATAGGATTCAGAAGTTGTCGATTCTTGATTCATTCTTGAATGTATGATTGTGCAAACTAGGTTTTAGTAATCGAACTCGTTGTTAGGTTAGCATCTCCATAGAAATCTTTCTCTCTTGATTAGAACGCTTGATTTTTTTTCCTGCTTTATTTTTTTTCCTGCTTTATTAGTTTTCTGTGCTGCTAATTGAGTCCCTGTCGGATCGACCTTGATGTTCTACTACGTACACCGTGCACTTGCGGCCCTGCCAACAGACAATGGAGGGGAGTATGAAAAGAAGGAGTTCGTGAAATATTGCAAACAAAACGACATCAGATTATTGAGAACTGTTCCCGGGACACTAAAGCATAATGGAATAGTAGAGAGGATGAATCGGACTCTGCACGAGAGAGCCAGAAGCATGAGGATTCATGCTGGATTGCCCAAATATTTGTGAGCAGAAGCAGTAAACACAGCAGCATACCTAATCAACAAGAGTCCATCAGTTCTTTTAGATTTGAAGGTACATGAGGAGGTATGGAGTGGTCAGAAAGTTGATTACTCCTTTTTTCGTATTTTTGGTTGTACTACTTATGTGATGGGTGATCCTGACAAGCGAGATAAGTTGGATCCTAAATCCAAAAAGTGTTATTTTGTTGGCTATGGGATTGACACTTTTGGATACATGTTGTGGGATGGTAAGAAGATGTTGACACAATGTGATGTAGTCTATAATGAGAATATGTTGTATAAAGACTGGCAAGCATCAAGTAACTCAGGAAACAAGGAGTTAGTGGGAGCAAAAGTGGTTGAAAGCTCTAGTGACGATGAACAAACTCCACTATCCACTGTGAGGAGATCCGCGAGGGCTACCAGAGGTAATTCACCTGAAAGATATTCTCCAACTTTGCATTACTTATTACTGACTTATGCTGGTGAGCCAGAATCCTATATTGAAGCTTTGCAGGTTGAGGATCGTTCCAAGTGGGAGCAGGTAATGGATGATGAGATTGCCTCACTTGAGAAAAACAAAACTTGGGAACTAACCAGGTTGCCTGCAGAGAAGAAAGCTTTGCTGAATAAGGGTGCGTTTGGTAAGTTTCCCGGGAAAATTTTTCTCAGGGAAAAGTTTCCCAGGAAAGTTTTCCATTGGAAATATTTCCCCAAGAAAAATTTCCCTTAACCCCCCTTAAGGGAAATTTTCCCTAGGAAAACCTTGCAAATGGTGGGCCTTTTGGAAAAACTTTCCCGAGGTCAATGTACAACCAAACACGGGGAAAATAAGTCAACTCGGGAAAATTGACCATTTCCCCGGGGTTTTTGACTAAACAAACGCACTCTAAATGGGTTTTCAAGATCAAGAATGAGCCTAATGGTGCTGTGAGCTACAAGGCTCGATTAGTGGTTAAGGGATTTTCACAAAAGGAAGGTATTGATTATAATGAGATTTTCTCTCCTGTTGTGAAACTAACCACTGTTAAAATTGTCCTTAGTATGGTTGTAGTGGAGAATGTACATCTGGAGCAGATGGATGTAAAAACAACCTTCTTGCATGGAGATTTGGAGAAGGACTTGTATATGAAGCAACCTAAGGGATATGATGTTCCAGGGAAGGAACACTTGGTGTGTAGATTTCGAAAAAGTTTATATGGGTTGAAACAAGCTCCAAGGCAGTGGTACATCAAGTTTGACACCTTCGTGTGCAACAACGGATTCAGGAGGAGTGATAAGGATCATTGCTGTTATTATAAGAGTTTTCCTAACTCTTATATTATTTTGCTTCTCTATGTGGATGATATGTTGATTGCAGGGGCAAACATGAAGGAGATTACTTGACATAACGAGATGATGTCTAAAGAGTTTGAGATGAAGGATTTGGGTGCTGCAAATCAAATCCTTGGCATGAGGATTATCTGAGATAGGGACAATGGAGTTTTGAGGTTGTCTCAGGAGGACTACATCAACAGGGTGCTAGAGAGGTTCAGTGTGGCAGATTCAAAACCTAGAGGCACTCCTATGGCAAACCATCTCAAACTATCCAAAGAACAACAACCCAGAACCAAGGAGGAGAAAGAATGCATGGCCAGAGTTCCTTATGCTTCAGCAGTTGGGAGCTTCATGTATGCCATGGTCTGTACGAGACCGGATATTGCCTTTGCAGTGGGAGTGGTGTCACGCTTCATGTCCAATCCGGGGAAATCACACTGGGAAGCTGTGAAATGGCTATTGAGGTATTTGAAAGGTACCTCTCACTACTGTCTTATGTTTGGTGGAACTAAATTTGATCTGAAAGGTTATGTAGATGTTGATTTGAGTGGGGATTTCGATATGAGCAAGAGTACAACGGGCTATGTGTTCACTCTTGGTGGCTCGACAATCAGTTGGATGTAAAGATTACAGAAATGCATTGCTATGTCAACTACAGAATCTGAATATATTGATCTATCTGAGGCAGGAAAAAAATGATATGGATGCAGGATTTCTTGGAGGTTCTTGACCAGGAGCAGGGTGATGTTCTTCATTGTGACAGCTAGAGTGTCATTCAACTAGCAAGAATCCAGTGTTACACTCAAGGACGAAGCATATTAGAAGCAGATATCACTTCATTCGAAACTTGGCGGAAAGTGGTGAAGTGAAGGTTGAGAAGATCGCAAGCAGTAGCAATGCAGCAGATCTGCTAACCAAGCCAGTGGATGTTGGAAAACTGAGGCTTTGTATGGCCTCTGTAGGCCTCTCTGACTAATGAGGAGGCCGGTCGATGCACTAGGGGAACTTGTGGATAAAGTTGAGGATGTTAGAGGTTTGGTCTTCAAGTGGGAGATTTTTAGGTGTGAAGACCAAAGTGGGAAAACCAAGAAGAGGGTGGGTGCCACCAGCGCCTCAATGGCGCTACCAGCGTGTCCTCGTCCCCGGCGCTACTAGCGCCCTCACTAGCGCCTCCCCCGTTAATGAACTAGACGCTCCCAGCGCCTGAAGAGGAAGCTCCCAGCGTCTCGGTCAGAGAGTTTGTGAGTGTGCCCACTGCCAGCATCAATTTGGGCTTTGCTCGCATCAAAAAGGCCCGATGTTTTTACGACGAGTGGATGATTATTATGACATAGGTTTTTTCTTAAGTTTTCTCATGTACCTCTAGTACAATTGGGGTCAGATCCTTCCCCTAAATAATCAAGTGAGAGAGAGAGAGAAACATAACCAGTGCAATTGTAATCCTCCTATTACTAGTGCATCGATTCCGTGGTTTTGTTTCCCGTTTTGGATTTTTTCCACGTTAAAGTTCCTGGTGTCAAACTTCTTATTTCTTTATTCGCTATTATTTTGTATTGTTTGTGGTTGCTTGAGTGCTGTTTGATCCTAACAGTTGCAACTTGCGTCCATGCCATGTCCAAAAAACAATAAAACCGGATTTCAGCTATGGCCACAAAACTGGATCCTTCGGAACTTCAGTGGTCTTGCCAGAAACTACAAACCATGGACCTCAGTGGTCTTGCCAGAAACTAAAAACAGTGGGTCACGAATTCCAGCGGATTCATAACACTCATATCCTTGCGGATCTCAGCTCCTTGCGGAACCATAAAAATGGGATCTGTTGGGATCTCGGGTCTCTTCAAGAACCCGCAAAAGCTGGATTCGTAGGGATCCCAAGTTTCTAAAGACCCATAACTTTGGGTCTCTCGTGAACCTAGTTTTCACAAGAGCTACCACAATTTTGGGGTTGGCACCTCGGTTCCCGCTAAAGCCACCAAACCGTGCACCCTATCGAACCCCGGGTCTTGTCAGACTCATAAATTTAAGAATTATAGAAACCTCTATTACTGCTCGAAATGTTTGATTTACAGGACTTCTAATATTTTGGTTTCTTAAGTGTCAGAAACGGACCTATGTTGCCTAGGTAAATATGATTGCAATAAGCAAATTAGTCATGCTCCATAGATTAAATCAAACTGTTGGAAGATGATCAGATTATGCGATCAAACTGATGCTAACTCTTCACAATTACCATTTGTATGTTCATTGCTATGACCACTTGCAAACTTGGTCAAGCCCATGGACAATTTTGAGATAATAAATGGAAGGAACATAGTGAAGCATGAATCATGTTTCGGCCTCGTTGGATTCTTGATTCCAAGTTTAAATCTTGAGCTTATAATAGACATACAAGATAGTTGGAGTCTCGCTCAATACGCATACATGAATTCAGAAGGAGCAGCAAATAGTTGGAAATGTCCAACAGTTTGTGGTCCTCGTGGATGGAGAAGGGTTGGTTAGTAGTTATAGTCCGAGTTATAATATTATTAATGTAAAGTTACTGCAAAGGTTGATGAGCAATGTGTATTTGGCTAAATGGATAGGGTGTTGGTGTGAAACGAATGATGTTTAGGGTTTGAGTCCTATCAAAATAAAAATTTTCATGTATCAACAATTTTGTAGTTTTTGAACTATATTCGCAGGCATAATGTACGTGATGTTGAGAATTATTTTTATTTTAAACATAGAAATAAAACATAAATAATTGTGCCTTTTGAATTTTGATTTATAAAATTTTGTCTATTGAATTTTTAAAACATAAATCTTGATGAGAATATTAGGAGAAAATTTTATAGATTGTACTTGTACTGATACTCATCTCCATATCTCATTATAGACTAATATCAAAGAATACTTAGATATATTATAATCATCATGAATTAGTTTTTTTTATTAAGTATTACTAAACTGATGAAATTGTGAAGGCAAAGATAAAGTTATGATAAATACAATGTGAATGGACTATGCTATGTTAAACAATATGTTAGCTGCAAACTATTGTATTATAACTTAATAAAAAAATAACTTTGATAAAGTCAATAACACTACTAAAAGTTGGCACCTCCATTGATTTTTTTCTAGCTCTACCCTATTACTTTTATTGTTAAAAAAAATCCTATAGTTCTTTGTTGTAATTTGTTTTATCATATGCTAACTTTGGACCCATATTGTTAATCCATCTTGTTAATTTTATTAAATAAACTTTATTTGCAGTTGTTTCACCAAGATTCTTGAATTTGCTCGAGGAAGAACTCATACCAGTAGAAAGTTAAAATTGGGATGGGTCCAATTAAGTTATGAGTTATGATATTTATAATTGTATGAGTTAGATAATAAGTAGGAATCCAAAAAAAATAATAATAATAATAGCAAAAGAGTGAATCCTATTAGACTTTGTATTTGGAACAATCTAATCCAACAAATAATTGTATATCTAAAAGATAAAAATTGGTTGCACATTGGCCACCATATGTAAAAATGTTTAATTTTAACAATCTAATGTAAGGGAAGACTCAAACCTGGGACGTACAACAAAGAATATTAAAGCCCGAACTAGTAAGCCATGCACATTTTATTCAACCTGTTAACCAACATCAGCTTACTCGTATCCTATTAAAACTGGGAATTACAGTAAGCCTTCCACGATCAGACCGTCTGTCTTCCCCATAATTCCGTTGTCCGTTTTTCACGAACCACGACCGCTGAAGAAAGGTTCTCGACACCGATGAAGGTACTGATGTATATAAGCTCAAACTAATAAGGATTCCGGCATGCTTATAACACCATAAGAATCACACACACCTTGTTGCTGCAAAGAACCAAACTAAATGGATGATAAGCATCAGAGAATGAAAAACAAATGAGATAAAAGATAGAACAACTGCTTGATAATCGATACAGTCACACCACGATTGAATCAAACACAAGGGCAAGCTTGATAATCTCGTTGGTTACAGATTCACCTTCCAAAGAGATTGATCAAGTTCTACCTAACACCACTTGATTGCCAATTAAGATACTGAAGTAGAATTTGAGAGTTTAAGAACACTCACAAACTTGAATAACATCTCGGTTGTTCTTTGTTGATGTTAGAATTTTTGTGCTGAAGTTCTTACATGAGGATACATATACTAACTGAAATACACACAAAGGAGAAGCAAGCAAGCACACTAAGCAAGCAACTCTTTGAACCTTCTAATTACAAATTTTCTAATCATGAAGCAACCTCTAATTAAGCTTAATTAAGCTAATTACATCATATTTAAACTAATACATAACTTCATGGTGAAATACTCGACCAGCATGGAGGCATCAAGGACCAACCAGATCATAACACATGACACTTCTCCATTGGCTCCCCTTAGATCAAATAGATTCTAATCCGTTGTTGCCAAGTAAAAACACAATGTTGGTTGCCTTCCCATTCAGTTGGAGTCTTCCTTGGTCATTCTATAATGAGGGAAAATCGAATACCAAGTGAAAAGACCAAAACGCTCTTGCTAAAACACCAAAGTAACAAACAGCTCCCAAATAAGCTCCATATCGCATGTCCAGAATGAAGTGGCTATGTAGAACTCGAATGAACGCCAAATCTTGCAAACTTGGACATTTTGGAAAGCTTATTAAATCCCAACAAAAGTCTTCGAGGACAAAAAAAGTGGGGGAGAAGTCTCAATTTTGAGATATTGAGACAAGTACTGAAGGTGCCACAGAGGATGAATGACCTCCTAAAACACTAATGCCCTTCTTGATCTCTCCCACGGCCAAGTAACACTCTCAAACTAATTGGACGTGCATTGGCTAATTCCCATCCGGTACAGTATCTTGGTTGATAGATCGAGTTTCACGGTAGATTGGAAACTTTCATCGGCGTTCAGAACGGGAAAGTGGTGTGCGGCGGACGGTGACTATCGTTGGTGGGCCTGCATCGTAATCCATCTCGGGGCGGTTGAAATTCCAGCGAATTTTCGCCCGTAAAAATGGAGGTCGATCAGCTATTGTTGGTTTTGGGAAAATTTTCTCACCTGTTAACAAACACAACTTTAAAAAATAATTTTCAATTAATTGTATATGATTTCCACAATTAATTGAGCTTTTTAATAAAATAAATAAAATCGACGCATCAAACTAGATCTTGCCAAATGTATGGTAGATATTGTGAGAGTTACCATAATTATCGTAATTTCCAAAACATGGAAATTACCTTACTTTTTTTGTTTAAATTATAATAAATTCAATGCAGAATGCCTAACTTGTTTGTGTGGTGGCGTGACACTCAACAACAAGAAATGGGATCCTGATGACGTCCATGGAATCAAGTACCCAAGTCAGACACAAATCCTAGCTTACAAAATTTCCCTATCTTTCCTAAAAAACAAATTTTCAAATTTGTATAGCCTACGGTTACACAATTATATAACGTTTAATAACCAAAACAGGCTAAATCCCAAGTACTTCAAATGGACCAAATTTAACACAAATAAAAAGCTCCAACCTCATAAATTTTCTTTCGAATTTTTATTAATGTTGTAGACTCAAAACGGGTCTAGAACTACGTCGATTTGATCTCAACAAGAGTACGTTGGAAGCCCATAAAAATAAATATGACCTATGAGTGCAATCGACAAATCAAATTAAATTATCCTACCCCATGAAAGACTAAGTCGGAAAATAATCGAAATGACGGAAAGAGTATAATATTAACTTGGCCAAAATTCCGTAACAAATTCAAGCCTTGTCTTGGCTTTTTTTTTTTTTTGAAAGCCAAGCTTCTAATTCTTTTTCATTTGCTGAAAAAGCATCAAAATCATTCTGCATTTGTTGCAATACATTTGTTGGACCCTAGTCCATCCAAATCTTTGTTTAGTTACAGGGAATATCACATTTTGCCGCCTCATGGGCAGCCCTATTGGCTGTTCTTTTAGCAAAACGAAAGAATCAGCTAATCTCCAACAATCATTCAGAAAAACTATCTTATAGTCTCTGGTTTCTTTTCTACTCTGCAACGCTTGGATAGTTGACAGTGCATCCATTTCGAGCATCACATTTTTGTAACTCAGTATGTTCCCGATTCGTAGACCTAGTTTCGCCGCCCCTCCCTCTGCAATTTCTGGAGACCATCTGCCTTCCACCTTTGAGCACGCTACAGCCAGGCAACGTCCCTCCTAATCCCTGCATATAGCCCCCAGTCCCCTTACATCCTCCTGCTATAGAGACGCATCAACATTAATCTTTATACTCCCCCTTGGCGGTGGTTCCCAAATCCCCGGGTGCTTAGTTTTTTTGTTGTGGATTTTCCTCCTTGCGAGAGTTCATCAGCTGTTGTCAGCTGTCCATCACCCTATTTAGAAGCGATAACATGTCAGTCCTTCGTTTTCCCATACACCATGCATTCCTTCTCTGCCATATCTGCCATAGAAAGTGCATCACTAATCCCCTGATGTCCTCTTTGATCTGCCTGAAGAGGTCATGACACCATCCTCCCAGATTCACAATGTTTCTCCTTTTGACATTTAGTTTTAATGGGGATAATGCCCACACTGCTACAGCTTCCTCACAGTCCAGAAATACATGATTTACTGTCTCATAGTCCTCACTGCAAAGTGGACACATCACATCTACTTCCATTCCTCTTTTGGCTAAGTTTACTCGTGTTGGTAGCCCGTCATGTATTGCTCGCCAACACAAGTCTTTTACTCTTGGTTGTGTCGTCGCCTTCCAAACCTTGTCCCATCTCCCATCCCATTCACTCGACCTTCCTGCCATGACAGTAGTTTCATCTGCCTTGTCTAGCTTCTGGGCTAAGTGGTAGGCGCTTTTCACCATGAAATCTCCCTTCACCGTCTCACCCCATCTTAGGTTGTCATCTTGGGCGGGATTCCCCAGCAGGATGCTTAGGATTGCTTCAGCCGTGTTTTGTTCGAAACACAAACTTATCAGATTTCTATTCCACCTTCCTTGGTCTTGAAAAATAAGCTCCTCTACCATGGCATTTTCACTGAGCTGTTTTGGTGGAGTACTCACACGGTGTCCCGCCATGGTTGGGATCCATTTACCTTTCTGTATCTTGACTGTATTTCCCCTTCCAATATTCCAATAGCAGCCTTCCTCTAGAACTCTTCTCGCTTTTAGGATACTCCTCCATGAATAGCTAGGTACATATCCAATTCTTGCTTCCCAGAAACTGTGTGTTGGATAGTAGCGAGCTTGCATTACTTTCGCAGCCAGGGAGTGAGGTCTTGTGATCAAATTCCACCCTTGTTTTGCCAACATTGCCATATTGAAGTTGTGCAATCTCTTGAAACCCAATCCACCACTTTGCTTGGTATAACATATCTTTTCCCACTGAATCCATGCTATCTTCCTTTCGCCATTTCTCAGCCCCCACCAAAAATTTTTACAAGCTCTCTCAATTTCCTCGCAGGTTGACTTCAGGAGCTCAAAACATTGCATCGTGTAACTTGGAATTGCTTGGAATACCGCCTTAATTAGCACCTCTCGTCCCACTCTAGATAGCGTAATCTCCTTCCAACCTTTTAGCTTCTTCCGAACCTGGTTAATTATAGCTTTGAAAATTGCTTTCTTTGATCTGCCCAAAACAGTTGGGAGACCAAGATATCGTTACGGCGGCTCAACCACCTCCAAATTCAATCTCCTTTGGAGCATTTGAGTCGTATTTTTGTCCACGTTTCGGCTGAATGAGACTTTCCGACTTATCCTTATTGACCACTTGTCCGAACATTACTTCGTATTGACCCAGAATTCGAAGGACTTCATCCGCTTCCCTTTGGTTTGCCCTAACAAACAGCAAGCTGTCATCCGCGAAGAATAAATGCGAAACTACTGGGGCTCCATGGCTGATCTTGACTCCATGCAATGTTTTTTTGTTTACTGCGTCCACGATCAGACTGGATAAAAATTCAGCACAAATAATGAACAGATAAGGCGATAGGGATCCCCTTGTCTAAGCCCGCGCTGTTGTGTAAACCATTGTGTGGGCTGACCATTCACTAATACTGCAAAAGATACTATTGTAATACATTTTATAATAAGTGCTACCCAAACTTCATGAAAGCCCATCTGTTTTATTACTTGTTCCACAAATCTCCACTCAATCCGATCATAGGCTTTGCTCATGTCTAGTTTGAGCGCCATATACCCCTTTCCGCCATTTTTCTTTCTCTTCTTCAAGTAGTGAAAATGCTCAAAAGCCACAAGGATATTGTCCGTGATCAATCTTCCAGGTATGAAAGCACTCTGAGATTCATGTATAATCTCAGGTAAAAGGACCTTCATCCTGTTCACAATCATCTTGGACACAATTTCGTAAATTGTGTTGCACAAACTGATGGGTCGGAAATCCTTCGGACATGTTACGTTCTTCAGCTTGGGAATTAAAGCAATATACGTTTTGTTTAAATCTCCCATTTCCGCCCCATTATTTAAGATATCCAAGATTGTTTTTGTGATGTCATCTCCAACAATGTGCCAATAGAGTTGAAAAAACAAAACGGGCATACCGTCAGGGCCAGACACCTTTGTGGGATGCATCTGCATAAGAGCTTGTAGACGTGGAATTTCGTCAGTAATTTAGCGTCGGAAAATGTAAATTTATTGTAAGTAGTATACGTTTTTATTTCTAGGAGTTTTGTAATTTTTAAGCGCCAAAAGAAATGTTGATGCAAACCAAGCCTTCAAGCCCAAGTTTAATTTGATACCCACAAAAATTCAGCCCAAAAAACCCACAAAATTAAATCCAAAACGTGAAGAAAACTATCCAGACAGTATGCAGGCCACGCGGCCTACCCGCTGGGGGGAGTCCGGATTTGTTTTCCTTTATTCGAGTCAACTATTGACCTAAATAACGTGCAGCTGGGCACCCTAAGCCACGCGGCTTTCTCTGAAGCCCATTTCTCCCATTTTACCCTACTTCCTACTCTCAGTCTCACTATAAATACATCACTTACTCCATTCATTTTCTTCACCCCGAGTTGACCTAGGAGTATTGACACTACGTCAACTCAATTCTTTTCTCCCCCCACACTCTCTACCCTTGCATCCACGGCCTTTTGAAGTGCTTGTTTATTAAGGTTAAAATGTAAATTTTGTTCTTTCATTTTGTTTAATCCATGCATGATTTGTACATGATTTATATGTATATGAATGTCATTGTGTTCATATTTCATTAATTCTTCTTACGCTCATATTTTATCCCATTTTGTATGGCCTAAATGATAAAATTTGAAATGAAACAATAATAATTCTCTCTTCCTTTCCTTCTTTTAATTTGAAAACCGATCTAGTAGAGTCCGTTGGTTAACGGGTGAGTTCGAGAATTTTTATTCTCGGATTCGTAGCCTTACCCCCGAATCCAAATCTCATGGTTCGCGGTTTTGGAGTTACTTTTTTAGAGTTTATTAATTTTCTCTCAAAAATTAATTGGCGACTCCCTTTTGTTAATTTGATTTGTCTGTCTCACGATTTTTTTGTTTCGGCTTTTTGAAACCTAAATTTTAGAGTGTAACTCGTGAAGAAGCGGATGAGGAAAAACACATCCTACACTAGCATGCCACGCGGCCTACCAGTGTCATGGGCGCTTGTCGAGGCGATCCACTGGACTAGCGGAGGTTCTCGATGGTAGCGGACCACGCAACCTGCCGCGCCAGCTGGCTCGCCGCCATTACAAGACTGCTATTGTTTACTTCAATTCTTCTCCTCGATTTTCCTTAATTCTTTTTGTTTGGTATCGAGTCGAAATTTTAATCGTGAATATCCAAACAGTTAACAAAATCAAAAAAATACACAATAAAAGAATTTCATTAAACCCCTTAAAGAATAAGCAACCTCTTTCGACTCGTCACACCGTGGGACACTTGAAAAATTTTCCTTCGGGAATTTTCCTGGGTCCTAAAAACGGCGACTCCACTGGGGACTTTTACTTTAGAAGAGGGTAAAACTTGAAAGTTCGGTTTCAAAAGAAAAAGGTTTTGAAAAGAATAGAGAATTATTTATTTTCTTTTCTATTTTTATTGTTTAGTAGGCATCTTGCATACGGGCCTACTTTTCGATTCTTTTAAATCAGGAAGAACCAAAAGGTACCGTTTAGGTTTTTAACCCTAAATTTCCCTTTCGGGTAAAGTGTGTTTATGACTTCGAGGAAATGAATTCCACATTTCAGGAAGATCATAACCCTTTCCCACTCATGAATTACTCCAAAATTTTAGGGATTATGAATTTACATTTTCCCTTAAATTTTGCGAGAAACACACGATCCATATTACTATGAACTCCATAGAATTTACAGCCCGTGCGAGACATGAGCATAGAAGCCTTTAGGAAACTTACCCTAAACATTGAACCTAGAACCATGGTTAGGTTTGTAACACCCATTTGTATGCTACATGTTCTACTTCTTTTCGCATGCTACTTTTTTGTCATGTAAAGGTCAGTCCAAAATGTGTATATGTTCCCCGAATATTATTCTAGCCTGGATAATAGTCAAAAGGAGTCGAAGTGGGCTAGCTTGACTTAAATCAAGAAAGCCTCTCTTGGTGGACAAATCGAGGTGACAAGGGTGTTTAGACCCGATTTTGTGTCTAAATACCGCCTAAATCCTTAGGCTTTTAACTCGTTTTGTGGTTTAATTTAATAACTTTTAATGTGTTTTTGGTTATTTTGTAGATTTTTGGAGTTTTCACTCAAAACGTAGCAAAACGGGCCTTTTTTATAGCATTTTTGGTGATTTCCCGAGCCGAGCCGGACCGGAAACCGAGGCGGAGTCGATCCGGGACCACTTTCCTCACCTTTGGTGTCAATTAGTGAGGTAACACTCGCTACGACCCTCGGATCGGGTGTTACATGCCTTGGAAAGAAGGAGGAAACAAAAGGACGAAAAGAGGTAAGGTAGCCCCCGCCACCCTTGGCATAGCACCCGCTACCTATATGGTAGCGCCCGCTACAGTTTTTGTAGCGCCTGCTACCCCCCTGCTGCTGTGCTCAAAGTCGACCTTGAATCGTCAGCTGAAGACGGTAGCGCCCGCTACCATATGGGTCGCGCCCGTGACCTCCTGCTCCCGAAGGAGACCGTACCTACGGTATCTCGAAGCTCGAAATCGCCCGACCTTTTTTGCTGGGACCGCACCCACGGTCTCCTATACCGTACCCACGGTCTCCCCCTTTTCTGTGCGACTGTTTCGGCTTGTGCACTGCGTTTTGCCCAACTAACTCCACTTGTATATATACTCCTTGTTGACGTTTTCTAAAGGGGGCATCTAGGGATAGACTTAGAGAATTTCCAGCTTTGTAATTAGGAGTTTTAGAGAGAGATTAGTGAGAGATTAATCTAGGGTTTTGGAGATTCATGTTTATTATTGAAGATTTGGGTATTCAAACAATTGAAATATTGTTGGATTATCTTTTTATTGCTTTCCTTTGTTCATCTACAACACTTTGATGAGTATTCTCTTCCCATAACTCTTTTATTAATTGCTTTGCTAATTGCTTTGCTTGTTCTTAATTGCTTTGCTTGCTATCTCTTTGTTCTTGCTTGTGTATGGTTGTTTGATGTTGGAAATCATGTTTAGGTTTGGTTTGGATGTTGTTAGCTTAGTTCTTATCATGTTTAGTGGCTAGAACCCTAATGCGTTAGGGAGATATTAAGGGTGTGAATGGGTGATTAGGTTTGGGTTAGCAATATTAGTGAGTAATTAGTTGGGAAATCAATTTCCCACTCCTATCCTTCCCTCAAGTGGGATGTATTTGGGTGCGAAAGCATCCCGAATACATCCAACACTTGTGTTGGAAGGTAGGAATTGGGATAGTTAGTATTTTAGTTCGTGAAAGCGAATAGAAACTAACTAGGGAATTCCGTTTCATTAACCCCCCGGGTCTGTCGATGGACTTTGGGGAAGTTAATCCAGATTATCCTTGAAAGAGGAAGCCCGGTGGGTATTTTCTAACGGAATTACCACTTTATTCTCCCTTCTTGTTGCTCCCTTGTTGCAAAACCCATTTCCTTATCCCCGTTTGAATCCCGAAAGTCTCCCGACACCCATTGTTTTTCCATTCCTTGACTGACTTAGTTTTATTTGTTGCGTTGTGACCCCTTTCAAACCGATATCCTTACCTTAGCAATCTCGACCCGACCATTAACCTAGTTTCTTTTACCAAGGCCGCCAACTCCCTGAGAAGAACGATAAAAACCGAGGTCTCACAAACCACGTTACAAAGGGTTGGCCCAAGATCCAAGGTTTGACTTTTTTCAGCCCAGAATAATACTCGGACCACGAAGTGTTTATCCATCCTTCATGAGATTTGAGCCCAGCAAGCTGTCAAAGGCTTAATGTGACTCGATGCGGGGAAGTTTGGATAAACATTTTAGCCCAAATGTGCATCATTTCATCATCATAAGTTAGAGGTCTGCATGCAAGCCCAATAGTAGGGTGAATCAGTCTTGAGTCAACATATAGGCATCCAAGTTTGCATGGTTCATATAGGTCCTTAAGTTCATGGCATGCATTGGGTTAGTAAGAGTCAAAGCCAATTTATGAACCCTCAATTTTCATAGCAGCAAGATAGGACCCAAAGAACCAAGAGTCAAGTCTTGGGCAAGAGTGGGATCTCGGAACTTATCGAGCTTTTCACCAGTTACGTCGATACCGCCACGTGGAACCCTTCTCGCTGTTACCGATACTAGTTCGGACACCTCTTCTCAAACTTCGCTAACTGAAAGTGATATCATTTCCATCCCACCCAACTTCATGGCTGAAAACAACGTCAACAATGATCAGGAAGTTAACGACGGGCCCATTACCGTCCGACATCTTTCTGACCTACTACAAGAGGTCCATGGACTAATAGACACTCGGACTAGCTAACAGGACCGAAGAACTGAAGGCCTTGTTCAGGCCATTGAGAAGATCAATGAAAGATTGGGAATAGGAGCAGATGGTGATGGAGATGGTGATGGAGACGATGATAGAAGTATCAATTCTGAGAAACCTGAAAATCGGTGTGAGCAGTTCATGCCATTCGGAGACAGCAGGGTAGATAATCTCCAAAGTATGTTGAGGGCAATCCCTATGTTACGAGATCAATTTCTGGACATTGGTTTGCCCAATGCACCTCGGGCAAGGCTTCCAGACAAATTTTCGCTACCCGAAAAAAAGTTTAAGGCCACAGAGAACCCTACTCTTCATGTGCGTAGTTTCGCTCGCATGATGGCCTTATAGGAGGTTGATCCTAGCTTGAATGCTCATATCTTTCCTTGGACATTGAGTGATCAAGTTTTGAAATGGTACTACACGCTGCCATTGGACACTCAAGAAAATTGGGAGGCCATTTACAAGGCTTTTATCCAATAGTATAGCACTAGCCAAGAAGATGATATAACCATGACTGATATGGTGGCCATTAAACAAGAAGAAGGAAAATCATTCATGAGTTATTATAACCGCTCGAGTGAACTGATGCCTTAATGACTGACAAGGTAACCATGGACTATCAGATCCAAGTGTTTATACAAGGACTGAGGCCCAATTATGCTCGTTGGATGGACTGTCAATTAATTCTAGACTTTTCATCTCTGAAGAAGTTAGGACTAATGGTGGAGGCCAAAATTGAGAAGACCCCAGCTTCGTCTGGCTGGAAGAATTCCACTTCCACAAAAAGGATTGGTGGAACATCAAGTAACCCACCAAAGGCTATTGAAACTCATGTCGTCCAGAAGTTCACTTCATACACACCTATCAACACCACCTATACTGAAGCTTTAGATCTTCTGTTGAAGAAAGGGAAGATTGAACTTCCCCCTATCCAAGCCGAACTCGAGATAAAGACCAAAAATTGGGATGCTAGCAAATTTTGTAACTATCATCGCATGCGAGGCCACGACACTGAGAGGTGTTATACCCTCAAGAATGTCATAGAGGAAATGATCTGAAATCGGACATTACCTTTACCCAAGGCGGCCCAACAAAAGCCCAATAACAAGAACAACCCATTCGGGGTTGCCATGATCGCTGCTGACAAGATCGACTGGGACCCTACTGACTTCATCACTGATGTAGGGACTCCAAAAGCCAAGTCTTATATACTAACTTGGTTAAACATCAATGGAATTCGGGACAGTGAAGAGGAGGATGTGTACCAAACTGACGAGGAATATGTATACCAGGCTGACTTTTGGGATGCTGATCCCAAAGTTGACATCGAGAAAGTCATCCCTAAAGTTGCGTCCCTCAAAATTAACCAAGAAAAAGATCTTACCCGTGAAGCCAAGTGGCCAAGAAGGACCCCTACCCAAGAAAGCAATCCACCTAAGGTTATTCAGATAGAGGAACCTCAACTCGATGTTCCTCTCAAGGACGATAAGGCAGATACCGCCTTTCTTACAAGGTCGGGGATAACCAACCAAAGAAATCCTACTTCCCCACCACCTCCTACTGTTGTCCCTACACCTCAGAACATACCAGCAACTGAGGAAAGTCTTGTAGAGGACGCATTTCTCAGACAGTTGAAGAAAATCAAGGTTGACCTCACAATTTGGCAGTTGCTAAACACCTCCCAATCTCACCGACAAGCACTTTTGAATGCTTTGAACCGGATCCAAGTTTCCTCAGACACGCTACCTGAAGACATTGTTGTTTTTGTAACAACACCAAGACATGCTATCACAATCGGAGACGAAGATCTGCCTAAGGAATGGCCGACCCATAATAAAGCTTTATATTTAACAGTCATGTGCTCAAACAAAGTTGTCCCTCTGGTGCTAGTGGACAATGGGTCCGATGTCAATTATGCCTATGGAGGACCGCGCAAAAGCTGGGTATCCAACACCACCACTTGACCCAACAAACTGTTCAACATAGGGCTTATGACAACTCTCCAAGGAAGACCTTGGGATCTGTGATATTACCAATAACCATGGATTATGTGACGCGCAATATCAAATTCTTGGTTATTGACATTCCGGCCTCATTCAACATGCTGTTAGGCCGACCTTGGCTGCATGAGAACAAAGCGGTTGCCTTGACCCTACACCAAAAGGTGAAAATGATAGTCCGGGGGCAAGTTGTCACCATCTGTGGCGAAGAAATCTCTGCGATCGTCACCACAACAACACCCGTGTTGGTAGTTGAACATAACTCAAGGGATGAGGAGTTTCATAACTTCGAATATGTAACCCTGCTGAGTATGGACGAAGCTCATTTTGATTTTGATCCCTACTCCAACTTTAAGATCAATGCGATCTTGAGAAATATGGGATATTTCCCAGGGCAGTCCTTGGGGGATCCAAGCAAGAAGCCAAACTTTCAATCACTAATACCGAGGAGCTATTTCTCATTTGGCCTTGGATACACCCCAACTGAAGAGGAGCTTAGACTCGCTAAGTGGTCAGTTGCTAGAAAGAAAAAGGTGGATGACCCAACGACAATCTTCGAAACTAGACCTTACCCTTTGACCCTCAATAGGCAATGGGTGAGAGAGGGGGATGACTTTCCCTACTATGGATTCCCCGAACCGTACTACTTGAAGGAACAAGGTGTTCAAGTAGCTGGCTTGGAAATTTTCAACGACTGCATGGTCCTAGAGGATGGACACTTCATCCCAAGTAGGGAGAAGAAACCTCCTCTTGAATGGACCCATTTCACTGGGAGCAATATCTTTGGAATGTTGTTTGGTCGGGAAGCTAAAAACAAGAAGGATCCTGCTAACGTTCTAGTCGTTGCGCTCTTTAACCCGGGATTTGACCCAAGCCAGCTGATCACTGAAGAAGGGAGTTGTCGCGAAGTCTCTTGGGTCGACGTCAAAGCTGAAAAGGAGTTCATTGTAGCCTTAGGAGAGCCTGTCAAGTTTGTTAAGTCTGGTCCTAGTTTCCCTTTTGCTGAGTCTAGTCCTAATTTTCCTTTTGTTAAGCCTGGTCCTGAGTTCCCATCTGAGTCTGTTGGGGTTGTTCCCGAGCCTGCTTTTGATGTACTTGCTTCTGAATTCAATAAGATGAACAAGTTTGCTTACTCCTCTTCTTATCCCCAACCCCTGAACTGTTGTGCCAATGACGATGTTGAGTTAAAGGACTCCAAAGAAATAATAAAAGTTGTTGAACAACATGAAAATCACACGCCAATAATGGAGGAAATAATAAGCATTAGTATAGGAACTTGTGAAGAACCTCGAGAGTTGGAAATTGGGAAATCCTTAAGCCTAGAAGAACAGTCAGAATATGCCATGCTTCTGAGAGAATTCATTGATGTTTTCGCTTGGTCTTACTAGGACATGCCAGGGATAGATCGAGAAATTGCCGAACATTCTATTCCCCTTTACCCAGATTCCAAGCCGGTAAAACAGAAGCTTAGAAGAATGAGGCCAGATTGGTCTCTCAAGATAAGAGATGAAGTAATAAAACAGGAGAAAGCAGGTTTCATTAAGGTGGTTGAATACCCAGAATGGTTAGCCAACGTCGTTCCGGTACCTAAGAAGGACGGGAGAGTCAGAATGTGTGTTGACTTTAAAGACTTAAACAAAGCGAGTCCTAAAGACGATTTTCCTTTACCTCACATCGATATTTTAGTTGTCAACACATGCGGTCATGAACTGTTATCCTTTATGAATGGCTACTCTGAATATAATCAAATAAAAATGGCAAAGGAAGATATGGAGAAAACCTCATTCTCCACACCATGGGGGACTTTTTGTAATGTAGTAATGTCGTTTGGGTTAAAGAATGCCGGGGCGACTTACCAACGAACGACCACAACATTGCTTCAGGACATGATGCACAAAGAAGTAGAAGTATACGTTAATGATATGATAATCAAATCTAAAAACGAGCAGAACACACTTCTAGTTTGAGGAAATTCTTCCTTCGACTTAGGAAGTACAACATGAGATTGAACCCCCAAAAATGCGCCTTTGGTGTCACTTCTGGCAAATTGCTCGGCTTTGTGGTTAGCTCACGAGGCATAGAGGTAGATCCCACCAAAATCAAGGCCATCCAGGACCTGCAACCTACTAAGACTGAGAAAGAGATTAGGGGTTTCTTAGGAAGAATTCAGTACATAAGTTGGTTCATCTCGAAATTGACTATGATTTGCGAGCCCTTATTTAAGAAGTTGAAGAAAGGGACAAAGCCAGAATGGGATGAAAAATGTCAAGAGGCCTTTGTCAAAATCAAAGAGTACTTGACGCATCCACCAGTATTGATGCCACCTGTACCAAATGAACCATTGCTCCTCTACCTTACCATCACCGACTTCGCCATGGGGGCTATGGTAGCCCAAAAGGTTGGAGGTCAAGAGAGAGCAATTTACTACTTACGTAAGAAGTTTTTAGAATACGAGACCCGCTATGCAGAAATAGAAAAAATGGCACTTGCCCTCGTATGGGCGACCAAGAAGCTTCGCCATTACATGCTCTCGCACACCGTCCATGTCATCGCAGAGAAAAATCCAGTCAAGTATATTCTAGAGCAACCTATAGTCAATAGTAGGCTGGCTTGATGGATGTTGATGTTTTCTGAATTTAACCTCAAATACGTCTCACAAAAATCAATCAAAGGAACAGCGGTGTCAGACTTGTTAGCTGTTCGCCTTCCAATGGACCTCCTACAACCGAACTAGAATTTCCCGATGAACAAGTCTTCCACACAGATGACGAAACATAGGAAATGTACTTTAACGGCGCATCCAACCAAAAGGGTCATCCTAGTTTCACCAGAAGGGGCACACACACCAATATTGGTTAAGTTAGATTTTGGGGTCACCAACAACGCCGCTGAATACGAGGCATGTATCATCGGATTACAAGCTGCATTAGAGATGAATATCAAAAGATTAAGGGGCTCGGGAGACTTCAATCTTGTCATTAATCAGGCCAACCATAATTGGAAAGTGCGGGATGAGGACATGGCTACTTATCAAGCATATCTCACCCAGCTCGCCGAGAAGTTCGACCACATCACCTTCACACATCATAAGAGGGATGATAATGAGTTGGGTGATTCCTTGGCTAAACTCTCTTCGCTGGTAGCTATTTCTGCTGGGATAAAATCTATGCCAATAGAAATTCATCGGAGATCAGAACCGGCATATGTGCACTCCCTAGAAATATGCGAAGTCAACCGTAACTGTTGGTATTATGATATTTACACATATTTGACAAAAGGAGAATATCCCGAAGGGCTTGAGCCTAGAGCCCAAAGAGCTATCCGACTTCTGGTAGTGCAGTATTGTGTAATTCAGGATAAACTCTACAAGAAAACAAGTATGCGGTTAAATTTTCTTTGTGTTGACAAAGAAGAAGCTGAAAAACTCATGGAGTCTATACATAGTGGAGAGTGTGGCCCACATATGAATGCTAGGGTGCTGAATAAAAGGATCCAAAGAGCTGGCTATTATTGGACCACCATGGAAGTCGATTGTCATGCCTTTATGAGAAAGTGTTTCAAATGCCAGATATACGCAAACCTGCAGCATCAGCCACCCACTTATCTCACGACCTTAACTTCTCCATGGCCATTTTCTATATAGGGAATAGATATCATCGGGAAGATTTCACCTACTGGCACTGGAGGACATGAATTCGTGTTGGTAGCTGTGGATTATTTCACAAAATGGGTGGAAACAGCATCTTACGCTAAGATCACTCCCAAACATGTGGCAAAATTCATCCAGCGAAATATCATTTGTAGGTACGGGGTGCCACATGAAATAATAACTGATAATGGGAGACATTTTATGAAATAGGTCACCGAACTACTAGAAAAATATAAAATACGGCATCATCACTCATCAATATATCGACCTCAGGCCAATCGGGTCGTTGAAGCAGCGAATAAGTCACTGACTAGAATCATCGAGAAAATGGCATTAACTTATAAAGAATTATCGGATAAGCTACCCTTCGCTTTATGGGGGTACCGAACGTCAATTCACACCGCAACTGGGGCTACACCATACTCCTTGGTGTTACGGGATGGAGGTGGTATTACCTGTTGAGTAGCGATTCCTTTATTAAGGATAGTCGTTGAAAGTCAAATTCCAGAAGCGGAATGGGCCAGGGCCCGTTATGAGGAATTAACCTTAATTGACGAGCGAAGATTAAGGGCTATGCATAACGTTCAGATATACCGAAATAGGATTTCAAGGGCTTTCAACAAAAAAAGTCAAGCCTAGAAACCTTAAAGAAGGTGATCTGGTTTTAAAGGAGATGAGAGCACCGATTCAAGACCCAAGAGGGAAGTTTAAACCAAATTGGAAAGGTCCATATGTTATTAAGACCATCCTCCCTGCAAGTGCTGCAATTTTAGTCACTCCCGAGGGTGAAGAATTGACCCAACCAACTAATATGGACCAATTAAAGAAGTTCTATGCTTAAGATTTGAGTGACACAACTAAGCAACTGGATTCGACCCAGAAACTTAGTTTATGCTAAAAAAGGAGAGATGAACTACGATGGCCTGATTCTGCTTAGGCAGATACTTAGGAAACCCACCATGGGTCTGACCCAAACTTTGATTCAACTTTAGATGGGATATTATCGTTCGGGGTTTATTTGGCAAGATAATAATACAGGCGAAGATCCAAACAGTCGGACCTGCAAGCCACGTGGCATGCCAATCGTACACATTGAGGCCCAGGCAAATTTCCCTAACAGAAAGTTGACCATACAGCTTAGCATACCACGCGACATGCAAGTCGTGCGCAAAGGGAAGCGGAATCAACATGGTTTCGTGATGAAGGTTATTAGTAGGCATATTCGAGACATAAATATTTAAGAGAAATTTTGTGCGCTTTGAATGTACTAAATACTCTAAATATTTTATTAATAAAGAAGGAAAGTTAAATATATGCTTTAGTTTCCCCCAAATAATAAGATGCAAAAGAAATAATGAGCACACCTAAAAAAAATAAACAAAAAATAAGAGTCCTAATGAGCATGCAAGCACTAACTTGCAACTCTTTATTCTCAACATCAACTAAAATACTAAAAACATTGGCCAACAGATTCAATCTTGTTTTTGTTTCTTATTCGGATCGATGTTTTCCATGGCTTTCCCATCACTATCAGAATCTTTCTTTGTCCCACTAGGACCAGCATTCTTATCTTGAGGGGGAGGGCGAGTTCTCTTCTTTGTCTTCTTCCGGTAGACCATGGGTTGTTTACCTTTACCTTTTTTAGAAGATTGAGGTGCAACTCTTCTAGGTGTATGGCGAGTATCCCTAATAGTCAAAGGAGGCAAAGCAGGACCTCTAGCAGAAGTTTTGATCGAAGCTTTAACTCGTCCTGATTTCCCAATCTCTTTATATCCCGGATGTGCGGATCCTAATCTGTCGAATACAGAAAGTTGACTATTTTGGTCTTCCTCCTTTAACCTTTTCCTCTCTTCCGGGTTCCTCTCTGTTATCCATTGTTTATAAAACGGAGTCACATAGGTAGAAGAGACATTTTCTTTGCTCAAAGGAGCCCTTACAGTAGGAAGGCTCCCTTAGTAACGAATCCAGTTGCTAATTAAATTTTCGCTGATCGTAGGAACATCAAGGTTTTTGCAGTCGACATCGGGAATAGTTTGCTTGTGACCCATCTGCCTCATTACCCTAACTGGATGGTAATAGGTCACATGGGTTAAGCAAGGCAAGCGCACATGAGTCACTCCACGCTTGGGGCAAACATAGTGAGACACTTTCCACCGATGCACCCACCACTCCATCGGGGATCCTTTCTTCAGGCGCTTTACCCACGAACTCACTTATTCCTTCTCATCATAATACCTTTTTCGTTGGCAGAAGCGATGGGCTTGCTTGTCAATTTCAGACTCAGGCTCAGGAATTTGTCTTAAATGCTCCATTAGCCAGACCTACAAAAAAAAAAAGAGATTTGTGAAAAAAAAAAACGTAACCTGAAAGGAAAAGTCGGACTTTTACCAAACAGGTGCGAAAAAAATAAATAAATAATAATGAAGAAAAAATAAGAACAAAAAAAGAGAGACGAAAATCGCAGTAATGTATGCAGCCACGCGCATGCACCGTCGAGAAAAACCAGATTGTGCTCGTAACAATTCGCGGCCGGGTCAATTAATTAATAGCCACGCGGCCTGCTCCATGTCCGGCGGATAATTTTGAAGTTGTACCTGCAGTAACAGGGGGCTGCTGCGCCAGTTTTGCCTCTGAGTCTTTAACATCTAAGCCCATAAACGTTTCGCCAATAACCATTGGGATGGGATTTCTACCACTGTTCATGCCCTCCAACACATTAACCAAGAAAAGTGGAGCGGTGTCGGATCCTCCATGATAGAACAGAAATTGGCCAAGCATACAAAAGGCAATTGCCCTGGTCCTAATTTCAGGGCCTAGTTGTAGGGTTTCTGGGGCTTGGAAGTGTTCAACTAAGGCCAACAAGTGAACCCTATTGCCGATTAAAATACTATCAAGAGCTTTTTCAGACAATTTCAGCACTCTAGCAAATATTTGAGGCAAATTCTCAAAAGGTGTTGGTAATGCAGGGGGTGCTAATTGGTCTACACCTAAGATAGCACTCCATTCTTCGACTAAAGGGCATAGTTCAACCTCCCCGAAGCGGAAAACATGAAACTTTGGGTCCCATAAATATGCAGCTGCATGCAGAAAATCCCAGTACATGCGCACTTGTTTCATGCTAAAAAGAATGGAAAGATTATACCTTTCAAGTTCTTTTTTTTGCTTTTGACATAGCGCTCATCCATGCGCTTAGTTTTTTCTCGAACGTCATACTTGGAGGATGAAAACAAAAGTAGTGCGAAGAAGGTACTAAGGGTTCCCGAAAGAAAGGAGTGCAGGATTGGTTGCAAGCCACGCGGCCTAACTATAAAAAGCAGAGGCTACGTGAAACCCTAAAAAAAATTTGGGCTAAAGTATGCCACGCGGCATGACCTAGCCCGAATCCGGATTTTTGGTGTTTTAATTCCTTTCAAAATCCCGGTTATGACGACCCATGCCACGCGGTGTTACAAATAACTTGTGCTCGTCACATCCCAGTTCTAATTATTGTGCGAGCTATTTTTGACCTGTCATGAAATTTTAATAAAAATCGCTTTGACACTTAGGATTTCATTTTGTTTTTATTTTTTTGGGAGTGGGGGCTGATCGCACCACATGCATTGCATAAATTGTAAAAAAAAACATAAGCATTGCATTAGACATTACATAGAATCAGCACTAAACATGTCACATCGAGTTTCATACATTCGTGCATAAAAAAAAAAAAAAAAAAACATTGGTGCATAAACATTGCATACATGAGACTGCAAGCATATCCTATCCCTCCTATCTGCGAGAATAATGAGAAGACTCAGAGACGAGATAACTAGAGCTCGGGCCACCTTAGCCAGAGTTTTGGTCTCCACGGCCTGGTTGTTTATCGCCCCAAGATTGACCGCTAAAGCCTCCAAAGATACCATCACCGATAAAGTTACCAGTCGATACAGTAAAGTAAGGATCATCGTCTCGTGGAGGCTGAGAAAGCTTACCTTCCTACAAATAGAAGACAAACATTGGTTTAAAAAAAATAGCCGAAACTGGGGGCTATTTTTAAGAAATTTTTGCAAGAAAAATTTAAAATAAGAGTGTAAAGACGCTCAAATTTTAAATTATACTTTAAAGATTTGTATCAAAATTTTATTTTCCAGAATGAGCTTTAGGCGTTAAATTTAACGTTCCAAAATCCTGACTTGAAAATTGTTGTTGGCAGGATCTTTTAAGAAAAATTTAAAATAAGAGCATTTGGTGCTCGAAATTTTAAATTCCACTTTTAAGACTATGCACAAATTTTATGAGCAAAATTTAGGATGCCTAGAACTCCGAAATTAGTGTCTAGAATTCTAAATTCCACTCTAAAAATTTATGTCCGCCTTTTACAAAAAAAAACATCGTCAAAATCGTAAGCATTTTTTTTCAAACGGTGAACTTATTTATTTATTCATCGTTCTTGGTCTTAAAATTAAAGTTTACGAGTATGATATTCAAACATTGAAAATCCCCCTTTTATGAGAAAAATCTGATTTGCGAATAACGAATTTTTTTTTTCATTATTCCAATTTTGGATTCCACTCTAAAATGTTCGACTTATACCCAAGAAATATCATATATTTTAAATGAGAAAGATTAAGAGTCTCTTAATATTTGAGACTTTTAATTATTCTCTACGGAATAAAAAAAAATCAACGGGTAATAATAGAGGTGGGTCGAAAAATTAAGTCACCGCGGAGCCGGGACTTGGCTTCACAGCCCAGCAACAGTAGCAAGCCACGCGACCTGACCAATGCAGCAGACGTGTTGGCAGGGCTTGTTCGGGTCTAATATTTGGCTTGATTTTGGCCCGATTTCAACAATATGTCTGCACCTTACCGCAGATTCAAGTATGGTCTACGCAACTAAACAAGTTTCAAGTACAAATTTTGACATTATAATGGCTAAAAATACACATATTTGGGAGTAAAAAAAAAAAACATGAACATCACATGTTATACTCTCATACATGACAATTTTTAAGCTAAATGTCAACATTCCAAGCATGAATACGAGCTAGGAAACATCAAATGGAAGCTTGAAATTTCAAGTATTTGAAGAACTCACCAGCGTTGAAGATATTCGAGACCATACATGATATTTTGCTCCTTGAGTAAGCCGATCCGGGACAAATTGGCCTTTGGGATACCACTCCCTTATCGAAAAAAACCATTATGTGGCCATCCTTGAGCATGTGGAGCCGGGTAGGATCGGGTTTTATTAGGTTGAGGCATTGGATTTTAAGTTTGAAAAACTAGAGGAACGATGCAAAGGAGGAAAATAGAGCAAAAAATGAAGCTAGAACAGTGAAAAATGAGGTTATGTGGAGTTGTACCGCGCGACATTAATGTGGTTCACCAACATCTTTTACCTCTTTTCATTTCATACAATAAAAAGGAAAAAGAGAAGGAATTCGTAAAAGCGTTCACTTTGAACGTCATGCAGTGAAAGACAAAAGCGTGAGGCCCCTCCATTCATATTATGCCATATTTATTTCCGTCACTGGAATTATTCGCCTGGAAATTTATTCAGGTATGATTTACATTTCTGAAAAATTATTCGGGTATGACTTACATCTCCAAAAAATTGTTTGGGTATGATTTACATCTCCGAAAATTTATTCGGGTGCGATTCACGGCTCTGAAAAATCATCAAGACATAATTCTCGGCTCAGGAAATTTATCGGAGCATTACTGTTAGTTCAGAAAATTTATTTGGCCATCGTCGCAAAGACCAGAGAATTATTCAGCATTCAGATATTGCATCCAACTCAGAATAAATTATTCAATATTTGGATATCGCATCCAGCTCAGAATAAATTATTCAATATTTGGATATCGCGTCCAGCTCAGAATAAATTATTCGGTCACCAAGAACGACACTATATATCACATCTATGTCGTCTGCAACAAAGGATATCGCATCCGCCCCGACAACAGATATCGCATCTACGTCATCTTCAACAAAGGATATCGCATCCGCTCGGACAACAGATATCGCATCTACGTCGTCGTTAGCAAAGGATATCGCATCCGCCCCGACAATAGATATTTCATCTACATTATCAAGATATCGTATCCATTTTCGAGACATCGGGTCTCATCCTACACACATCATTCGTATGTCGTATCCGCCTTCAAGACATCGGGTCTCATCCTACACATCATTAGGATATCGCATCCGCCTTCGAGACATCGAGTCTCATCCTATACACATTATTAGGATATCGTATCCGCCTTCGATACATCGAGTCTCATCCTATACACATTATTAGGATATCGCATCTGTCTTCGAGACATGGGGTCTCATCCTACTCAAATCGAGACATCAAGATATCGCATTTGCCCTTGGGACACCGTGTCTCACGTCATCGTCAGAAAATCGTTAACCATCAAAAACTACTTTGATCATCGTCTTGCCCAGACTCGATCAAAGTGGGGGCTATTTGTAGACGTTGAATTTCGTCAGTAATTTAGCGTCGAAAAATGTAAATTTATTGTAAGTAGTATACGTTTTTATTTCTAGGAGTTTTGTAATTTTTAAGCGCCCAAAGAAATGTGGATGCAAACCAAGCCTTCAAGCCCAAGTTTAATTTGATACCCACAAAAATTCAGCCCAAAAAACCCACAAAATCAAACCCAAAACGTGAAGAAAACTATCCAGATAGTATGCAGGCCACGCGGCCTACCCGCTGGGGGAGTCCGGATTCGTTTTCCTTTATTCGGGTCAACTGTTGACCTAAATAATGTGCAGCTGGCCACCCTAAGCCACGCGGCTTGCTTTGAAGCCCATTTCTCCTATTTTACCCTACTTCCTACTCTCAATCTCACTATAAATACATCACTTACTCCATTCATTTTCTTCACCCCGAGTTGACCTACGAGTATTGACACTACGTCAACTCAATTCTTTTCTCCCCCCACACTCTCTACCCTTGCATCCACGGCCTTTTGAAGTGCTTGTTTATTAAGGTTAGAATGTCAATTTTTTTCTTTCATTTTGTTTAATCCATGCATGATTTGTACATGATTGATATGTATATGAATGTCATTGTGTTCATATTTTATTAAATTCTTCTTTAAATTTTGTGCTTGTTTATCTCATTTTGTATGGCCTAAATGATAAAATTTGAAATGAAACAATAATAATTCTCTCTTCTTTTCCTTCTTTTAATTTGAAAACCGATCTAGTAGAGTCCGTTGGTTAACGGGCGAGTTCGAGAATTTTTATTCTCGGATTTGTAGCCTTACCCCCGAATCCGAATCTCAAGGTTCGCGGTTTTGGAGTTACTTTTTTAGAGTTTATTAATTTTCTCTCAAAAATTAATTGGCGACTCCTTTTTGTTAATTTGATTTGTCTATCTCACAATTTTTTTGTTTCGGCTTTTTGAAACCTAAATTTTAGAGTGTAACTCGTGAAGAAGCGGATGAGGAAAAACGCATCCTACACTGGCATGCCACGCGGCCTGCCAGTGTCATGTCTTATCTAGGCGATCACTGGATCGCCAGAGGTTCGACAGCGGCGGACCACGCGGCCTGCTTGCCAACCAATGGCTCTGGTCACTTACAAGACTGCTATTGTTTACTTCAATCCTTCTCCTCGATTTTCCTTAATTCTTTTTGTTTGGTTTCAAGTCGAAATTTTAATCGTGAATATCCAAACAGTTAACAAAATCAAAAAAATACACGATAAAAGAATTTCATTAAACCCCTTAAAGAATAAGCAACCTCTTTCGACTCGTCACACCGTGGGGCACTTGGAAAATTTGCCTTCGAGAATTTTCCCGGGTCCTACAGAGCTGTATATACTTCTTCCTTGTTGAAAGGTGCTAACAATCGTCTGTTCATGTCCTCTGTAATGCGTGGCTTGATCTCCTCCACATCAATTTGATTGCCAGCGTTTGACGATGTGAACAATTCCTCGAAGGAATTGAGGAAAATGTTGTCAAAATCTTTTTCTTGTAATGCCATTCGCCTGTTAAATCTTGTAACTTCTTGATGGCATTTCTTCATTCTCTCATCTTAGCTTTCTGATGAAAGAAATTTGTGTTTCTATCCCCCTCGGTAATCCATGCATGTCTGCCTCTTTGTAGCCAATTTGCTCATCTGTAGGCTTCTCGCATTGGAGATTTTCAATCTCTTTTTTCTTTTTTCTAATCTCCATTCTTACTTGATGTGTGCTCCTTCTAAAACATTTGCTTAAATATTAGCAGCAGCGCAGCAACCGAGCATCATTTGAGCTCCCTCCACTTGCTTCCCATTCCTCAGCCACCTTCTGTTCACAATCCTTCTCCCGGGTCCAGGCCTTTTCAAACCTACATGGTCGTTTCCGCAATTCCTTAATATCTGTTCTAGCCAGTTTGGCCATGCTCCCCTCATAGAAAATTGGCTGGTGATCTGATTTTCTTTTTGTAAGATGTGTGACTCTTTGCCAAGGGAAAAGTGCTCTCCACTTGTCATTTTCCAAAAACCGGTCCAGCCGCTGTTGGATATTCTTCTCTCCCCCTTGATTGTTACTCCAAGTGAACCTGTGCCCTTCATATCCAATGTCCTCCAGACCGCAAAGATTCATTGTGTTATGGAACTCCCTCAACATATTGTCATTTACCTCAGCCCCTCCCTCCTTTTCACTTGCTTCCAGAATAACAATGAAATCTTCAAAACACAGCCACGATGACATATCCTCCTTTAGTCCACGCAGTAACTCCCAAGTTTTGTGTCTGTCTTCTTCATCAGGGTAGCCATAGACTCCAATTATTTTCCATTCTATCTCTCCATTCAAACCCACCTTTACCATATCAATATGATTTTGTGAGAAAGACTGCAGGGATAGATCAAGATGAGTCTTCCAAAAAAATGCTAAACCTCCACTTCGCCGTCTCCCATCCCCCCTACAATCAACAAATATCTTGTTTGTATATCTTAGACGTCTTTTAATGCTCTTCGTCTCCTTTCCTTTCAGCTTGGTCTCCGATAAGAAGACTACATCGGGATCTTTTTCGTCAATGATGCCCTTTAGAGCACCAAATGCCGCAGGGTTCCCAAGCCCCCGGTAGTTATAGGATAGGCAATTCATTGTTCTCGGCGGGGACGGGAGCCAGCCGCCACCGTTTCGTATTCATTTTGTTCCTCATCTCTTGTCATGCCCACTTTTTGTTTCTTGACCCTTGAAGCTTCAGTTATTTCCTCTTCAACTAAGTGCCTTTTCCCTCCTCCTCCCTCAAAAGCGTATCCCTCTATAGTGCTTTGTTCTGTGCTCCTTTTCCAACGCCTCCATTTTTTTTTTTGGGTGTCACTTGTTCTTTCATCATCAACGTGAACAATTTCATGCAGAACATGCATGTTCTTCTCCATACCCCATGTTCCTCCCCTCCAGTTTACTTTTCAGCCCCCTCTTGTTGATGTTCTTCTTTGTCATCCACCCTAACCTTAGTCATCCCATCCACCATCTCATCGAGGACTTCCCTCTCAACTGTCTTCTCCCCAGTTTTTGGCTTGGATCAACTTTCTTGCACTAGATGTCCCTGTCAGACCTCCTGCACTGCTAGTTTGACGTGATTGTCTCCACGGTGATGCCCTTGGCCATTCCCCAAAATTGTATACTACTCCATCCTCTTCTTCCTCTTCTTTTTCCACACAATTCTTTTCATTGTGCCCCACTTTCCCACAGTAATAACAATGACTTGGTAGTTTTTCATACTTTACCATTAATGTAATGGTGCTCCCATCTTTCTTTTCCACCGTTATCTCGTCTTCGAAGCTTTCTTTCAAATTCATCAGTGCTCGGAATCGCAGGGTCTTTGTCCATCCCACTTTGCATTCTTCTTCTGTCTTAATGTACACCCCAATGGAGTTAGCGATCGCTCGGATGTGTTTTTCTTGTCTCTTATCAAAAGGTGGATCATAGATCTATATCCAGAATGGGGCGTGGTCCATCATCTCTTCCATGTCTGATGGTCGCAGTCCTCGCGCTACCTGTTTCAGAACAAGAATGCTTTTATCAAACAACCATGGTTCTCCCTCCTCTACGTGTTCCATATCTTTCTAGTGAAAGAATTGGAACATAAACAGATTCGAATCTATGGGTTTGGATTCCATGCCATGCGTTGGAGACCATATTTTCTCCATGGTATTCCTTAAAGCAATAACATTGAATTTCCGGACCGTCCACAACTTTTCGATCAAACACAGGTTTAGTGCCGATTGTTCTTCTTCTACGTCTTCTTCTCCATCCCACTTAACTATAACCTTTTCCTTCTTTCCCCTTCCCACCAATACTTCTTTAGAGTTTGTATCAAAGGCCCACCGAAACCTTGATAAACTAGGGTTTGACTCTCACGCTGCTAGGACACACAGAGAGAAAAATTGGTGATTTGGAAGACTGTTGTCTTGGCTATTTATTTAGCCGAACAAATAATAAAAATGGATCAAAAATAATGGTTATTAATTTAACCTAAATCAAACCCAAATAAACATTAAATTTTTTCTAACGAACTACGATCGGTTTGATCCCCTTTAAAGGAGTACGCAGGCAGCTCACAACGAATAGTGAGTGTAACCTGAATTCCAAAGTAGCCAAATTTGCCCCTGGCCTGCACATGAAGAATGTGTACGGGTTGTACCCATGCCAGAAGGTGCTTATTCGGCCACTATTTGATGCAACTAAGTTATGGGTCGAACCAAAAGCTGATGTATAAATTTACCTCGACTAAAATAAAACAAAAGAAGGAAAGACTGTTAAACAAGGCGAGTCGCAATTAAAAGATGGTCTCCCAAAAGAGGAGATTCATCCTCTTGAATAGGGTCGTACTTATAGAAAATAATAAACTGATATATGCAAAAATATATCGGGAGATTGTGTGGGCAATTTATTTAATTTATTTTATGTTATTAATTTTTTTTTGTTCACACTAACGTCAGAGTATGACCAAATTTTGAACGCTAGTCAGTTGTTGTATTTTCCTCACGAAATATGTTGGTGATTTTTACCTCCTGACACTGCGAAAAAAAGAGCTTTGACGTTATTTGTGAACCCCTTAATTTGGCAAAGAATTGAGAAGACTCCTTTCAATGTTTGGATTTCAACCATGTTCTCCCTCCAACAATGATGTTTTAGACTCTACTTTGACCGGCTCATGTAGCCACTCTCGAAGAGCTTTGGCCTTCACCACAATGATAGACGTGTCCTCGTAATCTTTCGCTCTAACTATACGAAGAAAACTCATCCAATCACAAATGATGAACTTTCCTGCTATCAAGTGATTGATTAGAGAACCATCAAAATTAAGTGTGACGAATCCCATTAAAGTGGTTGTCACCTCATTGTTGTGTATGGAGACCAAGTTGGAAGAAGGGAGGAAAAAAAAGGAGGTTTCAACAGCGCTTGAAAAGGCACCACCAGCGCCTCAATCAGAGGATGGAGTGACTCGAGCCCAAGAGCAGCATCTCGATCGACGCTGGCAGTGACTGTACTCTTTGCAGGAGAATTTCGTTCGACAACAAACGCTACTCTCGGGACCTTGGGCGCTAGGCGCGACAATCACAATAGCTGCCACATTCAAGAGGCTACCCGCGCCTTTGGGACTCCACCAGCGCCTCACATGGGCTCGCTCGCGTCGAGACCCAACTTTGTGCTACGACCGACCTCTTATTTAGGGTATTAGAATAGCCTAGTTCCCTCTTATATCTTTTAGTATATATTGGTATCAGATCTTCCCCTTAAATCATCAAGTGAGATAGAGAGAAACACAACCTCTGTAATTATAATCCTCATATTACTAGTGCATCGATTCCGTGGATTTGTTCCCGCTTTGGGTTTTCTTCACGTTAAACCTTAGGTGTCAATTTCTGATTTCTTTTCTGCTATTATTTCTCACTGTTTGTGGTTTCTTGAGTACTCTTCGATCCTAACAACTGGTATCAGAGTCTGCATGTTACTAAAAGAGAACTCGCATTCAAACAATGTCGGGAGATAAGTATAAAATCGAGAAATTTGACGTATCTGACTTCACTTACAAGAAGTTGTAGATTGAGGATTTGTTGTACTCGAAGTCACTGTATGTCCCGCTGCTAGAGAAGAAGTTAGATGGCATGGATTAGGCCAAGTAAGATCTGCTTGATCGAAAGGCGGTGTCCCTCATCAGGATGCCATTGGCTCGGAACGTCAGGTTTCACGTTATGGAGAAAAAGACAACGACGAAATTGTTGGAGGCACTGGAGCAGATGTATGAGAAGCCAAGTGCAACAAATCAGGTATATTTTTCCACAAATTAACTAGATCTAAGATGTCAGAGATGGTGATGTGGCTAATCATATAAATGAGATTACTAAGATATTATCGCAGGTTGCTTCTGTAAAAATGATGTTTTCTAAGAATGTTAAAGCTTGCATATTGTTGTCTTCTATGCTTGATTCTTGGGAAACAGTTGTAATAATTGTTAATAGTGTTAAGAGTAATGACGAGATGAAGTTTGAGGAGGTAAAATCTGTACTACTCAATGAGGGCCTTCGTAGGAAGAATTCTAGTGGTGGGTCTTCGGGAAGTGCCTTAAGTGTCAAGGGTAGAAAGAACAATAGAAATTCTAATAATTTCAGGGGGCGGTCGAAGTCCAGAGGAAAAGGAAAGACTAAGAATATGAGTGAAGTTTTTTGTTATGGTTGTGGGGATAAAGGTCACTTTAGAAGGGATTCCCCTAAGCCTAGGAAGGGGAAGGATAATGATGACCGTGACTCTATCAACTCTACTGAAAATCTTTGTGAAGCCCCAATCTTGAGTGTGCCTAGCCCTTAAGAGTCTTGAATAGTTGATACTGGTGCATCTTTTCATGTTTCTTCAAACAGGGAGTTATTTCGTAATATTAAAAGTGAAAATTTTGGCATCGTTTACCCTGCTGATAACAAATATTATGAGATAACAGGTAGAGGAGACATGACTGCTAAGACTGCTAATGGTCTTTGGAAGCTGGAAGATGTCAGATATATTTCGGGTATTAAGAGGAATTTGATTTCAGTTAATCAACTTGATGAGATGGGCTACTCTGGAGGATTCGGGAATGGAAGATGGAAGATTGTGAAAGGTGCTATGGTAGTGCCAAGGGATTGAGATCCGGTACTTTATACTCCACGAAGGATAGCGCTAATGTGATTTTTAATGTCAATGTTGCTTCTTCTTCTAGTTTATGGCATTGCATGCTTGGTCACATGAGTGAGAAGAAAATAAAGATTCTAGCTGCAAAGGGCGTTTTGAAGAATATGAAAATCGTAGACATGGAGCTC
This sequence comes from Portulaca oleracea, assembly GCA_029582165.1. NCBI lineage: Eukaryota > Viridiplantae > Streptophyta > Magnoliopsida > Caryophyllales > Portulacaceae > Portulaca > Portulaca oleracea. The sequence goes on from CM055868.1 coordinate 16,093,072, forward strand.
TGTGACAGTTGTGTCCTCGGTAAACAGAAGAGGGTCAATTTCACCAAAACTGGCACGGAACCAAAATCAGAGATGTTGGAGTTTGTGTATTCAGATGTGTGGGGGTCTGCGCCCGTCAACTCCATGAGTGGTGCTCAATCACCTTCATTAATGATCACAATCGGAACGTATGGGTTTATTGTTTGAAGAATAAATTTGACGTGTTTAGTGTTTTCTTGAAGTAGAAAGCACAGGTTGAGACACAGACTAGATTGAAGGTGAAGTGTTTGAGGATGGACAATGGAGGGGAGTATGAAAAGAAGGAGTTCATGAAATACCGCGAACGAAACAACATTAGATTATTGAGGACTGTTCCTGGGACACCAAGGCAAAATGGAATAGGAGAGAGGATGAATGTAACGTGGTTTGCGTGAACCGATTTTTTCGTTTTTTTCAGGGAGCGAGGGGTCTTGGCTAAAAGTATTGGTCAAGAACGGGTCTAGATCGCTAAGGTCAAAAAAGGTGAGGGTAAGGTAACTAATCTAAGCAAACACGAAGAAACGGAGAAATTAAGGTCAGGTCAAAGGGAGAAGGGCATCGGAGGCTTTTCGGGATACGAACGGGAACAAGGAGACAGGTTTTGCAACAAGAGAGCAACAAGGAGAAAAATCAAGTGGCAATTCCGTTAGAAAAAATACCAACCGGGCTTCCTCTTTCGAGGATAGTCCGGATTAACTACCTCAAATTCCACCACGGATCCGGACGGTTAATGAAACGAAATTCCCTAGTTAGTCTCTAACTCATTATCATGAGCGAGTGCTAATTATCCCAATTCCAACCTTCCAACACAAGTGTTGGACGAATTTGGGAACATTCGGACCCAAATACACCCCACTTAAGGGAAGGACTGGAGTGGGAAAGTGATTTCTCACCTAATTACTCACTAAAATTGCTAACCCATTCTTAATTACCCATTCACACCCATAATTACCCCCTAACCCATTAGGGTTCTAACCACTACTCATCACAACTATCAAACTAGCATCAACAAAACCAACCTTAAGCATGGATTCTAACATGGAATAAGCGAACCTCAACCTAAGCAATTAAAAATGGCAACAAGAACATCAAAGCAACAAAGAAGCAACTAAAGGAAAGCAATTAAATCAACAAGTAATAACAAAGAGATTAAGGAAAGAATTCACCTAAAAAGATGCCGAAGAGCAAGGATGTACAAAAGAAAAGATGCTTCCAACAATCTTCAATACAAAACCCAAATCAAAGTAATAATCTCAATGGAAACCTCACTAATCACTCACTAATTAAACCCTAATTACTACCTAAAAGCTAACCTAGGCTAACCCTAGACTAACTCTAGGCTCCCCCTCAAGAAATCACAGCTTGGAACTTATATATACAATGCATGGTTATTGAGCAAAACGCAGCATTTTGGCCGAGAAAACACGCGCAGAAGCAGGCAGGTTGCGGGCGCGACCAGCCATTTTGTGGGCGCGACGTTGCGAAGAAGGTCCAGGGGATTCTAGCGTTCAATAGGTAGCGGGCGGCATCCTCTATATTGCGGGTGCGATCTCCGTCTGGCCTAGTATGTTGCAGGTGCGACCATGAGGGTAGCGGGAGCGACCCTCTCCTGGCAGGCAAGAGTGATCGAAGTTCGGTGCTGTGTAGCGGGCGTTACACTCTCCGTAGCGGGTGCGACACCTGCTGCAAAGCCTTCCTCCCTCCATTCCAGGTTGTAACGCCTATTATCAGTTCTGTAGCGGGTGTTACGAATCTGATTCTATCCAAACTTGAGGAAAATGATTCAGGGTTGACTCGGCCTCGGTTCTCGGCTCGGCTTGGCTCGAGAAAACGCTCAGGATTCCCTAAAAAGCCCCAATTTAGCCCGTTTTTCATGTTTTTGCTCCAAAAGTGCGAAAACCTACAAAACAACTAAAACACAAGTAAAAACCATGAAAAAGACTCGGAAACGAGCCAAAAGCGCAACCGAAAAAGCGTTATTTAGGCCCAAAATCGGGACTAAACACCCCCCCCCCCCACACACTTGAACATTTGCTCGTCCCGAGAAAAACAAAACAAAACAAACGAAAAACTAAATACCAACTCCTCTGTCGTGGGAGGAAACGAGTGCATTTAGCGTATGCACCAAGCCCTTTAAACCCCTGACAGCCCAGGTGGACGAGGTGATCTCGTGAGGGTTTGTAGGGCCTATACCGACAAAAGCCCAAAGAAAAAGGAAAAAGGGGAGAGAAGAGGTGAAAAACCAAAACCAAAACTCGAAAAAGAAAGAAAGAAGACGCTTGTTAAAAGAATCACGCAATCAACTACAAGAAAGCAATGCTAATCAACAAAAAGGAGCGGATACGAGCATATCAAGGACACCTAATCAAAAGCATTGCCAATCTTTGAGATTTTCGACTCCCAAACGCTTCCTACAAGACCAGGTCCCTTGTGCACAAGTGCTAGTGTATCCTAGTTGATTCTGATTGATCCGAAGAAAAAATCACCCGAGCTCATTTCAAAGCGAACAAGATTAGCAAAGAGTCGCCCTCCCCCGCTTGTGTCGCCCTTGGCTTGGTGAGGGCCGCAGGAGACGCAAAGAAAGGCTCCTCACTTCATTACACTTAACTTTCACTCGTGTCGGGTTTAGAATTTAAGGCCCAACATTTCAACTTAGCACAACAACATTAAGCGTTAGTTTTTTTGGGATTTGAATGGCCCATAACGGGGATTACCCTCCCAACACAGGCTAATCCATTCGCAAACAAGGTGCTTAAGGGGTAAGAGCGGCGCGCCGCTCATATCGGTCCCGTGTAGGTAGACTAACTTAATGAGGTTAATGCCGGGTTTTCGGGATTAGGAACGACCCATTATGGGGTTTACCCTCCCGACACGAGTTGCTCCATACATAAACATTGTACTTAAGGGACGAGAGTGTCGCCCACTCACGCTAGACTCGTGTAGGTTTAGCCGACAAAAACCAAATTTAGCCAAATTAATTAACTTTCACTTTTCAACAAGCTCGAGGGTGAAAAACTAAGGTCTCACGGTTTCAAAAAGGAAGTGAAAAACCAAGAACCTCATTTTGCAATCAACGAAGGGAATCTAATTAGATGAGTCATGGCAACACCCAGACTAGGGCCTACAACGCTCCTACCGGCTTCTTTCAAGAAGATTAAGAACGACTTCGAGCCATTGATTACATGATTCTAACAACAAAGCAAAAACTAAAGCAAAACAGACAACTTTAGGGATTTTTCATGACTTTTCTCCCTTTTTCTTTTCTCTTTTCACAAAAACTTTTCAAATTTTAGAAAGAACAAAAATAAAAATGTTAGGTGATCTACCCTCGAAACAAATATAACTCTCCCCCCCCCCCAGACATACTTAAAACGCCACAATGTCCTCATTGTGGGAAGGGTGTCACATGAATAGGTACAATAACCACAAAAAGAAACTAAAAACACCTAGCAAGAAAAAGAGGTGGCGACCCGAGCCCACACGGCTCCAACAACAAGATAAACCCAACAAGCACATACCAGGGGTTCACCACCAAAAGAAAAATTAGACATGCAACAAGGATAAAAAAAATATAACACATTCAAAGGGAGTGGAAAGAGGTTACCTCAAGATCTTCAATTAAAGCATACTCAATCCACGATCCAAAAGAACCAAGCATAGGGTTATGATATGCAAATTAAACTACCTAGATACTTAGGTTCTAGCATGCGAGATTAGAAATATGAAAAAGAAACTAAGTAAGAAAGGAAAGGAAATCAATAAAAGGAAAGTATGGGTTACCGCCCATATAGTGTTTGTTTTAGGTCCCAAGCTTGACCTAATACCCTTTTGATCCTTGAAAGACGTGGTACACAAGACAAAAGCATCTTCCATCTCTTCCACCATTTTCTCTTCCTCCCTTTCCATCATTTCCCCATTTTGCAAGCATAAAGGTCAAGATGATCTAATCAGTTTGTAGTTGACCTCGGGGAAATGAGAGATGACGGCTTCTTATGCTTTCTCCACCTTCGTTTCCTTCTCTTCTTCCAACATCTCCCAACCACCATAGTGAACCAAACAAGTTGTTCCTCCGGGGGTCGAATCGGGTTAAATAGACGAGGAGCCAATTTAAACTCCACTTTAGTTGGTTCCCAGAATTTTTGAGCCTCGGGAACAAGCATGGGTTGATGCCGGTCATCTTCCTTCAATACTTCTTCTTTCTTCTTAACCCCCTCCTTGAATTCCTCTTCAACAAAATTGTGCAATGTGATCGAGAAGTACTTAAACTTCCCTTGGGGAAGAGAAAACTCTAAAGATGTCGCATCATCGATAATAAAATCATGAACCTCCATACGCTCAAAGATAGGCTCTTCCAGGGGAATATCATCTACCTCTCTAATAGATGCCCCATCAAAAAGATTAGTGAGGAAGACAACCTCACTGCCATCGGGTTCAACTTGAATAGGCTCGAAAAGGATCCCCTCCAAAGGACACTCACATGAAAGCTCAAAAGTATGGGGCTCTATTGAGTATCCATCTAATTCCTCATTGGATTCTTCTTCCTCACTTAACTTCTCTTCATTCTCACTTTTAACCTCTTCAAACACCACCTCCCTTTCTTCATTCATCTCCAACTCACTCTTTTTTTCTTCTTCTCCCAAACATCCCTCCTCCACAACATTTGGTACTATGGCTTGTTCTTCACTCCGGAGGGTGATAATATTCACCGGCACCATTGGGATAGGTTGAGGTTGAATGGGGACGGTTTGGGAAATATGGTCTTGTTGAGCAATTTGGGCCCATTGGTTTTCAATGCTCTCGAGACGAGCCCTATCATTCTCCTGGTTTTCAATAATTTGCTTCAGCAACGTCTCTATGTTGGACTCTTGAGATGGTTGGGATTCTTGAAGTTGAGGGGTAGGTTGCTGATAAGTGGGTTGCCAAACTTGTTGGTTTTGGTAATTGGGTGAGAAATATTGGATGTTTTAGGTTGAGGGTTGGGTCTCCTGCATGATTCCCAATTGGTTGCTTGCCCCATCGGATTGCCACTTTCTGTTGCATCTCTTGGACAATGCCCATAAGGAGCTTGATAGTAGGGTCGCTCTCCAAGGAATAAACTCCACTTCCTGAACTCCGGCGGCTTCCCCAAGAAGGAGAATGTTGAAATAACTCATGAAGGAAAACATTTGCTTGATGCTCGGTCTTCATAAGGAACATTCCTCCAGATGCAATATCAATCGACTCTTTGAGATTATCTTGAAGCCCATGAGAAAACTGATACAACAATAATCAATCCGGTAGATTGTGATGTGGAGATCGCCTTTGAAGACTTTTGAACCTTGCCCATGATTCGAAAAGAGTTTCTTCTTGCTTGAAATTCAAGATGGCTTGTCGAAGTCTATGCGTCTCATTGGCCGGAAAGAAATGGTGGAGAAAATCACGGCTCAATGCGTCCCAAGTAGAATAAATGTCGGGTGGGCAAATGTCAAGCCACATCTTAGCTTTTCCCCCCAAAGTGAGAGGAAAGAGCTTCAATTTCAAGAACTCCGAAGATACCTCTGGCATATGCACAAAACCAATCTGATCTTCAAATATTCTAATATGATCGACGGGATCTTCGAAGCCATCTCCATAGAATAGGTTTCTCTCAAAAGCATCCAGCAGGCATGGTTTGAACTCAAATGTTGTAGAGGGTGGTAATGGCGGTAAGATGATAGGGTTGCCTCCCGTACCCGATGATGGAACGAAATATGATAGGAGGGTAGGGGGTGAACTAGCTTGGCCCTCAGCCATTAGAACTCGGAAACCTCCTACAAGAAACGAAGAAGTATCAAATTCATTGGAATTGGAACAAACTGATTTCAAGCATGAAAGCAATCTAAACTACTCTTAACCAAAAGAACCTAAAGCTAGGGGCGCTAGCTCCCTGGCAACGGCGCCATTTTGTGTAACGTGCTTTGCGTGAACCGGTTTTGTCATTCTTCTCAGGGAGCGAGAGGCCTTGGCTAAAGGTATTGGTCAAGAACGGATCTAGATCGCTAAGGTCACAAAGGGTGAGGGTAAGGTAACTAATATAAGCAAACACGAAGAAACGGAGAAGTTAAGGTCAGGTCAAAGGGAAAATGGGCTTCGGAGGCTTTTCGGGATGCAAACAAGAACAAGGAGACGGGTTTTGTAACAAGAGAGCAACAAGGAGAAAAATCAAATGGCAATTCCGTTAGAAAATACCCACCGGGCTTCCTCTTTCGAGGATAGTCCGGATTAACTACCTCAAATTCCACCACAGACCCAGAGGGTTAATGAAACGGAATTCCCTAGTTAGTCTCTAACTCATTCTCATGAGTGAGTGCTAACTATCCCAATTCCCACCTTCCAACACAAGTGTTGGACGAATTTGGGAACTTTCGGACCCAAATACACCCCACTTGAGGGAAGGATTGGAGTGGGGAAGTGATTTCTTACCTAATTACTCACTAAAATTGCTAACCCATTCTTAATTACCCATTCACACCCTTAATTACCCCCTAACCCATTAGGGTTCTAACCACTACTCATCACAACTATCAAACTAGCATCAACAAAACCAACCTTAAGCATGGATTCTAACATGGAATAAGCAAAATTCAACCTAAGCAATTAAAAATGGCAACAAGAACATCAAAGCAACAAAGAAGTAATTAAAGGAAAGCAATTAAATCAACAAGTAATAACAAAGAGCTTAAGGAAAGAATTCACCTAACAAAGATGCCAAAGAATAAGGATGAACAAGAGAAAGATGCTTCCAACAATCTTCAATACAAAACCCAAATCAAAGTAACAATCTCAATGGAAATCTCACTAATCACTCACTAATTAAACCCTAATTACTACCTAAAAGCTAACCAAGGCTAACCCTAGACTAACTCTAGGCTCTCGCTCAAGAAATCGCAGCTTGGAACTTATATATACAACGCATGGTTGTTGAGCAAAACGCAGCATTTTGGCCGAGAAAACACACGCAGAAGCAGGCATGTCGCGATTCTGGCGTTCGATAGGTAGCGGGTGGCATCCTCTAGATCGCGGGTACGATCTCTGTCTAGCCCAATATGTCGTGGGCGCGACCATGAGGGTAGCCGGTGTGACCCTCTCCTGGGAGGCAAGAGTTATCGAAGTACGGTGCTTTGTAGCGGGCGTTACACTCTCCGTAGCGGGTGCAACACCTGCTGCAAAGCCTTCCTCCCTCCATTCCAGGTTGTAACGCCTGCTACCAATTTTTTTAGCGGGTGTTACAAATCTGATTCTATCCAAACTTGAGGAAAATGATCCCGGGTCGACTCCGCCTTGGTTCTCGGCTTGGCTTGGCTCGGGAAAACGCTCGAGATTCCCTAAAAAGCCTTAATTTAGCCCGTTTTTCATGTTTTTGTTCCAAAAGTGCGAAAACCTACAAAACAACTAAAAGACAAGTAAAAACCACGAAAAAGACTCGGAAACGAGCCAAAAGCACAAGCCAAAAGGCATTATTTAGGCCCAAAATCAGGACTAAACAATGAACTGGACTCTCAACGAGAGAGCCAGTAGTATGAGGATTCATGTTGGGTTGCCTAAGTACTTGTGGGCAGAAGCAGTAAACACAGCAACATATCTAATCAATAGGAGTCCATTCGTTCCATTAGATATGAAGGTACCTAAGGAGGTATAAAGTGGTAAGAAAGTTGATTATTTCTTTCTTCGTATGTTTGGATGTACTACTTATGTGATGACTGATCCTAACAAGCGTGATAAATTGGATCCTAAATCCAGAAAGTGTTATTTACTTGGCTGTGGGAGTGACGCTTTTGGATACAGGTTGTAGGATGGTAAGAAGATGTTGAGACATTGTGATGTAGTCTTTAACGAGAATGTTTTGTATAAAGACTGGCAAGCATCAAGTGACTCATGAAATAACGAGTTAGTGGGAGCAAAGATGAGGGAGCTACAAACTGTTAAGTTTTTTGCCAGGCCTGGCGTGCCTGGGAGAGAAACAATAGAGACAAAGGCATCACAGGAAGCTCCACAGACTACATATTAGGATGTTGAAGAGCATGAACCACATGAGCTAGGTGAAAGCTCTAGTGATGATGAGCATACTCCACCACCCACTCTATGAGGAGATCCATAACGACTACTAGAGTTAATGCACCTAGAAGATATTCTCCTTCTTTGCATTACTTATTACTGACAGATGCTGGTGAGCCATAATTCTATATTGAAGCTATGCAGGTTGAGGCTCAATCTAAGTGGGAACATGCTATGGAGGATGAGATTGCTTCACTTGAGTAAAACAATACATGGGAACTGACCGGGTTACTTGCAGGCAGCAGAGAAGAAAGCTTTGCTAAATAAATGGGTTTACAGGATCAAGAATGAGCTTAACGGTGCTGTGAGGTACAAGGCTTGATTAGTGGTTAAGGTATTTTCACAAAAGGAAGGTATTGATTATAATAAGATTTTCTCTCCTGTTGGGAAAATAACCACAGTTAGAATTATCCTTAGTATGGTTGCAGTTGAGAATTTACATCTTGAGCAGATGGATGTAAAAACAACCTTCTTGCATGGAGATTTAGAGGAGGACTTGTATATGAGGCAACCTAAGGGATATGAAGTTCCATGGAAAAGTCTATATGGGTTGAAATAGGCCAAGGCAGTGGTACATCAAGTTTGACACTGTCATGTGCAACAACGGGTTCAAGAGGACTGATAAGGATCAGTGTTGTTATTATAAAAGTTTTTCTAACTCTTACATTATTTTGCTTCTCTATGTGGATGATATGTTGACTGCAGGAGCAAACATGAAGGAGATTACCTAGCTTAAGGAGAGGATGTCTAAAGAGTTTGACATGAAGGATTTGTGTGCTGCAAATCAAATCCTTGGCGTGAGGATTTGCAGAGACAGGGACAAAGGAATTTTGAGGTTGTCTCTGGAGGACTACATCAACAAAGTGCTTGAAAGGTTCAGTGTAGGTGATTCTAAACGTAGAGGCACTCCTATGGCGAACCATCTCAAACTATCCAAGGAACAACAACCCAGAACCAAGGAGGAGAAAAAGCACATGTCAAAGTTCCTTATGCTTCAGTAGTTGGGAGCTTGATGTATGCGGTGGTCTGCATGAGATCGGATATTGCCTTTGTAGTGGAAGTGTTGTCCCACTTCATGTCCAATCCGAGGAAATCGCACTGGGAAGCTGTGAAATGATTGTTGAGGTATTTGAAAAGTACCTCCCATTACTATCTTATGTTTGGTGGAACTAACCTTGATCAGAAAGGTTATGTAGATGCTTATTTCAGTGGGGATTTCGATACGAGAAAGAGTATAATAGGCTATGTGTTCACTCTCAGTGGCTCGACAATTAGCTGGATGTCAAGATTGCATAATTGCATTGCTATGTCAACTACAGAATCTGAGCATATTGCCCTGACTGAGGCAGGCAAGGAAATGATTGGCTGCAGGATTTCTTGGAGGTTCTTGACCAGGGGCAGGATGGTGTTATTCATTGTGACAGCCAAAGTGTCATTCAGCTGACAAAGAATCCAGTGTTACACTCAAGGACAACGCACATCAGAAGGAGATATCACTTCATTCGAAACTTGGTGGAAAGTAGTGAAGTGAAGCTCGAGAAGATCGTAGGAAGTAAGAATCCAGCAGACATGTTGACCAAACTAGTGGATGTTGGGAAATTGAGGCTTTGTATGGCCTTAGTAGGCCTCTCTGACTGACAAAGAGGTCGGTCGATGCACTAGGGGAACTTGTGCTGAAAGTGAGGATTCCAGAAGGCTTGGTCTCCAAGTGCAAGATTGTTGTGTGTGGAGACTAAGTGGGAAGAAGGGAGAAAACAAAAGGAGGCATCAGCAGCGCCTAAAAAGGCACCACCAACGCCTCAATCAGAGCCAAAGAGACACTGGCGACATCTAGCTCGGCGCTGACAGTGCCTATACTTTTCACAGGAGAATTTTGTCCGACAACAAACGCTACTCTCAAGACCTTGGGCGCTAGGCACGACACTCACAATAGCTGCCACATTGAAGGCGCTACCCACGCCTTTGGGACTCCACCAGCGCCTCGCATGGGCTTGCTCGCTTCGAGGCCCAACTTTATGCGGCGGCCGACCTTTTATATATGTTATTAGAATAACCTCATTCCCTCTTGTATCTTTTAGTATATATTGGGATTAATCTTCCCCTTGAATCATCAAGTGAGATAGAGAGAAACACAACCTTTGTAATTGTAATCCTCATATTACTAGTGCATCGATTTCCGTGATTTTTTTTCCCGCTTTGGGTTTTTTCCACGTTAAGCCTTTGGTGTCAATTTTTTATTTCTTTTCCACTATTATTTCTCATTGTTTGTGGTTGCTTAAGTGTTCTTCGATCCTAACACTCATTAAGGAGTTGGAGGTGCAACTCCTCTGAGAAGAAAAACGACTGCCATGATATACTCCTCCATTGATGGAATTAAGAATTTTCCACTCTGATCTTTTTGCTTAAATTAGAATGCTTAGAATCTAGAAGTTTCTATCTCCAAACACCACCTCATTATGGTTTTTCTAGATAAACCGTAAGAGAAAGGACCCTCTATAAACGTTCTCCTATAAAGAGAGTTATATCCCAACGTCGATAAATTTAGCTACATAATTGGCGGAACTATCAAGTTCATCCATATTAATCCAAATATGTTGGATGGATATTGTCCAAGCTCTTCGGGCTATAGGACGTTCACAAAGAAGATGATATCGGCTCTCAATATCATGCAAATAAAGCGGACAAGACGGATGTAAATAAATATCTCTTCTTAGGAGGTTATCTCTATTATGAAGAGCACTAAAAAGGCCATAAAAAATTTTAATTTTGGACAGAAAATCAAGTTTCCATATTCATCTATACTCCTATTTTTTTTATCATCCAAAGTACAGCCTCGCGTAATCCTAGTTATAGTCTTAGTGATAAACTCATCATGACCTCTCCTGCCTTAACACTATTCATCATTGCTTTCCACAATTGGTATGGAAGTTCCAAGAATCATTCTTAAAATACCTTGATCCGAGATAGCCTATTGGAGTTTAACCCGACCCCAAGATTTCTCAGGGCTTTTAAATTTATTAACAGTAATGTCTCCACTTGCAACATCATAAGCTTCTACATTAAATTTTGAAATCAATGGTGTCTTGTCAGTCTAGTTATCCTTCTAAAATCTAAATTGTCTTTTTTCCAATACCTAATTACCAAAGAATTCCTTTCAACAAGGTACCGCTAGTTTTAAAATTGTTTCTCCACACAAGTGAGTCTGTATTTGTGGGATTACAGTCGAAGAATACATGTTCTCTTAGGTACTTCTACTTCATAACCTTTTCCCATAAGCTATTTCCATGTAAGGTCTTCCCAGCTAAATTTGCACTGAAAAGGTATATTAACTGCTTCTGTTTTTCGAAAACCAAAGCCCCCAAAATCTTTTGGCATACAAATGGTGTCTCCATGCCACCATAGGAAGTACCAAATGGTTTTGGACCTTTATCCAGAAAAAAATTCATATATATTTTGTCCAATGTTTGACAAAATATTTTAGGTAGTTTGAAACATTGCATTGTATGAGCTAGAAGGAATTCTAGATTAGTCTTCATTAATACTACTCTACATGCTTTAGAAAGATTATTTGCCTTCTAAGCAACCATCTTGTATGTAGCTCTACCAATTAATTCATTAAAATTATTTCCATTTTGTTTGCCTTGAATCATCTAGCATCCCACATATTTACTTGTGGAATATGTTGAAGGAATATTAAAAGTTCTTTTGATGGATTCTTTTCGTTGTCGTTTGTCGTGAGACATTCTTGGAGAACACTTACTCAAATTTACTCAAATTAATTAATTGACTTGACATTTCACAAAACTTGAGTAGGATTTCTTTTTGCATAACTTTTGATTCCACTGGTGTTTGCGAAATAGTAAACTGCCATCCGCGAAGAAAAGAGTTGGTATTCTCATCATCTGATGGGCAAGTCTTATTCCTATGCTTGACTTTGGTTTCTCAGCCTCTAGTTTTAGAAAATGGCTAAAAACATTCACAGAGAATAAATAAATAAGGATCTCAATGTTTTAAGCCCCTAGTTGGTTTAAAAATCCACAAGTTGTTCCATTAACTAGCATAGAGTATGAAATTGTGTAAATACATTGATTAATCATGTTGATCCATTTATCAATGAAACCCATCTTATACAGAATCACCTAGACAAAATCTGACTCTATCATATCATATGTCTTTTCCATTTATAGTTCCAATGTCCAGAGGGTTCTTGCATTGGTTTTCTTACATTTTTTGCATAATTTGATAGGTAAGCAAAATTTTATCAGAAATAGCTCGTCCTTGGATGAATGCACTTTGAAGTGGAGAGAAAAGTTTTATCTAAAATATGTCGTAGTCCATTAGCATATTCTTTGCTATAATTACAGAATCCATTACATAAACTCATGGGCCTAAATTGACATGTTTGGGTTAGGTTGTCGACCTTTGGGATTAATGTAATGAATGTATGATTAAATTCCTTAAGAATTTTACTGCTAGTAAAAAAAAAAAAAAAAAAGTCTTGAATACCTTTACTATATCTTTTTATGTGATATTCCAAGATGTTTAGTAAAACCTTGCAATGAAACCATCATAACAACGATTTTTGTTGGGATCAATATCAAAGAGTGTTGCTTTAACTTTCTCCTCAGAGGGAATAACTATGAGAAATCACTACGGATTATGTCATTCTTTCACTGTCAGGTGCAATCTGTGCCAAAATATTATCCAACACCATATTTATAATCATGCACTCCCCTAATCTCCATCGATGCCTAATCAAATAACTTGAATGGAGAGATTATGAGATCAAACGACATGATTTTTGGATCATGTTCATTAATTCCCTTTCTCGTTCATCCATACATCCTTCACCTATAAATACTCAACACTCCACACATCCAAACAAATCAAGAAAACTTCCGACGCATTGACTTTGAAGTTTTCGTTCTTCTTTCTCTCCACACAAACACATATTTTCATGCTTCTTGATTAAATAAGGTTAGAATGCTCATGTTTATTGTTGCTTTGTAATCATGTAACTACCCTTTCTATTATGCTTGTATATTCTTGTAAAAATTTAGTAAACATGCATGGCATGAATGTGTTATCGTGAAATCTTCCTAAACTTCTCCTTACTCTCTTTCATTTTAACTTGATTTTAGTAGGGTATGTTTTCGATCAGACAAGTCTGAGAATTTTCTGATTCTTGAACTCGTAACCAAGGTTGTCAGGATCGGGATTCTAGTTAGGATCGATAGGGGTCCTTAGAATCGAGATCGTAGGATCGGATCGAGGATCGTAAGATTCTACAAATAAAGTAAAATTGTTATAACTGACTTGAAGTTTTCCTAGAAAAAACATTGTTTTTCAAAAATTGTACAAAAAGCCATGATATTCACCGATCCTAATACGATCCTAAACGATCCTAACCGAGTCTGGTATGATCCTAACTGATTCTAGGAAGATTGTGACCATTCGAACAAATATAGGTTATAGTTAGGATTGAGCCGATCCTGAACGATCCTGGTACGATCCTAACAAGGTAGCGATCCAGTAACGAGTTGGATCATTTGGTCACTTTTGGATCGTAGGATCGTACGATCCTACGATCTGGATCGCGATTTTCACAACCATGCTCGTAACCTTACCACTGGACTTGGATTTTGGGTCCGTAGGCTAGAGATTTCAATTTTTTTAGGTTCGTTGATTTCCTTAAAATCAACTGGCGACTCCTTTAATCATACTTTGAATAATTTAACTTTTTGTAATTTATTTATTCGAATGTATGGTTTATTTTCTCTGCATAGTTCTAAATGCCAAACAAGAAAAAGTTAAGTCAAAATAGTACCCTAGGCCAAACGGCCTTGGCTATGTTTTATGGCTCCACTTCTAAACCTGAGCCAAGCTAACCAATGGCCTGACCCAGTGTATGCCAAAAGGTCTACTAAGCCAGTCCACTAGTCTTGCTTTGATTGGTCCACTTGTCTTACATGTATAACATCGAGATAATAATTTTGATCATTTGTTCGAATTAATAAAATTTCAAGTTAAACTTAAAAAAATTATGATACTTATGAATCGTTTAAACTTTTCTTGAAAATCCTTATTTAAGAAATAAGGAACCTCATTTGATTCACAATCCTTTAAGTAGCATCGCTCAGAAAATTGTCGAATTTCCAGGGTCTACACATACATTGAAGGAACACTTCTATTGGTCGGGCATGGCTGGGGATGTGCATAATTTAGCATCATAGTCTGTTGGTTATCGTCAAGCCAAGAGTCAATTCCACCATGACATATATACTCCCCTCCCTATTCCCTAAGCTCCATGGGAGGGCGTGGGTATGGATTTCATAGTAGCATTGCCTGGGAGCACGAGATGCAAAGATACCATCTTGGTGGTACTTAACCGGTTTTTAAAGATGGCCCATTTCATACCGTGCACCAAGACTGATGACGCCAACCATGCTGCTTATCTTTATTTGCGAGAGGTTTCTCAGACTTACGGTATTCCCTGGAGCATAGCGTTGGATCAGGATTCTAATTACGTTTGTCGGTCATTTGTGGCTTATTTTATAGAAGGTTATGGGTAGGGATGGAAATGGGCAGGATCTGGACAGGGTCCACCTGGATCCATATCCTTACCCATATTTTTAATTGGACTCATATCTTTACCCATATCCTTTGGGTCTTTTCTGGAAGGACCCATATCCTTACCCATATTTTTTATTAGACCCATATCCTTACCCATATCCTTTGTAACGGACATTTGTATTGAACTTTTACCGCATATTATTAGCAAACCGGTAAAAATTTTGCTGAAAATCTACAAATGTCAAACTTCAAATCTCAAAAATAATCCGAAGTAGTCATACAATCCCAAATTACAACATAACGTAGCGGATCTGGGTAAGGATCTGGGTCCTGTCTTTGGACCCAGATCCATATCCGTTTTTGGCCATTGGACCCATATCCTTACCCATATCCTCTGGGTCTAAAATTTGTGGACCCATATCCTTAAAAATGGATCTGGGTCCACGGATCTAGGTAGGGTCCAAGACCCATTGCCATCCCTACTTATGGGACGAAGCTATTATTCAGCACATCCTACCATTCTCAATCTAATGGCCAAACCGAGGCGGTGAATAGATGGTGGACTCCTTATTGAGAAGTGTCATCAAATTCAATGTGCAAGAGTAGGACTTGAGGCTCCCTTTTTTTGAGCTCGCCTTGTAAAGCTCTGTCCCACGCTACCATGGTGTCTTCGTTTGAAGCTTTCTATGGGTTGAACCCTCCTACTCACCTCGACCTCGTTCCACTGCTCATTGAAGCAAGAGTTAGGGTTAAAGTTGAGTCAAAGGTTCGAGAAATGAAGAAGCTACATCAACAAATGAGAACGCATCAAAAAAAGTCAGCAAACTCTAAGAGGCTCGCTTCAACAAGCATCGCAGAGCCTAATCCTTCAAGCTAGGTGACATTGTGTGGTTCCATCTTCATAGGAAAATGCTTCCCTTGGAAATAAAGAACAAATTGATGCCAAGGGGCGAGAGACCTTTAAAGGGTTTTTGCAAAGGTAAACGAGAATGCCTATGAAATTGAGCTACAAGATCACATGGGCACCATCCCTTCTACCTTCAATGTAAGAGATCTTACACCCTACTTAGAGGAAGAAGAAAATTTTGACTTGTGGACAAGTCCTTCTCAAGAGGGGGAGGATGGTTCGGGCCCCACCTAGGTCCTTTTGATGGACGGGTTGACTTTTCAAGTCCCCAGGATGCCCATCAGGTCAAAGCCTAGACCGAAGACATATCGATTCTCATGAGTAATCCCTGAGTCTTCGACAATTTTCCAACCTCCTTCTCCATGGCCTCCCGAGTCACCCCCAAGGCTTCTTGAAGACGACGGCTTGGGTCGACATCGGCATAATAGACGCTGACTCAGGCTCGGGCTTTGATTCAAAGAAATAGGAAGAGTAGAAGAAGTTTAGGGTCGTCAATGGTTACGACCATGACCCTTACGGACACCCGTGACCAACTCTCCCTCATGTGGCCTTTTTCCTAGTGCAAGATTACAGGCATAACAATGTTTGTCACGGCCATGGCCGCCCATGACCTTAGGAGACCCTACGTCGGTCACGATCATGACAAACATTGTCACGCCCGTGACTAACGTAGGGTTTTTAAGTTTTCTCGCCCAGAAATGTTGTGGTCATCACCTCCACTGGTTAGGCACGTGACCAACCCGAATTCAGGGATTTACACAGGTTTAGGCCCAAATATATATACCCCTTTTATTGTAATCAGGTATTCATTTTGAATGAAGATTAATCTGGGTATTCAAACCATAGTAGGAGGCTACTCGTCGATGTCCTCCCTTGGTCTTTCTCGCTGCTTGTACTTTTTATCCATATTGATATTATTTTTTGTGTGAGATGTTGATGATTTGGTTTAGTGGAATCAATACTATCACAATGGTGCATAAGAGGATCTGATTCTAAATTTTTGATGCGCTTATCAATCTTCTCTATTGTTGTACTTTGTATAGAGATCCTTTGTATAAATGCAGTAGCTTTGTGATACACTCCTAACACTGAAAATTTAGTTTTGAAAAATGGGGATTTTGACATCATAATTTTGGAACAAATATGGCTATTTAAAATTTAATTTGATTATCAATTGTGAATTAAGTAACTTGGGGTTGTTTGCTTGCAGTGAGCCCTATTTGGGCCATATGTTTGTGATATGAAGGGAACCATTGTTTTCTGTCATTTTTGTCGAGACCCCTTTCTTAGCTTAATTTGCTTTAATGTATGCATAATTCTAGGATTAGTTTAAGAGTGGATGCAATAGAATTCTTGTAAAAGTGGGTTTAAAAATAGGTATAGCAATAATGTAAGTCCCCGTTGGGAGTAGGGGCTGGAGTGCGGTACAGTTCCTTCTCATTAGTTTTGGTTGAGGTTGTGTTTGGCAGTAACGTTTGACATTTAGCATTTTAACCAAATCAAAACTCTAGGTTGACAAATATTAGCATTCGATAAGCGTTTAAAGTAGCATTTTCTTAATATTTAGCATTTAGAGTAGTATTTCATTTTTTTGGGTCAAAAAATACGCTTTGACAATATAATCTTTGATAATTATTCATATCCTTTTATGTCAATTCACATTGACCTACTAATTTTTAACCGTTAAATTTACTGAACAAAATTTTCATTTAAATAAAAATATGTTATTCTCTACTTACAACAATTATCCGCTACCTAAATCACTATCCACTATATAAATCGTACCCACTACGTAAAACACTAATTTTCTCGAGAAGGGCCTTAATGGTAAAAGAATAACGAAGTGTAAGCCTCCAAAGAAAATACTAAAGAACAAAGAACCTATAGTAAGATAACAATTGGATTGAAACATAAATAAATTTTGTAGCAATAATGAAAATAGTCTATAGTTGTGGGTCTTCGAAGTGCAATATATAAGAGGGGTTTTCATTTCATTCTTGTTGATTGCAATTCAAGCCTCAATTTAATTAATTTATATCCCAATTATTAATTTGGTTTTAGATTTATACAAATAAAGCTTGTGTCTTCGTTCTTAAGAGTTTTATTTTGTCCTTATATGAGATTTTCAATCTCCTTTTAGAGTTTTATTCAAGTTGTGAGATCTAATGCAATATTAAATAAATATTGATTTTCAAATCGCTATAACACATATTGTGATGTTCTCCATCAATGATAAAGACGTAGAATCATAAAAGAAGATACGTATTCATCAAAGAAGGTTTATGACAAGTTTGTCATAACTTCAAAGTTGGACATAATTAAAATTAGTATTTGTTGTTTGAAAGTTGAATTTAGTATCTATATTTTAGGTGTACAAATATTTTGTTAATGAAACAATTTTGTTTTAATTAAAAAAAAATGCAATATACATGCAAGCAAGATAGTTTACCAAAAAATACATCCAGATTTATCTGAGTAAATTACATTTATCCTAATTGACATTTGTGGTAATAATTTTTGCACACCCGACATTTGTGAAATAATTTTCACCTTACCTGGCATTAAGTGAAAGTGATTTTTAGTGGCAAAATCCGGTTACTTCTCATCGGAAATGAGAAAATACAATAATGTCCCTATATGACTACGTGAATGTACCATGTTGCTCATAATATTGAGAAGGAAATGACTTAAATGACCCTTTCATTGTTTTGTATGGAAAAAGGTGTGTCGAAACTCCAAATAGAAAACACCAATAGCCGATTCCTCTCACACTCCTCTTCCTCAACACTCCCCTATTAATGCCATATGAATTAATATTAAGGGTAAAAACGTCAATTCATATTTAATTGAAAGTCATATGAATTAATATCAAGGGTAAAAAAAAGTCAATTCATATTTATCTTTTTAATGTTACGCAGGAAAATCCAACAAAAATCAAATATAAATTATCTTAGGAGGTTCAAATTTATGAACACTTAATGTCAGGTAAGGTGAAAATGATTTCACAAATGTTGGGTATGCAAAATTTATTACCACAAATGTTAGGTAGGGTAAATGTAATTTACTCAGATTTATATTGTTGAAATGTAAATTAGTTATTGTAGAAATTGTAATATAATTACTCCCTCCGTTTCATATTAATTAATTGTCGTGATTTTGACTTTTACGTCTCCAATACTACACTTTGATTGATAATTTCTTACATAATATGTTATTAACAATTGCAATATTATACTTTTAGGATAGTAACTCATTGTATTATATTGAGAAATTCATGGTCTAAATTTTTGAAGTTTGACTGTACGATTTCCAAATATGACAATTAATATGAAACGGAGGGAGTAAAACTTAACATATATGAACCCCTCTTCCTAACAAGCCTCATAAGCCTAGCATCATTTGGTTAGACTTGGCTCTACATGTGGAGCTGGAGCGTGAGTTTTTAACTGGCCAACTTTTCCAAGTTTTGTGTTGAAGTAGGTCACTAGCTAGCTTGGGTTGTTTCCACCTAATTGAGAATACACTTTATTGATAAGTATGCATTTATGATTGTCTCAACATTTAATTAAAGAAATGAAATGAATTAATTCTGTAAAGGTCGTTTTAATTTGGCCAATTGCTTATGCGTGTGGGCATTGCATAACTAACATTCACAACTCACCGCACGTCTTAGCTATATACTAACTATATATATATACAGTTGCTTCACAACTCCATCTCACAACAAACTAATACATCTCCACTATATATATTGTATATGGCTCGTGTTTTGCATTGGATTTTGACGTTCCTAATTGCCACCATATCCACGTCTTGTGTTGTTCTTGGAGATGTCACTTACGATGCTAGATCTCTTATCATCCATGGCCAACGTAAGATTTTGTTTTCTGGCGACATTCATTACCCTCGTAGCACCCCTCAGGTAATCTCTCTCGACTAATAGATTCTGTCTTCCTGGTTCATATATGAACATGTTAAACTCAATCTCATACAACATGTAATATAAGCTGAAATTATCTACCATTATTGTAAAGTCAACTTGATTATATTAGTCCTTAGATTCTCTTAACGACTTACTATCTTAGTTTGGAGCTCATTTTGGGCCTTCTCAAGCTTCTAGTTTCAAGGATTTGGTCATTCGATTTGCATTAATATTTGACATGACATTTATAGAATGACTGCGTACAGGAAATGAAAAATTATAGAGCCAACTAATAATACTTGAATCAAGTGTTAAACATCAATTCTGTCTACACTAATTTATCCAAGCATGCATAAGGGAGTAGAAACCCCAATTTTACACGTATTATTTGTCTGGCTTTGTTCATTTTTATTAATGAATGTCATTTTGTGCAATTTGACAAAACTTTTAATTTGCTATCAACTAATAATATAGTCGCAAAAGCTTAGTTTGGACCCAGTAATCCACAATAATGCTTCATGACCGTGCATACATCTACTGCTTGGTTTCATATTGACAAATTTTCAAAGTGGTATCAACTAATATTCGTAAAAGCTTAGTTGATAACAAATTGAAAATATTAGTTGATCGTGCATACATATTTGTACTCTCTTGTACTATTGTCTCCTTCTTCAGAAGAAAATATTAAAATACAAGTTTGATTGAATAACTAACCCATAATTAAGTATATACGCACATCAACTACTGTTATTAACCCTGTATTAATTAAATGATTAAAGACGTGCATACAAGGATAATTTTTGGTCAGTCGAGTTGTCAATCACAGGTCAGAATTTGATGAGATAAAGAGGCAGGTGTAAGTGAATGTGCATTGTGTAATGTAGCATCTTGTATTTTAGCTCCTATAGTATCTACTATGGGGTTACCAACTAATTGGAGTTGTCGTAATTAAGTTTAATTGAGTGGGTGCATGCATAATGCAACTCTTTCTTCCCTGGCCTCATCCTAACATCATACTTGCCGAAAGCCTACAATACTTGCCAATGGAACAACAGTTGTTAGGAATTACAATAATCGTGGTGTAGTGGATCTTTACATGACTCAAAATATTTTTAAATATCATATTGTTTATATTTGAATTTTTCTAAATTTTGCATCAATAAAAACTACGCAGTATTGTAGGCCATGCTAGTACAAGATTACTTTTGCATTTATTAGATTTTTTAAGTTTTGGTATATACATATGGTTATTAATTGTTTGCCGATGACATAATCAAGTTCTTTTGGAATGACTTAATTATATTCCAAATTAGTTAATTATTCGGCGGTGAGATTGTAAATTGAAATAAGTGTTTCATTTTATTTGGATTTTACTACTATTTATATCTATCTATAACATAAATGTTTTGAGAAGCAAGAGTTTATACCTTTTGTTGATGGAGAAGTGTCTTAATCAAATTAAAATTATGTTATGCATATTGAGCATCTTAGTTATTTATTTCTAAAGAAAGAAATATCCGACTCCTTGCAAACTAATCCCAAATGTAAATGAATTTGATCGTTTAAAATTAGTTATGATTTTGCTTGATATGTAATATTTTTCTTTAATTTTGTGATATAAATTTAGGAACCTTCAGTGCCAATTATTATATTAGGTCTTAACTGTGATTAAGATTGAAACCGTAGTACCTTATTCATTAGCCCTAAAATTTGATTCCTCCTCACTGGTTTATTTACTCCCCCGTCACGAAAAATATTGCTCATGATTGACTAATAAAGTCAAACTTTTTAAATTTAAACCGTTAATTTATTAAATTACATATTGTATTATTATATAAAGACTACCATTATTATATTTGTTACTAAAAATACTCTTACTTGAATAAATTATTAAAAATCTTCCTAAGATAAAACATGAAAATTTAATAATGAAAGCATTATTACATTAAAAATCATGAAAAAGCAAATTGAACAAATCTTTTCCTGCTGAGGGAATACATTGTATTGCTCTTTTTAGCTTCTCTGATCGGAAGGTGTGTTGAAGTGGGAGAGATTGTGCAAGAAGTGAATCCAAGGGAACTTATTAATGTCTTTTAGGTCTTCATTTAGAAACTGATTTATTTTTAATGAGTTTAAGGTAAGAGGTGTGTTTTTTTGCAAATTAATTTGAATATCCCATCAAGTTTGATACTAAATATAGATATATTACTTTTTTTTATGCAAATAGATATAATAGTTTTGGACGTAAGTTTTCGAAAACTAAAATATAAGTTAGTCAACCCAAAATTAAGTTCAAAGAAAAAGGAAAATCAAAGAAGAAATTTAAAATTGGCTCAACTAGTGAATTTTGAGAGAAAATCATTTGGAGGGGCACTTTGCTTATTTAAGGGTTCAAAAATTAAATTTATGTCAAAAAGTAATACATTTGTATTCAGTATTGAATTTGAAAAAGTATATAACTTTAATTTGCAAAATAATGAGCTACTTTCTAATTACCTTAAACCGTGATATATGTGTGTGTATTGTGGGGGGATGGGGAGTCATCCCAAGAAAAAGCTTAAGTTGATAATTGAATGTTCAATAATGATTTTATACTATAACACGTCCAACGATGATTTTATATATACTGCACGTCCCTTCATGTGAATATCCTTTGGATTGTTGCAAAGGCCCCTTCACCTTGATGCAAATGAATATGGGATTGTTGAAATCGAATCTGAGACTTCTTACTCAGTGTAGCTTTAATACTATGCACAATCATTTTTACCAAAAAACTTAAAATAATAGTTGAAGGCTCAATAATGATTGGGATATTGGATTCTAATAATCTCTACTATCACAAATTGTATGCCAATAATCCCTACTATCATTTTGGATTCTGGTGGTCCAAAAAAAAATAAAATTGTATTGTAGTGGGACAAAATCAAGTGTATACGCTAAATATCATAGATTTTGTGTTGCATTTGATTCAAAACTTTGTATAACACTTTACCACGATTTTTAATAAATTTACAGCATTTCTCCCAATTTTTTTTCAATTTTTTATGATTTTTTCAATTTTATTCTTTTTAAAAAATCATAAAAATTGCTCGGAATCTCAAAAAAATAATTTTAAAAATGTTTTAGTAACTACACTTCGTTACCTATCTAGGGGCAGGAACCAAAAAAACAAAAACAATATGGGTAGGCATGGAAAAAATAAAAAGAATGTGGTGATGGATTTGGTACCACTACAATACAATTTTTTATTTTTTTTTTACCACCAGAATCCAAAATGATAGTAGGGATTATTGACATACAATTTATGATAGTAGGGATTATTAGAATCCAATTTTCCATAATGATTTATACTTTCACTGTATATATATCATTTAGAAACGCTTTAATCCATTAGATTATTTGCTTCACGTAAATGCACAACAAATTCCATAAGCATTAGCCAATTCACTTTCCACTTTATTCTGTTGTCCTCAGTGTGTTGTGACTCATATCGATATATATGTTGAAGTTTAATTATACAACAAGGTAACACCATGACATCTTTTGTCAAAGGGAAAACATAAACAAACAGCTGGTATGCTTGGCTAGCGTAACTGCGTAAGTTTCAAGTCAAACCAGCGAAATATATACACAAGGGTCTAGCCGGTGAACCTTGGTTAAGATGTCACTAATATTAAGAAATGGTAATCAAGTGCAACCACACTCAACTAATTTTATAACTGAACTGAGTCCGCTTACAAACTACTCATGTTCGATTCAGTCAAAGCTCAACTTGAGCTCGGTTTCACCAAAGTTTGGCTCGGATCGAACTCGACTCAGATGTCTACCACGAGCCGAGCCTAAGCCTAGGGGTCTTAGCTCGAACTCTGCTCAATTAGGCACATTTAAGTATTTTAAGTAGCATTAAAAAAAAGTATTTTAAGTAGGAATTAAGTAGGTTATGCTCTAAAATTTTGGTAAATTATATATTAATTTTAGATGTTTAAAATTTAAATTAGAGATAAATTTGTTATTTTTCTTTTGTTTTATTGATAAGCTCCATAGATATCAAGCATTAATATTTAAACTTTGTTTGATTATACTCTTATTGGAAGAAAAATATTATTTTCAAGTTAGGTTTAATAAATATCTAGAAATTTATTTGATTTTTTATTTGAATTTAAATATTTTTAAATTAAAAAATTGAGCCAAGCCAGCTTACAAGCCGACCGTGAGCCCAAGATAAATGAACCGAGCCAAGCGTAAGCTTTGACTTTGAAAGTTCAATGAGCTTCAAACCAAGCTCGAGTCAAGTTTTTCCTAACCAAGGCTCGGCTCGTTTACACCCTTGCCCCCAGCCTTCACATCAAGATTCAAGTGTTAATGTTAGCAACAATTTTCTATTAAGTAAAAAATGTAGAGGAATCCGTGAATAGGTAAAATGTACCCAAAAATAAAAAAATAAAAAAAAGATGTCGCTAATGTCCTTTTGTAATGGAGTACATGTTTAAAGCTTTAGTACTATTTAAAAAATTAATAAATAAACCAAATGAAAAAACCCAACAACTTTGCTGAAATGAACTGATCCACACATCCGAGCACTTATTTTCTTTTTCTATCTTTTTCTATCTTGTGAATTTGATATATCAGCTTGAATAAATTAACGTATCTTAGGCGAAATAATGCGGTCTAAAATGACCCGAACAATACCTCTAAGACCTCGAGTGACAATGACATTATTTATTTTATTCTTTCACTATGATTTTAAACTCAGATAAAATATGTAGGAAGTTAAAAACTAAAAAAGAATATGTTTAAGTTTAATAACAAAAGGAAAAACAGAGCAGCATGTCTATTTGTTAGATACTTCATTGTATTGATTGACGCAGATGTGGCCATCGTTGATCTCTAAAGCCAAGGAAGGAGGTCTTAACGTTATTCAAACCTACGTGTTTTGGAATCTTCATGAGCCCCAACGGTTAAAGGTAAATGCTGCTCAGAATTTTATTCTAATTAATCACCTCAAGATATATAATATATATTGAGGCCCGTTCTTTTATCCGGTAGGTTGCTTTGCGGTACCATACTACACTGTATTATTTAATTTTCCACCACATTTCACCATACCGGTGACCGCACCACAATCATTATCAATATATCTTTTCATTTTTCTCTTTCCTTACTTTTTTTTCTTCTATTTTTCACATTCTCTCTTAATATATACCACATACCACAACTTTCACCACAACTCAACACGTTTTTTCAAATTTCACCGCATCATACCATTATTACACCGCAACCAACCGTGTAAAAGAAGGGGCCTAAGTGTCGAGATGATAATATTTATGTTGCAAATTTTCAGTATGACTTCAGTGGGAGACGAGACTTGGTGAGATTTATAAAAGAAATTGAAGCACACGGCCTGTACGTTAGCCTAAGAATTGGGCCTTTCATAGAGGCTGAGTGGACATACGGGTAAACAAACACAGTTCAGTATGTTTGGATTACAAATTTGCTCCTGTTTCAATTATATTTCAAATTGAATGACATGTTTATTTTGTCCAAGAAAAATGAATTAAGATAATGGAAAAGTGAGTAGGGTGTCATCCTTAAATTGGATAATCACCAGTTTGATGGGGTGATTAACATTATGATGCTTGCAGGGGCCTACCTGTATGGCTGCGTGACGTCCCGGGAATTGCCTTCCGAACTGATAACGGACCATGGAAGGTTTTTGCAACCAACTTGATCACCATTTTATTTTATTATTGATTAAGAGTCCATTTATTCTGTCATTATTATGTGGTTTGGAATGAATTTAGTGGTTATTGTATGCAGGCGTATATGCAGAATTTCACGACAATGATAGTGGAGATGTTGAAATCAGAGAAACTGTTAGCTTCACAAGGCGGCCCTATTATTATATCACAGGTTAAATCCAACCATACTTTTTAAGATACTTGGCAATTCCTCACCCGATTCGATAACTTGTCTGAACTCGCGCTAAAACTGGTGGGTTTTAAATACAATTTTTTTAACTAAACCCAAAATATACCAAATCCAAAAATTGGCGGCTCAAGCGCTATACCGCCCGTTTGATCCGGAAAATAAATTTTTAAAGTTCAACTTTATTAGAATTTTTAATTATTAAACTATAAACGCAACTTATTTATTTGTTATTTTCTCTAATTTGAGTTAAAGTAGATACAATAATATATCATTACTAAGAGATAATCATATTTTATTATGTATATTGTACAAAATGTAGCATTAAGAGATCATTTTTAAAAGAAAAAACAGAGAAAGGTCGCAATCATAATTTGTTGGATTGACCTAAAACGAAAATACTTCGCCCCTATATTCAGATTTTATATGTCAATAATCTCTACCTTATTTTGTATTCCGGTAGTCTAAAAATATAAAAATTATATTATAGTAGTACTAAATTTACCTCCATATTTTTTTTTTCTTTTTCATTCCTTCCCTATTATTTTTATTTTTTCATTCCTAGCCCTGAAAAAGTTATTATAAATTATAATTACTAAAATTATTTTTTAAATTATTTTCTTTCGAATCTGAGCAATTATTATGATTTTTTTATAAAGGAATAAAAGTGAAATCGAAAAAATTTGGGGCAGACGTTGTAAATTCATTAGTAATCGTAAGGAAGTGTTGTATTAAGTTTTGAATTAAATACAAGTTAAAATCTATGATAGTTAGGATATACACATGATGGTATTCTACTAGAATACAATTTTATTTTTATTTTTCTGCACCACCAGAATACAAAAACAAAATAGGAATTTTGACATACAAAATGTCAAAAACTGAAAGTGTAGATTATTAGAATCTAATTTTCCAAATCATAATGTTGTAATTTATGATAAAAATATGTTATAACAAAAATTAGCAGTCTAAGAAAGGCATTGGGCACCATATCATATTTACAAGTGACAATTAATTTGAAATAGAGAGAGTACCCTTTATTAAAGCTTCTTATTCTTTTCAAAAATAAATAAATAAAACTGCTATCTTTTATGTAAGGAGGATTTAAAAAAAAAACCAAAAAATTGAAATCATTGATCGCTGGGGGAGTGGCTGGGGGAGTGTGTAAGCTTGTTACTGGTGACAAAAGAATGAGAGGTTGTTGGCATTGGAAGTTTGAGAATGCATGATGGTGCGAGCTAAGGCCTAATGTTAGATGGTGTTCCAATTGTTGGTTTGCAGCATTGAATTGTTGTTACGTTACAGATTGAGAACGAGTACAAAAATGTGGAATCAGCATACCATGAACAAGGACCAGCCTATGTGAAATGGGCAGCAGCAATGGCTGTTGGCCTTGATACTGGCGTCCCTTGGATGATGTGCAAACAAGACGATGCCCCTGACCCTGTTGTATGCTCTCTCCCTCTCTCTCTCTCTCTCTCTCTCTCTCTCAACTGTCTCTGGATCTTGAAGCTAAGAATGAAATTTGGACAGATTAATACTTGCAATGGGATGCTATGCGACCAAACATTCAAGGGGCCTAACTCTCCCCAAAAGCCTGCTATATGGACAGAAGACTGGACTTCTTTGTATGTTTTTTATTTCCCACCTTGCTTGTTCTCCATGCTGAATGCTAAAATGGCTCACCATTTACCTTTCCTTTCCATTCCGTTGCTACTTGAAGTTTGCAAGTCTACGGAGACAAACCCTACATGAGATCTGCGGAGGACATAGCATTTCACGTCGCCAACTTCATTGCAAAGAAAAAAGGAAGCTTCATCAACTACTACATGGTATCACATCCTTATCTCACTTTCTAATTTCGTCAAAGTACAACCCCATTTCTGTTCTGGGTACACCCACCAAGGAGTGAGAGAGAGAGAGAGAGAGATAGCATCTAATCCTAGCTAGGGTAACAACTCCATTGTCACATACTAGTCTTTTTAAATGGAACACAACCCAACTGTCAACTGACCAACTTCTCATCAGTTTCACAAGTCTAATTAACTCATTGGCATCTCTTGACTCTTGTAATTCAGTATCATGGAGGAACAAATTTCGGAAGAACAGGAGCTGAGTATATGATAACAAGTTACTACGATCAAGCTCCCCTAGATGAGTATGGTAATTCATCATTAACCATCAATTAAAGGCAAAACTTTTTGACCATTTGAGGATCTTTCTTTATATTCCTTGATGGATTGAAAACAGGCTTGCTGAGGGAGCCAAAATGGAGTCATCTCAAAGAACTGCATGCTGCCGTGCAGCTGTGCTCTGATGCCTTGTTACAGGGCACACAAAAATACTCCCCTGTTGGCAGCCAACAGGAGGTTTAACTCTCTCTGCTCATTCTCCGTTCTTGTTCAACTTGTATTAGACCTCACAAAACTGACTTGTATCATGTTAATTACTTAATCACTATGTATTCATACACCTGGCCCAAAACTCAATCAAACCAACATAACAAGGATGACACCATAAGCAAGTTTCTCACCCCTCCAGCC
Source organism: Portulaca oleracea (assembly GCA_029582165.1). NCBI lineage: Eukaryota > Viridiplantae > Streptophyta > Magnoliopsida > Caryophyllales > Portulacaceae > Portulaca > Portulaca oleracea. Next base: position 16,121,033 of record CM055868.1, read on the forward strand.
CGTATCCATGCAGGTTTACGTTTTTGAAGCTGAATCAAGTTGCGCAGCTTTTCTTGTGAATTACAACCAAAGAAGGGAAGCTACAGTGCTTTTCAGAGGTTCTTCATATACATTGCCCCCAAAATCAATCAGCATCCTACCTGACTGTAAAACTGTAGCTTACAATACTGCAAAGGCAAGTGGTGATTGAACTATATTTCTTTTTTCCTTGACATAATATAGCAGCATTTACAAGGAGAAATACTGGAAGCCCCTCCCCCAGCTATGAATCACTGGATTGAGTCAGATTGATATATCGGTGTTTGACAGGTGAGTGCACAACACAATACAAGATCAATGGTAACAAGCATCAAGTTCAATTCAGCAGAACAATGGAAGGAATTCAGGGAAACAATCCCCTTGTTTGATCAACACTTGCTTCAATCAAACAGACTACTAGATCAAATAAGCACCACAAAGGATGCCTCAGATTACCTTTGGTATACTTGCAGGTGCATATGGACTAATCGTCTTCATCCACTTCTCCCACACACGGCTAGATTTACCTGAACAAATGTAGATAGATGTTAATAAAAGAAACAGTGGTACAGCATAAGAGCAGTATGTCTCAACCCCCAAACTCAGCTTGATTGTTGCCTCAAGAAAAAAGAACTAAACTACAATACATGCATCTAATACTACAATGTTCAAGTTACAATCTACAAGAATTTTAGCTAATTTAACTTCGGAGTTGGACAAAAGAAATGTTAATGTAATTAAAAGAAACTTTTCGTATCTAGGGCATATATTACGAATCTTTCAATGAAAAGTTAGAAATGAGGATAAACTGGAGAAATGATAGCAATCTGCAATGCTGATATCTGAAGTTAATTTTGCAGATTCGACCACAGAGCTTCTAATACTAACCCTAAACTTCTGGTCAGCTCAAACGCACACATCCTGCATGCATTTGCCAATGGAGAATACATAGGTAAAGATTTTTACTGCTTTGCAAAAATAATTTGTTTGGGTCATGTTGATGTATGTCAGTCATACATGAATAGCACACGGACTGTCACTTCTCCAGGATCAGCACACGGAAGTAGGAAAAACCCAAACTACAATCTGGAGAGTACAATTTTGCTTAACGAAGGAGTGAATAGCATTTCACTGCTCAGCGGAATGGTTGGACTGCCGGTATGTATCATTGTCAACTCATAAAAATGGCCCTGATGATCTATACCCAGACATTGCACACTAACAAAAATTACGCAATAATGAGACCACCAATCCAGAAATTGTGATTCCCAAAACTATTAGTAATTTAACTATTAAGCAATGTTTCAACATTGCTTTAAAGGATCAAAGGTGCTGTTTAATTTGCATAGCACTAGCAAAATTTCAGGTTCGGACAAATTGAACATTCTCAAACCCTCTTCGAATTGCAAATTCAAACATCATGACCTGACCCTAGTGTCTGATGTTCGAACATGACTTTCTGAATTGGTGATTTGAACTGGGAGAATTTACTGAAATTATACATATGACCTGATCCAACCTGAAATTTTGACACCCAAGCGTTATTGACAGAAAATTTAGAAAACTTGAATACCAAAGTTATGGCTAAACTTGACTACTCAAGAATTGTCATAAAATTCAGGCAATTCGAACCAAATTTGTCCAAATGTGAGCAATATTCTAGTCCAGAGAAAACCCACTGTCCTAAGTTTTCAAGACTGAACCTGTTTGTTTAGAAGTCAAATAATAGGGTTGGACCTAAATAGCACATTGAATATCGCAAGTATTAATGGTGGGACACTTTGAAGATTAGTTATATTAGAATGCACTGCGAGATGCCTATCCAATTATCAAAAGGCATTCTAAATAAAGGGTTGTTTAATTAGCTAAAGCCAGTAACTGAGGAATCGATGCTTTTCAAACAAAGTCTTCAAAAACAAATTCCTTCTCTGGCTCTCCGCTGCCCTATTACAATAGCAAACACAGCACACATCTCCGCTGCTCTATTACACTTGTAAAGACAACACACATTTGACCTCATCACTCTGTCCAAAGCAAGGCGCGCGAGTTTTATTTCAGATTGGTATTGTTAAGTTAGCAAAGAAGGCAGGTGCTACAAGGAGCAGAACTAGTCTTCTTCATCTCATTATCTATGCAATCAAACATGTTCCAGGGTCAATTTTTTTTTTTTTTTTGTTTTTTGCATGTCAAACATCCCCTTGAAGTCCCACTTATGTTATTCTTTTATTGTACAATGATGGAAATAAAAACCCATAAGCAACTAACCCCACACTTTGAGCTACAAACAATACAGTATATGGTTTTTTTTCAAACATGCAACCCATCCCATAGGAGCTTCCCACCTTAAATCGGACATCATCGGGCGTACAGACCTAGGTGAATAATGCATACGTTGTGTTGCACTTTCCCCTCCTTATGATTTACTAAGGAATGGCTATTTATCCCTACACCAAATTGGAAGGATGGAGGGGCATATCTTGAGAAGAGGACAGCAGGACTACAAAGAGTAACAATTCAAAGTGACCAAGAAACTAGGGACTTCACCAACTATCAATGGGGTTATCAGGTAAGATTTTTCCAAAGATCAGAATAGCAATTTCTAGATCCTGCAACCTAGAGTTGGATGTAATTAGCAAGTCACTGTCACCAAGTTTTACTAATAAAATTGTTCAACTCAAATGAAAGGTTGGACTGGTAGGAGAGAGGTCACAAGTATATAAAGTTCAAGGAGCAAATAAACACATCAAATGGGCTGATCTCAGTCACAGTTACCAGCCACTCACATGGTACAAGGTAAGCACTTGCAACTTGAAAGCAAAGACAAATACTAATAAAGATGAAGCTTGGTTGCTTATTGTCCAATGTAAATTACGTAATTCTCTCTTTGTCAGGCTACATTTGATGCTCCTGAGGGAGACGATCCGATTGCACTAAATCTTGTTTCAATGGGGAAGGGTGAAGCCTGGGTTAATGGAGAAAGCATTGGCCGCTATTGGGTTTCATTCCTAACAGTGGCTGGATCTCCTTCTCAATCATGGTGAGCCACATAATTGTAGTAGATAATCAAGTATTAACATCCAACAAATATCAACAATAACAGTATAACACCAACAAATACAAGTCCTATTAGGGGCTGGAATTTGAAGAGGTTTAGGATTACGCAGTTTTATCCTAATCAAAAGCAAATCGATGATTAACCTAAAATGCATATGATTGTAGGTACCATATACCGAGGTCCTTCCTCAAGCCCACGGATAATACGCTGGTTTTACTAGAAGAAGAAGAAAATGTGGACCCTCTTAACATCACCATAGACAGGGTGACAATCACAAGAGTTTGTGGTCACATTTCTGATTCAAGTCCTCCTCCAGTACTATCATGGAAGGAGCAGAATTACAATAAAACTAGTGAATGGTTGCCCACTGATATTGATAAACTTCCTCGAAGACGACTGACAATGCAAACTCAATCTGCACCACAAATTCAAATTCAATGTCCAAAAACAAGCTACATTACTGATGTAGTATTCGCAAGTTATGGGAACCCTCTTGGGGATTGTCAAAGTACTCCTGCCCTTGGAAGTTGCCATTCACCCAACTCCCTGGACATAGTGAAGAAGGTAAACTTTTTCTTTAGTTTAGTTTATTCAGAAAGTCTGTCATCTTATTATACTAACAAACTACTACTAGCTCTAAATGTCATCAAGTATCCACATGGGATGATTGACGCACTTTTCTAACATGGCTTGACTTCATTGAAAACATTTTTGAAATCCTATGGATTGTCCGAAGGACAAGTGGAAGTGAAACTAAAAAAGGTCAAGATCACACTCTCCAGCGCTCTGGTGGCTAAACCAAATCCCATGGGCTAAAAGTTCGGCTCACAGTGGTTATTATCGCCATGGCCATAGTAGGGATCATTGTAATTCAATTTCCCTTAGGGAGTGTTTGGTAGGAACCCCAGGGAAATTTTTCCCGGGGAAAATTTCCCATGGGAAGTTTTCCATGGGAAAGATTTCCCTGGGAAAAATTTCCCTTAGCCCCCCCCCCCCCCCCAAGGGAAATTTTCCCAAGGAAAATGGAGAAAATGGTGAGCCCATCGTGAAAACTTTCCCGAAGTCAACCCGCATCCAAACATGGGGAAAATAAGTCAACCCGGGAAAATTGACCATTTCCCCGGGATTATTGACCAACCAAATGCACCCTTAGTTTATTCTCAAAGTCTGCCGTCTTATTATACTGGCCAACAACTGCTGGCTCTATATGTCATGTCACGTATCCACATGAAATGATTGACGCACTTAACATTGCTATGACACTTACACTTCCTTTGGTCCCAAAAACCTAAACTTTGAGATGATGGCTAAACAATGCTTGTGCAACCAGTAAACTGACCCCATGTTAACTGTTAAGAAGCTCAACTTTAACCGTCATCTCGATATACATTCAGAATTTTCCCTCCTTGAAATGTGTCAACAGGCTTGCCAAGGAAAGAAAGGTTGTATCATTCCCCTATCCAGAGATGTTTTCAGAGAAGACCCATGCCCAGGCACAACAAAATCATTACTGGTTGCAGCAGTGTGTTCCTGAGATTAGCAAGTTCTAAAGTTCTGGAACCTTACACTTTGGAAGCCAAAATGAAGAACAGAGGACATTTGGATATAAGCTGAGTTCCAACATTATAGGGCAATTAAATGTAAAAAGGGCTCTACACATGATTCATGTACATGAAAAAGATGAACTTCAGATTGAAAAACAAAACAAACGCAAAGAAAAGAAATGTGTAACAGTTATATTTCTTAATATAGGTTTGTATTTATAGATCTATATTTGTCCCTGTTAATTGTCCTATTCAGCAATGGATTAAGATCAATGCATTATTGTTAAGCAAATCCTTGACTGAATTAATTCATGCCTACTGTTACTATGATATGACAAGAACAATATTACCACAGTCAATGAGTTTTCTATTGCAAGTAACAAAACCTTAATCAGGTTGTTTTGCTAGACTCAAATTAGGGCAATGCAGGTACACTGGTAATCCAATCAGGTTGCCTTGGTCGAGGAGCAATTTGGTTCAGGTAATATAGGTTCAATATTGTTTTGGGCCATTTTGGGTGTGATAGGGTACTCTAGGATCTAATAGCAGTTAATTTGACCTTTATAATTTTATACAAATTATCACTCTAGGCCAAGCCTTCAAGGTTGATTTGGTCCACATATGATATAGGTCATTAGTCATAACAGGGCCAAACTGGTATTGAGTCCAGTAAATTTCGATTAGTTGTTTCAGAAAAACTATTAAAGTTATCCTGTACTGAAACAAAGTCCCACTAATATAACTTTGATCCCTGCCCCCAATCGAAAAAAAATCCAAGATCACATATATGCAATCCCCACCTAGGAAAAATCACTTGGGTCTGACACAATGACTTAAATTAAAATCAAGAAATAGATCTCACATAAAAAGTGAAAACAGAAGTCACTGAATTACTGTCACACAATTTCTGGATATTGCATGGTGAGGAATAGAAGAATTGTTCAAGGCATCACAACTTAGCAAACACAGGATTCATCAAAACTTTTCAGATTTGCAACCAGGAAGATCTCTGTCCTTCCCTTGATTTTGTTGATAATCAATCTCAGGCACATTAAAGGAGCCAACAGGATTACCGGAAACCTAATTTATTACTTATCCTCGCCAATTTTTCCTTTGAGAGACGTGAGGAATGGGTCAAGGAAACCACTAGATTATAAAGCCTTGTCAAAGAAAGTCGACAGATAGAAAAGCAATTTCTCCACAACATATAGACAGATAGACTTGTAGACAGACAGAAAAGAAGGGCAGAGAAACTGACCTGCAGAACATGTGTACTGCTAGCAAGCTTCCAAATTTCAATTCGCAAATGGATACACTACTAATTTGTAGTAGTGAAAGGAATATAACTTAGAGAAACCTCTGCATTTACTGCCTGAGCCACAAAAACTTAAGCACTGCATGACGGTCGTCAAGTCACTAAATATACATGCCTTCATTCTTCATCCACAGACTTTCTCCTCTTTGTGACAGGATTTTTCTTCTCTTTCATAGTGCTCGCTTGTGTTGAAATGAGCACCTTTTGAGATGGTAATTCAGCAACAAAGAGCAGGGTCTGTGCCCAGCCAGCATATTTCCCATACCTAGCCACAAAAGCTTCAGCCACACGGGTGCACAGCTTTGAGGTGAGGCGGACACCTGCTAACTCAGGTATGAGGTATCTTGTGGCAATCTGTTCAGATAATCACCATAACATGAGCAATATTCAAAAAGCCAACTAGCTGGTCTGGAAACCAGGGGAAAAAACCAGGCAAAGACCAGACTACCATATCAAGGATAATGATGGCAGAGACCATCCTCAAAACATAATTGGAGGCGCTAGAATAAACTTGTCCCAAGATAACATCTTAAAACGGTCATCTATATATTATAATAGAAATCATTGTGGGTCCCACGAAATAGAGCCACGGGAGTGATTGTAAGGGAATTGGCCAATCACATCGTAGAAAATTATATTTTTTTCTATTTTCATTTTTTATTTTCAATCCATATTTTATTTTAAAATTTAAAAAAAAACCAGAAAGTATCACTAATCCTTGACTGCTTTGGACTTTGAATTAAATTATTTTGGTGCAAATAACAATAATTATTTTGGTGTTGACTATAATAATATTAATATATATATTATAATAGAAATCACTGTGGGTCCCACGAAATAGAGCCACGGGAGTGATTATAGGGGAATTGGCCGATCACAATATAGAAAATTATATTTTTTTTCTATTTCATTTTTTTTATTTTCAATCTAGATTTCATTTTAAAATTAACAAAACCAGAAAGTATCACTCATCCTTGATTGCTTTGGACTCTGAATTAAATTATTGTGGTGCAAATAATAGTAATTATTTTGGTGTTGACTATGATAACAACAACAACAACAACAACAACAACAACAACAACAATAATAATAATAATAATAACAATAATAATAATAATAATAATAATAATATAATATTAATAGTAAAGTTTTTGGGTCCCGCTAAATGAAGAAAGGAGATTAATTGTAGGGATTTCGACCAATCAAAAAGTAGATAAATGCTGAATTAAATTATTTCGGTGCAACTATCAGTAATTATAGTTAGTTTGAAATAATAATAATAATAATAATAATAATAATAATAATCATCTATATAATATTAATAGTAAAGTTTGTGGGTCCCGCTTAATGGAGAAAGGATATTAATTGTAGGGATTACGACTAATCAAAAAGTATATAAATGTTGAATTAAATTATTTTGGTGCAACTATCAGTAATTATAATTATTTTGAAATAATCTTTCTAAATTATAATTTCTATTACATTTTTTATTTTTAAAATTACTATTTTAATATACTCCGTGCATCGCAGGGGTTGAGGCCTAGTTTACATCTTAAAACAGTCATTTACAGACATTAAAAAAAAACAACAAATTAAAAAACACATCCTCACAATCTCCTTAACCGTTCAGCGCTAAACTTCATACTGGGCTAGTATTGCTAAGATGATATGTCAAAATTACAAAATAAAGCATTTGAAACACCAAAAAAAAAAAAAAAAAAAAAAAAAAACCCTCAAAATCAAGAACTAGAATAATATGAGCTCAAGCTAAGGCACCACCTCAGTTAATCTGGAGTAAGACGAACCCTTGGCTTCAAAGATTCCACCACCCTATTGCATTACTGCTCTTTTACTCACAAAAATGCCACTGAGTCATTAAAATAGGCTTAGGATAAACTGATATCGAGAGCCAAAGTTTCAAATTTATGCTCCTACACACTGATATTCATCAGTTTGGCTCTGCTACAAGGGCAAGTTATCCCACTTTCGAAGTGACGAATAAAAAAATAGCAGAAAAACATGTATATTTAAGTAGTTAGCAGAAAATGAAGAGAACTGCCTCTTAGATAAATAAAATATTTTTTTAAAACAAAAGGCTCTTGCAGACACTGCCGCTTACTGTAACCTGATGACTTTCACTCGAACTCTATGCTCTGCAGCTCAGCAGACTCTCCCCAAAGGGTAGACAAGTTTGGTAGCATGCTTTCTCCAGATATGCTCAACTTAAGCTAATGATGCTAAGCAAGCAAGAGAATAGACGATACTTGGAGGGAATGAGCCCCCCCCCCCCCCCGAGGCATTAATGCTATTTCACCTCAGTCAATGGTTGAGATGCATTTGATCTACGGCTATTGTGAAGCTTCCACAACCTTCCTCACCAATATCTAGATATCTTTTATAAGTATATTGCATAGTTTATAGGGGATTATAAACATCTTACATAATTATCTAGACTTCTCCGCAGAGCACACAAAAACAAAAAAGCTCTCTGTGACACTAGGCAAAGCATTTCAACCTTTGGGACACAATTGTTAGAACAAACCAGCTTAAACCAATCAACAACCCTGAAGTTCCATCACTCTCTACACAGTATGATGTGGAGCTCTACATGCTCAGAAAAAGTTAAATAGAGATTTGATCAAAACTAAGCTTATGTGCTTTAACCCTGCCAGTAAGCCTTATTGAGGCACACAACTGAACTTAGGTATGTAACTTTACTTCTTTTTTTTTTCTTTTTTTTTTTGATAAAAAATCAAAAGTTGTATTAATACACACCAAGGGGATGTCACCCATTAACAAAAGAAGGTGACCCGAAGGCATCAAACCCATAAGCTCTCTGCAAAAATTTTATCGACACATCCAATAAAGTGACTTTCGTACCATGATTGAAAACTTGACACCAACTGCACAAGGGTCCAAAAAAATTCAAATTCATGAAGGGTTCTAAACTTGCCCTCAAAGATCCTCGAACTTTTAACCCTTGAGGCTGCATCCAACTAACCATCGTTGAAGAAAATAAAAAATGGCATAAAGCCAAAACCCATCAACAACGGATGATGGCAGTTATTGGACTCTGCCTCTCCCAAACCACATTATACATCTACAAGCCAAGTTGAGATTCTCCTTTTTAAGCATATCTTTGATGGGAATATTTCCTTTGATAATCGCCTTAGCAAGAAAGCATGCTTTAGAAGGAGCTTTTGACTTCCATACAACTGAATATGGAGCATCAATTGGTGGAAAGCTCCTTAAACATTTCCTTAAGTAGCTCTTCACAACAAACAACTCGTGTGAAGAGGCCGAAGAATCTCATGGTTATCACCAAGATCGACTTTAAACTAGCAAGCAAAGCCAAACAAGTTCAACACAACCTCCTGTTCCTAATCATTCGAGTTTCCAAGAAAGTTAAGATCCAATGGTGTTGGTCCCCATTCTAAGCAACCATATTTAGGATTTGTCTCTTTATGAATAACCATCCTAAAAAGATCAGGAAATTGAGACTTAAGAGGTTGATCTCCACACCAAAGTTCACGCCAAAACAAGATGAATATTTCTTGCTCCACTAGCCATACCCATCAAACCAATATTTAGTGTCAATCACCTTTCTCCACTAAGCATCTATCTCTTTAGCAAACCTCCATAACCAAATCTCATGGTTACCACCAAGAGCAACTTTAAAATTAGCAAGCAATGCTAAACAAGTTCAACAAAATCTCTTTATCCTAATCATTCAGGATTCCAAGAAAGTTAAGATCCAATGGTGTTGGTCCACATTCTAAGAAGCCATATCTAGGATAGTTGTCTCTTTATGACGAGCCATCTTCAAAAGATCAAGGAATTGAGACTAAAGAGGTTGATCTGCACACTAGTGGTCACGCCAAAACAAGATCCAAGCTCTATTTTCGCACTTCAAAAATGCACCATAGCAACGAACCTTGTCAAAACCACCCATAATAGACTTCCAACAACTAACTCTGTGAGAAAATGAAAACTTACTTGCTCCGCCAGCCATACCCATCAATCCCATATTTGGTGTCAATCAACTTTCTCTACAAAGCATCTACCTCCTCAACAAACTTCCATAACCACTGTGCTCTAGGAGCTTCATCAAAGTGCGAAGACATCTAATACCAAAACTACCCTCATCTTTAGGATGGCAGACATCATCCCACTGAACCAATAAAGACCCTTCATGAAATCACCATTAGACCAAAGAAAAATTCTCTCTAATTGGGAGGAAATGCCAACAGTAATGTTGAATAAAGACAAGTAAATTGGGCGACTCCATAAAGTGTTATGCAATATAAGGTTGGTATACCCCCTTTAAGAAGAAGCTTTGACTTCTAATTGCCTAATCTCTAACAGAATCTTTCCACAACTAGATCTCACACCACTCTACATTAATGAGGAGCTCCTACAAGGAGGCATAGATAGGAGGAAGGAAGGTGCTCAACCCACATTAGAGCTTAGGTACATATCTCAAACATAGTTACCCGGGATGGGATTCGATACAGTACGTGGAACGGGAACAGGGACGTGGGACGAAACCTAGAGTGAATCAGGTACGAAGTGGTACAATGTACGGTACATGGGACAATTATGGAATGATAAGACTATGAAAAATAAAATAAAATAAAATACTGGAAAATGTAACTAATTGATTTTAAACTTTATTTAATTTTTACACTACTTTCACCATTACCAAATCCGGTCTCCATTGTCAATCGTAGCAAAATCTAATTTCGTGAGCTAAAGACCTCCCTCTCTCTTCCATGGCTCCACTGCTTGCCATAAAATTGGGGTCGACACGCTTATCGAACTGGGACGTGTCCCAACTGGAATTGGATCATTCTTGTCCCCGAACTAGGACGTGTCCCAACTGGAATTGGATCATTCTTGTCCCTGAACTCGGACGAGGAACCATGCTTCATCCCCAGTAACTATGATCTCAAATTGGGCTCACATTCTATCACACCGGAGCTAAGGGTAATTACATATTGGAAGCACAAGCTAGCTGGAGCTTCTACTCAGAAACGTACGAAGGCTTCAAGTATTGATAGCCCTACCACTGTACTTAAATAATACAAATATATTTCCGACGGGATACTTGATGAAGAATGTGTGGACACCCACCGTCCTAATACTCTAGAAGAAAAGCTACAAAAATTTGTGTGCTCAATATGCGAATCAATAGATGGGGTAAAATGCCTATTTTCCAATCAAAAGGAGCAAAACTTTATTAGCTTGAAAACGAGAAGGGAGAGGATCATTGGTTAACTGAAAAGGTCTTGCATATAATGGTTAGTATCAATGCAATATATATGCTAACCTTCCATACGTGAGTGTCTACAGGAACTGCATGATGCTGGTCAAGAGAGAAGAGAGCAATGCATGCTGCCACCTTTGGACCAACACCAGGTAAGGTACAGAGAGCATTTATAACTTCTTCAAGTTCTAATTCACGCAGACAGGAAAGCCAATTAGCACCACCACCAGGCTTCAACTGCAGGGCTTTTACAGTGCCAACTATGTACTTTGCTCTGTTCATGCAAATTAATGACAAGTATAGTCCCAAATTAGACTAGGCGCACTAGAAATGTCATGCTCAAGAGGAAGAATGGACAGGAAGGATTTATCTTGATAATACATCATGAGGGCAAGAATACAAACATCCCAGTCATGCAGTACTAATGTTTCATCCATTCACAGTATAGTGAAAGGTCAATTGAATATCAAATTATAAAGATTATGAGAGCAAAACTTTACACTACAATGCCCTAAGTTTTGTGGAAATAATTATTTGGCCCCTGAAATTTTGAAAACAATTATGGGGTACCTTAACTTTTTGGGATATAAATTGTTTGGACCTTTGCAGCTGATCTTGCTGGCAGTGACTTTTTTGGCCGGGAAAATGTATTTTAGGTCAACGGAGTCCTGATTCCCTTTATAAAACTCCGCCAAGGACAGCCCTTCCTCCTCTCCTTGTTCCTCATATCTCATTGACCCAAATCACCTATGACCTAAAATACATTTTTCCTGCCAAAAAAATGTCATTGTTGGCCAGATTCCAACCACAGAGGGGTCAAATAATTCCAATCCAAAAATGTAAGGTGCCTTAGAATCATTTTCAAAACCCAGAGGCAAAATAATTATTTCCACAAAACTTAGGGTACCTCATTGTAATATTTTGATTATCAGAGTATATTTATTATCTATGTATCAACTTTTTAGCTATGCTTTAATGAGTGTTTCATCAATGTGAAAGAAGCAAAATAGATAATATGAACCCAAATTATAAGGGTATGTGTATGTTAGCCATCATAGTAAGTTAGTGACTAACACTCACACTTCCAGCCTCCCTACCACGCATCATTCTTTACCATCATAAAGCATACCCTTCATGACGTGCATAGATGATTACAGACAGTAAGGTGTAGTCCCCTACTCTCCTATCAACTCTACCTTAATGGTAGTTTCCATACTCATGATCCACATATGAAGGGCAGCAATCCAGAGAAAAAATATACTAAGTTTTTTGCATTTTATCATGACCCTCACCCTGAGATTTCCAGATTATACAGGCATTTGTAGCAAAACCTAATCTTACCTTCCTTAATTTTTATTTTTATTTTTTCTTTTATTTTTATTTTTCTTCACAGACTACCTCACACAGTCCAATGTTCCATTCATCTAGACCTGTCAATTCGGTCGGGTCAGGTCAGGTTCGGTATGCCCCATATTCCAAGTTTGTTACATTTCAGGTTTGGAAAACCGGGTGGGGGTCGGGTCGGTTTTTGCCAGCTCTACATTCATCTTAGAGACTTGAAGCAAATGAAATAATCGAAGGTCAAACAAAATGCATAATAGAGAAGAAACGAACCAACCTATAACCAAATCCCCCCTCTCTAAGGTCCTCCTCAGACACTGTAGCCAGCCGTTCCAATGATGGGAATTCATGAAAATCAAAACCCTGGACAGTACCCAAATAATGACCCAATGAAGAAATGTAATCAACCATCCGAGTGATCCTCCCAATATTGTTATTAGAAGAACACAAGAACTGAATCAAGCACTCCAAAGGGTCCTGCCTAAGCACCCGGGCGCCAGCCAAACGCGGCGCTAGCTCAGCAAACCTCTGATCAGAAGCAGCAAAACCCTCCCACATATCAGCCAAACAAATACCCACATTAAGAAAATCAAACAAAGCCAACTTTGCAGCGTCCTCCTCTAAAGAATGATGAAAACAGTAGGCAACATCACCGTTTTCAAGGTGTTTCAAGGACACCAAATGGGAATTGACAACACCAGTGTACTGAAGAGGCCCTGTTTTCTTCCACCTGAAAGTCTGTCCAGTTGGGAAGGTTAAGGGCAGAGAGAGCTCCGATATGCCCAAATTAAGGGGCACCCATTTCTCAGTTTGGGTGGGATTTGGCAAGATTTGAGCATTGAGGGTTTGACAGAGAGATCTCTTGGGTCTTTTTGAGGAGAAAGATAGGGTTTGGGGGGTTTTAGAGAGGTGGGTGTTTTGGTCAAGGGTTTGTGGGGTTGATGGTGGTGTGGTTTCGGGAGAGGGAAGAGAAGAGACGAGTCTTCTTCTTTGCTTCATGGGATTGGTAATCGAGAGTAATGTTGGTGCTCTCAGACTGAGAAACTGCATTCAACAGCTTGTAAATCAACAGATTGGCTGATATAATATCACAGACTGATGGAGACTGCAGAGACCAAGCGCAAACGGGCTACAATATTCCGGCACTCCCAATTAGAGGAGGAAAACCTGACCCACCCCGATTATTGTCCCAAAGTTCGATTTGTGTATAGATTTTCAATATGTTTAGCTAAAAAGGTTAGAGAATATAGAAATTTAAAAAAAAGACACATTTGACATGTTTAATGAATGGTCAATGGATAACATATTTACTTTTTACAATTTATTGTTAAGTTTTTTTTTTCTGTATTTTGAATTTTATGAGAAAGATAAAAGTTTTGATTTTGGCCTTAAATAATTATTACACTTATATCTAGGGGTGTTCATTGGGTCAAACCCGGACCAACTCGGACCAGACCGGACTGGATTGAAACCCAAAATAGCAAAAAAGTTGGACCAAAGACCGGACCGAAAACAACCGGTCCCAACCCGATGTGCATTTGGACCGGACCAACCCAGACCGGTTTGGACCGATTGAGATCTTTTTGAAATTTTTCTGTTAAAATTTGTAAATAGACTAACTAAATAACTATGTATGTCTATTGGTAGGAAGCACTTTTTGTTGGTATTGTGTGTTATTGTTTATATTAGAAAATTTTAGAAAATAATGAATTATTAAAATTTAAAAAATCATGATATATAATATTGAAAGTTGAAAAAGTTGACAATGATATTAAAGCTTTACCAAAATTTAGTCATTGTTTTCCATTTAAGTGAGTTATACCAATTTAGAATTCAAAAGGATCATTAGATTTAGGAAATAGAATAACTTTTTTACGATATAATATACATGATAGATGTGATTTTTATTGGAATCACGCCTGAGTGTTAACACAGTTATATAAATTTAAATTTAAATTTTATAATAATTGGGTTTCCGGTCCAGTCCGGTTTTTTTAGGGTTTAGACCGACCCGGAACGAAACCCGAAAACTAAAAATAATTGGACCGAAGACCGGACCGGTTACCATCCGGTCTGGGTTTGGTCCGGGTTTTTGGTTCGGTTTTTTTGGGCTAACCGATCCGGACCGGAATATGAACAGCCCTACTTATATCTTCTAATAGACAAAATCCCAATAATATGGAAAGCAATCAACACTCATCATATTGTACGCCTATTTTGGCCCTGAATAAGTAAATTGGTAGATAATAAATAAATAGTGGAAACCAATGCATTTTACCTTTTAAACTTTATGGTAGTTAAATAATACAAGTGTAAAAGGTAAATGATTTACTCCAACTTGACCTATTTTACACATTTAGGAGGCATTTGGTTGAGAAAGTTTCTCAATTTTTCTAAGTTGAAAAACTTTCTCATGTTTGGTTCTGCAAAATACATCGGAAAGTTTTGATGTGAGACCCATTATTTCCCTTACAAACGCAGTAAAAAGTTTCCCAAAGGAGACTAGGGAAAGTCTTTCCTGGGAAAGTCTTTTCCGGGAAACAACCAAACGCGCCAATAATTAAATGAATTAGGTTCAACTGTTCAAGACAATATGTTTATTTCATTATTAAATGGGTTAGGTTCAAGTTTATGGTCATTAAATAAACGATTCATGTCAAGAAATTTCAACATGTTTATTAAATGGGTAAGTTTCAGGTCGGAGAGTCCCTAACTTGTTTAAATATGACACGAGTATGAAACCAACACGACACAACTCATTACACCGTTGTACTCTCATCGGCTGCTACAGTAGTTATGTAAATAGTACCTTTTCAAGGGCGGAATCAAATCCCTCCGAGACAAGAGTGTTATGGTACTTTGTAAAATCGGCAAAAATGTCACTAGATTTTGAAACCATTTATGCAGCTACCTTCCATTAAATGCTTAAATATTGTTCAAATGTGCCATTGTAGCAAGAATTATTGGTTGCTACAGTTAATTATGTAAATATCAAAATCAAAACCAATACTCTGAAATCTCGCCCAAACAAAGTATAGAAGGGTCTTATGTAACAGTTTTACCTCTAAATTTCAATTTAGAGACCAGTTCATATTGACCCAAGACAGGTAATCATGTAAATATTTAACTAAACTGGTCAGAATTACTTTTTTAAGGGTTAAACCTAACAACCCTCAATTAATCACCCCCTTCCATTCCCATTTTTAAACCCCTTCCAATTAATAAAAGCCAAAGTTTCCCCCTCCCTCCTATGCTTCTCATCTTTATTCTTCTGCATCACCTTCTTTCCCTAAAAATTGGAGATTCTCAGTTCTTCTTTTACATATGCCATTTCAACAGGGGTAGGCGCGAAAAACTGAAACCGAAAAACAAACCGTAAAAACTAAACCAATAAAGCATGTTAATCATTTGAGATTTTTGAAAATGCGATTTAGGTTAACTGAACCAATTTAACCAATTTAAGTTTAGGTTCTACATTTTTGTGAAGCAAACAACCTCACCTAACTAGTTTTGATTAATTAGTACCAAAATGTGAAATTTCAAAGTAGAATGTTAAATTTTTTTTTCTATAGTTGTTATTTTAAATCTCTAAAATCGGCGGTTAACCGTAACCAAATCAAAAAAAGTGGTTAACCGTGTTCTCATTGCGGCTAACCATCGATTTCAGTTTCGTTTCGATTTCTAAGTTTCACTTGTGGTTAACCGACGGTTTTGGCTTACAAAATCTAGAAACTACATATGCGGTTAACCGAAAATATAGTTAATCGATTATGTTCACCCCTACTTTTCAATGTTTAGTTTCAACTAAAAAAAAGGAAAAAAAACTAATTGTTCTCCTCGGGCAAGGCTTGTTTTGGTTTTCTCCTGTACTTTTCTACTAGTTGACCTTGAGACCAATGTTTGCAAACTCTCTTTGCTCTAATTGTTAATGGGTATCCGTTGCTTTGTTTTGATTTTGATTAATTTCAATAGTGATGAAGATGAACTCAGAGATATAAATTAAGTGGTTGGAAATACCATGTGTTGAATGCAAAATTTTGATGATTTAAAATTGTCAACTCAAAAATAAATAAATAAAATTATAGGCTGTCGAAATTGGAGCTTTTGTTACTAACAATAAATCAATCGTGGCCAAAATTTATATTAATGATAGCCAAGAAGAAAATTAATCAAAGAAGGTTTAATTTGGGTTTAATGGCACCCAAAAATGGAAGGTCCATTCTTTTTGTACTTAAATCAAACCAATGACACTTGTAATTAGGTTGGACAAAATAGAAAATTAATTTTTTTCATTTACTTGCATGAGTGTCCTCCAAACAACAAAAGAACCAACAAAATGAGTTTGTTGAGGTGCCCTTGAAAAGTATTCCCATCAAGACATTAACCTATTTGTTGTCAATTAGATCATAGTGTGCGTTTGACATGGGTATATGAATGTCAGCAAGTCATTGGCAGTTACAAATCATAACTTCCCACTATGCATGTTGTTCAACGTGGGCAGGAAAAAAGGGGCAAATTGTGAACATGTAGTATCTTATTAACTGGTGCTCCACCAGTACTATAAAAGGTTGAGGGACACAGTGGAAAAGGGGGGTTGGCAAAAAACCACAGAAGATTATTGCGAGAAGATAGAAAAAAATTTAGGACCAGTTTGTGAGTAGAAAACGAACATCAAGTTTGATCTTTTTTCTGCAAATTCAATCCCAGTCAGAAAGTTAAATACATCGGAGTGTTGGGTTACTTCTCTACCCTATCTATCTTCATCCTTTTTTTTTCTTTGTCAATCCCTCACCGTCTCTCTATGGCTAGTAATAGTGAGGCATTAACTTTTCATCGGACAATGAGCCATTAAAAAAAAGAGACGAGGTTCAGTGCTAGACCAATTCGAAGAGGAAATCTCTGGCCGGATTTCAGAAGAAAAAATCACAAATGTCAGGGTTGAGAATCCCTAAGGATTCGAAGGTCACTAAAGACCACATAAACAATTGGATTCCTAAGAATCCAGAATCCCTAAGGATTCCAAAAGAAATAGTTTGTTATGTTGGAAACTTTTTTGGCCATATTTCTAGGAATTGTAAGTGCCAACCCGAAATCCCTAAGGATTCATAGGTCTCTAAAGACCACAAACAATTCGGATTCCCAAGAATCCATGGTCCTTAGGGACCCCAGAGAAGAGCAAGAAAAAAAAAGTGATCTGTTGGAAGAAAATCAATTGGAGCATCTTGGCCAGATTCTTAGGAATCATAAGTGTTGGAATCCTTAGGGGTTCATGGTCTCTAAAGACCGCAAAACACTCGGATTCCTGAGAATCCATGGTCCTTAGGGACCCTAAAGATGAAGAAAGAACAAATTTGCCTATCGTGAATTCAAAATTTCCTTTCTTTAAGAAAATAAATAATGAACAAAGGATTTTACAGTGTCATGATTCCTGAGAATCATACACCCGTAAAGAGTTCTTTTTTTAGAGAAAGAAAGATGATAGAGGTCACAAGTTTAACTTCAAAAAAAAAAAACAGAAGAAAAATGTCAAATTTCAAAATTTAACCTAATTTCTTTACCTGAGAACATAGATTTTGGTTACTCTTCGGAGCGATGTGAAGTTTTGAACGACACCTTGTCAAACTCAGCCATGGTATTTATACCCATGCTCCCGTATAAATCCAAATCTCCCAAGGATTCTGATTAATTTCAAATACCAAATCTAGTTAATAAGATCTAGAATCCTAATTGACTACAAAGGATTAAAAAAAAAAAAGACGACAAAATTTGCAGTCAACGAAAAATATTACATATATTTTCCCCACTAGTAAAAAATTTTCTGCTACAATATGACTTCAACCATCGAAGGGAAAAACGACAGTTATCGATCCGTCGTCTCCGGAGGAAAACCAAGGGATCCCTACTGTTTCATTACCACCTAATGCAATACCCATTAAATGCACGATCCAGGGTGAGGAGGTTACCGTTTGGGCATATCCCGACATGCCACGTTGCTCTCCAGAATTACCGACCTTGTATGAAATGCACATAGATCCAATGCTCGAAGGCTGGCCGGAGTTGCATGACAACAAGGAAGCTTTTGGTATTGAGTGGTAAACTTACTCACGTAGGAAGCCATTCGGAAAACCTCTGAGGTTAGCCTCGTCATATTCCAGTGTCAAGTTCCAAGGAAGGAGGTCACCATCAAAGAAGAACAAGAAGGGTCAGATTGAAATAGAGGGGACTCCATCAAAGTGGCCAACGACCTGTACAAGCACGATAACAACAATCGTGGGGCAAGATGACAATCCTTCATCATGTTCGGAGGAAAACAAAGGGGTCCCTACCGTTTCATTACCACCTCATGCAGTACCCATCAAGTTTCTGGTTAATGATGAGGAGTCCATTGTGTGGGCATATCCTGACATGCTCAGCCCATCTCCAGGGTCCCCAACTCTGTTTGACTTCTACCTAGATTCGAGTCTTGAGGCGTGGGAAACAACGGACGACGACGACGATAATGATGGTTTCGGTTGGAAAGCTTTCGTACAAAGGAGGTCGTTTAAAAAATCTCTGGTAAAAACCACGACGAATCCAAGGGTTAAGTTCCGGGGAAGAAGCCACCATCAAAGAAGAATAAGAAAGGGAAGAAGAAGAAGAACAAGGCTAAGAAAAAGCCCGAGGTAGCTTCTGAAGAGGAGTATATACCACCAGTAAAGACCCTGTTTACCTTAGGTGATTACATCCCGAAGGGCTTCTTCGGTAGTGACCCTTCGGATGACGATGATCATGCACAGCCCAATACAGCCCAATGTTGCATGGTTTCCTAGGTCGACCAATGTGAAGAAATGATTGAAAATTCGGTAGATGCTAGTGAAGAAGTTGATCTAGTAGGTCTTCGATTTGGCCGTCAACTCCAACCATTAGAAAGGACGGGAAAAGAGAAAGAAACGAAGAATTCAATGGAATCTCAAAATACCAGGGATAGTGAGGAGAAAGACGTGGATAAAATAGGTCTTGTAATCTCAAATGACATGAATTCCAACGAGGAAAAGGAGAAGGCACAGAATCCTAAAAAGGATCTCCATGTCCCGGTCCCTTTTCGAGTTCGTCAGGGGTCTTACAAAGAGAAGGTGCGATATGATGTTATATCCCATCTCAAGCGCATTACCGCTCATTTAAGTGTCTATGACGCTCAACAAATGTCGAATGACTTAAGGGGGTCACTTATTCAAGCTTTGATGGGCCCCGAGCCTCGGGATCCATGGTTTCTAAGTCTATCCGCAACCTCTCCTGAGAACACGAGAGAAGCAACTCCAAGATCGGGTGTGGAGTCCATTTCAAGGTAGACCCGGGACCATGGGAGTGGAGCTACGAGTCCTCATCGAGACCTACTTCGGGCCTTTAAAAGGGTTCGTAGTCTTTTGGAAAGAATAAGCGGAAAAGAGCCAACGTGGGTTATTTGAATGGACGTGCCTTCACTCTTTGGGTCATAACTCCTTCAATATAACTCTGATGGATCTTAAATTTTGAAAGCTTAAAGTAGACACCGAGAGCTTTCCATCGATATCTTATGCATCTAAAACGGAGCTCAGATGAAGAAGTTATGCGCGTTTGAAGTCGGCAGGAAAAACTGCCCTAGAACGTTGTCGCGCCCGTGACCTCTGCCTGCCCAATTGTCCGTGCAATTTCCAGATGTCCGTCGCACCCGCGACCTTCCCCTGCCCTCCTGTTGCCGGATGCTGCCGCTACTGTGCCAAAGTTCCTTGGAACCCGCGACGCTACCTATCGCGCCCGCGACGGCTTGCTGCTACGCGTGTTTGCTGTTGAATCGTTATGTTTTACTGTTTTACCCCCCATTAGTATAAATACCCCCCTTAGCTTATTTCCTAGGGAGTTTTTGCTGAATATTATTGTGATGCTTAAGCATTGTTAAGGTTTCTCCCTTGTTTTCTCTCAAACCTTGTTATCTTTATCCAATCAAGTTTGGTGGCGATTCTAGTCATTCCTTTAGTGATTATTTAGTGGATTACCTTGGATAATTATGGTGGGGTGTTAGGCCTAGAGTTGTGGTTCTCCTTGCTCAAGGTCATATCCATCCTTTTGGTGTTCAAGACCCTTGTTCTTGTTGAATATCGATCATCCATCATCACTCGAGCTAATCTTCACCCATCCACGCGACGGTAACGCTCCATTTGGTATCAGAGCTCAAGGTTTGTTCTAGCTTGAGTTTTGTTCATTGTTCTTGCTAGTATTGTTTTCTAGTATTGGGTTTTGTGAATTGCATGCAAATATTGGTGTTCCCCATTCCCTTTGTTATCCAAGAGTGTTGGAATATATTGTATTGTGCTTGTATTTGTTGGATTTGAAGTCATTTGGAGTTTTGAGGAGAAGTTGGACATTAGTGCACTGAAGGTGGAGCGTTACCGTCGTGATGGGATGAATGATGCTTGAGTTTTCGAAAGAAAATCAAAGGAAACGAAGCTTGGGCACGATAGGGTTTGCATATGACCTTGGCTAGGAGAGTCCACAACCTTGGCCTAACATTCCACCTAACTAATTAGGCTAAACCACCATCAATCACTAAAGAAATGACTTGAACACCACCAAATAATGATTGGATAAAGTAACAAGAATTTTGAAGGAGAGGCTAGGAGGGCTCTCCTGCAATGACATTCAAATCATTGAAAAACTCCCCATAAAAATGAAGGCACAAGTATTTATACAAAAGGGGCGCAAGCCAAAACACAGTCGTTTTGGTTGCCGAAAAAATGACAGAAACTGGGACCGTCGCGGGCGCGACGTACAACTAGGCGACAACAACGGCAACAGTATTGGCAACTTAGCGAGAGCGTCGTGGGCGCGATCACCACTAAAAACCCTAAAAACTGACTAAGATTCCTAAACTTGATCTAATAAAGACTAACCCTAAAATTGGACTCACAAAACAAAGACTATCACTAACCCATTGTTCGACTAAGCAACAAAATAAGGGAACCGAAACAAAACCTAATACTACCCTTGCTACTGCCTAGTGACCGAAACAGAGAAGAAGAGAGAAATAGAGAACAGAGAAAAAGAGAAAGAAAGAAAAATGAAATGAGATCAAATCCCCAACTCCTTACTGTCCATTGATAGAACATAGGAAGAAGGAGAAAAATGAAACTGGAAAAAGGGAGACAGAGATCGAAAACAGGGCAACAAAAACGAGCAGAACAACACACAAAATTCGAACCAAAATCAACACAAATTTACCCAGAATATCAAGAACAATTAATACTCAGAGATTCAAACTCAACAAATTACACTAAAAACTTCGAACAGTACATCGAATTAATAGAACAAATTATCAAAATCTTAACCAAGATAACAAACCAGAATCAATTAAAAGGAAAAACGAAATAGAGATTAAAAACAGAATTCAAAGCATAAAAACATAAACCTAAAATCTAATTCTAACCCTAGATGGAGGCTCTTGGGGCGTCACTCCCAAAATCAACCATTGATACCTTCAATCGGCTCCCTTCGTCCCTTTTATACTCGAACTCGTGACTCCCCTTCAAATCTCAACCCTCGAACCATTTCCCATATGGACGATTGAGATGAAATCGGTTAGCATTGAAGATGGTAATGGTGGTGGATGCTTCGAATGGTACTTCTCCTCTGCGAATTCAACCAAATCTGTTACAAAACGAGAAAATGAGTGAGAATTAGAGAAGAGATGAGAAATAGAGTGAGAGATTCGTGAGAAAGAGACAAGAGATGAGAGATGGAGATGAGATGAGATCAGAGAGAAAGAGATGGAGAAGAAGAAGAGAGATGGAGATTGAGAATGGTGATGAAGTGTTCGGCTGCTGCTGGGCGAAAAGAGAAAGAGAAACAGAGAGAAAGGGATGAAGAAACGGGAAAGAAAGGAAAGGGGAAATGAGTTGGGGTTTAAGGGTTTTGGGGGGAATTGGTTTTAGTCGGCTGAAAGGGAGAGGGACATGGGTTAGGCGGGTAGATGGGGCGGTTTTGTGGGTTAGGGTATTCGGGTATTTGGGTTAACGGGTTATTAGGGTTTCTGAAGCTGGGCTTGGTTTTATGGAAATCAGGTTGGGCCGATTAAGAAGAGGATGAGGGAATGGAATTGGGCTTGGTAGAAAAGATTTAGGAGATTCTTATTTTATTTTCTAATATTTATATTTTTGATTCATATTAATAATAATAATAACTATAAGTAATAAACTAACATAAAATCTAATAAAAATGAAAAATAAGTAAAAAACATAATAAAACTACTAAAATAATTATTAAGGACAAGCAAAAAATACCCTATAAAAGAGAAGAATTCGGCTCGGAACGAGACCGAACACCACTCCAACACAAGGGTTTGCTCGCCCCCAGCAAACTAAAAACAAAGAAGAGGACTAGAAAGAAAAACTAAAAACCCTAACTCACTTTCACAGGAATGGCGGATGCATTTAGCACATGCATCAAGCCCTTTAAACCCCCCGGCAGCCCGGGTGGATGAGGTAGGTCTCGTGAGGGTTTATAGCAACTATACCCACAAAAGCCACGAGAAAAGAAAAACGGGAAAGAAAAAGAAGTGAAAACCGAAAAACGAAACAAAACAAAAGCAAAGAAAATATTTCCGTCCCCAATCATGCAACTAGTTCCCCAACCCGCCTCAACAATCAATTGGAAGAAGCAAGTATAAACAAATTAAGACACGAAGGTTGGAAAACTGCCAATCTTAGAGATTTTGAACCAAAACACTTCCTGATGAGCAAAACACCTCGTGCATATGTGCAAGTGGGCTCTAGTCGGTCCTTCCTATCCTAAACCAGACAATCAGAGTTGTTCTCATGCTCAAGCTCGGAATTATCTATCCTACTTCACTCTTGGTTTTTCTTTCAACCTCTCTTTTCTTTCTTTTTCTTACTTCGCTCTTTTTTTTCTTTTTTTTCTTTTTCTTTTTTTTCTTGCTCTTTCTTACCATTCTTTTGCTCAACTCTTTTTTTCTTTTTCTTGCTTCGCTCTTTTCTTTCATTTTCAAAACCTACGCTCTTTTATTTCCACTCAATCCGTTTTGTGTCTTTTGGAGTGTTTGTGTCGGGTTTTGCGGGATTTAAGCACCAGCCTTCGCAAAGGGTTACCCTCCCTGCTGGGTTTCTCCATACGTGAGTCATTGCACTTAAGGGGCATAGGGTGCCGATCCACCCAAACCAACCCATGACGGTAAGCCCGACAATAATTATTTAATGCATTAATTAAGAGCTTAAGCAATTGAACAACTAAAACCGTCTAACTTAGGTAAGAATTCACAGTCAAAGCGTGTAAGATTTGAGGAATCCGCTTTCCCATTCCATGTAGAGGTCTAATAGAGATAAGTCATGGCAAAAATCCTTCCTAAGGCTTGTCATTATTCATACCGGCCACTTCTAACTGATTGAATCAGCCAATTAGACAACTATCTACACAACTGTGAACGGAAACATCTTCAAAAAGAAAAACAACTTTTGGGTTTTTCACAACATTTCTCCCCTTTTTTCTTTCACACACAAAATATTTTTAGATTTTGGACACAAACTACGAAAGACAAAAATAAAAGACTCAAAAACTAGGTGATCTACCCATGACACATGGAAAATAACACCCCCACTCCAACACAAAACATCACAATGTCTCCATTGTGAGAAGGGTGTCACAAGTAAGGTAGAAACCAAGAAAAACATATATAAACAAAACACTTATCACATAAAAAGCAGTGGCGACCCGAGCCCACATAGTTCCAACAACAAATTATCCAACATTCACACTCAAGGGGTTCGCCACCCAAAAAGAAAATCAACCACGCATCATGGATCATCGATATATTCACATAAAGAGAGGGTGGAAAGAAGTTACCTCGAAGTCTTCCATCAAGAATATTCAATCCACGATCCAAGGAACATCACACCAAGGTTAGAAATAAACAAGAAAAGCATACTATGTGTGATGGTTCACATGCAAGATCAAAAGGAAAAACAAACTATACAAGACACTAAGGACTAATGAACTAAGAAAACAAACTAAAATATTTACAAAACGATTCTTACTTTTTTTTTCTTTTCTTTGGACTCAAAAACTGGAATGCATACTACCCTCCCACTCCAACACAAAGAGGTTGTCGTGTCCTCCAAACGGAAACAGAAGTAGGTAAGCAAGCACCCCAAAATAAAAAAAAAACACACACACAAAAAGAAAATAAAAGAAGAAAAGAAAAACCAACTCACTAATTATACAAGAAGGGTGAGGAAGGATATTACCTCAAAGGCATCTTATCAAGAAATTCACTCCTTCTTACCTCAAGATATGGGGCATCATGTCAGAACCATTCAACGCCCGGAGTAACAAATCATGCATCCTCTCATGCATCTCAGAATGGTGGTGGTAAGAGCACACTCGCAATAGCACATAAACAAACATTAGTGCCCTTAACAATTTATCAAATGCCTTAGAAAAGTCATAGAACTGATGAGATTCATGAATATATAAGATTTTTCTAGGCACGGTGAAAGAAGACATGACAAATGGATCCTCCCATTGACTCGTAAATGGAGATTGGGTATACAAATCAACGGGAGGGTGCAATACAACACTTTCATGGACATGCTCATGCGAAGACTTGGATGCAAACAACGACTCTTAAAGCATATCACCATCAAAAATATCATTGTCACAAACCAAGTTCAAACACTTAGGATCAATTCCCATAGACTCAAGCTCATCATCACAAGAATGCACATCAATGGAGTCACATACAAGGGTAGCTAATGCCTCACTAATGCAATGATCTTCAATGAAAGTGAACAAATCGGTATCAAGCACATATTCAATCACAACAGATTCAATTTCACTCTCAACAAGATCATGCTCAATTATATCACAAGCATCTTCGCATTCAATAGACTCAACTTGTTCTTCACACAAAGGCATGGACAAGGGTGTGGACAATGGTTCATCATCTAGCATGTTTTCAACTATTTCTACATCATCACACACATAATCATCATGTTCCTCATGCTCACTAGGTGGGGCTAGAGCTAAGGAATCACTAAGTAGTCCAAGGCATGGTCGGTTATAATAGTCATCATCCTCATCATACACAAAAAAATCAACTTGCATTTCAGGACTAAAAGACGATGAATGACCTACTTCAACATTCAAATCAACCATTTGTGAAGAAGGAGTTTCTACCCTATGATTACTCTCATGGACAAATTCACGCATATACTCATTCATGTTCGCACATAATTTTTCTACTTCCGCCTTGAAGGAAGCCAATGTAGCTTCCAAACAAAAAATTGAACTATGACACGGCGAATCACACAAGGAGCACACGGAAGGAGATTCAACATCGACACTTTAGGAAAGATCATAACAGTTTTCCACATAATCCCCACTATAAGGTTGACCATCAACATACACGGGGTATTCACATGAATGTTCAGGCAAAGTCTCACAAAAATTTTCCTTATACTCCCCACCACTAGATTGATCATAAGGATTTTAGGGGTATTCTTGATATGGTATGGCTAAAGTCTCGGAGGGTGGTGCATAATAAGAAGGTTGGACACTAGGAATAGCATTTCTGTGCTCAAATTCATAAGAGTCCCTAGACAACCATTCAATAAATTCCCAAGCAACATCTTCACCTAAATTAGAAAACCCATAAAAATTGAAGAGATTATTAGTTTCATAATTTATACCCTCATAAACAATTCCCAACATATCCAATGTATCATAAAAGATACCATACAATTCACATTGAGCACGGTAATCATGTAATCTAGCAAAATATTTCCAAAATGTTTCATGCTCAAATTGGGGGAATCGAGGATTAGCCATAACTCTCTTTTTTCTATTTTATATATATATATATATATATTTTTTTTTCTCTCTTTTTTTCGATATTCAATTTTTTTTGGCTACATTTTTCTAGCATAATCAAGGAAGCAATTAAACTATTTACACACAAACCAATAGCCTAATCTACCAAATAACGCCATCCCCGGCAACGGCGCCATTGTTCGGTTGTAATTTTTGTGGTTTTAAGTTAAGGTTGTCGGTCTCAGGGATGGGTGTTAGGCTTGATTAAGGTAATCGGTTTGTGTAAATGGGTTTTTCTCAATGCGAAAAGCGGTAAATTATGTAAATAAAGCAATAAACTAACCAAGACATGATAATAATCAAGAAAGCAATAAATCATGAAATTAAAGAAAGCAATTAAACTACTACTAATAATGAAATTGGGAACGAGAAATTATACCTTTGATGAACTAACTTCAATTGAATCCTTCACCTTGAACTTTCCCCCGAACAAATAAGAAAGCGTGAATTGGATTACTAAGAATCCCAAAATCCCCACTTGAGAGCGGAATTTGTGACCCTTAGCCCTCCTCCTCCCTAAAATTTGGATTGGATGTTTTTGTGACTAAAACTAACCCTAAAACAAACCTTTAAAACAGTAACCTAAAACATTCAAACTGACCTAAAGAAACCCTAATCTGACCTTAACAAAACCTAAAGAAAACCCTAAAAACTGACTAAGATTCCTAAACTTGATCTAATAAAGACTAACCCTAAAATTGGACTCACAAAACAAAGACTATCACTAACCCATTGTTCGACTAAGCAACAAAATAAGGGAACCGAAACAAAACCTAATACTACCCTTGCTACTGCCTAGTGACCGAAACAGAGAAGAAGAGAGAAATAGAGAACAGAGAAAAAGAGGAAGAAAGAAAAATGAAATGAGATCAAATCCCCAACTCCTTACTGTCCATTGATAGAACATAGGAAGAAGGAGAAAAATGAAACTGGAAAAAGGGAGACAAAGATCGAAAACAGGGCAACAAAAACGAGCAGAACAACACACAAAATTCGAACCAAAATCAACACAAATTTACCCAGAACATCAAGAACAATTAATACTCAGAGATTCAAACTCAACAAATTACACTAAAAACTTCGAACAGTACATCGAATTAATAGAACAAATTATCAAAATCTTAACCAAGATAACAAACCAGAATCAATTAAAAGGAAAAACGAAATGGAGATTAAAAACAGAATTCAAAGCATAAAAACATAAACTTAAAATCTAATTCTAACCCTAGATGGAGGCTCTTGGGGCGTCACTCCCAAAATCAACCATTGATACCTTCAATTGGCTCCCTTCGTCCCTTTTATACTCGAACTCGTGATTCCCTTCAAATCTCAGCCCTCGAACCTTTTCCCATATGGACGATTGAGATGAAATCGGTTAGCATTGAAGATGGTAATGGTGGTGGATGCTTCGAATGGTACTTCTCCTCTGCGAATTCAACCAAATCTGTTACAAAACGAGAAAATGAGTGAGAATTAGAGAAGAGATGAGAAATAGAGTGAGAGATTCGTGAGAAAGAGACAAGAGATGAGAGATGGAGATGAGATGAGATCAGAGAGAAGGAGATGGAGAAGAAGAAGAGAGATGGAGATTGAGAATGGTGGTGAAGTGTTCGGCTGCTGCTGGGCGAAAAGAGAAAGAGAAACAGAGAGAAAGGGATGAAGAAACGGGAAAGAAATGAAAGGGGAAATGAGTTGGGGTTTTAGGGTTTTGGGGGGAATTGGTTTTAGTCGGCTGAAAGGGAGAGGGACATGGGTTAGGCGGGTAGATGGGGCGGTTTTGTGGGTTAGGGTATTCGGGTATTTGGGTTAACGGGTTATTAGGGTTTCTGGAGCTGGGCTTGGTTTTATGGAAATCAGGTTGGGCCGATTAAGAAGAGGAAGAGGGAATGGAATTGGGCTTGGTAGAAAAGATTTAGGAGATTCTTATTTTATTTTCTAATATTTATATTTTTGATTCATATTAATAATAATAATAACTATAAGTAATAAACTAACATAAAATCTAATAAAAATGAAAAATAAGTAAAAAACATAATAAAACTACTAAAATAATTATTAAGTACAAGCAAAAAATACCCTATAAAAGAGAAGAATTCGGCTTGGAACGAGACCGAACAACAACAGTATTGGCAACTTGGCGAGAGCGTCGTGGGCGCGATCACCACTGTCGCGGGCGCGACGAGCTTGACCAGAAGGATGTCGCGGGTGAGACAGACGATTTCACGGGCGCGACACGATCCTGCCCCAAAATCAGCTGAAGCGGCTGGCGCGTGTCGCGGGCGTGACATATCTGGTCGCAGGGACGACCAAGCGGGGCAGCAAGGCTTCTTGGGCGCGACGGTGCATGACTAGGGCGCAACTGTGAACTGTCCAAAACAGCCTATGCATGCCCATTTAGCTTCCAAAAGTAACCCAAACCCCGTTTCCACATTTTTCAACAACTCAAGATGGTCCGATACAGCCTCGGGCCTCCGGGGTCTGGACCCTTGTCTTTCCAGGCTTCATCGGGAATTGCACCTCGAGATTCGCCGTGGTTGAGGCAGCTCGCTTGGTAAATGTCACGAGGGATGAGAACGAAACTCGGGACTCTTCATCTTCCCCTTCTTGAAGAGGATTTGCCCTCAAATCCACATTGGGTTCAGCTTCCTCGATGTAGGGTGAAAGATCGCCAACGTTGAACGTGGAGGAGACCCCCATATCGCCCGAAAGATCGAGCTTGTAGGTATTATCATTTATTTTCTCCAACACCTTGAACGATCCTTCTCTTCTTGGCATGAGTTTGCTTTTCCTCCGCGAAGGAAACCGTTCCTTCCTCAAGTGGAGCCAAACCAAGTCCCCGGGTTTGAAGGTGATGTTCCGGCGGTACTTGTTGACTCGGGACTTGTAGAGCTCATTAGTCCTCTCGATCTTCTCCCGGATCTGGCGATGAAGCTTTTGAATTTCGTCGGCCTTCTCGCTTGCCTCAAAACTCGCCCTTGCCTCAAAAGGTAGAGGGAGGAGGTCGATGGGAATGATAGGATTCACGCCGTAGCATGTTTCGAAAGGCGAGTGACCCGTGGCGAATGAAGGAGCCCGGGTGTATGTGAACTCGGCATGACAAAGCTTAGCATCCCAAAATCGTAGACTCTTGCTCACAAGACCCCGAAGCAAGGTTGTGAGGGTCTTGTTGGTGACCTCGGTTTGGCCATCCGTTTGAGGGTGGTGCGATGTGCTGAAAAGGAGCTTCGTTCCAAGGAGTTTCCATAGAGACCTCCAAAAATGACTCATAAATTTCTTGTCACGATCCGAAACAATGGTCCTTGGAAAACTGTGCAACCTCACTATCTCCCGGAAGAAGAGATTAGCGATGTGGGTGGCGTCGTCGGTTTTCTCACAAGTGACAAAGTGCGCCATCTTGGAGAAATGATCAACAAAGACGAAGATTGAGTCCTTTCCACGCACGGTTCGGGGAACAGCAACGATGAAGTCCATGCTCAAATCTTCCCACGGGCCATTCGGAACGGGAAGCGGAGTATAAAGCCCTTGGTGAAACTGGCTTTTGGCATGATGGCACGTAACACACTTGGAGATCACGTCGTGTGCGTCTCCTCCCATTCTAGGCCAATAAAAATGCTCCTTTAGCATGTCAAGGGTCTTGTTGATGCCGAAATGACCGGCTAGACCACCTCCGTGAACATCTCGCACCAATAGCTTCCTCAACGGACACTTGGGCACACACAATTTGTTCCCCTTTAGCATGTTAAAATGAAGTTTGAAATCCTCATCTTCTTTGTAGAATTCCCGCATGTGTTGAAACCCAAGGACCCTCGCTTCAACAACCGAAAGAAGAGAGTGCCTCCATGAAAGTGCATCGGCAACAACATTGACTCTCCCCTTGTGTTTAGCCAGAAAGTTGAAGCTTAGAAGATACTCCACCCACTTTGCATGACGCGTGTTGAGCTTGTGTTGGCCATTTAAATACTTGAGAGCCTCGTGGTCAGAATGAGGCACGAACTGGCTAGGCCTCAAGTAGTGGGACCAATGGTCAAGGGCACGAACAAGGGCATAGAACTCCTTGTCGTAGGTAGAGTAGTTCTTCCGTGACCCACTGAGCTTTTCGCTGAAGTAAGCGATGGGGCATTGATTTTGCATAAGGACGGCCCAAATGCCCACTCCGCTAGCGTCGCAATCCACCACGAAGACTTGTGAGAAGTCCGGGAGAGCAAGTACCGGAGCTTCACAAAGTCTAGCCTTAAGTTTCTCAAAAGCCCCTTGGGCCGCTCGGGTCCACTCAAAGGTGTCCTTCATACACTCGGTGATAGGGGCGATGAGGGTGCTGAACCCTTGGATGAACCGGCGGTAGAACGAAGCTAGGCCGTGGATAAGGTTGTTCATTGGTTCAAAACCGAACCATAAATCGAAAAGCGAATAAAGGGTAAAGTCCAAACCGAAAACCGAACTGAATAATACCGGTTCGGTGTTTGGTTTATTCGGTTTTGAACTGAATAATACACATTTTTATAGTTGTTCACCGGAACCGAAATTCGAATAAGCATAACCCTGAAAACCGAGCTGAATAAAAGTCGGTTTGGTTCTCAGTTTATTCCGTTCAAAACCGAATAATGCACACCCCTAGCCGTGGAAACTTCTCACCTCCGTGATAGTAGAGGGAGAGGGCTATGAACGAATGGCCTCCACTTTCGAAGGGTCCACGAAAATACCCCGATCAGAGACAATGTGCCCAAGAAATGTGACTTGGGGAGTGCAAAATTCACACTTCTTGAGCTTACCAAATAGATTTTGCTGTCGTAGAACCCGGAAAACATATTCCAAATGAGAGAGATGCTCCGCTTCATTCTTAGAATACACAAGGATGTCGTCAAATTAAACCACCACGAATTTGTCGATGAATGGCCTCAAGACCTCGTTCATGAGCCGCATGAACGGGCTAGGAGCGTTAGAGAGACCGAAAGGCATGACAACCCATTCGTACAAGCCTCCCTTGGTCTTAAATGCCGTCTTCCATTCATCTCCTTCCTGCATGCGAATCTGATGGTAACCGCTTCGGAGGTCAATCTTGGAAAGAATACAAGATCCGTGCAACTCGTCAAGCATATCATCGAGCCTCGGTATGGGATACCGATATTTGATAGTGATGTTGTTGAAAGCTCGACTGTCGACACACATCCGGTAGGTGCTATCCTTTTTGGGAACCAAGAGGGCCGGGACGGAACAAGGGCTCATGCTTTCCCGAACGAAGCCCCTAGAAACGAGTTTGTCCACTTGGCGTTGTAGCTCCTTGGTCTCCTGCGTGTTGCATCGGTAAGCCGCTTTGTTGGGAAGTGGTGCTCCGGGCATAAGTTCGATCTGGTGCTCGATCCCACGGACAGGTGGAAGACCCGGTGATAGATCATCGGGAAAGACGTCTTCGAACTTGGCAATGAGAGGGGCGACAAGAGGGTGTAGGGGTTTCTCTTCCTCACCTTTGTTTGCTTCTAAGAGGAGTAAGGCAAAAATGGCCTTCCCCTTGTTGAAAGCTCTCTCAACCCGTGTTTCGCTCATGTGTTTGGGTTCCTCACTTCCCACCCCGGGTTTTGGAGATGTGATTTCATGTGGAGCTAACGGGAGTAGCTTAACCCTCTTGCCCCGATGGGTAAAAGTATGGGTATTTTTAAACCCGTTGTGCACAGTTTGCTTGTCAAATTGTCGAGGACGTCCCAACAATATGCGGCAAGCACTTATAGGGATAACATCACAAACAACAGAATCATCGTAGTTAGCACCAAAAGACAAATTCACGAGGACTTGTTTGGTTATCTTGATGCTGTCTCGATCGTTGAGCCACTTGAGGGAATATGGCCGGGGATGTGATAATAGT
Organism: Portulaca oleracea; assembly: GCA_029582165.1. Classification (NCBI taxonomy): domain Eukaryota; kingdom Viridiplantae; phylum Streptophyta; class Magnoliopsida; order Caryophyllales; family Portulacaceae; genus Portulaca; species Portulaca oleracea. The sequence continues at coordinate 16,153,322 of CM055868.1, forward strand.
GGCAAATTAAGCTTCTTGACCATATACATTGAGGCGACATTGGTACAACTCCCTCCATCGATAATAAGGTTGCACACCTTGCCTCCCACGAAGCATCACGATTGAAAGATCATCTCCCGTTGGGCCTCGTCGAGAGGGGCTTCCTGAGTATGTAAAACCCGCCTCAAGACAAGGGCGTCACCATGCACGTGGGGTGTGGGGGCGGCATCATCATCTTCACTGGTGACCGCATCCTTGACAATCACTTTGGAATCATCCCGGGCTGCTTATAGTTCCTCATCAATATCCTGGACCTCGTTGAGAGTCAAGGTCCATCGGTTCGGACAATTTTCTTGATAGTGACCATAACCGTGGCATTTAAAGCATTTTCTACCATCCATTCGGCGAGAAGGATCCGTTGGAGACGCCACAACAAGTCCCTTTCCTTTATCTGTGTGAGGTGTTGAAGGAAACTTGGGTGTCTCACTGGGTTTCGTGGTACCTGAATATGGAGGAGGTCGGTTAGGTGGTGGAAAGAAGGCTCTTAGTGCAGGTTTGGAAGTAGCATTTTCTTTCTTTCACTGCTCAACCCGAAGGGCCAAGCTGCACAAGTCATCCATGGAGTAGTATGGTTGAACCTCAACTTTCTTGGCAACCGAGGAGTCCAATCCATTCAAGAAGCGCATCATGGTTTGCTCCTCAGGTTCTTGAAGGTCGCTTTTGATGAGGAGTTGCTCGAACTCCTGAATGTAGTCGCTCACAGACCGCTTGCTCTAGGTTAGGGCATATAGCTTCCTCAAAACATCCTGTTTGTATGTGGCGGGTAAGAAACGGCGGTTCATCAACTGCTTAAGCCGTGTCCAAGTGGTGATTCTCGTTCGACCTTCCCGAGCCCTTTGCGCTTTCACATTCTCAAACTGAAGTGAGGCAACTTTGGTGAGTTTCAAGCTAGCGACCTTAAAGGGCTTCTCATCATTGTACTCTTTGGTCTCAAAGATCCTATCCATCATTTGGATCCACTCAAGGTACTCGTCAGGATCATTGGAACCATTGAATTCGGGAATGTCGATTTTGACGTCTTGGAAGTGGGGGCCTATCATACACCTCCTGACGTGGACGACGACGTGGAGAGCCTCTATCATCGTCACTTAACTTAAAGGTAGGAGGAGGACGGATAGGGCTTTGAGTGTGCCTCCGACGTTCAAATTCGGGGCGGACCTTGGAAGTTCATGGTCATGTTGTTCATTTGGGCCGCAACGTCTTAATGAGTCCGCTCGATGGAGGAGAACCGATTGCCAAAGGTGGTGGTGAGTCGGTCCTCGAGAGCTTGAATTTGAGGGCTGCCCCGGTGACTCGATTCCTCTCGTTTGGAGCGAGCTCCGTCGGCCATACCGGGCAAAAAGGTGAGGGACGGTTTGTGTTAGGGGTATTTTGTGGAGTTTGAGGGTTCTTTTGTAGTTGGCAAGTGTTTGGCTAAGGGTTCTTTGTGTTTTTTCACTCAGACATTTCATTGAACACCTTGCGTGCACTATTTTCCAACTTCTTTTCAATGCACCAAATGGTTACAAATCCAACAAACACACCCACAATACAATATTTTCCAAAAAACTATAATAGCAATGGGGTTGGGGGTCACCAATATTTGCATACGATTCGCAAAACCCAATTCTAGAAACAACACTAGCAAGAACAATGAAGAACAACTCAAGTAAATGAAAAACCAAAGCTCTGATACCAGATGGAGCGTTACCGTCGTGATGAGATGAATGATGCTTGAGTTTTCGAAAGAAAATCAAAGGAAACGAATCTAGGGCACGATAGGGTTTACATATGACCTTGGCTAGGAGAGTCCACAACCTTGGCCTAACATTCCACCATGAGTAATTAGGCTAAACCACCATTAATCACTAAAGAAATGACTTGAACACCACCAAATAATGATTGGATAAAGTAACAAGAATTTTGAAGGAGAGGCTTGGAGGGCTCTCTTGCAATGGCATTCAAATCATTCAAAAACTCCCTAGAAAAATGAAGGCACAAGTATTTATACAAAAGGGAGGAAAGCCAAAACACATTCGTTTTGGCTGCCGAAAAACGACAGAAACTGGGACCTTCGCGGGCACGACGTACAACTGGGCGGCAACAGTATCGGCAACTAGGCGAGAGCGACGTGGGCGCGATCACCACTGTCGCGGGCGCGGCGAGCTTGACCAGAAGGATGTCGCGGGCGAGACAGACGATTTCACGGGTGCGATAGGATCCTGCCCCAAAATCAGCTGAAGCGGCAGGCGGGTGTCGCGGGCGTGACATATCTGGTCGCAGGCGCGACCAAGCGGGGCAGCAAGGCTTCTCGGGCATGACGGTGCATGACTTGAGCGCGACTGTGAATTGTCTAAAACAGCCCGTGCATGCCCATTTAGCTTCCAAAAGTAACCCATACCCTGTTTCCACATTTTTCAACAACTCAAGATGGTCCGGTACGGCCTCGGACCTCCGGGGTCGGGACACAAGCGGGCCTCCTTAGAAGGTCTCGGTTCCCATCCAATGGATGGCCGAGACTACCCTTGTGTTTCCGGGTTTCACCGGGAATCGCACCTCGAGATTCGCCGTGGTTGAGGCGGCTTGCTTGACAAACGTCAAGAGGGACGAGAACGGAACCCGAGAATCTTCAGAAGGTGTTCGATGAAATGTCTGAGTGAAAAAAACGCAAAGAACCCTTATCCAAACACTAGCCAACCACAAGAGAACCCTCAAACTCAACAAATTATCCCAAACACATTCCATCCTTCACCCTTCCTTCGATATGGAAGGTGAAAATAATTCCAATAAAAAAGAATCAAGCCGATGCCGAAGTCCTCAAGTTTAAGCTATCAAAAACGGATTCTCTACCTACGAGAACCGATTCTCCACCATTGAGCGGACTCTTGACAACCGTAAGGTTCAAGTGAACAACCTAGCCCAAGAGTTTCAAAGACAACCCCGAGATGAACGTCGGAGACCCGCATGAAATCCTATCCGTCCTCCTCCCTTCTACGAGTCGAGTGACGATGATAGAGGATCCTTTCGACGCCATCATCGACGAGAAATGGTTGAGAAGCCCCCACGGGATGAATTCCATGATATCAAGATCAAAATTCTGGTATTCAACGGCTATACCGACCCCGAAGATTATCTTGAATGGGTCCAAATCTTGGAGAGGTTTTTTGAAACTAAGGAGTATACCGATGAACAGGCCTTCAAGATTTCTAGATTGAAACTCACCAAACTAGGATCTCTTGGTTTGAGAACGTCAAGGCGCAACAGGTTAGGGAAGGTCGAGCAAAAGTCACCTCATGGACAAAGTTAAAGCGATTAATGAATCGACCATTCTTTCCTAGTACTTACAAGTTAGAGGTTAAACATGAACCCATTTCATCACTTGATGGGTAAAGAAGAAGAGAGGATTCCTCCCGGAAGAAGCCATTCCATTGTTCCCCACTAACGACCTTTACGTCCCAAAATGTGTCAAATGTAGACGCGTGGGACACGATGCTTTGCAATGTCCGACAATGGCTATGGTTGAAGCTTGGATTGAGGAATCTTTTGGTGTGGAGGAGGATACCAGTGACATGGTAGAAGGTGTTGATGAGAAAAACCTCACTTCCACGCTTGGAAAGTTGGAGGAGGTTGAGAAAAAGGAAAGTACAATAGACGCGGCTAATATCCTTGCGGCCGATGAAGGGAAACCTCGTGAGCTTCTTGATGTACATGGTGAGTTTGGTAAAACTCCATGCCACGAGGAGGTTAAAAACGTCGATCTTTCCCTTCCTCTCATCATTGTTGAAAAAGCTCAAGAAGAAGTTCCTTTGGTTTTATCATTACCACCGATCGAGAAATTAAGCACCAATGGAGATGACTCACATTCCCTTCCACTCATGGGCACTCAAATTCTTCTCAATGAGAAGAACAAGGTAACCAAAAGCTCTCCTTTGAAATATATTGAATCATGCGTGAAAGATGGACGTTGTGGTGTAGAGTCTTTGGGTGAGTCGTGCATGACCTTTGAGAGGCATTGGTTGTTTGAGAATGTTTGTTGGCGTGATAAGTTTTATGATGAGCATGTGTTGTCCCCGATCGGAAATTCTTCTCTATGCTTGGAATGGAATGCTAGAAATCTTGGTGTTCGTTTGTTGTCTAGTGACAAGTCTGGGTTTGATGAGGCTATGATTCTTGTTCAACCTAAGTTTTTGAGCTCTTCATTTGTGTTGTCCATTGATGAATATTGCTTGCATGTTGGTCGTTGTGATGTGAACTATTTGAATATGCCATACATTATATTTGGACGACATTGGTTATTCGAGGATTCTTTGTTGAATGGGTACTATTGGAAGTTCGAGATGCAATATTTGTTGGATTGTGTGTTGAATGAAGATCATTTACTTGACTTTGAGTGCTTGAATCCCTTAACCCCACATCAAATCGAAACCTGGGTGGGAAATGAGTTGAGGAACCTCTTTTTGAGCGAAACACGGGATGAGTGTGCTCTTGGTGAGGACAAGCGATCCATAGCTGTGTCTTTACCGAGTCGCAAGCTTAGTGAGGTTGAGCGTTCCCTAACTCCTCAAAAATTTCCTCCTTCCGTCCTTTGTCCTTCACCCCCAAACCTCTTCAAGAATTCCTATGTCTTCAAGAAGGGTGGAGTTCATAGCATGATCATGATCGGTGTGTTGGATGGTTCATGTAACGGTTGGCCGAGCCCCAGAGTGAGCCTTCATTTTAACTCCCAAGAGTTGAGGGCAACTCTTTTTCAAGAAGGGGAGTATGGAGCGTACCGGGCTGGGGCCCGAGCCTCGGGATCCATGGTTTCCAAGTCTATCCGCACCCCCTCCCGAGAACACGAGAGAAGCAACTCCAAGATCGGGTGTGGAGTCCATTTCAAGGTGGACCCGGGACCATGGAACTGAAGCTACGACTCCTCACCGAGACTTACATCGGGCCTTTAAAAGGGTTCGGAGTCTTTCGGAAAGAATAAGCGGAAAAGGGTCAACGTAGGTTGTTGGAATGGACATTTCTTCACTCTTTGGGTCATAACTCTTTCAATACAACTTCAATAGATCTTAAATTTTGTTAGCTTAAACTACACACCGAGAGCTTTCCATTGATATCTTATGGGCCTAAAACGGAGCTTGGATGAAGAAGTTATGCGCGTTTGAAGTCGGCAAGAAAAACTGCCGTAGAACGTTGTCGCGCCCGCGACAGTTTTGGTAACGCTCGTGACCTCTACCTCCAAAATTTTCCGCGCCATTTCCAGATGTTTGTCGCACCCGTGACGCTTGGGGTTGCACCCGCGACTTTGCACTGTCGCGCGCCGCTGACGTGGCACCACTTGCTCTGGCGTGTTACGCTCGCTTGAATCGTTGTGTTTTACTGTTTTACCCCCCATTAGTATAAATATCCCCTTTAGCTTATTTCCTAGGGAGTTTTTGCTGAATATTATTGTGATGTTTAAGCATTGTTAGGGTTTCTCCCTTGTTTTCTCTCAAACCTTGTTATCTTTATCCAATCAAGTTTGGTGGTGATTCAAGTCATTCATTTAGTGATTATTTAGTGGATTACCTTGGATAATCATGGTGGGGTGTCAGGACTAGAGTTGTTGTTCCCCTTGCTCATGGTCATATCCATCCTTTTGGTGTTCAAGACCCTTGTTCTTGTTGAATATCGATCATCCATTATCACTCAAGCTAATCTTCACCCATCCACGCGATGGTAACGCTCCAGTTTGATATCAAGTTTGTTCCTCAAAAGGCGGTTAAAGGACAAGCTATGACTGACTTTTTAGCGGCACACCCATGCCCGAATGATGAGAAAGTGTCAGATGATTTGCGTGATGATGAAGTGATGCTCGTTGAAACAAGCTCTTAGCAACTCTATTTTGATGGAGTGGCAAGACGTCGAGGAGCTGGAGTAGGGGTTGTGTTTGTCACACCAACCGGCGGGCTTATCCCTTATTCATCCTCCCTCCTTGAAGTGTGTTCAAACAATGTTTCCGAATATGGGGCGCTTATCATTGGCCTTGAATTGGCTTTAGAGATGCGTGTAGATCATTTACAAGTGTTTGGAGATTCCCAACTAATTGTCCGACAAATAAATGGTCAATACGAAGTCAAGGAACCTAAGTTGGTCCCTCTTTGTCAAAGGGCCAAATATTTTTTGAGCCTATTCCATGATATTTGCGTCAACCATGTCCCGAGGTTTGAAAACGACAAAGCAGACGCCTTAGCCAAATTAGCTGCTTCATTAACACTTCTTGATGACAGAGAAATTCAAGTAACGGTCGGTGAGCGTCATTTATTGGCATTAGCGTCGGACTGTTTTGACCAAGTCGGGCTAGCAAATGTGGTCTTAGTTTTTGAGGTCGAAGAGGAAGAAGATTGGAGATAACCTCTTGTTGATTACCTACAATATGGTATTTTACCTACTGACTCGAAGAAAAGATTGGATGTGAAGTGATGAGCATTAAGGTTTACCATGAAGAATGATACTCTATATCGAAGGGCTTTTGATGGAGTATTATTTCAATGTTTGTCAAAGGAGGAGACCGCATGTGTTTTAAATGAAGTTCATGCAGGAGTATGTGGTGTGCATCAAGCTGGCCCTAAACTTGCTGACCAAATTAAGAGGTTAGGCTACTATTGGTCGACCATGGTTCGAGATGCAATCAAGTTTTTTAAGGCTTGCCAAGCTTGTCAACTACATGGTGATCTCATTCATCGACCACCTCAAGTGCTCCATCTAAGCATCCTCTCTTGGCCCTTTCATATGTGGGGGCTAGATGTCATATGAGCTATCAAGTCCGCGTCCTCAAGAGGACATGTATTCATCCTAGAAGCTACTGATTATTTTTCAAAGTGGTCAGAAGTTGTTGCTTTAAAGGAAGTGGGGGCAAAGGAAGTTGTTGAAATAATTCATACGGACCTATATTATCTATAGATATGGAGTCCCGAACAAAATCATCTCGGACAATGTCCTCTATTTCAGAAATCAAGTTATGGTGAAGTTGAGGGAGAAGTACAAGTTTAAACATAACTTCTCCTCGAGTTATAATCCTTCATCAAATGGCCAAGTCAAAGCATTCAATAAAGTGCTTTGTAAAATTTTAAAGAAGATGGTTCTAACTTAAAAAAGGGATTGGCATGAACGTTTACCGGAAGCTATATGGGCTTATCGAACTACCATTCGAACAGCAACTGGGTGTACACCTTATAATCTGGTGTTCGGTTCGGAGGCTGTATTACCCCTAGAAGTTCAATTACCATCTCTTCGGGTTGCCATGCAACTCACACAACCTGATGAGAATAGCTAAGTAAGGTTCTCCGACCTAGAATATTGGATGAACGCCGACTGATGGCTCAACAAAGACTCGAGGTCTACCAAGCTCAAATTGTCGGTGCCTTCAATAGGCGAGTTAAATTTTGCTCTTTTGTCGTTGGAGATTTGGTCTTAACAATAAGGAGACGTATTGTCATTAACAGAAAGACACATGGAAAGTTTGAACCTAAATGGAAAGGCCCTTATGTGGTCACCAAAATTTTCCCTAAGGGTGCGTATGAGCTCTCAAGTCCTAATGGAGAAGTGGTTTACACATGTGTCAACGGCAAATTCATAAAGAAATTCTTTACTTGAAGTGGTGAGTGATTAACTTCAAGTGAACTACGAATGGCTTGATCCCTCAGAAAGGGGGTATGTAGGCAATCTGGCCTTAACGTCGGACCTAGCCATAAAAACAAATAGAATCCCCTCCCCCTTTAAAGTACAACAGGGGGAGGGGGGAAGTGTCCCTTATTAATTAAGGATGTTGATAAAGAAAATAAGGAGGGAGGTTTGTTTTCAACATGGAAATGTGAAGATAAAGTTGAGGCACATATGGTTTAAGTAATGCATAGTCTGATTTTTGCCATGCTGCATTTTGTTCCATGAGTATGTAAACATAAAGTTGAGGCACATATGGTTTAAATAGACAAAGTCAACAACAAAAAAGAAATTTTTTTTGTTCATTTATGAACAGTTGCAAAACACACAACCTCATCTTATTACCAAATATTGGAAAATAATTCAGTACAAGCTAAACTGAGTGACGAAGGCTATTAGTAGCTAATGAAAAGAAAGAACGCAAATGGAAGGAAACAAAGACACAAATGCCTAATGCTTATTAAAAGAAACAACATCTCCTATCAAAGTCTCAAGGAGTGTTCTCTTCTCTTCGAGTTTTTGAAGCTTTTCAAACCCAACATCAATCAACTTCGATTCAAATTGAGCCTTTTCTTTCCTCTTAAGCTCAAGAGAAACCTTGAGATCAGTTTCAGTTGCAACTAGCTTGTGCTGCTTGTTGTCAAATTCTTACCTCAATCGACGGACTTCATTTTCCTTCTTTATAATTCGCTCTTCTGTAACCGCATGCTTTTTCAGCTCATCAGATAAGACCTCAAGATCAGCCTCAATACTGGACATCTCTGAAGAACATGTAGAGTCTTTAGGGGTCAAGATTTTAAGTTGGTCTATGTCCACCAACTCTTCCACCTGAACGAAGGCCTCGGCCGCACTAAATAAAGCTTCTACCTTAGAAGCAAACCAACAAATCTCGGTAGAAGCAAGTTTAAGACTGCCAACAAGAGATTGAAGGGAGTCCAAATTGCTGAGAGCACGAGTTTTATTGGCCAATAAAGCTTTGTGAGACTTTTTATTATGAATCAAACCCAGGATGCTCACCATTCCTTCACATATACCACATCGGACCCAACCTTCCATCTCGTTGTCAAGTATACTTCCCAATATGGGAGGAACACTTTGTACAGGTGTGACTTCAATAAATTCTTCACCGGGTATAGAAGTGGGAACGATGGTCATCTGAGGTGTTATGAGTGATCCAGACGCTTCATTCGGTGGAGTTGTATCATTCTCAACCACATAGGAATTCTCCTGGCTCTAAGGGTCAGATTCAGTGACATCATTTGAGTCAGGAACAGGCAAGTCTACAAATTCGATCTCATCATTGCCTGTGTCCGAATCATCAGAGTGCCGGGGACGATCATAACGAGCTCTCTTGAAATTCACCTCGGTTGGAGACCACCTCCGAGCAGCCCTCTTTTGTTTTTGAGTTGGTTTGGTAGTGTCATGGGTCTTTTCTTTTCCCTTGCGAGAAGTCTCCTTAGACCGCACACTTGGATCAGTCTTATCAAGTGTATCTGAAGTCATTAACGAATTTTGAGGAGAACGATTTTGAGGTGTCTTGACGAGCAGTCGAACCCTGCTAACATCAAAGATTGGTTGTCTTCAAATAGTCTTTAGATTGAAAATCAAATTAATCTTGTAGATAGCCTAACTCAAATACGAAGTTGTAGACTTTACCCACCAAGTGAAATAATTCCAACTGCATGCCCCTTGATAGTAACTATAGGGGATGTGAAACGTAGCTCCAGTCTCTCGAGCATGAAAAATGGCAAAAGCCTCGGCAAGTTCCATCACATTTTTCCCTTGTCTCCGTTTCCCGAGAGGCCTTGAAGCATTGGAAGGAATACCCTGATCAAACCCAAATTGACGTGCAAAACGATTGGGATTGTAAGGTTCTAGAATAAGACTAGACCCTACACGTACAGGGAGTAGTACAGAGCGAATGCACAAAATAAATTTGTAATCGTCATCTGATAAACCCATATCAATAGCATCCTGAGCATTCGATGAATTTTCTGGAAAAGCGCTAGCTCGGAAGGAAACAAATTGATCATCCCTGAATATATACCTTGCCTCAAACAAAGTCAAGTCTACATGTGTGTCTCCAGCGTAATAAATGAGAGTGGAAAACTCTTTTGGTCACTTGCAATCAGGTTGAAGAATGTACAAACATGGGAATAGCTCACCCAACCAACCTATCATGTAATGTATAGGAAATGTCACTCCCGCTTCACCCGGATGACTCGGGTGACTTGCCGCCTCCCCCAGGTTATGATAGATATGCCCCAATACTGTTGGAGCTAAGGAAAGCCTTTCACCTTTCGCCAATAGAGCTGCCATTACAAAAGTATCTGGTCGTATGATATCCCTTTCATAGCGGATAAAAAAATGACTTAACCAGAAGGCTAAGAAGGCAACAAGCTCCCCTTCTTCAGAGATCGATAGTGATGGTAAGCGGGGTCTAGGAATTTTAGGAGGGCTCGAATCCTTTGATTTGGAATGAGCACCATCACGCTCAGTAGCAATCAAGGTTATTTCTCCTCTAAAAAAGTGATCTAGCCCCCAATTACAGGACATATAATCACGCTTATGGAAAACACAAAGTTCAGCGTGAATGCGAAGTAGCTCTGTGATAGTAGAAGAGTACTTTTGAGAATCACAAAGGAGTTCATTATGAGGCAAAAATTCCTCGTACATAGCACCAGTAATAGATAAGCCACCAATTCGTTCTAAATTATAAAGTGAAATCCCAATCTCTCCACCGCTATGATGAAAAGTGTTAGCCTGAGGTCTCCAAAGTTCAACAAAAGCTCTCCATACGCCACCTTTAAAGTGATAGGGAATTTGAGAGACCCCGATAGCTCCATAAATGCCGGCTTGCCTAAGCGGCTGCTCAAATCTGGCCAAAGTTTGTTCCGTCCATTCCATAAGTCCTGGCATAAAAGTAGCCCGCCCGTGGAATTCAAATTCAGTCCCCCAATTATGGCTATAATCCAGGAGCCTTGCAAAAGCCGGGTAAAAATGTCGGGTAACTGGAAACGTATTTTCACCATTCTCATCGGTGTTTACTTCTTCAAGTACAGTGGCATTAAAACGATTCTCTTGTACTCTACCACGTTGATACAACCTCGTTCATCACTGCGAGAGTACTCAAGTGTGCCGTTTTTTATGAATGCCTTTTCTAAACCAAGAAGTTCTAACAACACTTGAGTTTTGAGGAGTGGTGACCGGCAAGTCTCTTACAGCACTTGACCGATTGTAGTCAGGACCAAAGTCACATTCAACACCATTCACTTTTGGAGCTTTTTAAAGACACAGTGTCCATCCATGATCGCTGGTTCACTAAGAAAAAAAAATGATGATAAGTAATGTGAGCCAAAAGTGAATTACCAAAAAAAAAATATATATATTATATATATAAAACCGTGTACCACCCACGTTCATAAAATGCCACCTTACTGGTACATGGGGCGCAACTGTTGAATGCGAAATTTTGATAATTTAAAATTGTCAATTTAAGAATAAATAAATAAAATTATAGGATGTCGAAATTGGAGCTTTTGTTACTAACAATAAATACATCGTGGCCAAAATTTATATTAATGATAGCCCAGAAGAAAATTAATCAAAAAGGTTTAATTTGGGGTTAATGGCACCCCAAAATGGAAGGTCCATTCTTTTTGTACTTAAATCAAACCAATGGCACTTGTAATTAGGTAGGACAAAATAGAAAATTGATTTTGTTCATTTACTTGCATGAGTGTCGTCCAAACAACAAAAGAACCAACAAAATGAGTTTGTTGAGGTGGCCTTGAAAAGTATTTCCATCAAGACATTAACCTATGCGTTGTCAATTAGATCATAGTGTGCGTTTGACATGGGTATATGAATAACAGCAAGTCATTGGCAGTTACAAGTCCTAACTTCCCACTACGCATGTTGTTCAACGTGTGCAGGAAAAAGGGGCAAGTTGTGAACCTGTAGTTTGTTATTAACGGGTGCTCCACCAATGTACTATAAAAGGTTGAGGGACACAGTGGAAAAGGGGGGTTGGCAAAAAAAGCACAGAAGCTTATAGTGAGAAGATAGAAACAATTTAGGAGCAGTTTGTGAGTAGAAAACGAACATCAAGTTTGATCTTTTTTCTGCAAATTCAATCCCAGTCAGAAAGGTAAATACATCGGATTGTTGGTTTACTTCTTTACCCTATCTATCTTCATCCTTTTTATTTTCTTTGTCAATCCCTCACTGTCTCTCTATGGCTAACAATAGTGAGGTATTATCTTTTCATCAGACAATGAGCCATTAAAAAAAAAAGAGACGAGGTTCAGTGCTAGACCAATTCAAAGGGGAAATCTTTGGCAGGATTTCAGAAGAAAAAATCACAAATGTCAGGGTTGAGAACCCTAAGGATTCGAAGGTCTCTAAAGACCACAGAAACAATTGGATTCCTAAGAATCCAGAATCCCTAAGTGTTAGGATATTTATTTCTGTCTTTAATCGTTCTTTTCTTTTCTTTTTTTGGGCCGTCCGTTGGGCCGGTTTGTTAGCTAGGTTTTTCTTTCTTTTTAAACTCTTCTTCCTGTTTTTGTTTCGGTGCGTTGGTTATGAGAATCTCTCAGTTCCCCAGTTGGTTCATCCTCTCTTTGTACTCTCTGGGTTTTCTCTTTCTTTTCATGGTATCAGAGCGGGTCTAGCTTCGCTCTTCTTCCCCTTCCTCTACCTTTCCCTTTTCTTTCCTTCCTACTATCTCCTTGCTTTCTTTTCTCCTCCTCTCTGCAAATGGGTGATGCGAAAGACACCAAGCTTACAATTGTGGATCCTTCGAACCCACTTTTCATTCATGCATCAGATCACCCTGGTCAGTCTTTAGTCGCTGAGCCATTTGCGGGACAAGACTTCGAGAAATGTAAGAGGACTGCAACCATCGCCCTTTCAGCAAAGAACAAATTCGTCTTTGTTGATGGCTCTTACAAACAGCCAAAGAGTGATTCCCCTCTACTGCCTTTCTGGAAAAGGTGCCAGCATATGGTAATTTCATGGCTCCTCAACTCTTTGGACAAGAACATTCGGGAAAGCGTTCTCTATGCAGAAACTCCCAATTTGATATGGGAAGAATTGACCCAGCGTTATCGACAATCCGACAAGGCCAAATTATTTCAATTACAATAGTCAATTAGCAGTATCGCTCAAGACGATCTTGATATTGCCGGGTATTTCAACCGATGCAAGAAAATTTGGGATGAATTCTCACTAGTCAGAGGTTTGCCTCGATGCGGTTGTGGAAAGTGTCAATGTGACCCGATAAAGATCAACGATTCTCTGCACAAATACTCTGACGACCAGAAGGTAATCCAATTTCTGATGGGCTTGAACGAAAGTTACACTTCCTTAAGGGGAAATATATTAATAATGAAGCCATTCCCAAACATCAGTCAAGTGTATGGAATGCTTCTTCAAGAAGAACGACAGAGGAATGTCAGGCATGCCACAAACTTCCTCTCAGAGAGTGCCTTCTTCCAGGCCTCATCCTCTCAAAATATGAATCATCAGAGGAAGCAAGAAGCCAAGAAGGAAGTGGTAGTATGTAGTCACTGCAAGAAGCTTGGACACCCAAAAGAAAAGTGCTACAAGATAATAGGGTATCCTAACAGAGGTGGTCAAAACAACCGAAACAAGACCAAGAATGACAAAAATCCTAGGTTTGCCAACAATGCTCAAGAAGTGGACTTAACTAACGGGCATCACTCTCCAATTCTTGAAACACCGGGCTACACCTTGCATAGATTGGATGCTGGACAAACAAGACAGATGATTAACTTTCTTGCGGAGCTTCAAGGCACCTCAAAGAATGATAAACCTCTTTAGCAAGTGGAATTAAACTCAGCCTTTATGGCAGGTATTACTTCACTTACTTCAGATAGTACTTGTTTGTTCTCTGTCACAAAAAATCAGACTTGGATTATAGATTCAGGTGCCTCGGATCATATGACATATGATGAGAGTAAACTGTGCAATTTGTGTTCCTTGCTTGAACCTATTTTGATTATGTTACCTAAAGGTCAAAAGGTTAAGGTCACTCAATATGGGGATTATAAGCTGGGAAATGGTCTTTTACTGCACCATGTTCTTTTTGTTCCTTTGTTTACTTTTAACCTTATATTTGTCAAAAGACTTAGTCAACAATTGAACTGTAGTGTATTATTCACACCTGAATATTGCATTTTGCAGGGCCCTTCTCCGAGGAGGCCTCTGGTTGTTGGTAAAAACTCCCGTGGGCTATATGTTCTTGATGACAAGATTACTGAAAGTTTGAAAGGAAATAAGAATGGTGCCTGTCACAGTTCCAGAGAACCGGATTCAGTGGACACAAATGTTTCTAATTTTTGTAGTAGCTTCCTTGTTGGGACAAATAGATCTAGAAATTGTAAATCCTGTGTTTTGTGGCACAAAAGATTAGGACACATTCCTATGAGAAAAATGAAATTGTTGGTTTACCTGGATGTTCATCAGATTGTGGTTGTGTTGATGATGCTACTTCTTCTTGTGATGTTTGTCCTAAGGCTAGGCAACATAGACTCCCTTTTCCACATAGTAACATTGGTACTACTCAACCATTTGATCTTATTCACATAGATGTTTGGGGACCTTATTCGATCAAAACCTATACAGGGCATAGGTACTTTCTTAGTATGGTGGATGACTTTTCTAGAAGTACCTGGACACATTTGATCATCACTAAAAATGAAAGTTTGTCTCGGATTAAGTCTTTTGTTGAAATGGTCCAAACTCAGTTTAATAAAAGTGTTAAAGTGACATGGTCGGATAATGCTCTTGAGTTAGGTTTGAGTCACGAGGCAAAGAGTTTCTTTTCTCAGAAAGCCATCTTGCATCAAACTAGCTGTGTTAAAAAACCCCAACAAAATAGGGTTGTAGAGAGAAAACACAAACATCTTTTGGAAGTTAGTCGTTCCTTATTATTTCAATCCCATTTGCCAGTGAAATTTTGGGGAGATTGTTTGATGACAGCCACATATCTCATAAATAGACTACCTAGTTCAGTCCTTGGTGGGAAGACTCCTTTTGAGATCTTATACAGAAAGCCACCTGGTTTGAGTCATTTGAGAGCCTTTGAGTGTTTGTGTTATGTCTCTACCTTAAAGGATGGAAGAGCGAAATTTGAACCGAGAGCTATTCCTTGTGTTTTTCTTGGTTACCCCATGGGTAAGAAAGCCTACAAAGTGATGGACCTAAACACTAAGAGATTTATAGTAACCAGGGATGTTAAATTTAATGAGAATATCTACCCTTCTCATGATAATTTTGACAACAGCAGAATCGAACGTACTGTTGGGTATCAGAACCCCATCTTTCCTTGTCCTGAGGATTCTACATTTTCCCAGGAAAATGTGGTTCCCCTTAGCCAAAATGCCACTATTACTGATGGTTCTTCAGATAGTCACAAGCAACCTGTTTACATTAATCGCTTACGATCGATTGTTGATGAGAATCTGAGGCGACAGCAGTTACACAAGATCTCATAGTCAGAAGATCTAGTAGGGTACATAGAATTCTTGCTTATTTACATGATTATTGTTTTCTATCCACTAACAGTGAATGTGATAATTTCTGTCTGGCTACTTGTACAAACCTGACTTTGCAACCTTTGACCTATGACTCCTCTGCCTTGCATGCTCACAGTTTGTCTCTACTAGAACATTTAAACTATCAAGAACCTAGCTCATATTCTGAGGCTTCCTTACATCCTGGTTGGAGGAAAGCCATGGACAATGAATTCCAAGCCTTAATGCTAAATAATACTTGAGATATAGTCTCCTTACCTCATGGAAAGAAACCTATAGGGTGCAAATGGGTTTATAAAGTAAAGCATAGAGGTGATGGAACAATAGAAAGACTAAAGGCTAGACTAGTAGTTCAAGGATACACTCAAAAAGAGGGAATAGACTATACATAAACTTTTTCCCCAGTTGTTAAGATGACCACAATTAGAACACTCATGGCAGTAGTTGTTAAAAAGGGTTGGTTTTTGCATCAATTGGATGTTAATAATGCCTTTTTGCATGGTGATTTAAATGAGGAAATTTACATGAGGTTGCCAGAAGGTTTGACTACTAATGTCACTAATCCTGTTTGTAAATTAAATAAATCTCTCTATGGTTTAAAACAAGCGTTGAGACAGTGGTATTCAAAATTGGCAGAAACACTTTATTCAAGGAATTATCATCATTCAGAAAATGATTATTCTTTGTTTTAGAAAAAACAAGGATCTTTGATTACCTTTCTAGCTGTTTATGTGGATGATATAATTGTGACTGGGAATGATATTGATGAAATACAAAGTGTGAAGAAACATCTTGACAAGGTTTTTAAGATTAAAGATCTCGGGCATGTTGGTTACTTTCTGGGAATTGAGGTCCTCAGATCTGCACAAGGCCTTTTACTAACACAACAGAAGTTCACCAAAGATCTCATTCATGAGTTTGGTTGTGACACTGCTAAAACAGTAGTCACACCCTTGGAAATCAGTTGCAGATTGACTCACACATTAGGGGAGCTTCTTGACAATCCTACTTTGTATAGACACTTAATTGGAAAACTAAATTTCCTTACTAATACAAGACCTGATATTTGCTTTGCAGTACAACACTTGAGTCAATACATGCAAAGTCCAAGAACTACCCATCTCCAAGCAGCTCTACATGTTCTGAAGTATTTAAAGGGAAGTGTTTCTTTAGGTGTTCTGTTGAATAATGATCTGGATATGAATTTATTGGCTTATTGTGACTCAGACTAGGCCTCTTGTCCTCATACACGCAGGTCTGTCAGTGGATTTGAAGTATTCATTGGAAAGACCTTGATATCATGGAAGTCCAAAAAGCAACAATTGGTGAGTATTTCCTCAGCGGAAGCAGAATACAGAAGCATGAGGAGGCTTGTAGCTGAGTTGGCCTGGTTGAGTAGACTTTTACATGAGCTGACAGTACAAGATGTGATCCCTATTCCTGTGAAGTGTGACAATCAAGCTGCGATTTACACTGCTAAAAACCCTGTTTATCATGATATGACTAAACACATAGAACTAGATTGCCACTTTGTTAGGGAGAAACTAATGGAAGGATAGATCAAGTTGTCCTATGTGCCTACTAAAGAGTAGTTGGCAGATCTCCTAACCAAACCTCTCACGGGAATCCAACATCAGAAGATCTTAGACAAATTGGGGGTTTCACGCCCTCCAATTTGAGGGGGGGTGTTAGGATATTTATTTCTGTCTTTAATCCTTCTTTTCTTTTCTTTTTTTGGGTCGTCTGTTGGGCCGGTTTGTTAGCTAGGTTTTTCTTTCTTTTTAAACTCTTGTTCCTGTTTTTGTTTCGGTGCGTTGGTTATGAGAATCTTTCAGTTCCCCAGTTGGTTCATCCTCTCTTTCTGCTCTCTGGGTTTTCTCTTTGTTTTCACTAAGGATTCCAAAAGAAATAGTTTGTTATGTTTGAAACTTTTTTGGCCATATTTCTAGGAATGGTAAGTGCCAACCCGGAATCCCTAAGGATTCATAGGTCTCTAAAGACCACAAACAATTTGGATTCCTAAGAATCCATGGTCCTTAGGGACCCCGGAGAAGAGCAACGGAAAAAAGTGATCTGTTGGAAGAAAATCAATTGGAGCATCTTGGCCAGATTCTTAGGAATCATAAGTGCTGGAATCCTTAGAGATTCATGGTCTCTAAAGACTGCAAGTCACTCGGATTCCTGAGAATCCATGGTCCTTAAGGACCCCAAAGATGAAGAAAGAACAATTTTGCCTATCGTAAATTCAAAATTTCCTTTCTTTAAGAAAATAAACAATGAACAAAGGATTTTACAGTGTCATGATTCCTGAGAATCATACACCCGTAAAAAGTTTTTTTTTAGAGAAAGAAATTTGATAGAGGCCACAAGTTTAACTTCAAAAAAAATAAAAATAAAAAGACCAGAAGAAAAACGTCAAATTTTAAAATTTAACCTAATTTCTTTACATGAGAACAAAGATTTTGGTTACTCTTCGGAGCGATGTGAAGCTATTGAATGACGCATTGTCAAACTCAGCCTTGGTATTTATACCAATGCTTCCGTATAAATCCAAATCTCCCGAGGATTCTGATTAATTTCAAATACCAAATCTGGTTGTTAAAATCTAGAATCCTAATTGACTACAAAGGATTTAAAAAATAAAAAAAAAGACAACAAAATTTGCAGTCAACAAAAAAAATTACATATATTTTCCCCACTAATAAAAAATTTTCTGCTAGAAAAAATAATTACAAAAGGGGTCTCAAATTTGCATGCTTCAATCTTCCTTGCTGCATCCCTTGTATCTTCTTTGGCAGGAATTCCAACTTTGAGATGAGTCTCAGATTGCAATTTTTCTTTAAAAGGGGCACAAACAATATCAATTCTTGAGAAGGCTTCATGAGCTTCCTTCTCATCAGATAAATAAAGCGAGATAAAGCATATTCAAGTCTGATAAAATGCAGTACAGCTATGACAATGCTGTATGCATTTGGGAAAAGGGTGTAAGGAACTCCATACACATGATAGGTGAAAACATTATCAAATTACATTGGGTAAACTCTTGGAATATGAAAGCATGCGTACTATGTTTTCCAAGTTCAGCTTTTTAAATAAATGTAGCTTCAATGTACTCTTGGGAAGTATGTTGAAGTAAAATATGTTTCTTTGTACAACCAAGGCAACGTGGCCCTTCATGCACCAAATATAATTTGATTTGATTTCATTTTTATTTTTCGCCTCGCAAGACTCCACCTCAATTACTGATAGGAGAATGATACATTGACTTTGTGGGTTGGTAACCCCCTTGAATTTATAGATGATGTGGAGGATGTGGATGATACAGATGATTTGTCATCAATTTTTTCTATTTTCCATTTACTCTGTTTCAGATGAAATTTATGTGATTTCATATCCAAAATTAAAATTTTTAAGTAATGATTATTAGCCACTCATTTATTTTACATCTATTATTTCATAGTTTCATTTTGAAAATATACTGATTGTTTTAACAAAATCCTTTATAAGGTTTTGTTTTATATGTAGAATATAATCAGTGGTTTTGTATGTAGACATAGTATAATTGGCGTCTTTATTCATCTAGTCGTTTTAGAAATATTCATTGAATAAAGGCCAAGTTCCCTTACCTATCAAAAAACAAAATATGTATCTTAATTATTTTTAAATAAACTAATATTTAATTAGATATCAAAATGAATCAATTGTTCTAATTTTTTTTTGAAGATAAATTTAGTTTGAACAAATTATATTATATCATATATCTTAATTATTGTTTAAATAAATAATAGTATTTGTATTTACTCACATTAGATGAAGGAAAGAGCTTTTTTCTTATTATCTTAGAAAAATGGAAACCCAACAATCAAACAACAGAAAATATCCGTTGAATTTTAACAAAAACAGCAGCATGACCCAAACTATCCATTGAATTTTAATATCACAAATCACTTTTAATAAATTGCTTACTACATTGTAGGATTTTTTAAAGGAAAAAAATATCCACATAATATTTTCTATATACACAGTTGTTTGGGTGGTAAGGAAAAAATCAAGAATGAAGAATCTAACTCTAAACATAAGGTTTGAATTTGGTAATTGGTATTTTTCTTCCATTTATCTCAATTTTCTTTTCTACAATAAACAATGTTTTTTTTTTGTAACACCATAATTGAGTATATTATTAATAAGTGAATGAATTTAGGTTTTAAAGTTTTAGAAAGTAAATTATATTTCTAAAACGGGGTTAAATATTTAGAATCCAAACTAATCACCCAATTTTTTTAATTAATTTTCATTACCAAACAAAGTCGAAATTCGAAATTAAGGACTACAAATCAAACATAGGATTGAAAACCCAGAAACTTTAGAACTAAAAACCCAGAAAACCGAAATTGAATATATACATTAGAATTTGAACATTTGAACATTCAATCAAATTTGAAATGTACATTAGAACCAAAATTATAGATCTAAACTCAAAAATTGAACATGCAACCTAAAAACTTATACAAATAAATCATTAACAAAAATCTAAACCCTAAATTGAAATAAACCTGGAAAATGAAAGTTCTCCATATCTTCTTTTGCCATGTATTATGTCGACAATGTCTTGGTAAAAATACAGCACCATTGTAATCCTTGTATGACCAATCGACCGCTTCGATCTTAGGACGAGCGTGGCATAATCAGTAGGCCAATAATAGAGATAGAAGATTTTAAATATGATTTTGGATGTGTCATGAATTAAATTTCTAAAAAGAAGGAAAAAGAGAGAGAGAGAGAGAGATGGGGGGATTTTGGATATGCCATGAATACTTGAATGAATTGAATTAGATTAAAGGAGAAGAGAGGGGATATTGGGGTACTAGGTAGATTAAAGGAGAAGAGGGGGATATGCCAATAATGCCATGAATACTTGAATGAATTGAATTAGATTAAAGGAGAAGAGAGAGGTGAGGTGGGGGGGGGGGGGGACGTGTGAGAGAGAAACAAGGACAATGATACACTGACCCAGTGGGTCAATGACCCACCCCAAGTGGCAAATGACATGGCTTCTGATGTGGCAATTCCCTTCCTCTCTCCTCTTTTTTTTGCTGCAACCTCTCTCTAGGTGTGGCATTGGGAAATGATAATATTTATTTCTTTCTCTGATTAAAACTTCATCCCCCAGAAAACCACTTCCCAAAAATTGAAAACCCCGATTCAAACCCATTTCTATCGGAGATCATCTTTTTCGTTCTCTCTCTACATTCATTTCTCTGCTCTCCCTTTCTCGTTTTCGTTCTCCATTTCTCGTTTTCGTTCTCTTTATCTGATTCAAACTTCATTTTGTTTAGGGTTATTTCTCTGATTGAAACTTCATCTTTTCGAATCCAAATCAAGCAGATCAGATAGATAAAATTTAGAAAAAGGTATGTACTCTAATTTGAATGTCCATTCTTTGTTGTTCCGAAAAATATAATCAATCTCCATTATTTGTAGTGTGGATCCTGTTGACCAGTTTTTAGGGTTTGGGTGTGGTTTTTTAAGTTTTGCATCTGGGTTTGGGTGTAATTTTTAAACATTGGAACATAAGAATTGATTTGAGGATTCAATTTTCAGAACTGGAAATTGATTATTTTAAGTTTTTAGGGTCTGGGTGTGGTTTTTGAAGTTCTGTATCTGGGTTTGGGTGTTTATGGTTTTTTAAACATTGGAACATAAGAATTGATTTGAGGATTCATTTTTCAGAACTGGAAATTGGTTATTTTTCAGATCCCATCCCTTCAAGTTTGGCTATGGTTATGACTGACGAGAGAAAGATGTTCATTTGAAGATAGTGCCGGAATTTTTATTTGGCTTTGGTAAAGATATGTACTTTTGGGGTTCTTTTGGGGGGATTAGTGACAAGTTTTCTAAATTATTGTATGATTTGTCTATAGTTGGCTATGAGGATTAGTCGTATGATTAGTAAAAAATGTTGTTGATGACTGCCATGAGTGATGACTGCAATTGAGTATGCTATGGTGATATGGTGATGACTGACATTGATTATTCTTGATTGTGGTTATTAATTGTTCATATGTTTACTCACTCGATCTTGAACATGAAGGAACTCGAGCTTGTTTGTCGATACTTGTAAGATATGGCAACCTCATCAAGGAACTTGAGCTTGAACATGCTGGATCAATTACGTATAAAGTATCGATATGTGGTCGGAAAGCTGATTGGAAGATTTCATCATCAAAAAACAACCCTAACTCACTGTACTTCAAATGCGACGTTTGTAATAGTTTTGTTGATTGGGTTACCTCAAGGGATGTGATTGACGATGGTTACTCCGGTGCAAATTCTCGTCTTGACGATGGTTACTGTGGTGCAAATTCTCGTGTTGATAATATTGATGAAGTAAAGGAGTTTGTTGTAGTTGTAAAAGACTTGCATAAACAGTTGTACGATCTTTTTTGGTTTTTGGTTAAGTTTGGTGGGATGTTGTATTTTGTATTACTTGTGGTGGTGTTGTTAAAATAGGGACAAGTTATCCACAACTAATGTATTGGTATTGAGATTAATGTATTGTTGTTTATTAAACTAATGTATTGTTGGTTTATATTCACTTGGTAATGACACATTCTGATATGATATTTGGTTTTTCATTCACTTGTATTTTCATCCAAATAGTCATATAGTACCCAAAAAAAAAAAAAAAAACTAGCAAACTATGGCCCTTAACTATTAAACTATGATATCATGAAGTGATGCCCTGAATTGTGACTCTAAATATGGGGGCCAATGAAGATTTAAATGTTCACAGATCAATGAACACAGTGTCAGGTTTGATAAAATTGCCCCTGAATTGGAAAAAATACCAAAAAATGTCCCTTTAACTATTAAACTATTCAATAACACCACTGAAGTTTACATAAGAATTAAAAATGCCCCTGAGTGGTATGTTAACCGGTAACAACCGGTAACCATGTTGAGTGCTTATTTTTTTAAAATAATTTGAAAAAGTAATAAGAAATAGGGAAAAGGAAAACAATTGTATAGCATCCTACTACCTTCCCTCCATTATTGTCTTGTCTGACCACACTCCAGGACCTTTCCTCTTCGTAGTTCATACAAACAACCATCCTGAAAGAACAAACTGTAAACCCCAAACCCTAAACCATAAAACCTAAAACCTAAAACATAAAACCCGAAACCTTTATATTGGCGTAGTCAATAACGGCTGAAGTGAAGCAAGGTTGACTGGTGGTTGGATTTGGTTCAGGTCGACAATGCTGATGTTGCTGTAATCGATCAAAGCTTGTGATGAAACAATGCAATTTGGAATAAGGTAACATAAATTTGTATGGAGGTCTGATTTGTGGGAAATTAAATTTTTTGTTTGTATTGGTTTGTGTTTTGCTAAAATTGAAACTGTTGAGAATGAATTTGATGAGATGTGGTTGTGTTTGATGGTTTGAACATAGTGAATGCAATTTGATTAGAGTGTTTTATTGCAGAACCCATAATATAATGCCATTCAAAATATTGTTGTTCCATGGGGGTGAATTTGATAGGGCTCCCCATTTAGTTTATAGTGAAGGAGAGTGCAGTGAAGTGGTTTGTGACACAGATCATATTAGTCTAGATGATCTAAAGGAGATGGTTGTGAAAAGAGGTTACCGAGGGCGGAGTATAAAAAAATTGCACTATGTTAAACCTGGTTGTGGATTAGAGGGTGGTTTAGTGGCTATTGATGAGACAATGAGATGAAGGATCTTATAGAATTGCTGGTTTGTAATGATTATGTTTCTGTATATGTAGAGCATAAAGAACATGATCTAAGTGAGGGGGCGAATGACATAGAGGTGGACAGGGAGGGTGGTGGTGATGATGATGATGATGATGATGAATATTTTCCTGAAGAAGATGGTGAGGAGTATACATATTGGGATTTTTCATGTGATAGTGGCTCTGATGTTGATGATGAACAGGAATTAGAGGCCAGGAATATGGCTATTCAATTGAAAGAGGCAGTTGAAGCTTAGAGGGAGGCAATTGCAGATGAGAATATTGGGGAAGTTGATGGTGAAAAGGTAGAGGGTCATTACCATGATTTAGATAATACAGATAGTGATGTTGGAGCTGTTCTAAGAGATTTGGTTAGAAAAAAAGGTGACAAGGATATGAGTAGGATTGATGAGATTAATAAAAAGACGAAGAAGAGGGTTAGGTCTGGAACGTACCATCATGGATTGAAAATGTTAAAGGATGGCATGGTCTTTCCTGACAAGAGATCATTCAAGAAGGCAGTTGATGACTACAGGATTAAAGGGGGGTACAATTTGAGGGTGACGAAGAGTGACAGGGGGAGACTCAAATTGAAATGTTTGGTGAGGGATGTGAATGGAGAATTTATGCTGCCAAACTGAAAAATGTGTTGTCTTTTAAAGTGAAGACACTAGATAAGCCACACACATGCACACCCTTCAGTTTCCAGGCAGGGAAGAGGACCTTTTCAACTAAGTGGTTGGCTGAGAAATATGTTGGCCTTTTTAGACTGCAACCTTCATTTAGAGGAAGGGATTTACAGGCCAAAATATTGAAAGACTTGAAGTTCAATGCAACACTTTGCATGTGTGTTAGAGCAAGCAGGATGGCTTTGTCAACAATATTAGGTGACTATAGGACACAGTTTGAACAACTCAGGGACTACCTATCTGAGGTGTGCAATAAGAACCCAGACACGACAGTGAAGCTGATGACAACCCTGAATGAAGAATAAAAGCATGTATTCAAGTTTCTGTACATATGTCCTGGCCCTTTAAAGCAAGGGTTTTTAGAAGGATGTAGGAGAGTAGTTTCTTTGGATGCATGTTCCTTGAAGGGACCATGGATGGTAAAGTGTTTGTTGCTGTTGGTAAGGATGCCAATGATCAAATGTACCCTGTTGCATGGGGGTTGGGAAAAGTGAAAGCAATGATAGTTGGCGTTGTTTCTTGGAGGAATTACAAAGGGATTTGAACATCGGTGATGGTTTCAAATGGCCTTACATTTCTGATCAGCAGAAGGTAATTGACCTTATATTATTGTAATCGTTGAAATTCTTTAATTTTAAATTTTTAGTTGATTGATATAGTGATCACTGTGTTTTTCTATCTTTTGCAATTAGGGATTGGACTCTATAATCAAGGAGGCATTCACTAGAGCTGAGCATAGAATGTGTGCAAGGCATGTATATGCCAATTTTAGAGAGAGTTGGAGAGGTGAAGCATTTAGAAATGTTTTTTGGAGGATAAAAAAGGCAACAAATGATTATCAATTGGAGAGGTATGTGAATGACATGAAGGGACTAGATCCCAATGCCTTTGAATTTATGAAAAATAAAGGTCTTGAACATTTCAGCAGAAGGTACTTTGGGACTACTGCTCAATGTGATTCTGTTGACGATAAAATGGGTGAGATTTTCAATGCATTTATCAATGAGGCTGTGTACCAACCAATATTATCCATGCTTAGAACTATTTTCAAGCTTGTGATGAAGAGGATTGGTCATAAGTAAGTATGGGCAGACGCACTTGAGGGTCCAATAGCACCTAGGATAAGGAAGAAATTGGACAAAAGAATTGACCATGCAAGATATTGGGAGGCTGCGAGGGCAGGGGGAGGATTGTATAGTGCCACTCATGAAAGAGATGAGTTTGTTGTCGATGTGAACAACAGAACATGCACATGTAGGTCTTGGGAGTTGAGTGGCATTCCTTGTATTCATGCAGTTGCTGTTTTTAGGGAAGAGAGACTGAAACCAGAGGATTATGTGCATGAGTGTTACTCACTGCAACACTTAAAGACAACATACTCCCATACATTGAAGCCAACCAATGGGGACAGAATGTGGCCCAAAGCAGCAGGTAAGACAGTTTATGCACCTTATTTTAAGCCTAAGAAGAAGAAAACCTCCAAGTACTTTAGGAGGCCAAAAGATGGTGAAAAGCCTGGACCTAGTCAAGGGAGAGTTAGCAGGGTTGGGGAAAAAAATGCATTGCTCATTTTGTGGAGATGAAGGTCACAATAAGAGATGTTGTGACAAAGCTCCATCATTAGTATCGCACCAATAGGTAATATGAAATTGATGTGTTTGCTATTGTCAAGTTAATTTGACTTTTACACAATTTGTAATTTAATTATAGCTGTTTGTGCCACAGGGGAGACCACCACAATCTCAGTCAGCACCACAAGAACAACCACAACCACAACAACCTGAGTCACCACCACCACAACCTGAGTCATAACCACTTCAACCCGAGTCACCACAACCTCAGGCACCACCACCACAACCTCAGTCACCACCTATACTACCTCAATCACCACCACCACAACCTCAGTCACCACCTATACAACCTCAATCACCACCATCACAACCTCAGCCACCACATCTACAACCTCAATCACCACCGTCACAACCTCAATCACCACTCTACAACCTCAATCACCACCACCACAACCTCAATCACCACCACACCATTCTCCTGTATCACCACCACCACCAGTAAGCCATCCAGCACAACCCCCACCCCATCACTACCAGAAAGGCGTGCTAAGTTTAAGGTACTATATCTTTTTGTTATATTTGTTTGTTAATTTATTTAATTTATTTTTTATATTCATAATAATATTGGAATTTACATCATGCCAAGGTTGTTGGTGGGAAGAATTCACAACGTGCCAAGAAGCCACGTATGACAGTTACACCATCAGGGACAAGGGTCATCCTTCCCCGCAGCTGCAAGCCAACAACTAACAAGACTGCATCC
The DNA here is from genome assembly GCA_029582165.1 of Portulaca oleracea. Lineage (NCBI taxonomy): Eukaryota > Viridiplantae > Streptophyta > Magnoliopsida > Caryophyllales > Portulacaceae > Portulaca > Portulaca oleracea. The sequence goes on from CM055868.1 coordinate 16,179,372, forward strand.
GAAGCTGCTTGTGGCCCTTCTGCTGATGTTGCTCCTGCTGATGTTGTCCCAAAGATTGGCAATACCTCAGTTTTGTCTTGGTTTAACTGTTCTTCATCTTCAGCCAATGTCTCAGCTGCTGCAAACGATGCAACCTCAAATGCTCTTCCCAAACCAAAAGCACCACCAAGGAGATCTGGAAGGCTGAGGACATTGAAGTTTCCTAAAAAGACTTACATTACCATAGACAAGTGATAAGATGTTGGAGTTATTTTACTTTGGGGCATTATTTAATTTTTATTTTTTTAATATTAATTTTCTGTTCAACTAGTAGTGAGGGAGATATTGAAGGATGAGTTTTTAATGACAATATCTTTTTAATGTTAATATCTTTTCAATTCTCAAAAAATGCATTAGCAAATATATGAATTGTGATAATGAAACTGGTTGTCAAAGATATGGGCATTTTTTGATTATCACAAAAACTGAACTGGTATTGTTGATCAGGTGAATATTGTTGGAGCGTTTTATAAAAATTGAAGTGGTAAATTCAATAGCAGATTATAATCAACATTAAAACTTCAAAAGCAAATTTTCATAATAAGGATGAACAAATATTATTTTCCATAATAATTCTTTCTAAATATGTACATTATGGAGGTGTCCCATAGCATATCCAAACATGATGCCCAAAAACACCAATAGTACAACATTAATGATCTTCTGTTTATTAAGGGCCTCCTCAGATGCCTTGAGCTTGTTGCTTAATTGTGCCTCCCTCTCCTCAGCTTTTTTAAACTCCTCTTCCATCATTTTCTTGTTCACAAGGACCTCCTCTAGGAAAGACTTCAAGGCATTCCAAAAGTTGGGATCGACACAGCTCTGATCAGATGTGAATGACATTTTTTTGAAGATTAGAGGATGAAGGAACTGGATGAGGATGAAGAATAATAAGTTAGTAAAGTTGAAGGTAATTAATGGGCAGTGGTTCATGGGCGGTGTTTACAATACTACATGGGTATGTGATGCTTATAAAGAGAAAAAAATGATCCGTTAGTGAACGGTTTTGTGGTGTGAAAAAATTATGACAAACGTTGAAAATGCAAACCCTCCACTGACATGACTGACGGAGATGAGCATTTTTTATTATTAAAACATCTGAACTGGGCATTAATTTATCGGGTGAATAGTATTGGGGCGTTTTATAAAAACTGACTTGTAACTTCAAGAGCATATTATTATCAACAGTAAAACTATTATAACTATTGAGAACTTTACAATGAAACTGGATGAGTGTTTTTTTAATTATATTCTTTATGTCTGTGTCCGGGTTTCTTATAGCCGTTATAAGAAACTTAACTATAAAGCGGAAGAGCTTGATTTCCCAAACCATCCAGTCTAGTTTGAGGATGGTCAGAACCACGAAAAAGAAAGGGGGATTAGATAGAAAGTCCCCCTTAACCGGCCTGAAAACAAATCTAAATAGGAAAAAAAGAGATGATAATAAAATAAAGAGAATGAATTTGAAGATAATAAGAAAGAATTCCAGCATAATGCACATTTTTTGCGAAGATTCCCTCCAGACAGATAGCTTAATCAAGCCCCGTCGAGTAGTTTTGAATATTAGTGAGTTGTCTGGTTGTTGACCAGGAAAGAAAAAAATAGGATAGAAAGGATGGCATGAGACTCTTTTGAGGCACTGACGTAGTATTCCTACAGCTACTTGCATAAAGCATATAGATCTTCCACTCTTATTTCGCTCCTTGCTCGCGGAGCGGCATAAAAGAAAGGTAGGGACCCCTTTTTCCTTCCTTCCCCTGTCTCTTCGCCCCTCTCCTTTACAGTCGAGTAAAAGGTAAGTACCTCGATTTCTTTCGCGTAATAATATTTGTGGTCGTTTTTTTAGAAATGACAATGCCTAATAGCTATCTCTACTTTGAAACCTTCTGTCTGTGGAAATATTTCTTCTCTTATGATATTTCTACTTGATAAGGCTGACTTCTCGCCCTTGGGGCTTACTCTAAGCCACCAACAAATCTCTCAGCTCTTACGCTATTCCAAGAGCGTAAAACCAAACCACGGTAAAGCTTAAGAACGAACACCATAAAGAAAGCGAAACAAAAGGAAAGAGCTAAGAAAGAAAGATTCGATTTCGATTTAGAAAAGAAGACTTCTAGGCGATAAAAGAAAGTCTAGCTACATGCTTAAAACACACCGGAAATTCTTACCTTCTTTGGTGATAGTCGACCAAGACGAGGCTAAGCGCTAAGCTCTTTTCGAAAATCGAAGGGTCGTTTTCCGTCGTTTTGACACGTTTTACTAATATCTTGAAACTGACACGGATATTCATGGGGTTTTTTCTTCCTTGGTAACCCAACACGGTGATTAGACAACTGCATGGTGAATTATAATCATTACTGCTTCCGTCATATATGAATCTCCCCAAGTCACCACTCACCACCATCAGTCATTCATCTTCTTCATCATTCTGGGAAAACTTCCTTCTTCATCCTTCTCCATCCACCCAGTACAATTTTCCAGCCCTTCTTTCTCAATTTTCTAGAAATGGCTGGCCAACAACACAGTGCATGTAAAAGATGCAAATCCTTGACCAAAGCCCTACCATATGAAATGATCAAAGAAGTTGTTGCTCGTGTTGCTGCCTTTGACATCGTTGATCTATGTCGTTGCAGACAAAGGTAAATTGTTTGCATGTTATATAATATATACTTCCATTGTTTACTTTTAAGTTTTGTTTTGAATATTATCTGATTTTTTTTCTTAAATCTGACTTTTTTCTGTAAATTGTTTGCATGGGCATGGATTATGAAGTTGTAAATTATTTAATCAAATTGGAAACGATAGTTTTGTACTGCAACAAGCTGCACTAGAGAACTTTTCCCAACATATATGGCGTCACCTAGTGGAGGCTAAACTATTCAAAGGGAAGTGCCGACAGAGCGGCAATTGTGAAGCCCTCTTCCAGATTGGAATCGTATGTTCTTGAACCGTTTCTTTTTCGTTCCTTCAATATTTCTGCATGAATTAATTAGCTTAAATACTGTCATAAATTGTTGTTTAATTCTTACATACTTTGATACCAACATATTGAAACTATTGTGGAGGATAAATATTTCACCAAATTAGAGGAGGAAGAAGGGATAAAAAGCCTATATAAGGCAACAACACAAGGACACAAGCCATCTGCTTATGTTGTCGGCATAATTTTTTTGTGTGGTGACGATGAAGACCGCAGGAAAAGAGGGGTTTCGTTTATTATGGAGGTGTTTAAGGCACGAGCCATTGTAGAGTGCAGGAATAAAGTACGTCAAACTATGTCGAGAGTTTGGATGAACAATGCTCGATTTCGGCAAAATAAGCCCCATTCTGAGTGCCCGAAGTATGAAGAACATACTGTATGGTGGAAAGGATTGCATCACGAGTGTTACGACGACGAAGATTTGGAGTAGAATCTTGTCTGTGATACTTGTAGATGTGGTCGTGAAATTAACTTCTTCTTCAAATCATTATAAAAACTAAACAGATTATGGTGGTGGTTCAGTCATTTTTTGTTGTTTTTAATTGTTGTAAAGAACTATTTGGTCTGCCATTATGCTTCCATGGTAGAGAAATGTTATAAGTTTTATAATTGAAATGTTATGAGATCCATGGCAGATGTACTATTACTGTTATAATTTGGAGTTTGATTTGAATGTTGTTCGGAGCAGGATATAAAGAAGAAGAAAATACATGGCAGATGTTGGGTTATTCTGGTTTTTAATTTACAAATCAATGGTTTTTAATCGACTCTGCCATTTTTTTGTTGAGGAAGGGGAAAGGTTGAAACTCATGCATGTTTGTATACCAAAGCAGAACTAGGCAATCTAATCATCCACTCTAACCATTTAAAACAGAAACAAAACATTTCCAACTCAAATAAGTATTTTGCTCAAAGGAAGGAATGATTTCATTCATTCATTCAACAAGCAGCATACATCATCCACCATTTTGATCATTTACAAAAAAAAAAAAAAAAAACCTAAGTTGAAACCTAAAATACTGAAAATAAACTAAAACCTAAACATCATCCATGGAAATCTAAAAACAGAACATGCCATAGGCAACCAAAATTCCACCCAAAAAATTGCCAGTGGCGTGTTACTCAAATTACCAGTAACAACGCCCACAATAACAAAATAAAGATTCTTGCTTGCTTGGTTGACCTTGCTTGACCTTCCTTGACCTTGCATGACTTTGCTTGAACTTCCCTTACCTTGCTTGACTTCACCTTCCTTGGGCCCCCCTCCTGCCTACACCTTCTTCAACAGCACCCCCACCATGACCACAACCAGCATACCCATAAACACAAGAAGCCCTTTTCGAGACTTCTTCATCTCCCAAACTTGGATCTCTGTGTCGATGAGCTTGCCCAAAGTCTCTTAGTGATCTCTCCTCAGCTTGGAGAGTTTCCTTGTCGTCCTTGCCAATTCTGCAGCCAAAGTCGTTTTTCTGACAATGGTTGCAACGGCAGGGGTGGTTAGGGTTGCGCAAAGGGGGTTATCAATCCAGTCGCGGTAATCACACCCTTGGGCGACACCATGGAACCTACATTATGCAAACCTCCTCAGTGGGTCCGATGGTGTCGTAGACACCTGAACCACACAAGGAAACCCACACTTGCATGTCTTATCGGTGTCTGAGTAACAAGGGCAGGATTGGCAGGCCATAACATTGGCATGGTCCAGAATAGCACCATCCCCCATGGTTGAGGAGGGGGAAGGAGGAGAACTGAGAAATTTAGGGGCTTGAAGAAGAAGAAGATCAAGAGAAGAGGAAACCCTAACCGTCGACTACAGAGAGAGAACGAATAACTGAAGAAGAAGAAGAATATGAATATGAAATGGGTTTTTAAAGAAGAAACGGAAGTTGGGGAGACGGAGAAGTGCATTGGATGTGGTACATCTTGGTACACTAGAACATTGGCAATATTGGTATTGTGATAACAAGAAGGTTGTGGGTTCAAATCTAGTACATTGGATGTGGTTTTTATCGTTTTCTTCATCAACTTCAAGTTCTTCTTTTTAAATACATATTGTTTCCAATTAATGCTACACCTTGGTACACTAGAACATTTGCAATATTGGTATAGTGATAACAAGAATGTTGCGGGTTCAAATCCAGTACATTGGATGTGGTTTTTATCATTTTCTTCATCATCTTCAACTTCTTTTTATCCTGCTATGTCTCATCTTCACCTTTTTTTTTAATATTAATTTTTTTTTGAAAATGACCAAATGTAAAAGTGTTAATTGTTAAAAATTTGATTAAATTCCTTTACAACCATCCGTATACAGTGTGAAAAAATAAAAAATAAAGTTTCAATCTTGTCGAATCAGAACTTTTTTCAGCAAGCTCTTCAACTTCCAAAATTCAATTTCTATGTTCATCTTTTTCTCTATCAATTAGACCGTTTCCAGCCTTTATTCTTCCATTATTGAAGCCACAGTTTAAAATTTTAGATGTGAATTGAATTAACAAGCAATTGAACCAACGTGCATTAATTATGATAAACATGCCTTTGGGAAATATTTATTGTCATTAATAAACACTTAAACTGGGAAAACTGTGTAAAAACTGCCTTTGGAAAATATTTTTTGTCATTAATATACAATTAAATTGGGAAAATCCTTTTAAAAACTGCCTGTGGGTAATATTTTTTTTATCATTAATATATACTTAAACTGGGAAATACGGGTTAAAACTGCCTTTGGGAAATATTTTCTGTCATTAATATACGCTTAAACTGGGAAAATCGTGTAAAACTTGCCTTTGGGAAATAATTTTTGTCATTAATATACACTTATACTGGGAAAACTGTGTAAAAACTGCCCTTTCATCTTTCTGAATAATGTCAGGGGTGGTAAATATGATCTTTCAACTTTCTCCATTTTTATAGTTTCAAACGGTTTTACGCAGTTTAAGGGTATTTTTTTTGACAAAAAAATTATTCTAAGGCCAATTTTAATAGTTTTCAAATTAATTTTAGGGTATTTTATTGACAACTTCTCATTTTACATAGTATTTTTTAAATTAAGTTTTATGATATCTTTGGCCAAAAAAAACTTTCAAATTATTATATTTTTTGTCACCTTAACTAACTATTTTCGGTTTCATAATATTTTTTCATTTTGGAATTCAACATTTTCAATTATATAATTACTAGTTTACCAAATATTTTAAACTTGTTAATTATTTTTCGACCCTCAGTCACCATAATAAAAAAAGATTTCAATACAGGATGTTACTTAACATTAATAAAATATTTCTAAAAATTAAGATTATGTAAAAAAAATCCATACCATAATTAAAAAGAAAATTAGTAATATTTGTCACCAAACAAATACAGAGCATGATTGTTAATAATTAATTAATATTATTAATACAATTTTTGGGTTTTTTTTCCCTCGTATTACAGACCATCTTCTTCTTCTTCTTCTTCTTCTTCTTCTTCTTCTTCTTCTTCTTCTTCTTCTGCATACACTTCTTCTTCTTCTTCTTCTGCATCTGCTTCTTCCATGAATCATAGAATTTAAGATGGGAATCAAAAACCACAGTTAGATTAATTTCATATACAAAACCAATACGGCAGTAAACAAAATCCATACCATAAATTAAAAGGGAATTAGGAATATTTGTCACCAACAAATACAGAGCATGATTGTAGTTAATTAATTAATATTACTAATACAATTTTTGGGTTTTTCTCCCTCGTCTTACAGACCATCTTCTTGTTAATTCTTCTTCTTCTTCTTCTTCTTCTTCTTCTTCTTCTTCTTCTTCTTCTTCTTCTTCTTCTTCTTCTTCTGCATAAACTTCTTGTTCTTGTTCTTCTTCTTCTTCACCTGCATCTTCTTCTTCCATGAATCATAGAATTTAAGATGGGAATAAAAAACCATAGTTAAATTAATTTCATATATAAAAGCAATACGGAAGATAACCTACATCAATAAGAGAACAATAAGAAGCATATGATGTTTCTTTTTCAAATCCAATAAAATGATAACAATTGTCTTGAAAAACTACATTAATCATAACTCCATTTTACCATTACAAATCTAACTGTTACAAATTATTCAAACACATAAATACCAACATTCTGACACTTATATATGGGAAACAAAATCCACTCCACAGTTACATCAACAAAATACAGAGATAGATATCCACACTAACCTCCAAATAAAATACAAGGAGAAAAATCCAAGAACATCATCCACATATCAATACCAACGTTCTGTACAAGAGAAGAAGGGAGAAATCAGATGATCAGAATATAATCCAAATTAAATATGGTAATCCACACTGACCTCCATTTTCAATTTTTTTACATAATTCCCACATATTGTCAAAACCCATAAACCAAAAATTTACCTTTTAGAATATATGGAAGATGGAAACCAATTAATCCACAAATAGTGTAGGTGGAAACCAAATTCGATTTAAGGGGTTGAGGAATTGGTGTTGAGGAATTGGTGTTGAGGTTTAGATGCCATAGATACATAGAGAGAGAGAGAGAGAGAGAGAGAGAGAGAGAGAGAGAGGGGAGAGGGAGAAAGATTAAGTGCGTGGGGGCTTCAGAGAGTTGAAGGGGCTTTTTTCAATAGCAAGAACTAGGGTTTGGGGGAAACAAGTTGAAAAGTGGGCGGGAATTAGGGTAGGGTTTTTGGGGAAAGTGGGCAGGAAGGGGTGTACAATCTTGGCTGTCACATTTTAATCAATCCGACGGTCCATATTCACTATCATTTCAACTGTCAGCAATCCATGTCCCAAATCACTGACCAATCAAATATCAAATACAAGGATTGTTATATTTTAATGATCATATGCTACATATAAATTTCAAGGATGGTTTTACTAATTATAATAAATCAATAACATAAAATTTATTAGTTTGATACAATTGTTTGTTGGTTGTGAAATTTTATTAATTTCGTTCAGTTGTTTTATTAAATTAATCCCTAATCCCTATTTTTATTAAATTTCAATATTTTTTATTGACTAATGTATTTGTTTATTAATGTTATTGTCTCCTTCTTTAATTTGTCGATTTTAATCGCTACTTTAATATTTTTTTAATGACTAATGTATTTGTTTATTAATTTTATTGTCCCCTTCTCTAATTTATAGATTTTAATCGCTACAATCATGGGATCCAGACAAATAGACTTGAACGAGGATTGTGACAGTGATTCCGAGTTGATCCGTTAGAGGAGTTGTTGAAACATGATGACGGACCGACTAGTGACGGTAATTGTAACAACTTATTTCGTGATTTATTCGGAGATGAACATGATGTTGGTATACCCGACTCTGAGGCGGATGATGGGTTGGGTGGCGGTTTCATGCACGTAGATGATGTGGATGACACGACTATTCTCGATGTTGGTGATGTCACTACCCCTTTTTTGGGGATAGAGTTTGATTCAGTCGCGGAATTTGAAATCCACATGCATGAGTACGGTCGTGCCAATGGGTTCCAAGTACGTATTAGGAGCTCCGAAAAGTTAACTACACAACATACCACGGAAAATGAAGCAGTCTACCAGAGGCTAAGGATCGTTTGCACAAAACATGGCATGTTCAAGTCAAACTGTTCAAATCCAAACCGATCATCTAGCACTTCTATCACCGGGTCTGGTTTCAAAGCCACTGCCACATTCCAACAACAAAGCGGCAAATACAAGTTGACTACAGTTGACAAAAACCACAACCACGAGTGTAATCTTGCAGACACGAAATACATGCGAAACTACAAGTTCATAAGTTTCGGGAATCGGAGGAGGATGATAAATAACGACACGGCCAGCATGCCGATCTCCAAGAACTTCAACTCAATTGCGGTACAATACAGTGGGCATGATCAAGTTCCTTTCGACGAGAGAGATTGCCGCAACGTTATCAGCAAGGTAAGGAGACTCGCATTGCAAGACGCAGACTTCAAGGCGATGACGGAACATTTTCAGGAGATGATGTCGAGTAACTCCAACTTTTTCTTCATGTATGACACGGACGACGTCGGAACTCTGAGGAATGTATTTTGGGTGGATGGGAGGAGCAGAGCAGCTTGCGAGGACTTGGGGGACGTTGTGTCGTTCGACTCGACTTATGTGTCCTTCGACTCGACTTATGTGTCCAACCGTTATAAGATGCCATTCGCTCCTTTCATTGGAGTTAACAATCACGGACAGTCCATCCTGCTCGGCTGTGTATTGTTAGCTGGAGAAGAAGCCGATAACTTCATATGGTTGTTTGAGACGTGGTTGAAGTGCATGTCGGGGAAAGCACCAACCGCGATCGTAACAGATCAATGCCAATCCATAGGTCTTATTTAATAATCCTATTCTATTTTTTTTATGCACTTAAGTTTTCCACGTGATTGACATTTTGTAACAAGTTAAATGTTTGACGTGCAGGCAAGGCTATCGCAAAGGTATTTCCAAATGCACGACACAGATGGTGCATATGGCACGTGATGAAGAATGCGAAGAAACATCTATGCAACAAACCAGAGGGGACTGATATTCTTCGAGGGCTCAAAGATACTCTTTACGATTCTCTTGATGTCGAGGAATTCGAAGCAAAATGGAAACAGTAGGTTGACACGTACGGCCTACACAACGCCAACTGGTGCAATGACATGTACGATAAAAGGCATCGATGGGTGCCCGTATACTTCAAGGACGCGTTTTGGGCAGGAATGTCAAGCACTCAAAGAAGTGAGAGAATGAACTACTTCTTCAAAGGATTCGTGAATGTCAACACCACACTCAAACAATTTGTTGATCAATTCGGATTTGCTCTATCAAAGAGAGTCAGAGAAGAGGACAAAGAAACGTTCTGTTCAAAGGATAAACCAGTCCAATGCACATCGGAATTTTTTTATGAGTATGTATTCCAACAGCGATACACTTCAAACAAGTTTGTTGAGCTTCAAAACGAGGTGAAAAGCCTGATTTATGTTGTGAACGCCGAAAAGACACATGACGACGAGAGGACATGCACTTACGAGGTGATTCTTAGGAGGCCACCGTCGAAAGAAATCACAACTAGACGATCCAGTTTTACCGTCATAGTAGATAGGGAGACCCTAGAAATGAAGTGTGACTGCAAGAAGTTTGAGTTCAAGGGAATATTGTGCTGCCACAAACTGCGTGTTTTTGGCGAGGAGGGACTGGATTACGTTCCGGATAGGTACATTCTCAACCGCTGGAGGAAGGACTTGCCGAGAAAACATCTAACAATCAAAGTTCCATACTACGAACTGCACCGGTCCAAAACAAAAGAGGTTATCCGATTTGAAAAACTGCAAAGTGCATTCGAGCCTGTTTCGAGGCTGGCCATGATGGAAGAGAAAATGTTCAAACAGACGATCACGGCTCTTTCAGAGTTGACTAAGAAGGCACCATCTATTATGGGGGACCGTAATGGGATCGTGTCCCGGTGCACAAACAAGATCGGCAGAACATACGGTAGGAGGCCTGCCGAGGAGGGAACTTCTCGAATGGGTGTCAATGACAACACCAACGACTCTATCCATGTGAACGACCCCGTCGATAAAAGGGGTAGAGGTAGGAGACAGTCAAGGAGAGTAGGTTATCACAATGAACAGCCCCGTACCCGAAGGAGAACACAACAAACGCCTCCGACCTCCAGTGTTCCACCAGGCTTGCAAATGCCACCTGGCGCCATTGTTCACCCACGATTCCAAATGACACCTGGCTTTGGGTATCAAATGTAGCAAGGATCTAACGCTCCAAATGGGTTCCAAATATACCCCCAGGTAACGTAATAGAACCCTTTTATTTTACAAAGTAATGATTATCAAAACATTCACATTACAAATAATTTTTCACCTATATATATGCAGGTATTGTTCAACAACCCCCTAACTATTCCTCCTACTCATTTTACGCCGGTAAGATTATTATTTGATATAACCGCATTATGTCAATGATGTATGTCAAGTGCATTAAACCTAACAATATTTATACACGCAAGGTCAGGGTCAAACACACCATTCCAAACAAACAAGATGAACATGAAGATGGTGAAGATGAAGATGATGGGCTTAGTTTGTAGATTAGGGAAATGAGTTTATTTATGCTAATAATTTGTAGTTCATTATGAAAGTCATGTAACATATGGATATATGCAACATTTTATTGTTTATTTAAATTTCATTCAATCAATGGAAAGGATGAATCCATGCTGAGCATACTACTTATATTTAACAATATTCTACTATTGACAAATAAATAAATGTTAGTAAGAATACAAATTGAATAATATATCAGTGCCATCAAATATCAGTGACTTGAAATGTTAGTAAGAATACGAATTGGGACAAAAAAAAACAAATCATTACTAAGAATACAGATTTGGACAAAAAAATGTCAGAAATTTTAGTAACAATAGAGATTGGGAGATTGAGACAAAAATAAATACAAATTGATTGAATAATAAATAAGATTACAACCTGCTTCTTTCCAGCATATAGATTTTATGAAAAGATGTACATTTCAATTATACATATATAAGTAATACAAGCCAGAAAAAACTTCATATATCTGTGCCTTCAATCCATGGATTATCCACTGCAAGGTGTTGAACACACATCAAAAAACTAGTAAAATCTAACATTTGCTAAACTGATTTGCATCCAAATATCAGATTTGAAAAATATACATTAACTCTATCTACTTTATTTGCTATACAGATTTGCATCAAAATACCATAAAACCAGAATCAACAAGATTTCAAGGGTTAAAATAGCCATAGTCTATCTTAAAATTTCAAAATAACATCACAAACAATTTTTTTAAGCTCAAACATAACACCAGAGTTTATAATGAAATATCTAAAATGTCTGTTCAATTCCCTCTAACACCCTCCCAACTTAACCCTAAAAAAAGATAAAACATGCAAATTCAGACATGACCCTTCGTTTTCCACAACAAAATCAATTATGCCTTAATTACTTTTCAGCATGCAGATTTATGATCAAAATTCAAATCAAAGAAATCACCCTATAAATACTACTACCTCTTCTACATTTACTATCTCATACAAACGCATATCTTCTTCCATTATCTTTCAAGCACACTCTTTTGCCCAAATCAAATGGATTCTCCTAACTCAACCATCAAACTTCCAGCCACCCAACCCACCGAAAATGACAATGTTCATCTTACACCTCCTCCGTCTCTAGCTATAGTCAAAAAATAAACACCGGATCCATCACCAAACCCATCGCCCAAACCATCTCCAAGCACACCCAAAACAGCTAGGAGAAACCTAACCCCAAGAACTCCAAATTCAGAGGCCCAACCTTACGAAGCGAAATACGAAAGTCTAAAGGGTGAAATTCAAGAGTTGTTCGCACGATTATCTCAAAATGACAACGGGGTGATGCTCAAGAACTACATTTGGAGTGGGAAGGGATTGGTCGAGCTGGACATTATACTGAAAGCAACCCAGTCAACTCCTGGGAGGTGGGGCATTGCAAAGCAACTCCACCCCTTTAATTCCCCAGGAAGTAATCTGGGCAGAAAGTGAAAGACCCCTGAAGCATCCTCCCCAATTCCAAAAGGCACCCCATAATCGACATTGATTAGGTCCCCCACTCCCCCATCAAATGTTTGTGTTGGTTTAGCTCCTTCAAATTTCGGCAGTGTTTTTTTCTTTTTTCTTTGTTATTTTTCGATTTTTATGTTGCCCTTTCTTTTGTTATTTTTCGGCAGTTAATCAATGAAGTGAACTTCTTCTGTTACTATTTTTTAATTGCTTTCATTGCCTTTAGTTGCTTTCATTCAGCTATATCCAAAAAAATTCTGAACCGATAAATAAAAAGAAAAAATACATCTTAACCCAGAAAACCCCAAATCAACGCAAGAAGCCGTAAAAATTTAACAAAAATGAAGGATTCTGAACTGAGAAAATAAAAAAACAGGACAAAAACTGTTCGGTTGTAATTTTTGTGGTTTTATAAGTTAAGGATGTCGGTCCACAGGGATGGGTGTGAGGCTTGATTAAGGTAATCGGTTCGTGTAAATGGGTTTTTCTCAAATGCGGAAAGCGATAAATTAAGTAAAGGAAGCATTTAAATCTAACCTAGACATGATAATAATAAAGAAAGCAATTAAAAGAAAGCAATAAAGAAAGCACTTAAAGATGAAAGCAATTAAAAGGCATGAATGAAGACAATAAATGAACAATGAAATTGGGAATGAGAAATTATACCTTTGATGACTAATCTTCAATAAACCTTCAATCTACACTTGAATTTCCCCCGAACAAACAAGAAATTGTGGTTTGGATTACCAAGAATCCCCCAAATTCTCACTAGTAAGTAGAATTGAGTTCTTGACCCTCTTCCCCACTAAAAATGGAGTTGATTGTGGCTAACACTATAAAGCTTGGAAAACAAGTCAACAATGGAGATTAGAGAGGAGAGAGAGAGAGAGAGAAAACTTGTAAAACACTTCAATGGAAACTTGCTTGAATTGAGAAAGCTTGAGAAAGTTTGAATACAAATGCTAGAAATCAATGAAAGCTTGAAGAACAATGAAGAACAATTGAAAACTTGAAGAACAATTAAGAGAGATTAAAGCAAATAAAGGAAAGCAATTAAATCTAATTCTACTCCTAAACTACCTAGGCTAATTGATAATTTAGATTAATACAAGTGGGTATTTATAGAAGAAGGAAAAATACAACCCCAAAACCCTAGAACAATCGCAGCAAGCGCGTCTGCAGACAGTGTGGCTCGGGCGACAGAAATTTGGCTCGGGCGAGCAAGCGTTCTGGCTGGTGTTTTTGTTGCTCCAGAACCCTTGCTCGGGCGAGCAGAAATTTGGCTCGGGCGAGCAAGCGTTCTGGGCAGTTTTCCCTGCCGACTTCAAACACGCATAACTTCTTCATCCGAACTCCGTTTTAGGCCCGTAAGATATCGATGGAAAGCTCTCGGTGTGTACTTTAAGCTCCCAAAATTTCAGAGCTATCGGATTTGTAACGAAGGAGTTATGACCCAAAGGGTGAAGGCACACGTATTTCAAACCTTTAAGTTTGTACCGTTCCCCTGTTTGCGCCAATCTTGATATGGAATTTCCGACTTCGGTTTCGCCTCGGCTCTCGGCTTGGGTTGACTTGGTTTGACTCGAATCTCGGCTCGGGTTGACTTGGTTTGACTCGGGTCTCGGCTCGGGTTGACTTGGTTTGACTCGGGAAATAGCTCGGGATTCCCTAAAAACCTTCAATTAAGCCCAAACTTCTTCTAACTCCTTATTTTCCTACAAAACACCAAATCATTATATCTAATATATAAATAGGGGTTAAAACAAGCAAATATACCCTATAAAGAGAAGAAATTCGGCTCAAACGAGGCCTAACACCACTCACACAAGGGTTTGCTCTTGAGCAAACTAAAAACGAAGAAAAGGACTAAAAGAAAACTAAAAACCTAACTCACTTTGCAGAATCGCGGATGCATTTAGCACATGCATCAAGCCCTTTAAACCCCGTGTCTTGGGTGGGCGAGTAGGTCTCGTGAGGGTTTATAGCAACTATACCCACAAAAGCCCGAGAAAAGAAAAGGGAGAGAAAAAGAAGTGAAAACCTAAAAACGAAACGAAACAAAAGCAGAGAAGATATTCCCGTCCCCAATCATGCACCTAGTTCCCCATTCCGCCTCAACAATCAATCGGAAGAAGTAAGTATAAACAAATTGAGACACGAAGGTTGGAAAACTGCCAATCTTTGAGATTTTGAACCAAAACACTTCCTGATGAGCAAAACACCTCGTGCATAAGTGCAAGTGGGCTCTAGTCGGTCCTTCCTATCCTAAACCAGACAATCAGAGTTGTGCTCATGCTCAAGCTCAGGATTATCTATCCTACTTCACTCTTGATTTTTCTTTTAACCTCTCTTTTCTTTCTTTTTCTTACTTTGCTCTCTTTTCTTTCTTTTTCTTACTTTGCTCTTTTCTTTTTTTTACTTTTCTCTTTCTTACCATTATTTTGCTCAACTCTTTTTTTCCTTTTTCTTGCTTCGCTCTTTTCTTTCTTTTTCAAAACCTACGCTCTTTTATTTCCACTCAATCCGTTTTGTGTCTTTTAGAGCGTTTGTGTCGGGTTTTGCGGGATTTAAATACCGCCTTCGCAAGGGTTACCCTCCTGCCGGGTTTCTCCATACGTGAGTCATTGCACTTAAGGGGCATAGGGTGCGATCCACCCAAACCAACCCATGACGGTAGGCCCGACAATAATTATTTAATGCATTAATTAAGAGCTTAAGCAATTGAACAACTAAAACCGTCTAACTTAGGTAAGAATTCACAGTCAAAGCGTGTAAGAATTGAGGATTACGCTTTCCCATTCCATGTAAAGGTCTAATAGAGATAATTCATGGCAAAAATCCTTCCTAAGGCCCATCATTATTCATACCGCCGCCTAATCGACTAAATCACCGATTAGACAACTATCTACACAACGTGACGGAAACATCCTCAAAAAGAAAAACAACTTTTGGGTTTTCACAACATTTCTCCCTTTTAATTTTCTTTTCACACACAAAATTTTCAATTTTTAGACACAAACTATGAAAAAACAAAAACAAAGACTCAAAACTAGGTAATCTACCCATGAACAATAAAAGATATCACCCCCACTCCAACACAAGACATCACAATGTCCCCATTGTGAGAAAAAGGGTGTCTCAAGCAAGGTAGAAAACCAAGAAGAACATATATACAAAACACTTATCACATAAGAAGCGGTGGCACTGAGCCCACACGGCTCCAACAACAATATAATCCCAACATTCACATTTAAGGGTTCGCCACCCAAAAAGAAAACCAAGCATGCAACATGGATCATCGATATATTCACATAAAGAGAGTGGAAAGAGGTTACCTCGAGGTCTTCAATCAAGCACATTCAATCCACGATCCAAGGAACATCACACCAAAGGTTAGAAATAAACAAGAAAAACATACTATGTGTGATGGTTCACATGCAAGATCAAACAGAAAAACAAACTACACAAGACACTAAGGACTAATGAACTAAGAAAACAAACTAAAATATTTACAAAACGACTTTTACTCTTCTTTTTTTTTTCTTTGGACTCAAAAACCGGAATACATACTACCCTCCCACTCCAACACAAAGAGGTTGTCGTGTCCTCAAAATGGAAACAGAAGTAGGTAAGCAAGCACCCCAAAATAAAAGAAAAAGACACACAAAAAGAAAATAAAAGAAGAAAAGAAAGACCAACTCACTAATTATACAAGAAGGGTGAGGAAGGATATTACCTCAAAGGCATCTTATCAAGAAATTCACTCCTTCTCACCTCAAGATATCGGACATCATGTCAGAACCATTCAACGCCCGGAGTAACAAATCATGCATCCTCTCATGCATCTCAGAATGGTGGTGGTAAGAGCACACTCGCAATAGCACATAAACAAACATTAGTGCTCTTAACAATTTATCAAATGCCTTAGAAAAGTCATAGAACTGATGAAATTCATGAATATACAAGACTTTTCTAGGCGGTGAAAGAAGACATGACAAATGGATCCTCCCATTGACTCGTAAATGGAGATTGGGTATACAAATCAACGGAAGGAGGCAATACAACACATTTCTGAACATGCTCATGCGAAGATTTGGATGCAAACAATGGTTCAAACTCAATTTCCATGCAATTTTCATCAATCACAAATTCCAAATCTCACTCTCATCCAAATAAACATTACAATCGTCAATAGGTGATAAGGAAAGCAGAGGTTAGACCACATCACAACACTCCCAACATCACACACAACCACATCTTCATCTTCATCAATATCAGACTCACTAGAAGAACTATCAACATCAAAAGACAAAGGTGCATCATCCAAAGCAACATCAAAAGTGAAAGTGGAAGGTTCAGGGTCATAACTCATCGTGAATGACTCATAAAGCATGTCATCATCAAAAGCATCATTGTCAACAACCAAGTTCAAACAATCATGATCATTCCCCAAAGAATTATGCTCATCATCACGGGTATGCACATCAATGGACTCACATACAAGGGTAGCTAATGCCTCACTAATGCAATGATCCTCAATGAAAGTGAACAAATCGTTATCAAGCACATTCAATCACAACAGATTCAATTTCACTCTCAACAAGATTATGCTCAATTACATCACGGCATTCACTAAACTCAATCTTTTCTTCACATAAAGGCATGGACAATGGTGTGGACAACGGTTCATCGTCTAACATGTTTTCATCAATTTCAACATCATCACACACAGAATCAACAAGTTCCTCATGCTCACTAGGTGGGGCTAGAGCTAAGGAATCACTAAGTAGTCCAAGGCATGGTCGGTTATAATAGTCATCATCCTCATCATACACAGAAAAATCAACTTGCATTTCAGGACTAAAAGACGATGAATGACCTACTTCAACATTCGAATCAACCATTTGTGAAGACGGAGTTTCTACCCTATGATTACTCTCATGGAAAAATTCACGCATATACTCATTCATGTTCACACATAATTTTTCTACTTCCGCCTCGAAGGAAGCCATTGTAGCTTGCAAACAAGAAATTGAACTATGATACGGCGAATCACACAAGGAGCACACGGAAGGAGACTCATCGGCACTTTGGGAAAGTTCATAACAGTTTTCCACATATTCCCCATTATAAGAGTGATCATCAACATACACGGGGTATTCACATGATTGTTCAGTTTCGGTCCCAAAGGGTGGTGCATAAGGAGGATGGAAGCTAGGACTAACATTTTGTTGTTCAAACTCATAGGAATCCCTAGACAACCATTCAAGTAACTCCCATGCTGGTTCTTCTCCTAAACTGGAAAACCCGTAATATTCTAAAAGGTTTCGGGTCTCATAATTCACACCCTCATTCACAATTCCCAAAAGATCTAAAGTATCATAGAAGACACCATATAATTCACATTGAGCACGATAATCATGTAATCTAGCAAAATACCTCCAAAATATTTCATGCTCAAATTGAGGGAATTGGGGACTATCCATAACTCTCTTTTTTCTATTTTTCTAATTTTCTATTTTTTTTCTTTTCTTTTCTCACTTTTTTTTTCGATATTCATTTTTTTTTCGCTACATTTTTTCTAGCATAATCAAGAAAGCAATAAACTATGTACACACAAACCAATAGCCTAATCTACCAAATAACGCCATCCCCGGCAACGGCGCCATTGTTCGGTTGTAATTTTTGTGGTTTTATAAGTTAAGGATGTCGGTCCACAGGGATGGGTGTGAGGCTTGATTAAGGTAATCGGTTCGTGTAAATGGGTTTTTCTCAAATGCAGAAAGCGATAAATTAAGTAAAGGAAGCATTTAAATCTAACCTAGACATGATAATAATAAAGAAAGCAATTAAAAGAAAGCAATAAAGAAAGCACTTAAAGATGAAAGCAATTAAAAGGCATGAATGAAGACAATAAATGAACAATGAAATTGGGAATGAGAAATTATACCTTTGATGACTAATCTTCAATAAACCTTCAATCTACACTTGAATTTCCTAACAAACAAGAAATTGTGGTTTGGATTACTAAGAATCCCCAATTCTCACTAGTAAGTAGAATTGAGTTCCTTGACCCTCCTCCCCACTAAAAATGGAGTTGATTGTGGCTAACACTATAAAGCTTGGAAAACAAGTCAACAATGGAGATTAGAGAGGAGAGAGAGAGAGAGAGAGAAAACTTGTAAACACTTCAATGGAAACTTGCTTGAATTGAAAGCTTGAGAAAGTTTGAATACAAATGCTAGAAATCAATGAAAGCTTGAAGAACAATGAAGAACAATTGAAAACTTGAAGAACAATTAAGAGAGATTAAAGCAAATAAAGGAAAGCAATTAAATCTAATTCTACTCTAAACTACCTAGGCTAATTGATAATTTAGATTAATACAAGTGGGTATTTATAGAAGAAGGAAAAATACAACCCCAAAACCCTAGAACAATCGCAAAGACGCGTCTGCGAGAGTGTGGCTCGGCGAGCAGAAATTTGGCTCGGGCGAGCAAGCGCTCGCTGGTGTTTTGTTGCTCAGAACCCTTGCTCGGGCGAGCGTAAATTTGGCTCGGGCGAGCAAGCGTTCGGGCGCTTTTCCGCCGACTTCAAACACGCATAACTTCTTCATCCGAACTCCGTTTTAGGCCCGTAAGATATCGATGGAAAGCTCGGTGTGTACTTTAAGCTCCCAAAATTTCAGAGCTATCGGATTTGTAACGAAGGAGTTATGACCCAAAGGGTGAAGGCACACGTATTTCAAACCTTTAAGTTTGTACTGTTCCTGTTTGCGCCAATCTTGATATGGAATTTCCGATTTCGCTCGGCTCTCGGCTTGGGTTGACTTGGTTTGACTCGGATCTCGGCTCGGGTTGACTTGGTTTGACTCGGTCTCGCTTGGGTTGACTTGGTTTGACTCGGAAATAGCTGGATTCCTAAAACCTTCAATTAAGCCCAAACTTCTTCTAACTCCTTATTTTCCTACAAAACACCAAATCATTATATCTAATATATAAATAGGGGTTAAAACAAGCAAATATACCCTATAAAAGAGAAGAAATTCGGCTCGAAACGAGGCCGAACAAAAACCCTAAACAATTGAAGAGAAACGAATCAACTTATCAGAATCGTTGAATAAAATTGCCGTCTTCATTGATGGTGGTGGTGAAGGAATATGTCGTCGGATACGTCATCTTCTACTTCTCCGACGTCTATGGTTCTGCCATCATCTACATCTCCGACTTTTTTTTATGGTACTGGTGGGTGGTGGTGAGCGACTAGGGTCTCGATGGGCTGGGGGGATTGGGAGCCGTCGTCGACATCTCTGATGTCTACGGTTTCGTCGCCGTCGATGGATGTGGGGGGAGAGGCGGTTTCTTTTGGCTGCGGAGGTGGAAAAAGGAAGGAGAATGATGATGGAGCTCCATGCGGGTTTTGGGAAATGTGGGCAACTGTATGGGAAATAAGAGAGAGGGACAATATTTATGAGGAGGTAGGGTATAATGATTTATGGCCAGCATGGAGTTCCAGCTTGTAATGCCATGTCATACTATATTATGAGCTGGCAGGTGGGTTTTTGACCCACTGGGTCAGTTAAACTTTTTTCGAGAAAGAGAGAGGTGAGGGGACGGTGCATTAAATGAGAGAGAGAGGGGGTAGGGAGAGGAACCGGCGTGCATTAGTATTAGGATTGAATTGTTTTTATTTTTTTGATTTTTTAAATTTGATTAGGGTTTAGGGTATATTGTGAATGGAGGGTTGAGATTTAACTTGTATAAAACATCTACGGCTCCTATTATAAGATTATGAGAATCCGGGATTATGGAGGGAAGAATTGTAAGTCAATTAACAAAAATCCATTCTAAAATTTAAATATAGATTCAGGAATTATGGAGGGAAGAATTGCAAGGCAATTAACAAAAATTCATTCTAAAATTTATAATAATAAAATATAGTAGATTAGATTGACACAGTAGCAATCCGTATAAGGGTGTATTTATCAATTCTTAACCATTAATCTAATATAATTTTTTTATGAGTTGATCTTAACTGTCGATTGTGTATAAAATATTCTTAAAATCTTTTAAATATTTTTACTATATTGATATAATAATAAATATAAATAAATATTCTTTCAATCGTACTTTTACTTTTAAAAAAAAGTATTTTATGTCTTCCAATCCTACCAAAATCTTATTTATCTTTAGTATTTTATTTTTTTCCATATCATTTTTCATTTTAAGTTTTCGTTGAAATTAATAATTTTTTATTTATATACTTTTATTTCAATTTTTCTTTTTTATCTTCACTATTTTATATTACTTGTTATTATTAATATTTTCTTATGACGTATTTATGTCCTTTGTATTTGTTTCATTTGTTTAATTTCTTTTCTTTATTAATACCTATTTAAAATATTTTTATTTTGATTAACACAATATGACACATATGCAAAATTGTACTAATAATGTACATAACAAAAATACTATTACACACTAATAATGCACACCTATATTAAGAATTAATACAAAAAAGGTATTACTACATACTAAAAATCATACAACAATAACACCCTCCCATAAAAAAATCAATTTGAATACTATGAGTTCATACTAAAACCCATACTAATACACATTAAATAACGAATTTACAATTTTAATAGAAAACTCGTATGTAATCTTTTAAGATTCTTACATATGTTTTTAGGAAATTTAAATACTCTTTCATTTTTCTAAAGAAAATTCAAATTAATCGTTAGGATTACTCCACCTATTATCAATTCAACTAAATTAGTTATAAAAAAATGATTACCAAAGACCTTCCACTTTAAGTATTTGTTCTTTTTTTTTTGTAATTTTATCGATTAGTTAGGTTAAACTTATTTAATTGATTATGTGTTTGGTTTTTTGTCTCATGCTGTTATTTTGTAGATTATCGTCATTATCATGGGATCTCAGCAAATAGATTTAAACGAGTACTACGACAATGAGATCCCTCCAAGTGACATTGATTGCGATGATGATCCATTAGATGAGTTGTTGAGAGATGACTTTGATGACAATGATACGAGCGGTGTTGAGGTACATGATGAGCCGAGTGATCGTCGTAAATATGATGACCTAATTCATGAGTTATTTGGAGATGACGTGGATCATGATACAACCGATGTTGAGGTAGGTGATGGATCGAGTGACCATCGTAAGTGTGACAGTACGGATGAAATCGTTGACTCTTTTCAAGGGATGGAATTCGCATCGCCTGAGGAACTTATTAACTACTTACATGAATATGCGCATGTCAAAGGGTTCCAAATACGAGTTAGAAGTTCTGAAAAAATAACTGCAAGATTTGGAACGACAAAAGAAGGTGTCATTGAACCAAATGCACACATAGTAGACTACAGTGATTGTAAGAAATTGAGATTGGTTTGCTCAAAAGAGGGAAAGTTCAAGTCAAAGTCAACAAATCCAAATTGAGCAGCTATCACTTCTGTAACCGGGTGTGGATTTAGAGTGAATGCCTCACTCAAACCAGACGGCTCATGGAAGTTGAATAAAGTCGTCTTAGAAGACAACCACACTTGTACTAGGGAGGATTCCAGATTCATGCGGAACTACAAGTACGTTAGTGTGCAAAATAAGAGGAGGGTTGTAGATAACGACACAGCGGGTGTGCCAATCGCCAAAAACTACAATTCATTTGTTGTGCAATATGGTGGCCACAATGAAGTTCCTTTTGATGAGAGAGATTGTCGCAACGTAATCAGCAAGGCTAGGAGACTGAGTTTACAAGACGGTGACTTAGAGGCGATGAGACTACACTTCCAGCATATGATGTCCAACAACTCCAACTTTTTCTATATGTATGACACCGATGACAATGGAACTTTAAGGAACGTTTTTTTGGGTCGATGGAAGGAGCAGAGCAGCTTGCGAGGACTTCGGAGATGTGGCGTCATTTGACACTTCTTATGTATCTAACCGATATAGGACGCCATTCGCTCCTTTCATTGGAGTAAACAATCACGGTCAGTCCATATTGCTTGGTTGTGCATTGTTGGCTGGAGAAGAAGCTGAGAACTTCGTCTGGTTATTTGAGACATGGTTGACGTGCATGTCAGGAAAAACACCAAAAGCAATCTTAACTGACCAATGTCAATCCATTGGTAAGATTTTTTTTTGTTTTTTTTTTGTTGTACTTGTTTAAGTATTCCACGTTATAGGGTTTATATATGACTTTCTTAAAAATTAATTATTAGGGATGCAAGCAATGCTGTGAGAAAGGTATTTCCAACCACTAGACATAGATGGTGCATGTGGCATGTAATGAGGAATGCAAAGAAGCATATGTGCAAGAACCCCCAGTGGAAAGATATTCTCCGAGGACTCACGCATACACTTTATGATTATATTACTGTTGAAGAATTTGAAAACTCTTGGCAAGAGTGGGTTGACACGTATGGTCTGTAGAATTACAATTGGTGCAATGATATGTATGCTAAAAGGCACAGGTGGGTGCCTGTTTACTTCAAAAATGAGTTATGGGCAGGAATATCTAGCACTCAGCGAAGCGAGGGCATGGACTTGTTTTTCAAAGGTTTCGTCAATGTCAACACAACCTTGAAACAATTTGTGGAGCAATTTGGATTTGCTTTAGCAAAGAGAGTCAGAGAAGAGGACAAGGAAACATTCCGGTCGAAGGATAAACCAATCCAGTGTGTCACAGACTATATTTTTGAGCAAGTATTTCAACAGTCATACACTTCAAATAAGTTCCTTGAGTTCCAGAAGGAGTTGAAAGATATGATCTACACAAATGGCCAAAAGACACATGAAGATGAGAAGATGTTTATTTACGAGGTCATTGTCAAGAGGCCACAATCAGGATCCATCAAACGATCCTCATTTTTGGTCGAAGTAGATAAAGAGACATTCGAAATGAGATGTGACTATAAAAAGTTTGATTTCAGAGGAATTATGTGCTGCCATTTATTACGTGTTTTCCATGAGGAGGAGCTGGATTTCGTCCCAGAGATGTACATTTTGGATCGGTGGAGAAAGGACTTACCAAGAAAACATCTCAAAATTCCAGTTCCTTACTACCGACTGGTAAAAGGGAAACCGAAAGAAATGATCAGGTATGAGAAACTGCAAAGTGCATTCGAGCCTATTTTCTCCTTAGCTATGACGAATGAGAAACTGTATGACGAGATGATGACTTCTATTTCGATACTGGGGCTTAAAGCAACATCCATTATAGGGGATAGTTACGGGGTCTTATCGCAATGCATGAACAAGGTCTCGGTAGAGTATATGGTAGGAGGTTGGCTGAGGAGGGAACTTCACAAAGGGATACCAACGCCAATATCAACACCAATAACTCTGACCCCGTGAATGACCCTACTGATAAAAGGGGCTGGGGTAGGAAACCTTCAAGGAGAAAAGGTTATGGTAATGATCGATGGGCTCACAATAAATGCCACATGGATCGAATGTTCCCCAAGGCTTCCAAATGCCATATGGATCTAATGTTCACCAAGGACTCCAAAGCCACATCAATCTACTACTCCCCAAGGGTTTCACATGTCACATGGATCTGCTACTCCCCAACAGTTCCAAGTGTACCCACAAGGGTTTCAAATGTGTCCACAGGGTTTTGGTCAATTTCGTTTTTAGATTTAATATAATGAAAAAGTAAGGAGTTCCCATTTGAAATGTAAAGAGTTTCGAATCGAGACTTTAGTTTGTATAAATTAAGTAACATAATATTAATCACTATTTGTTTCTATATTAGTGACTTTTGTTCATATATAGTTTTTCGATAGCGTTAATGTAACTAAATCTATATAATACATGTCTGTGTACATTTTTTAATTTAAACTCTACTCATATAGAACAATCTAAAAATGAAAAAGATATGTATTATTCGCAAGGATTTTAAAATCGGGATCCTAACAAAAATTTTATTTAGTTTAATAACTATGATTATTCGAATATTATTTCTACTTCTATATAACAAAATTTTTAAATAAATCACTGTTGATATTGTTGTTGTTGTTGTTGTTGTTGTTATTATTATTATTATTATTATTATTATTATTATTATTATTATTATTATTATCATCGTCATCATCATCTTAAATTCAATTAAAATGAATAAAGAAGAGAGGAATAAACCAATATAAGCGTGAATATTACTAAAACTCAATTATTTCTCATTGTTATTAATATTATTATTGTTGTTGTAATAATTCTACACTCAATTAATCAAAAAATGGATGTGAATAAAACATCCATGCAATGGAGTACAGGGGGTAATTGATCCATATGATGTGAAAAGAGAAGGAATGGAGGAACAAGAAAGGTGGAGTGTGTCAAAAGAAAAGATGAGGAAAAGTAGCATAATTTGAGGCAAGTGACATCCTTTTGAAAGGATTTCATGAAGACATTTGGGAATTGAGAATCAAATTTTGCCTCTGTATATCGTGGCTTGTTAATTTTGGGGACATATTTTACTTAGCTCAATTTTCAATTGTGGACTGAAATTTTGTACGGTACTTATGACATTTTTCGATTAGTTGAATAAAATTGACTTAGTGACCACTAATTATATAAAAAAAAACATCCATGCCCTTTTCCTTTTCTTTTTCATTCTTTCAATTGAAGTTGTACTCCATTCTTTCTCAAAAGCCTCACCTCTTATTTTTGCCTCCGTTCACAGGTAACCATACATTCAATATAATACATGTCTTGTCATGTTCTTTTTTTGTCTTTTTTGTCCATACCATGCATGACACACCATTAAGTACGGTAATTATCATTCTATCTCATTGAATTTTCTCCCTCCCTTTTTTGTTTGTCCAATTTATTTTGTTTATATAACCAACTTAGTATTATTATTATTATTATTATTATTATTATTATTATTATTATTATTATTATTATTATTATTATTATACAACTATGCTCTCTCTAACACCATTCTCAAAACAATCCAATTATCCATCTGATTACAGATGTTAATGAATACGAATGTAAATACAAATAATATAGAACAACATCTGTATTGAAGAATATGATGAAAATAGATACCAAATATGAAATGAAGCAATGGAATAAATTTAAAAAAATTATAAAAATATATATTGTAAAAAAAATTGTAAATATTTTTTCTGCTAACGAAAATAAAAACTAAATACAACATAGTAGTCATTTGTCCATGATATTAATATACAAAGATTATAAAAAATTAAAACGAAAACATAATAAAAGACAATTTTAAAAAGTAAAATATTAAAGAGGTAAAAATTATGAAAAGTCAGGTATAAATCTATACAATGAACTAATCTATACGATGTAGAAGCTAAAAATTAAAAGAATGTAAAAAAATAAATTTACATACGGGAACTACTTAACATACATAACGTGCTCATTAATTTGCATCAATGTATTATATTATTTACTATCCCAGACTTCCAAATAGAATGGAGTATCAATTGTAAAATAAGAGGTGAGACTTTTGAGTTTACTTTTTGCATCAATTGTATCATCCTCCTTTACTATCCGTCCAACTACTCAGATAACTATGACTCTTCAAATTCCAATCTTTTCTTTTTTATTATTTAACCTCTTATTCTCCTTTACTATCCATCCAACTACTCAATATCTATGACTCTTCAAATTCCAATCTTTTCTTTTTTATTATTTAACCTCTTTTTAGGAGTTAACAAACAATCCTATTTTATCATTATATTATTTTATTTATCAGAAAACTTTTTTTAAATCAACCCAACTCACATAATTTCTCATTTTTTTTATTAGTAGATTATTTTAACAGAGTAATTTTTTTTATCTAACTTTTTTTTTAATGCTAGAGACTCAAACATTTTCAATATATAACTAAAACTCCAATTCAATAGAATTTAAAGGTGTAAAATTCAACAGTTATCATATTATTAATGGTTGAATATCAAAAGTCACAAAGTTCTCTATAAATTGTTGTTAGTTTCACTTTGTAAACTCAAAACAAATAGAAGATACAAAAAATAAAAATAAAAGAAACACTAGCTATGAGTACTCCTAAATCATCTAAGTCTGTTATGTCTGCTAGAAACTTGGATTATCAAACCAAGCTTTTCAACTTCAAGCATGAAGTCAATGAATTTATGAAACGTCCGATTGAGGCTGCGTGTGGTAGTAAGATTCTTGAAGTCCTTGGGCAAGGAGACCACTTTGTTGAGGTTAATATAATTTATCAAGAACGGGTTAAAGCATTCAAGTTCAGTTGCAAACTACCTTCTCCTAATTCCTCTATGAAGAAGAGGAAGATGGAAGACTCTCCATCAAACCCCATCAATGTTGATGATGATGATGAGGAGTAGATTAGGCTTCCCCCCCCCCCCCTCCCCCCTCCCCTTCGGAAATGTAATTGGATATCTTTATATGATATCCATTTTTAATATTAATGAATAAATTATTGTTTTTAATTCAATGAAACATCCATTTAAAGAGAAAATGGGGAGAAATAAGGAGAAGTGGAGAAAAGAAAATATTATAGATTGATCAAGAAAAAAGAACTCTCTAAGAAATTATAGTAGACAATGAAAAAAAAACACTAAAATATCAAATAGTAAGGAACGACCTAAAAATCGACATGACAAGAAGTAATGAAAATTTAATCCCAAAACCATGGATATGAAATTATTCAACTTGTAAACCAACTCAAAACTCCAATACTGAATTTTTTTCAACTTGGAACCCAAAATCTGAGTAATATGATTTAAAACCTAAAATTTACAAATAAAATAAAAATTAACATGCATACAAACCTGAAATCTATATCTAAATATATTTTCGACAAACCCTAAATCCACAGCCAATCGCCTTGTTTCCTCCTCAACTCTTCATTAAAACCCAGATTTGTCATCGTTTGATATCGACCGTACTAGTTTGTTCTTCACCTTTGGCTTAGAGAATGAAGATATCTTCAATTCACTCATTTTTTTATTTTTTATTTGAGAGGTAAACAAAACATATTGAGAAATGAGGAAGAATATGGAAATGAGTTAGAGAGAGAGAGAGAGAGAGAGAGAGAGAGAGAGAGAGAGAGAGAGAGAGAGAGAGAGAAAGGTAGTGAAGACGAAATGAGAGAGTGAGAAAGAGATAGGGAGAGAAATGAGGAAGGAGATTGGAATTGAATCTGGTAATGAAAGAGGCTTTGAAGTACGTTAAGTGACAAAAAAAAAGAGGCAGTAAAAAACAAATATTCATGTAATGAGTGATAAGAACGTGGAGTGATAAGTAATATTTATTGAGTGTTTTTTTTTTGAAACCATTAATGAGTGCTTTGAAGTATGATAAATATTTTTTTTAATTTTTTTTATTTTCCAGATCATAGTCCATGTCATGTGGGTTGCCAACCCTTAGGGTCAACCAAACTTTTTCCTTACTGATACATAGGCGTGCACATGTACTGAGAAGGCTTATTAAATTCACATGTGACCATCAGTAAAAAGTGGGGGCCTACAATTCCAAGTTTCCATATGGGTATTACATCAATTCATTCTTCACCATATTGAAGCTTGATAAATATATTTATAAATAAAAAACGAAATTATGGAAAGACATGATGAGATATTAGTTGGATGCACTTCTTGGTTTCAAGATTACAATTACATTGTGTTTTCCATAAATGGAATCTCAAGTCCAACATGGCTGCTAGTCTATCATAGAAATACAAGCTCATTATTTCCTTTTTCTCTTTTTCATAATTTAAAAACAGGAGGGAAATTAAGGGTTACAAGTTGTGTTAACTATGACGTCAAATTAATCGATTAGTCAGATTAATTTGTTTCTTCGTCATACAATAAGAGAACGGTTAACTCAAACGTTTTGTTACAACGTACCCAATTTCAAATCCATTCTAAATTTCAAGTCCGTCAAATGTACTAACCCCGAGTCAAACACAAGTCCTGGCTCACAACATTTCCCCCTCTTTCCTAAAAAGCAAATTTCAAATTTATATATCCTACGGTTACATTATATACCATTTTGTAAGGTTAAATCCAAACACCACAAAATTATACCTTCCAAATCCCAATTTTGTCAAATGGACAAAATCCAAAACCATTATAAAATAATCTCAATCTCATGCATTTTCTTTTTGAATTTTTATTTGAGCTGTAGACTCAAAACGGGCCCAGAACTGCGTCGATTTGATCTCAATAAGAGTATGTAGGAAACCCATAACAATAAATATGGCCTATGAATGCAATCGAGAAGTCAAATTAAATTATCCGACTCCATGAAGAACTAAGTCGAAAAATAACTGAAATGACGGAAAGGGTATAATATAAATTTGGCCAAAATTCCGTAACAGGTTCAAGCCCTGTCGTGGTTATTTATTTAGCCGACCAAATAACAAAAACGGGTCAAAAATAATGGTTATTAATTTAACCTAAATCAAACCCAAACAAACATTAGAAATTTCCAAACGAACTACGATCGGTTTGATCCCCTTCAAAGGGGTACGTAGGCAGCTCACAATAAATAGTGAGTGCAACCCGAATTCCAAATTAATCCAATTTCCCCCTAACCTGCACATGAAGAATGTGTATGTGTAGTACCCTTCCTAGAAGGTGCCTATTCGGCCACTATCTAATGCAATTAAATTACGAGTAAGAAATAAAGGTTGATGTAAATTTACCTAGACTAAAAATAAAACAAAAGAAGGAAAGACAGTTAAACAAGGCGAGTCGGAATCAAAAGGTAGTCTCCCAAAAGGGGACATAGTTAAGGAGGTCCATCCTCTTGAAAATGGTCGTACTCAAAGAAAATAATAAACCGATATATGCAAAAATATATCGGGAGATTGTGTGGGCCTTTTTTGAATGGTAATGGTGCAGTTGGGTCAAACTCTCCAAACCCCATTACCAACTCTATTTCTGGCTCCTGCTCCATCGTAGGAGGACACATCACCTGCAATGGGTTGTGATATTCACCCCTCACTTTCTCTCTCGAGTTAGAAAGGGAACAACACGAGGTCTTTAATGGTTGGACTTTTTTAGATTTGGGAAAATATACCTTAAGTTGCATTCTAATATTACCTAGCTCACCATTTCCTATTTATGACCCTCCAAAATAGGAATAAGCGTTTGTACGACTTAGAGTGTTCTCATGGTCATGGAAGGAGATGGGGACAAGGAGATGAACTAAGAGGAGGAAGTTAAGGACGGTAATTTTAATTTACCTGTAATTGCCCAGAAAGGGAAAGGTACAGAAACAAGAAGACTTAGAAAATTAAACCCCAGACCCCCAACTGTTGGAGTATTTCAAGAACTAAGAGGCATAAAATATAAGTTATACGCATAGGACCGACCGGAAAGGTCGAATATAAGCTTAACAACAAAAAGGGACTCAACACGGATCATGTTCAGTATGACACGACCCGTGTTGACGTCCAGAGAGTTTAAAAAGTGTGCACATGATCAACACGGATCGTGTTGATCTAACACGGGTTGTGTTGGCCACGGATCGTGTTGACCCAACACGGGTCGTGTTGAGCACTACTGGGATTTATTTTGAAATCCCTTCATTTATGGCTCGTGGTCAAATGTATTTGGGCATGTTTTTGGATGATATTGACTGAGAAATCAGTCATGATTTCTCATCAATATTATTCAACCTAAATCCCTTTGATTGTGCCTAATGATCTTTGAAAGTTTCGACTCCCTTTGGCTCCAAAAGCTCCCTATATAAGGTGGATGAATTTCACACCCTCATTCTTCTTCTTCTTCTTCTTCTTCTTCTTCTTCTTCTTCTTCTTCTTCTTCTTCTTCTTCTTTCTAGAGAGCATTCAACACGTTCTTAAAGTGTTGACTGCAGTAACTCTTTGAGTTCCTTTGAGAAATCTTGTAACTTTGCTTACAAGAAGTTAGGTTTTACCCTTGAGTCTTTTCACGGTCTAGTGAATAAGTCTTAAGGGGAGCTGGTTTATCTGTCGAATCCTAGCCACCCAAGTGATCCCCCATCTTCTTTGATTACTCTATTCCATCTCATTGTTTTTTTCAACAATCTTAAGACTTATCCACGATGTCTCACTCCTTGAAAGACATGACCAACAACTTTCAAAAGTTGGATAATATGAGGGGATCGATTTCCGTAGATGGCAAAAGAAGATGCACTTCATGCTTACCACTCTCAAGGTGGTGTATATGTCCACCCAAGACGTTCCAATGGAGGGTGAAGACGAGACGACGGAGCAAACGAGGCGTCGGCTCAAGATGGAGAACGACAACTACATTTGTGTAGGCCACATTCTCAACGGGATGACGGATGCTCTATTCGACGTCTATCAAAACGTTGTATCCGCCAAGGATCTTTGGGAGATGCTCGAAGCTAAATATATGTCGGAGGATTCTACAAGTAAGAACTTTCTCGTTAGCCAATTTAATAATTTCAAAATGGTTGATGGTAGAAAAGTTCTTGACCAACTGCATGGAATTCAACATATATTAAGCAATTTTTTTCAACATAAGATCCACATAGATGAGGGCTATATTGTATCTTCAATAATTAGCAAGCTCCCCCCTTCATGGAAAGAAACTAAGAGAACCTTAATGCATTCTAAGGAACCCATATCTCTTGAGGGTTTGGCTAACCATCTCCGTATTGAGGAGGAATTGAGAATGCAGAATGATACCAAGGAGAATCCCTCCAAGGTTCATGTGGTTCAAGAGAACACAAGAGGAACAAAGAACAAGAATAAGTTTGAGAACAAGAGCAACAAGAAACCAAAGATGGTTTGTTGGGAATGCGGCAAGTCAGGTCACCCTAAGAGGGAATGTCCGGTTTGGAGAAAAACGCATGGGCTTCCAAACAACAACACTAAGAATCATGGTGGTAAGAAGGAGTCCAATGGACCCTTCATAGCAATGATTAAAGACCAAATTAATTTCGTTTCGAGCGACGATATTTGGTGGGTTGATTTGGGTGCGGCTCGGCACGTATGCATTGAACGTTCTCTCTTCAAGACTATTCAACCCGCCAAAGAGGGGAGGAAGCTCTTTATGGGCAACAACTCCCCGGTCAAGGTGGAAGGAATAGACAAGTTGAACTTGTATTTACTTCCGAAAGACATTGCTTTTAAACGATGTGTATTTAGTTCCGGAAATATGTAAGAATCTTGTTTCGGGTTTTCTCATGAGTAAGTTTGGGTTTAAGCAAGTGTATGAAGGGGAAAACTATGTTTTGTCTAAGGGAGGGGTCTTTGTAGGCAAAGGATATGCATGTGGTGATATGTTTAAGCTTAACGCTACAAGTGGCAATAAGAATGATATTTCCGTTTAGTTGCTTGGTTCTTGTTTGAAATCTTCTCTTTGGCATTTGAGACTTGGACATGTTAATTACAATAAGATTAAGTACT